>CANOQG010000001.1:0-600000 GCA_947568835.1 Protonemura montana | reverse complement strand
GGAGAGCAAGGCAGAGTGTCTGGAGCGTCTATTTAGCGTGGCAGAGTGTCTGGAGCCTCTGGCTAGCGTAGCAGATAGTCTGGAGCGTCTGGCTAGAATGGAAGAGTGTCTGGAGCGCCTGGCTAGCGAGGCAGAGCTTCTGAAGCGCCTGGCTAACGAGGCAGAGTGTCTGGAGCGTCTGGGGAGCGAGGCAAAGTGTCTTGAACGTCTGGGTAGCGAATCAGAGTGTCTGGAGCGTCTGGCTAGCGTGGCAGAGTGTCTGGAGCGCCTGGCTAGCGAGGCAGAGTGTCTGGAGAGTCTGGGTAGCTAGCCAGAGTGTCTGAAGCGTCTGGCTAGCATGGCAGAGTGTCTGGAGCGGCTGGCTAGCGAAGCAGAGTGTCTGGAGCGCCTGGCTAGCATTGCAGAGTGTCTTCAGCCTCTGGCTAGCGTGGCAGAGTGTCTGGAGCGTCTGGCTAGCATTGCAGAGTGTCTGCAGCCTCTGGCTAGCGTGGCAGATAGTCTGGAGCCACTGGCTAGCGTGGCAAATAGTCTGGAGCGTTTGGGTAGCGAGGCAGAGTGTCTGGAGCGCCTGGCTAGCGAGGCAGAGTGTCTGGAGGGTCTAAGTAGCAAGGCAGAGTGTCTGGAGCGTCTAGCTAGCGTGGCAGAGTGTCTGGAGCGCCTAGCTAGCGTAGCAGAGTGTCTGAAATCTCTGGCTAGCATGGCAGAGTGTCTGGAGCGGCTGGCTAGGGAGGCAGAGTGTCTGGATCGTCTAAGTAGCGAGCCAGAGTGTCTGGAGTGCCTGGCTAGTGAGGCAGAGTTTCTGGAGCGTCTAAGTAGCGAGGCAGAGTGCCTGGAGCGTCTAGCTAGCGTGGCAGAGTGTCTTGAGCCACTGGCTAGCGTGGCAGATAGTCTAAAGCGTCTGGGTAGCGAGGCAGAGTGTCTGGAGCGCCTGGCTAGCGAGGCAGAGTGTCTGGAGATTCTGGGTAGCAAGGCAGAGTGTCTGGAGCGTCTATTTAGCGTGGCAGAGTGTCTGGAGCCTCAGGCTAGCGTAGCATATAGTCTGGAGCGTCTGGCTAGAATGGCAGAGTGTCTGGAGCGCCTGGCTAGCGAGGCAGAGCTTTTGAAGCGCCTGGCTAACGAGGCAGAGTGTCTGGAGCGTCTGGCTAGCGAGGCAGAGTGTCTGGAGCGCCTGGCTAGCGAGGCAGAAAGTCTGGATTGTCTAACAAGCGTGGCAGAGTGTCTGGAGCCTCTGGCTAGCGTGGCAGATAGTCTGGAGCCCCTGGCTAGCGTGGCAGATAGTCTGGAGCGTCTGGGTAGCGAGGCAGAAATTCTGGAGCGCATGGCTAGCGAGACAGAGTGTCTGGAGGGTCTGGGTAGCAAGGCAGAGTGTCTGGAGCGTTTAGCTAGCGAGGCAGAGTGTCTGGTGTGTCTGGGTAGCGAGGCAAGGTGTCTGGAGCGTCTAAGTAGCGAATCAGAGTGTCTGGAGCGTCTAGCTAGCGTGGCAGAGTGTCTGGAGCGTCTGGCTAGCATTGCAGAGTGTCTTCAGCCTCTGGCTAGCGTGGCAGAGTGTCTGGAGCGTCTGGCTAGCATTGCAGAGTGTCTGCAGCCTCTGGCTAGCGTGGCAGATATTCTGGAGCCACTGGCTAGCGAGGCAGTGTGTCTGGAGCGTCTGGGTTGCCAGCCAGAGTGTCTGAAGCGCCTGGCTAGCGAGGCAGAGTGTCTGGAGCGTCTAAGTAGCGAGGCAGAGTGCCTGGAGCGTCGAGCTAGCCTGGCAGAGTGGCTGGAGCCACTAACTAGCGTGGCAGAGTGTCTGGAGCCTCTGGCTAGCGTAGCAGATAGTCTGGAGCGTCTGGCTAGAATGGCAGAGTGTCTGGAGCGCCTGGCTAGCGAGGCAGAGCTTCTGAAGCGCCTGGCTAACGAGGCAGAGTGTCTGGAGCGTCTCAGGAGCGAGGCAAAGTGTCTTGAACGTCTGGGTAGCGAATCAGAGTGTCTGGAGCGTCTGGCTAGCGTGGCAGAGTGTCTGGAGCGCCTGGCTAGCGAGGCAGAGAGTCTGGAGCCACTGGCTAGCGTTGCAGATAGTCTGGAGCGTCTGGGTAGCGAGGCAAAGTGTCTGGAACGTCTGGGTAGTGAATCAGAGTGTCTGGAGTGCCTGGCTAGCGTGGCAGAGTGTCTGGAGCGTCTGGCTAGCATTGCAGAGTGTCTGGAGCGTCTGAGTAGCGAGGCAGAGTGCCTGGAGCGTCTAGCTAGCGTGGCAGAGTGGCTGGAGCCACTGGCTAGCGTTGCAGATAGTCTGGAGCGTCTGGGTAGCGAGGCAAAGTGTCTGGAACGTCTGGGTAGTGAATCAGAGTGTCTGGAGTGCCTGGCTAGCGAGGCACAGTGTCTGGAGCGTCTAAGTAGCGAGACAGAGTGCCTGGAGCGTCTAGCTAGCGTGGCAGAGTGTCTGGAGCCACTGATTAGCGTGGCAGATAGTCTGAAGCGTCTAGGTAGCGAGGCAGAGTGTCTGGAGCGTCTGGGTAGCGAGGCAAGGTGTCTGGAGCGTCTAAGTAGCGAATCAGAGTGTCTGGAGCGTCTAGCTAGCGTGGCAGAGTGTCTGGAGCGTCTGGCTAGCATTGCAGAGTGTCTTCAGCCTCTGGCTAGCGTGGCAGAGTGTCTGGAGCGTCTGGCTAGCGTAGCAGAGTGTCTGAAATCTCTGGCTAGCATGGCAGAGTGTCTGGAGCGGCTGGCTAGGGAGGCAGAGTGTCTGGATCGTCTGGGTAGCGAGCCAGAGTGTCTGGAGTGCCTGGCTAGTGAGGCAGAGTTTCTGGAGCGTCTAAGTAGCGAGGCAGAGTGCCTGGAACGTCTAGCTAGCGTGGCAGAGTGTCTGGAGCCACTGGCTAGCGTGGCAGATAGTCTAAAGCGTCTGGGTAGCGAGGCAGAGTGTCTGGAGCGCCTGGCTAGCGAGGCAGAGTGTCTGGAGATTCTGGGTAGCAAGGCAGAGTGTCTGGAGCGTCTATTTAGCGTGGCAGAGTGTCTGGAGCCTCTGGCTAGCGTAGCAGATAGTCTGGAGCGTCTGGCTAGAATGGCAGAGTGTCTGGAGCGCCTGGCTAGCGAGGCAGAGCTTCTGAAGCGCCTGGCTAGCGAGGCAGAGTGTCTGGAGATTCTGGGTAGCAAGGCAGAGTGTCTGGAGCGTCTATTTAGCGTGGCAGAGTGGCTGGAGCCACTGGCTAGCGTTGCAGATAGTCTGGAGCGTCTGGGTAGCGAGGCAAAGTGTCTGGAGATTCTGGGTAGCAAGGCAGAGTGTCTGGAGCGTCTATTTAGCGTGGCAGAGTGTCTGGAGCCTCTGGCTAGCGTAGCAGATGGTCTGGAGCGTCTGGCTAGAATGGCAGAGTGTCTGGAGCGCCTGGCTAGCGAGGCAGAGCTTCTGAAGCGCCTGGCTAACGAGGCAGAGTGTCTGGAGCGTCTGGCTAGCGAGGCAGAGTGTCTGGAGCGCCTGGCTAGCAAGGCAGAAAGTCTGGATTGTCTAACAAGCGTGGCAGAGTGTCTGGAGCCTCTGGCTAGCGTGGCAGATAGTCTGGAGCCACTGGCTAGCGTGGCAGATAGTCTGGAGCGTCTGGGTAGCGAGGCAGAAATTCTTGAGCGCATGGCTAGCGAGACAGAGTGTCTGGAGGGTCTGGGTAGCAAGGCAGATTGTCTGGAGCGTTTAGCTAGCGAGGCAGAGTGTCTGGTGTGTCTGGGTAGCGAGGCAAGGTGTCTGGAGCGTCTAAGTAGCGAATCAGAGTGTCTGGAGCGTCTAGCTAGCGTGGCAGAGTGTCTTGAGCGTCTGGCTAGCATTGCAGAGTGTCTGGAGCGTCTGAGTAGCGAGGCAGAGTGCCTGGAGCGTCTAGCTAGCGTGGCAGAGTGGCTGGAGCCACTGGCTAGCGTTGCAGATAGTCTGGAGCGTCTGGGTAGCGAGGCAAAGTGTCTGGAACGTCTGGGTAGCGAATCAGAGTGTCTGGAGTGCCTGGCTAGCGAGGCACAGTGTCTGGAGCGTCTAAGTAGCGAGACAGAGTGCCTGGAGCGTCTAGCTAGCGTGGCAGAGTGTCTGGAGCCACTGATTAGCGTGGCAGATAGTCTGAAGCGTCTAGGTAGCGAGGCAGAGTGTCTGGAGCGTCTGGGTAGCGAGGCAAGGTGTCTGGAGCGTCTAAGTAGCGAATCAGAGTGTCTGGAGCGTCTAGCTAGCGTGGCAGAGTGTCTGGAGCGTCTGGCTAGCATTGCGGAGTGTCTTCAGCCTCTGGCTAGCGTGGCAGAGTGTCTGGAGCGTCTGGCTAGCGTAGCAGAGTGTCTGAAATCTCTGGCTAGCATGGCAGAGTGTCTGGAGCGGCTGGCTAGGGAGGCAGAGTGTCTGGATCGTCTGGGTAGCGAGCCAGAGTGTCTGGAGTGCCTGGCTAGTGAGGCAGAGTTTCTGGAGCGTCTAAGTAGCGAGGCAGAGTGCCTGGAACGTCTAGCTAGCGTGGCAGAGTGTCTGGAGCCACTGGCTAGCGTGGCAGATAGTCTAAAGCGTCTGGGTAGCGAGGCAGAGTGTCTGGAGCGCCTGGCTAGCGAGGCAGAGTGTCTGGAGATTCTGGGTAGCAAGGCAGAGTGTCTGGAGCGTCTATTTAGCGTGGCAGAGTGTCTGGAGCCTCTGGCTAGCGTAGCAGATAGTCTGGAGCGTCTGGCTAGAATGGCAGAGTGTCTGGAGCGCCTGGCTAGCGAGGCAGAGCTTCTGAAGCGCCTGGCTAACGAGGCAGAGTGTCTGGAGCGTCTGGGGAGCGAGGCAAAGTGTCTTGAACGTCTGGGTAGCGAATCAGAGTGTCTGGAGCGTCTGGCTAGCGTGGCAGAGTGTCTGGAGCGCCTGGCTAGCGAGGCAGAGTGTCTGGAGAGTCTGGGTAGCTAGCCAGAGTGTCTGAAGCGTCTGGCTAGCATGGCAGAGTGTCTGGAGCGGCTGGCTAGCGAAGCAGAGTGTCTGGAGCGCCTGGCTAGCATTGCATAGTGTCTTCAGCCTCTGGCTAGCGTGGCAGAGTGTCTGGAGCGTCTGGCTAGCATTGCAGAGTGTCTGCAGCCTCTGGCTAGCGTGGCAGATAGTCTGGAGCCACTGGCTAGCGTGGCAAATAGTCTGGAGCGTCTGGGTAGCGAGGCAGAGTGTCTGGAGCGCCTGGCTAGCGAGGCAGAGTGTCTGGAGGGTCTAAGTAGCAAGGCAGAGTGTCTGGAGCGTCTAGCTAGCGTGGCAGAGTGTCTGGAGCGTCTAGCTAGCGTAGCAGAGTGTCTGAAATCTCTGGCTAGCATGGCAGAGTGTCTGGAGCGGCTGGCTAGGGAGGCAGAGTGTCTGGATCGTCTGGGTAGCGAGCCAGAGTGTCTGGAGTGCCTGGCTAGTGAGGCAGAGTTTCTGGAGCGTCTAAGTAGCGAGGCAGAGTGCCTGGAGCGTCTAGCTAGCGTGGCAGAGTGTCTGGAGCCACTGGCTAGCGTGGCAGATAGTCTAAAGCGTCTGGGTAGCGAGGCAGAGTGTCTGGAGCGCCTGGCTAGCGAGGCAGAGTGTCTGGAGATTCTGGGTAGCAAGGCAGAGTGTCTGGAGCGTCTATTTAGCGTGGCAGAGTGTCTGGAGCCTCTGGCTAGCGTAGCAGATAGTCTGGAGTGCCTGGCTAGCGTGGCAGAGTGTCTGGAGCGTCTGGCTAGCATTGCAGAGTGTCTGGAGCGTCTGAGTAGCGAGGCAGAGTGCCTGGAGCGTCTAGCTAGCGTGGCAGAGTGGCTGGAGCCACTGGCTAGCGTTGCAGATAGTCTGGAGCGTCTGGGTAGCGAGGCAAAGTGTCTGGAACGTCTGGGTAGTGAATCAGAGTGTCTGGAGTGCCTGGCTAGCGAGGCACAGTGTCTGGAGCGTCTAAGTAGCGAGACAGAGTGCCTGGAGCGTCTAGCTAGCGTGGCAGAGTGTCTGGAGCCACTGATTAGCGTGGCAGATAGTCTGAAGCGTCTAGGTAGCGAGGCAGAGTGTCTGGAGCGTCTGGGTAGCGAGGCAAGGTGTCTGGAGCGTCTAAGTAGCGAATCAGAGTGTCTGGAGCGTCTAGCTAGCGTGGCAGAGTGTCTGGAGCGTCTGGCTAGCATTGCAGAGTGTCTTCAGCCTCTGGCTAGCGTGGCAGAGTGTCTGGAGCGTCTGGCTAGCGTAGCAGAGTGTCTGAAATCTCTGGCTAGCATGGCAGAGTGTCTGGAGCGGCTGGCTAGGGAGGCAGAGTGTCTGGATCGTCTGGGTAGCGAGCCAGAGTGTCTGGAGTGCCTGGCTAGTGAGGCAGAGTTTCTGGAGCGTCTAAGTAGCGAGGCAGAGTGCCTGGAACGTCTAGCTAGCGTGGCAGAGTGTCTGGAGCCACTGGCTAGCGTGGCAGATAGTCTAAAGCGTCTGGGTAGCGAGGCAGAGTGTCTGGAGCGCCTGGCTAGCGAGGCAGAGTGTCTGGAGATTCTGGGTAGCAAGGCAGAGTGTCTGGAGCGTCTATTTAGCGTGGCAGAGTGTCTGGAGCCTCTGGCTAGCGTAGCAGATAGTCTGGAGCGTCTGGCTAGAATGGCAGAGTGTCTGGAGCGCCTGGCTAGCGAGGCAGAGCTTCTGAAGCGCCTGGCTAGCGAGGCAGAGTGTCTGGAGATTCTGGGTAGCAAGGCAGAGTGTCTGGAGCGTCTATTTAGCGTGGCAGAGTGGCTGGAGCCACTGGCTAGCGTTGCAGATAGTCTGGAGCGTCTGGGTAGCGAGGCAAAGTGTCTGGAGATTCTGGGTAGCAAGGCAGAGTGTCTGGAGCGTCTATTTAGCGTGGCAGAGTGTCTGGAGCCTCTGGCTAGCGTAGCAGATGGTCTGGAGCGTCTGGCTAGAATGGCAGAGTGTCTGGAGCGCCTGGCTAGCGAGGCAGAGCTTCTGAAGCGCCTGGCTAACGAGGCAGAGTGTCTGGAGCGTCTGGCTAGCGAGGCAGAGTGTCTGGAGCGCCTGGCTAGCAAGGCAGAAAGTCTGGATTGTCTAACAAGCGTGGCAGAGTGTCTGGAGCCTCTGGCTAGCGTGGCAGATAGTCTGGAGCCACTGGCTAGCGTGGCAGATAGTCTGGAGCGTCTGGGTAGCGAGGCAGAAATTCTTGAGCGCATGGCTAGCGAGACAGAGTGTCTGGAGGGTCTGGGTAGCAAGGCAGATTGTCTGGAGCGTTTAGCTAGCGAGGCAGAGTGTCTGGTGTGTCTGGGTAGCGAGGCAAGGTGTCTGGAGCGTCTAAGTAGCGAATCAGAGTGTCTGGAGCGTCTAGCTAGCGTGGCAGAGTGTCTTGAGCGTCTGGCTAGCATTGCAGAGTGTCTGGAGCGTCTGAGTAGCGAGGCAGAGTGCCTGGAGCGTCTAGCTAGCGTGGCAGAGTGGCTGGAGCCACTGGCTAGCGTTGCAGATAGTCTGGAGCGTCTGGGTAGCGAGGCAAAGTGTCTGGAACGTCTGGGTAGCGAATCAGAGTGTCTGGAGTGCCTGGCTAGCGAGGCACAGTGTCTGGAGCGTCTAAGTAGCGAGACAGAGTGCCTGGAGCGTCTAGCTAGCGTGGCAGAGTGTCTGGAGCCACTGATTAGCGTGGCAGATAGTCTGAAGCGTCTAGGTAGCGAGGCAGAGTGTCTGGAGCGTCTGGGTAGCGAGGCAAGGTGTCTGGAGCGTCTAAGTAGCGAATCAGAGTGTCTGGAGCGTCTAGCTAGCGTGGCAGAGTGTCTGGAGCGTCTGGCTAGCATTGCGGAGTGTCTTCAGCCTCTGGCTAGCGTGGCAGAGTGTCTGGAGCGTCTGGCTAGCGTAGCAGAGTGTCTGAAATCTCTGGCTAGCATGGCAGAGTGTCTGGAGCGGCTGGCTAGGGAGGCAGAGTGTCTGGATCGTCTGGGTAGCGAGCCAGAGTGTCTGGAGTGCCTGGCTAGTGAGGCAGAGTTTCTGGAGCGTCTAAGTAGCGAGGCAGAGTGCCTGGAACGTCTAGCTAGCGTGGCAGAGTGTCTGGAGCCACTGGCTAGCGTGGCAGATAGTCTAAAGCGTCTGGGTAGCGAGGCAGAGTGTCTGGAGCGCCTGGCTAGCGAGGCAGAGTGTCTGGAGATTCTGGGTAGCAAGGCAGAGTGTCTGGAGCGTCTATTTAGCGTGGCAGAGTGTCTGGAGCCTCTGGCTAGCGTAGCAGATAGTCTGGAGCGTCTGGCTAGAATGGCAGAGTGTCTGGAGCGCCTGGCTAGCGAGGCAGAGCTTCTGAAGCGCCTGGCTAACGAGGCAGAGTGTCTGGAGCGTCTGGGGAGCGAGGCAAAGTGTCTTGAACGTCTGGGTAGCGAATCAGAGTGTCTGGAGCGTCTGGCTAGCGTGGCAGAGTGTCTGGAGCGCCTGGCTAGCGAGGCAGAGTGTCTGGAGAGTCTGGGTAGCTAGCCAGAGTGTCTGAAGCGTCTGGCTAGCATGGCAGAGTGTCTGGAGCGGCTGGCTAGCGAAGCAGAGTGTCTGGAGCGCCTGGCTAGCATTGCAGAGTGTCTTCAGCCTCTGGCTAGCGTGGCAGAGTGTCTGGAGCGTCTGGCTAGCATTGCAGAGTGTCTGCAGCCTCTGGCTAGCGTGGCAGATAGTCTGGAGCCACTGGCTAGCGTGGCAAATAGTCTGGAGCGTCTGGGTAGCGAGGCAGAGTGTCTGGAGCGCCTGGCTAGCGAGGCAGAGTGTCTGGAGGGTCTAAGTAGCAAGGCAGAGTGTCTGGAGCGTCTAGCTAGCGTGGCAGAGTGTCTGGAGCGTCTAGCTAGCGTAGCAGAGTGTCTGAAATCTCTGGCTAGCATGGCAGAGTGTCTGGAGCGGCTGGCTAGGGAGGCAGAGTGTCTGGATCGTCTGGGTAGCGAGCCAGAGTGTCTGGAGTGCCTGGCTAGTGAGGCAGAGTTTCTGGAGCGTCTAAGTAGCGAGGCAGAGTGCCTGGAGCGTCTAGCTAGCGTGGCAGAGTGTCTGGAGCCACTGGCTAGCGTGGCAGATAGTCTAAAGCGTCTGGGTAGCGAGGCAGAGTGTCTGGAGCGCCTGGCTAGCGAGGCAGAGTGTCTGGAGATTCTGGGTAGCAAGGCAGAGTGTCTGGAGCGTCTATTTAGCGTGGCAGAGTGTCTGGAGCCTCTGGCTAGCGTAGCAGATAGTCTGGAGCGTCTGGCTAGAATGGCAGAGTGTCTGGAGCGCCTGGCTAGCGAGGCAGAGCTTCTGAAGCGCCTGGCTAACGAGGCAGAGTGTCTGGAGCGTCTGGCTAGCGAGGCAGAGTGTCTGGAGCGCCTGGCTAGCGAGGCAGAAAGTCTGGATTGTCTAACAAGCGTGGCAGAGTGTCTGGAGCCTCTGGCTAGCGTGGCAGATAGTCTGGAGCCCCTGGCTAGCGTGGCAGATAGTCTGGAGCGTCTGGGTAGCGAGGCAGAAATTCTGGAGCGCATGGCTAGCGAGACAGAGTGTCTGGAGGGTCTGGGTAGCAAGGCAGAGTGTCTGGAGCGTTTAGCTAGCGAGGCAGAGTGTCTGGTGTGTCTGGGTAGCGAGGCAAGGTGTCTGGAGCGTCTAAGTAGCAAATCAGAGTGTCTGGAGCGTCTAGCTAGCGTGGCAGAGTGTCTGGAGCGTCTGGCTAGCATTGCAGAGTGTCTTCAGCCTCTGGCTAGCGTGGCAGAGTGTCTGGAGCGTCTGGCTAGCATTGCAGAGTGTCTGCAGCCTCTGGCTAGCGTGGCAGATATTCTGGAGCCACTGGCTAGCGAGGCAGTGTGTCTGGAGCGTCTGGGTTGCCAGCCAGAGTGTCTGAAGCGCCTGGCTAGCGAGGCAGAGTGTCTGGAGCGTCTAAGTAGCGAGGCAGAGTGCCTGGAGCGTCGAGCTAGCCTGGCAGAGTGGCTGGAGCCACTAACTAGCGTGGCAGAGTGTCTGGAGCCTCTGGCTAACGTAGCAGATAGTCTGGAGCGTCTGGCTAGAATGTCAGAGTGTCTGGAGCGCCTGGCTAGCGAGGCAGAGCTTCTGAAGCGCCTGGCTAACGAGGCAGAGTGTCTGGAGCGTCTCAGGAGCGAGGCAAAGTGTCTTGAACGTCTGGGTAGCGAATCAGAGTGTCTGGAGCGTCTGGCTAGCGTGGCAGAGTGTCTTGAGCGCCTGGCTAGCGAGGCAGAGAGTCTGGAGCCACTGGCTAGCGTTGCAGATAGTCTGGAGCGTCTGGGTAGCGAGGCAAAGTGTCTGGAACGTCTGGGTAGTGAATCAGAGTGTCTGGAGTGCCTGGCTAGCGTGGCAGAGTGTCTGGAGCGTCTGGCTAGCATTGCAGAGTGTCTGGAGCGTCTGAGTAGCGAGGCAGAGTGCCTGGAGCGTCTAGCTAGCGTGGCAGAGTGGCTGGAGCCACTGGCTAGCGTTGCAGATAGTCTGGAGCGTCTGGGTAGCGAGGCAAAGTGTCTGGAACGTCTGGGTAGTGAATCAGAGTGTCTGGAGTGCCTGGCTAGCGAGGCACAGTGTCTGGAGCGTCTAAGTAGCGAGACAGAGTGCCTGGAGCGTCTAGCTAGCGTGGCAGAGTGTCTGGAGCCACTGATTAGCGTGGCAGATAGTCTGAAGCGTCTAGGTAGCGAGGCAGAGTGTCTGGAGCGTCTGGGTAGCGAGGCAAGGTGTCTGGAGCGTCTAAGTAGCGAATCAGAGTGTCTGGAGCGTCTAGCTAGCGTGGCAGAGTGTCTGGAGCGTCTGGCTAGCATTGCAAAGTGTCTTCAGCCTCTGGCTAGCGTGGCAGAGTGTCTGGAGCGTCTGGCTAGCGTAGCAGAGTGTCTGAAATCTCTGGCTAGCATGGCAGAGTGTCTGGAGCGGCTGGCTAGGGAGGCAGAGTGTCTGGATCGTCTGGGTAGCGAGCCAGAGTGTCTGGAGTGCCTGGCTAGTGAGGCAGAGTTTCTGGAGCGTCTAAGTAGCGAGGCAGAGTGCCTGGAACGTCTAGCTAGCGTGGCAGAGTGTCTGGAGCCACTAGCTAGCGTGGCAGATAGTCTAAAGCGTCTGGGTAGCGAGGCAGAGTGTCTGGAGCGCCTGGCTAGCGAGGCAGAGTGTCTGGAGATTCTGGGTAGCAAGGCAGAGTGTCTGGAGCGTCTATTTAGCGTGGCAGAGTGTCTGGAGCCTCTGGCTAGCGTAGCAGATAGTCTGGAGCGTCTGGCTAGAATGGCAGAGTGTCTGGAGCGCCTGGCTAGCGAGGCAGAGCTTCTGAAGCGCCTGGCTAACGAGGCAGAGTGTCTGGAGCGTCTGGGGAGCGAGGCAAAGTGTCTTGAACGTCTGGGTAGCGAATCAGAGTGTCTGGAGCGTCTGGCTAGCGTGGCAGAGTGTCTGGAGCGCCTGGCTTGCGAGGCAGAGTGTCTGGAGAGTCTGGGTAGCTAGCCAGAGTGTCTGAAGCGTCTGGCTAGCATGGCAGAGTGTCTGGAGCGGCTGGCTAGCGAAGCAGAGTGTCTGGAGCGCCTGGCTAGCATTGCAGAGTGTCTTCAGCCTCTGGCTAGCGTGGCAGAGTGTCTGGAGCGTCTGGCTAGCGTGGCAGAGTGTCTGGAGCGCCTGGCTAGCGAGGCAGAGTGTCTGGAGAGTCTGGGTAGCTAGCCAGAGTGTCTGAAGCGTCTGGCTAGCATGGCAGAGTGTCTGGAGCGGCTGGCTAGCGAAGCAGAGTGTCTGGAGCGCCTGGCTAGCATTGCAGAGTGTCTTCAGCCTCTGGCTAGCGTGGCAGAGTGTCTGGAGCGTCTGGCTAGCATTGCAGAGTGTCTGCAGCCTCTGGCTAGCGTGGCAGATAGTCTGGAGCCACTGGCTAGCGTGGCAAATAGTCTGGAGCGTCTGGGTAGCGAGGCAGAGTGTCTGGAGCGCCTGGCTAGCGAGGCAGAGTGTCTGGAGGGTCTAAGTAGCAAGGCAGAGTGTCTGGAGCGTCTAGCTAGCGTGGCAGAGTGTCTGGAGCGTCTAGCTAGCGAAGCAGAGTGTCTGAAATCTCTGGCTAGCATGGCAGAGTGTCTGGAGCGGCTGGCTAGGGAGGCAGAGTGTCTGGATCGTCTGGGTAGCGAGCCAGAGTGTCTGGAGTGCCTGGCTAGTGAGGCAGAGTTTCTGGAGCGTCTAAGTAGCGAGGCAGAGTGCCTGGAGCGTCTAGCTAGCGTGGCAGAGTGTCTGGAGCCACTGGCTAGCGTGGCAGATAGTCTAAAGCGTCTGGGTAGCGAGGCAGAGTGTCTGGAGCGCCTGGCTAGCGAGGCAGAGTGTCTGGAGATTCTGGGTAGCAAGGCAGAGTGTCTGGAGCGTCTATTTAGCGTGGCAGAGTGTCTGGAGCCTCTGGCTAGCGTAGCAGATAGTCTGGAGCGTCTGGCTAGAATGGCAGAGTGTCTGGAGCGCCTGGCTAGCGAGGCAGAGCTTCTGAAGCGCCTGGCTAACGAGGCAGAGTGTCTGGAGCGTCTGGCTAGCGAGGCAGAGTGTCTGGAGCGCCTGGCTAGCGAGGCAGAAAGTCTGGATTGTCTAACAAGCGTGGCAGAGTGTCTGGAGCCTCTGGCTAGCGTGGCAGATAGTCTGGAGCCCCTGGCTAGCGTGGCAGATAGTCTGGAGCGTCTGGGTAGCGAGGCAGAAATTCTGGAGCGTTTAGCTAGCGAGGCAGAGTGTCTGGTGTGTCTGGGTAGCGAGGCAAGGTGTCTGGAGCGTCTAAGTAGCGAATCAGAGTGTCTGGAGCGTCTAGCTAGCGTGGCAGAGTGTCTGGAGCGTCTGGCTAGCATTGCAGAGTGTCTTCAGCCTCTGGCTAGCGTGGCAGAGTGTCTGGAGCGTCTGGCTAGCATTGCAGAGTGTCTGCAGCCTCTGGCTAGCGTGGCAGATATTCTGGAGCCACTGGCTAGCGAGGCAGTGTGTCTGGAGCGTCTGGGTTGCCAGCCAGAGTGTCTGAAGCGCCTGGCTAGCGAGGCAGAGTGTCTGGAGCGTCTAAGTAGCGAGGCAGAGTGCCTGGAGCGTCGAGCTAGCCTGGCAGAGTGGCTGGAGCCACTAACTAGCGTGGCAGAGTGTCTGGAGCCTCTGGCTAGCGTAGCAGATAGTCTGGAGCGTCTGGCTAGAATGGCAGAGTGTCTGGAGCGCCTGGCTAGCGAGGCAGAGCTTCTGAAGCGCCTGGCTAACGAGGCAGAGTGTCTGGAGCGTCTCAGGAGCGAGGCAAAGTGTCTTGAACGTCTGGGTAGCGAATCAGAGTGTCTGGAGCGTCTGGCTAGCGTGGCAGAGTGTCTGGAGCGCCTGGCTAGCGAGGCAGAGAGTCTGGAGCCACTGGCTAGCGTTGCAGATAGTCTGGAGCGTCTGGGTAGCGAGGCAAAGTGTCTGGAACGTCTGGGTAGTGAATCAGAGTGTCTGGAGTGCCTGGCTAGCGTGGCAGAGTGTCTGGAGCGTCTGGCTAGCATTGCAGAGTGTCTGGAGCGTCTGAGTAGCGAGGCAGAGTGCCTGGAGCGTCTAGCTAGCGTGGCAGAGTGGCTGGAGCCACTGGCTAGCGTTGCAGATAGTCTGGAGCGTCTGGGTAGCGAGGCAAAGTGTCTGGAACGTCTGGGTAGTGAATCAGAGTGTCTGGAGTGCCTGGCTAGCGAGGCACAGTGTCTGGAGCGTCTAAGTAGCGAGACAGAGTGCCTGGAGCGTCAAGCTAGCGTGGCAGAGTGTCTGGAGCCACTGATTAGCGTGGCAGATAGTCTGAAGCGTCTAGGTAGCGAGGCAGAGTGTCTGGAGCGTCTGGGTAGCGAGGCAAGGTGTCTGGAGCGTCTAAGTAGCGAATCAGAGTGTCTGGGGCGTCTAGCTAGCGTGGCAGAGTGTCTGGAGCGTCTGGCTAGCATTGCAGAGTGTCTTCAGCCTCTGGCTAGCGTGGCAGAGTGTCTGGAGCGTCTGGCTAGCGTAGCAGAGTGTCTGAAATCTCTGGCTAGCATGGCAGAGTGTCTGGAGCGGCTGGCTAGGGAGGCAGAGTGTCTGGATCGTCTGGGTAGCGAGCCAGAGTGTCTGGAGTGCCTGGCTAGTGAGGCAGAGTTTCTGGAGCGTCTAAGTAGCGAGGCAGAGTGCCTGGAACGTCTAGCTAGCGTGGCAGAGTGTCTGGAGCCACTGGCTAGCGTGGCAGATAGTCTAAAGCGTCTGGGTAGCGAGGCAGAGTGTCTGGAGCGCCTGGCTAGCGAGGCAGAGTGTCTGGAGATTCTGGGTAGCAAGGCAGAGTGTCTGGAGCGTCTATTTAGCGTGGCAGAGTGTCTGGAGCCTCTGGCTAGCGTAGCAGATAGTCTGGAGCGTCTGGCTAGAATGGCAGAGTGTCTGGAGCGCCTGGCTAGCGAGGCAGAGCTTCTGAAGCGCCTGGCTAACGAGGCAGAGTGTCTGGAGCGTCTGGGGAGCGAGGCAAAGTGTCTTGAACGTCTGGGTAGCGAATCAGAGTGTCTGGAGCGTCTGGCTAGCGTGGCAGAGTGTCTGGAGCGCCTGGCTTGCGAGGCAGAGTGTCTGGAGAGTCTGGGTAGCTAGCCAGAGTGTCTGAAGCGTCTGGCTAGCATGGCAGAGTGTCTGGAGCGGCTGGCTAGCGAAGCAGAGTGTCTGGAGCGCCTGGCTAGCATTGCAGAGTGTCTTCAGCCTCTGGCTAGCGTGGCAGAGTGTCTGGAGCGTCTGGCTAGCGTGGCAGAGTGTCTGGAGCGCCTGGCTAGCGAGGCAGAGTGTCTGGAGAGTCTGGGTAGCTAGCCAGAGTGTCTGAAGCGTCTGGCTAGCATGGCAGAGTGTCTGGAGCGGCTGGCTAGCGAAGCAGAGTGTCTGGAGCGCCTGGCTAGCATTGCAGAGTGTCTTCAGCCTCTGGCTAGCGTGGCAGAGTGTCTGGAGCGTCTGGCTAGCATTGCAGAGTGTCTGCAGCCTCTGGCTAGCGTGGCAGATAGTCTGGAGCCACTGGCTAGCGTGGCAAATAGTCTGGAGCGTCTGGGTAGCGAGGCAGAGTGTCTGGAGCGCCTGGCTAGCGAGGCAGAGTGTCTGGAGGGTCTAAGTAGCAAGGCAGAGTGTCTGGAGCGTCTAGCTAGCGTGGCAGAGTGTCTGGAGCGTCTAGCTAGCGAAGCAGAGTGTCTGAAATCTCTGGCTAGCATGGCAGAGTGTCTGGAGCGGCTGGCTAGGGAGGCAGAGTGTCTGGATCGTCTGGGTAGCGAGCCAGAGTGTCTGGAGTGCCTGGCTAGTGAGGCAGAGTTTCTGGAGCGTCTAAGTAGCGAGGCAGAGTGCCTGGAGCGTCTAGCTAGCGTGGCAGAGTGTCTGGAGCCACTGGCTAGCGTGGCAGATAGTCTAAAGCGTCTGGGTAGCGAGGCAGAGTGTCTGGAGCGCCTGGCTAGCGAGGCAGAGTGTCTGGAGATTCTGGGTAGCAAGGCAGAGTGTCTGGAGCGTCTATTTAGCGTGGCAGAGTGTCTGGAGCCTCTGGCTAGCGTAGCAGATAGTCTGGAGCGTCTGGCTAGAATGGCAGAGTGTCTGGAGCGCCTGGCTAGCGAGGCAGAGCTTCTGAAGCGCCTGGCTAACGAGGCAGAGTGTCTGGAGCGTCTGGCTAGCGAGGCAGAGTGTCTGGAGCGCCTGGCTAGCGAGGCAGAAAGTCTGGATTGTCTAACAAGCGTGGCAGAGTGTCTGGAGCCTCTGGCTAGCGTGGCAGATAGTCTGGAGCCCCTGGCTAGCGTGGCAGATAGTCTGGAGCGTCTGGGTAGCGAGGCAGAAATTCTGGAGCGTTTAGCTAGCGAGGCAGAGTGTCTGGTGTGTCTGGGTAGCGAGGCAAGGTGTCTGGAGCGTCTAAGTAGCGAATCAGAGTGTCTGGAGCGTCTAGCTAGCGTGGCAGAGTGCCTGGAGCGTCTGGCTAGCATTGCAGAGTGTCTTCAGCCTCTGGCTAGCGTGGCAGAGTGTCTGGAGCGTCTGGCTAGCATTGCAGAGTGTCTGCAGCCTCTGGCTAGCGTGGCAGATATTCTGGAGCCACTGGCTAGCGAGGCAGTGTGTCTGGAGCGTCTGGGTTGCCAGCCAGAGTGTCTGAAGCGCCTGGCTAGCGAGGCAGAGTGTCTGGAGCGTCTAAGTAGCGAGGCAGAGTGCCTGGAGCGTCGAGCTAGCCTGGCAGAGTGGCTGGAGCCACTAACTAGCGTGGCAGAGTGTCTGGAGCCTCTGGCTAGCGTAGCAGATAGTCTGGAGCGTCTGGCTAGAATGGCAGAGTGTCTGGAGCGCCTGGCTAGCGAGGCAGAGCTTCTGAAGCGCCTGGCTAACG
This sequence comes from Protonemura montana, assembly GCA_947568835.1. NCBI lineage: Eukaryota > Metazoa > Arthropoda > Insecta > Plecoptera > Nemouridae > Protonemura > Protonemura montana. Next base: position 583,882 of record CANOQG010000001.1, on the reverse strand, counting down.
AGGCAGAGTGTCTGGAGCGTCTCAGGAGCGAGGCAAAGTGTCTTGAACGTCTGGGTAGCGAATCAGAGTGTCTGGAGCGTCTGGCTAGCGTGGCAGAGTGTCTGGAGCGCCTGGCTAGCGAGGCAGAGAGTCTGGAGCCACTGGCTAGCGTTGCAGATAGTCTGGAGCGTCTGGGTAGCGAGGCAAAGTGTCTGGAACGTCTGGGTAGTGAATCAGAGTGTCTGGAGTGCCTGGCTAGCGTGGCAGAGTGTCTGGAGCGTCTGGCTAGCATTGCAGAGTGTCTGGAGCGTCTGAGTAGCGAGGCAGAGTGCCTGGAGCGTCTAGCTAGCGTGGCAGAGTGGCTGGAGCCACTGGCTAGCGTTGCAGATAGTCTGGAGCGTCTGGGTAGCGAGGCAAAGTGTCTGGAACGTCTGGGTAGTGAATCAGAGTGTCTGGAGTGCCTGGCTAGCGAGGCACAGTGTCTGGAGCGTCTAAGTAGCGAGACAGAGTGCCTGGAGCGTCAAGCTAGCGTGGCAGAGTGTCTGGAGCCACTGATTAGCGTGGCAGATAGTCTGAAGCGTCTAGGTAGCGAGGCAGAGTGTCTGGAGCGTCTGGGTAGCGAGGCAAGGTGTCTGGAGCGTCTAAGTAGCGAATCAGAGTGTCTGGGGCGTCTAGCTAGCGTGGCAGAGTGTCTGGAGCGTCTGGCTAGCATTGCAGAGTGTCTTCAGCCTCTGGCTAGCGTGGCAGAGTGTCTGGAGCGTCTGGCTAGCGTAGCAGAGTGTCTGAAATCTCTGGCTAGCATGGCAGAGTGTCTGGAGCGGCTGGCTAGGGAGGCAGAGTGTCTGGATCGTCTGGGTAGCGAGCCAGAGTGTCTGGAGTGCCTGGCTAGTGAGGCAGAGTTTCTGGAGCGTCTAAGTAGCGAGGCAGAGTGCCTGGAACGTCTAGCTAGCGTGGCAGAGTGTCTGGAGCCACTGGCTAGCGTGGCAGATAGTCTAAAGCGTCTGGGTAGCGAGGCAGAGTGTCTGGAGCGCCTGGCTAGCGAGGCAGAGTGTCTGGAGATTCTGGGTAGCAAGGCAGAGTGTCTGGAGCGTCTATTTAGCGTGGCAGAGTGTCTGGAGCCTCTGGCTAGCGTAGCAGATAGTCTGGAGCGTCTGGCTAGAATGGCAGAGTGTCTGGAGCGCCTGGCTAGCGAGGCAGAGCTTCTGAAGCGCCTGGCTAACGAGGCAGAGTGTCTGGAGCGTCTGGGGAGCGAGGCAAAGTGTCTTGAACGTCTGGGTAGCGAATCAGAGTGTCTGGAGCGTCTGGCTAGCGTGGCAGAGTGTCTGGAGCGCCTGGCTTGCGAGGCAGAGTGTCTGGAGAGTCTGGGTAGCTAGCCAGAGTGTCTGAAGCGTCTGGCTAGCATGGCAGAGTGTCTGGAGCGGCTGGCTAGCGAAGCAGAGTGTCTGGAGCGCCTGGCTAGCATTGCAGAGTGTCTTCAGCCTCTGGCTAGCGTGGCAGAGTGTCTGGAGCGTCTGGCTAGCGTGGCAGAGTGTCTGGAGCGCCTGGCTAGCGAGGCAGAGTGTCTGGAGAGTCTGGGTAGCTAGCCAGAGTGTCTGAAGCGTCTGGCTAGCATGGCAGAGTGTCTGGAGCGGCTGGCTAGCGAAGCAGAGTGTCTGGAGCGCCTGGCTAGCATTGCAGAGTGTCTTCAGCCTCTGGCTAGCGTGGCAGAGTGTCTGGAGCGTCTGGCTAGCATTGCAGAGTGTCTGCAGCCTCTGGCTAGCGTGGCAGATAGTCTGGAGCCACTGGCTAGCGTGGCAAATAGTCTGGAGCGTCTGGGTAGCGAGGCAGAGTGTCTGGAGCGCCTGGCTAGCGAGGCAGAGTGTCTGGAGGGTCTAAGTAGCAAGGCAGAGTGTCTGGAGCGTCTAGCTAGCGTGGCAGAGTGTCTGGAGCGTCTAGCTAGCGAAGCAGAGTGTCTGAAATCTCTGGCTAGCATGGCAGAGTGTCTGGAGCGGCTGGCTAGGGAGGCAGAGTGTCTGGATCGTCTGGGTAGCGAGCCAGAGTGTCTGGAGTGCCTGGCTAGTGAGGCAGAGTTTCTGGAGCGTCTAAGTAGCGAGGCAGAGTGCCTGGAGCGTCTAGCTAGCGTGGCAGAGTGTCTGGAGCCACTGGCTAGCGTGGCAGATAGTCTAAAGCGTCTGGGTAGCGAGGCAGAGTGTCTGGAGCGCCTGGCTAGCGAGGCAGAGTGTCTGGAGATTCTGGGTAGCAAGGCAGAGTGTCTGGAGCGTCTATTTAGCGTGGCAGAGTGTCTGGAGCCTCTGGCTAGCGTAGCAGATAGTCTGGAGCGTCTGGCTAGAATGGCAGAGTGTCTGGAGCGCCTGGCTAGCGAGGCAGAGCTTCTGAAGCGCCTGGCTAACGAGGCAGAGTGTCTGGAGCGTCTGGCTAGCGAGGCAGAGTGTCTGGAGCGCCTGGCTAGCGAGGCAGAAAGTCTGGATTGTCTAACAAGCGTGGCAGAGTGTCTGGAGCCTCTGGCTAGCGTGGCAGATAGTCTGGAGCCCCTGGCTAGCGTGGCAGATAGTCTGGAGCGTCTGGGTAGCGAGGCAGAAATTCTGGAGCGTTTAGCTAGCGAGGCAGAGTGTCTGGTGTGTCTGGGTAGCGAGGCAAGGTGTCTGGAGCGTCTAAGTAGCGAATCAGAGTGTCTGGAGCGTCTAGCTAGCGTGGCAGAGTGTCTGGAGCGTCTGGCTAGCATTGCAGAGTGTCTTCAGCCTCTGGCTAGCGTGGCAGAGTGTCTGGAGCGTCTGGCTAGCATTGCAGAGTGTCTGCAGCCTCTGGCTAGCGTGGCAGATATTCTGGAGCCACTGGCTAGCGAGGCAGTGTGTCTGGAGCGTCTGGGTTGCCAGCCAGAGTGTCTGAAGCGCCTGGCTAGCGAGGCAGAGTGTCTGGAGCGTCTAAGTAGCGAGGCAGAGTGCCTGGAGCGTCGAGCTAGCCTGGCAGAGTGGCTGGAGCCACTAACTAGCGTGGCAGAGTGTCTGGAGCCTCTGGCTAGCGTAGCAGATAGTCTGGAGCGTCTGGCTAGAATGGCAGAGTGTCTGGAGCGCCTGGCTAGCGAGGCAGAGCTTCTGAAGCGCCTGGCTAACGAGGCAGAGTGTCTGGAGCGTCTCAGGAGCGAGGCAAAGTGTCTTGAACGTCTGGGTAGCGAATCAGAGTGTCTGGAGCGTCTGGCTAGCGTGGCAGAGTGTCTGGAGCGCCTGGCTAGCGAGGCAGAGAGTCTGGAGCCACTGGCTAGCGTTGCAGATAGTCTGGAGCGTCTGGGTAGCGAGGCAAAGTGTCTGGAACGTCTGGGTAGTGAATCAGAGTGTCTGGAGTGCCTGGCTAGCGTGGCAGAGTGTCTGGAGCGTCTGGCTAGAATTGCAGAGTGTCTGGAGCGTCTGAGTAGCGAGGCAGAGTGCCTGGAGCGTCTAGCTAGCGTGGCAGAGTGGCTGGAGCCACTGGCTAGCGTTGCAGATAGTCTGGAGCGTCTGGGTAGCGAGGCAAAGTGTCTGGAACGTCTGGGTAGTGAATCAGAGTGTCTGGAGTGCCTGGCTAGCGAGGCACAGTGTCTGGAGCGTCTAAGTAGCGAGACAGAGTGCCTGGAGCGTCAAGCTAGCGTGGCAGAGTGTCTGGAGCCACTGATTAGCGTGGCAGATAGTCTGAAGCGTCTAGGTAGCGAGGCAGAGTGTCTGGAGCGTCTGGGTAGCGAGGCAAGGTGTCTGGAGCGTCTAAGTAGCGAATCAGAGTGTCTGGGGCGTCTAGCTAGCGTGGCAGAGTGTCTGGAGCGTCTGGCTAGCATTGCAGAGTGTCTTCAGCCTCTGGCTAGCGTGGCAGAGTGTCTGGAGCGTCTGGCTAGCGTAGCAGAGTGTCTGAAATCTCTGGCTAGCATGGCAGAGTGTCTGGAGCGGCTGGCTAGGGAGGCAGAGTGTCTGGATCGTCTGGGTAGCGAGCCAGAGTGTCTGGAGTGCCTGGCTAGTGAGGCAGAGTTTCTGGAGCGTCTAAGTAGCGAGGCAGAGTGCCTGGAACGTCTAGCTAGCGTGGCAGAGTGTCTGGAGCCACTGGCTAGCGTGGCAGATAGTCTAAAGCGTCTGGGTAGCGAGGCAGAGTGTCTGGAGCGCCTGGCTAGCGAGGCAGAGTGTCTGGAGATTCTGGGTAGCAAGGCAGAGTGTCTGGAGCGTCTATTTAGCGTGGCAGAGTGTCTGGAGCCTCTGGCTAGCGTAGCAGATAGTCTGGAGCGTCTGGCTAGAATGGCAGAGTGTCTGGAGCGCCTGGCTAGCGAGGCAGAGCTTCTGAAGCGCCTGGCTAACGAGGCAGAGTGTCTGGAGCGTCTGGGGAGCGAGGCAAAGTGTCTTGAACGTCTGGGTAGCGAATCAGAGTGTCTGGAGCGTCTGGCTAGCGTGGCAGAGTGTCTGGAGCGCCTGGCTTGCGAGGCAGAGTGTCTGGAGAGTCTGGGTAGCTAGCCAGAGTGTCTGAAGCGTCTGGCTAGCATGGCAGAGTGTCTGGAGCGGCTGGCTAGCGAAGCAGAGTGTCTGGAGCGCCTGGCTAGCATTGCAGAGTGTCTTCAGCCTCTGGCTAGCGTGGCAGAGTGTCTGGAGCGTCTGGCTAGCATTGCAGAGTGTCTGCAGCCTCTGGCTAGCGTGGCAGATAGTCTGGAGCCACTGGCTAGCGTGGCAAATAGTCTGGAGCGTCTGGGTAGCGAGGCAGAGTGTCTGGAGCGCCTGGCTAGCGAGGCAGAGTGTCTGGAGGGTCTAAGTAGCAAGGCAGAGTGTCTGGAGCGTCTAGCTAGCGTGGCAGAGTGTCTGGAGCGTCTAGCTAGCGTAGCAGAGTGTCTGAAATCTCTGGCTAGCATGGCAGAGTGTCTGGAGCGGCTGGCTAGGGAGGCAGAGTGTCTGGATCGTCTGGGTAGCGAGCCAGAGTGTCTGGAGTGCCTGGCTAGTGAGGCAGAGTTTCTGGAGCGTCTAAGTAGCGTGGCAGAGTGTCTGGAGCCACTGGCTACCGTGGCAGATAGTCTAAAGCGTCTGGGTAGCGAGGCAGAGTGTCTGGAGCGTTTAGCTAGCGAGGCAGAGTGTCTGGTGTGTCTGGGTAGCGAGGCAAGGTGTCTGGAGCGTCTAAGTAGCGAATCAGAGTGTCTGGAGCGTCTAGCTAGCGTGGCAGAGTGTCTGGAGCGTCTGGCTAGCATTGCAGAGTGTCTGGAGCGTCTGAGTAGCGAGGCAGAGTGCCTGGAGCGTCTAGCTAGCGTGGCAGAGTGGCTGGAGCCACTGGCTAGCGTTGCAGATAGTCTGGAGCGTCTGGGTAGCGAGGCAAAGTGTCTGGAACGTCTGGGTAGCGAATCAGAGTGTCTGGAGTGCCTGGCTAGCGAGGCACAGTGTCTGGAGCGTCTAAGTAGCGAGACAGATAGTCTGAAGCGTCTAGGTAGCGAGGCAGAGTGTCTGGAGCGTCTGGGTAGCGAGGCAAGGTGTCTGGAGCGTCTAAGTAGCGAATCAGAGTGTCTGGAGCGTCTAGCTAGCGTGGCAGATAGTCTGGAGCCACTGGCTAGCGTGGCAGATAGTCTGGAGCGTCTGGGTAGCGAGGCAGAAATTCTTGAGCGCATGGCTAGCGAGACAGAGTGTCTGGAGGGTCTGGGTAGCAAGGCAGATTGTCTGGAGCGTTTAGCTAGCGAGGCAGAGTGTCTGGTGTGTCTGGGTAGCGAGGCAAGGTGTCTGGAGCGTCTAAGTAGCGAATCAGAGTGTCTGGAGCGTCTAGCTAGCGTGGCAGAGTGTCTGGAGCGTCTGGCTAGCATTGCAGAGTGTCTGGAGCGTCTGAGTAGCGAGGCAGAGTGCCTGGAGCGTCTAGCTAGCGTGGCAGAGTGGCTGGAGCCACTGGCTAGCGTTGCAGATAGTCTGGAGCGTCTGGGTAGCGAGGCAAAGTGTCTGGAACGTCTGGGTAGCGAATCAGAGTGTCTGGAGTGCCTGGCTAGCGAGGCACAGTGTCTGGAGCGTCTAAGTAGCGAGACAGAGTGCCTGGAGCGTCTAGCTAGCGTGGCAGAGTGTCTGGAGCCACTGATTAGCGTGGCAGATAGTCTGAAGCGTCTAGGTAGCGAGGCAGAGTGTCTGGAGCGTCTAGGTAGCGAGGCAAGGTGTCTGGAGCGTCTAAGTAGCGAATCAGAGTGTCTGGAGCGTCTAGCTAGCGTGGCAGAGTGTCTGGAGCGTCTGGCTAGCATTGCAGAGTGTCTTCAGCCTCTGGCTAGCGTGGCAGAGTGTCTGGAGCGTCTGGCTAGCGTAGCAGAGTGTCTGAAATCTCTGGCTAGCATGGCAGAGTGTCTGGAGCGGCTGGCTAGGGAGGCAGAGTGTCTGGATCGTCTGGGTAGCGAGCCAGAGTGTCTGGAGTGCCTGGCTAGTGAGGCAGAGTTTCTGGAGCGTCTAAGTAGCGAGGCAGAGTGCCTGGAACGTCTAGCTAGCGTGGCAGAGTGTCTGGAGCCACTGGCTAGCGAGGCAGAGTGTCTGGAGATTCTGGGTAGCAAGGCAGAGTGTCTGGAGCGTCTATTTAGCGTGGCAGAGTGTCTGGAGCCTCTGGCTAGCGTAGCAGATAGTCTGGAGCGTCTGGCTAGAATGGCAGAGTGTCTGGAGCGCCTGGCTAGCGAGGCAGAGCTTCTGAAGCGCCTGGCTAACGAGGCAGAGTGTCTGGAGCGTCTGGGGAGCGAGGCAAAGTGTCTTGAACGTCTGGGTAGCGAATCAGAGTGTCTGGAGCGTCTGGCTAGCGTGGCAGAGTGTCTGGAGCGCCTGGCTAGCGAGGCAGAGTGTCTGGAGAGTCTGGGTAGCTAGCCAGAGTGTCTGAAGCGTCTGGCTAGCATGGCAGAGTGTCTGGAGCGGCTGGCTAGCGAAGCAGAGTGTCTGGAGCGCCTGGCTAGCATTGCAGAGTGTCTTCAGCCTCTGGCTAGCGTGGCAGAGTGTCTGGAGCGTCTGGCTAGCATTGCAGAGTGTCTGCAGCCTCTAGCTAGCGTGGCAGATAGTCTGGAGCCACTGGCTAGCGTGGCAAATAGTCTGGAGCGTCTGGGTAGCGAGGCAGAGTGTCTGGAGCGCCTGGCTAGCGAGGCAGAGTGTCTGGAGGGTCTAAGTAGCAAGGCAGAGTGTCTGGAGCGTCTAGCTAGCGTGGCAGAGTGTCTGGAGCGTCTAGCTAGCGTAGCAGAGTGTCTGAAATCTCTGGCTAGCATAACAGAGTGTCTGGAGCGGCTGGCTAGGGAGGCAGAGTGTCTGGATCGTCTGGGTAGCGAGCCAGAGTGTCTGGAGTGCCTGGCTAGTGAGGCAGAGTTTCTGGAGCGTCTAAGTAGCGAGGCAGAGTGCCTGGAGCGTCTAGCTAGCGTGGCAGAGTGTCTGGAGCCACTGGCTAGCGTGGCAGATAGTCTAAAGCGTCTGGGTAGCGAGGCAGAGTGTCTGGAGCGCCTGGCTAGCGAGGCAGAGTGTCTGGAGATTCTGGGTAGCAAGGCAGAGTGTCTGGAGCGTCTATTTAGCGTGGCAGAGTGTCTGGAGCCTCTGGCTAGCGTAGCAGATAGTCTGGAGCGTCTGGCTAGAATGGCAGAGTGTCTGGAGCGCCTGGCTAGCGAGGCAGAGCTTCTGAAGCGCCTGGCTAACGAGGCAGAGTGTCTGGAGCGTCTGGCTAGCGAGGCAGAGTGTCTGGAGCGCCTGGCTAGCGAGGCAGAAAGTCTGGATTGTCTAACAAGCGTGGCAGAGTGTCTGGAGCCTCTGGCTAGCGTGGCAGATAGTCTGGAGCCCCTGGCTAGCGTGGCAGATAGTCTGGAGCGTCTGGGTAGCGAGGCAGAAATTCTGGAGCGCATGGCTAGCGAGACAGAGTGTCTGGAGGGTCTGGGTAGCAAGGCAGAGTGTCTGGAGCGTTTAGCTAGCGAGGCAGAGTGTCTGGTGTGTCTGGGTAGCGAGGCAAGGTGTCTGGAGCGTCTAAGTAGCGAATCAGAGTGTCTGGAGCGTCTAGCTAGCGTGGCAGAGTGTCTGGAGCGTCTGGCTAGCATTGCAGAGTGTCTTCAGCCTCTGGCTAGCGTGGCAGAGTGTCTGGAGCGTCTGGCTAGCATTGCAGAGTGTCTGCAGCCTCTGGCTAGCGTGGCAGATATTCTGGAGCCACTGGCTAGCGAGGCAGTGTGTCTGGAGCGTCTGGGTTGCCAGCCAGAGTGTCTGAAGCGCCTGGCTAGCGAGGCAGAGTGTCTGGAGCGTCTAAGTAGCGAGGCAGAGTGCCTGGAGCGTCGAGCTAGCCTGGCAGAGTGGCTGGAGCCACTAACTAGCGTGGCAGAGTGTCTGGAGCCTCTGGCTAGCGTAGCAGATAGTCTGGAGCGTCTGGCTAGAATGTCAGAGTGTCTGGAGCGCCTGGCTAGCGAGGCAGAGCTTCTGAAGCGCCTGGCTAACGAGGCAGAGTGTCTGGAGCGTCTCAGGAGCGAGGCAAAGTGTCTTGAACGTCTGGGTAGCGAATCAGAGTGTCTGGAGCGTCTGGCTAGCGTGGCAGAGTGTCTGGAGCGCCTGGCTAGCGAGGCAGAGAGTCTGGAGCCACTGGCTAGCGTTGCAGATAGTCTGGAGCGTCTGGGTAGCGAGGCAAAGTGTCTGGAACGTCTGGGTAGTGAATCAGAGTGTCTGGAGTGCCTGGCTAGCGTGGCAGAGTGTCTGGAGCGTCTGGCTAGCATTGCAGAGTGTCTGGAGCGTCTGAGTAGCGAGGCAGAGTGCCTGGAGCGTCTAGCTAGCGTGGCAGAGTGGCTGGAGCCACTGGCTAGCGTTGCAGATAGTCTGGAGCGTCTGGGTAGCGAGGCAAAGTGTCTGGAACGTCTGGGTAGTGAATCAGAGTGTCTGGAGTGCCTGGCTAGCGAGGCAAAGTGTCTTGAACGTCTGGGTAGCGAATCAGAGTGTCTGGAGCGTCTGGCTAGCGTGGCAGAGTGTCTGGAGCGCCTGGCTAGCGAGGCAGAGAGTCTGGAGAGTCTGGGTGGCTAGCCAGAGTGTCTGAAGCGTCTGGCTAGCATGGCAGAGTGTCTGGAGCGCCTGGCTAGCGAGGCAGAGTGTCTGGAGAGTCTGGGTAGCGTGGCAGAGTGTCTGGAGCGCCTGGCTAGCGAGGCAGAGTGTCTGGAGAGTCTGAGTAGCGAGGCAGAGTGTCTGGAGAGTCTGAGTAGCGAGGCAGAGTGTCTGAAGCGCCTGGCTAGCGAGGCAGAGTGTCTGGAGCGTCCAAGTAGCGAGGCAGAGTGCCTGGAGCGTCTAGCTTGCGTGGTAGAGTGTCTGGAGTGTCTGGCTAGCGTGGTAGAGTGTCTGGAGCGGCTGGCTAGCGAGGCAGAGTGTCTGGAGCGCCTGGCTAGCGAGGCAGAGTGTCTGGAGCGTCTGGGTAGCAGGCAGAGTGTCTGGAGGGTCTGGGTAGCAAGGCAGAGTGTCTGAGGCGTCAAGCTAGCGTGGCATAGTGTCTTGAGCGTCTGGCTAGCGTAGCAGAAAGTCTGGAGCGTTAAGCTAGCGTAGCAGAGTGTCTGAAACCTCTGGCTAGCGTGGCAGAAAGTCTGGAGCGTCTGGCTAGGGAGGCAGAGTGTCTGGAGCGTCTAGCTAGCGTGGCAGAGTGTCTGGAGCCTCTGGCTAGCGTGGCAGATAATCTGGAGCCACTGGCTAGCGTGGCTGATAGTCTGGAGCGTCAGGGTAGCGTAGCAGAGTGTCTGAAGCGGCTGGCTAGCGAGGCAGAGTGTCTGGAGCGCCTGGCTAGCAAGGCAGAGTGTCTGGAGCGTCTAGCTAGCGTCGCAGAGTGTCTGGGGCCTTTGGCTAGCGTAGCAGATAGTCTGGAGCGTCTGGGTAGCGAGGCAGAGTGTCTGGAGCGTCTAGGTCGCGAGGCAGAGTGTCTGGAGCGCCAGGCTAGCGGGGCAGAGTGTCTGGAGGGTCTGGGTAGCAAGGCAGAGTGTCTGGAGCGTCAAGCTAGCGACGCAGAGTGTCTGGAGCGTCTAGCTAGCGTAGCAGAGTGTCTAAAACCTCTGGCTAGCGTGGCAGAAAGTCTGGAGCGTCTGGCTAGCGAGGCAGAGTGTCTGGAGCGTCTGGCTAGCGTGGCAGATAATCTGGAGCCACTGGCTAGCGTGGCTGATAGTCTGGAGCGTCTGGGTAGCGAGGCAGCGTGTCTGGAGCGCCTGGCTAGCGAGGCAGAGTGTCTGGAGGGTCTGGGTAGCAAGGCAGAGTGTCTGGAGGGTCTGGGTAGCAAGGCAGAGTGTCTGGAGCGTCTAGCTAGCGTAGCAGAGTGTCTAAAACCTCTGGCTAGCGTGGCAGAAAGTCTGGAGCGTCTGGCTAGCATTGCAGAGTGTCTGGAGAGGCTGGCTAGCGAGGCAGAGTGTCTGGAGCGTCTGGATAGCGAGGCAGAGTGTCTGGAGCGCCTGGCTAGCGAGGCAGAGTGTCTGGAGCGTCTGGCTAGCGTGGCAGAGTGTCTGGAGCCTCTGGCTAGCGTGGCAAATAGTCTGGAGCGTCTGGGTAGCGAGGAAGAGTGTCTGGAGCGCCTGGCTAGCGAGGCAGAGTGTCTGGAGGGTCTTAGTAGCAAGGCAGAGTGTCTGGAGCGTCTAGCTAGCGTGGCAGAGTGTCTGGAGCGTCTAGCTAGCGTAGCAGAGTGTCTGAAATCTCTGGCTAGCATGGCAGAGTGTCTGGAGCGGCTGGCTAGGGAGGCAGAGTGTCTGGATCGTCTGGGTAGCGAGCCAGAGTGTCTGGAGTGCCTGGGTAGTGAGGCAGAGTTTCTGGAGCGTCTAAGTAGCGAGGCAGAGTGCCTGGAGCGTCTAGCTAGCGTGGCAGAGTGTCTTGAGCCACTGGCTAGCGTTGCAGATAGTCTAAAGCGTCTGGGTAGCGAGGCAGAGTGTCTGGAGCGCCTGGCTAGCGAGGCAGAGTGTCTGGAGATTCTGGGTAGCAAGGCAGAGTGTCTGGAGCGTCTATCTAGCGTGGCAGAGTGTCTGGAGCCTCTGGCTAGCGTAGCAGATAGTCTGGAGCGTCTGGCTAGAATGGCAGAGTGTCTGGAGCGCCTGGCTAGCGAGGCAGAGCTTCTAAAGCGCCTGGCTAACGAGGCAAAGTGTCTGGAGCGTCTGGGGAGCGAGGCAAAGTGTCTTGAACGTCTGGGTAGCGAATCAGAGTGTCTGGAGCGTCTGGCTAGCGTGGCAGAATGTCTGGAGCGCCTGGCTAGCGAGGCAGAGTGTCTGGAGAGTCTGGGTAGCTAGCCAGAGTGTCTGAAGCGTCTGGCTAGCATGGCAGAGTGTCTGGAGCGGCTGGCTAGCGAGGCAGAGTGTCTGGAGCGCCTGGCTAGCATTGCAGAGTGTCTTCAGCCTCTGGCTAGCGTGGCAGAGTGTCTGGAGCGTCTGGCTAGCGTTGCAGAGTGTCTGCAGCCTCTGGCTAGCGTGGCAGATAGTCTGGAGCCACTGGCTAGCGTGGCAAATAGTCTGGAGCGTCTGGGTAGCGAGGCAGAGTGTCTGGAGCGCCTGGCTAGCGAGGCAGAGTGTCTGGAGGGTCTAAGTAGCAAGGCAGAGTGTCTGGAGCGTCTAGCTAGCGTGGCAGAGTGTCTGGAGCGTCTAGCTAGCGTAGCAGAGTGTCTGAAATCTCTGGCTAGCATGGCAGAGTGTCTGGAGCGGCTGGCTAGGGAGGCAGAGTGTCTGGATCGTCTAAGTAGCGAGCCAGAGTGTCTGGAGTGCCTGGCTAGTGAGGCAGAGTTTCTGGAGCGTCTAAGTAGCGAGGCAGAGTGCCTGGAGCGTCTAGCTAGCGTGGCAGAGTGTCTTGAGCCACTGGCTAGCGTGGCAGATAGTCTAAAGCGTCTGGGTAGCGAGGCAGAGTGTCTGGAGCGCCTGGCTAGCGAGGCAGAGTGTCTGGAGATTCTGGGTAGCAAGGCAGAGTGTCTGGAGCGTCTATTTAGCGTGGCAGAGTGTCTGGAGCCTCTGGCTAGCGTAGCAGATAGTCTGGAGCGTCTGGCTAGAATGGCAGAGTGTCTGGAGCGCCTGGCTAGCGAGGCAGAGCTTCTGAAGCGCCTGGCTAACGAGGCAGAGTGTCTGGAGCGTCTGGCTAGCGAGGCAGAGTGTCTGGAGCGCCTGGCTAGCAAGGCAGAAAGTCTGGATTGTCTAACAAGCGTGGCAGAGTGTCTGGAGCCTCTGGCTAGCGTGGCAGATAGTCTGGAGCCACTGGCTAGCGTGGCAGATAGTCTGGAGCGTCTGGGTAGCGAGGCAGAAATTCTTGAGCGCATGGCTAGCGAGACAGAGTGTCTGGAGGGTCTGGGTAGCAAGGCAGAGTGTCTGGAGCGTTTAGCTAGCGAGGCAGAGTGTCTGGTGTGTCTGGGTAGCGAGGCAAGGTGTCTGGAGCGTCTAAGTAGCGAATCAGAGTGTCTGGAGCATCTAGCTAGCGTGGCAGAGTGTCTGGAGCGTCTGGCTAGCATTGCAGAGTGTCTGGAGCGTCTGAGTAGCGAGGCAGAGTGCCTGGAGCGTCTAGCTAGCGTGGCAGAGTGGCTGGAGCCACTGGCTAGCGTTGCAGATAGTCTGGAGCGTCTGGGTAGCGAGGCAAAGTGTCTGGAACGTCTGGGTAGTGAATCAGAGTGTCTGGAGTGCCTGGCTAGCGAGGCACAGTGTCTGGAGCGTCTGGGGAGCGAGGCAAAGTGTCTTGAACGTCTGGGTAGCGAATCAGAGTGTCTGGAGCGTCTGGCTAGCGTGGCAGAATGTCTGGAGCGCCTGGCTAGCGAGGCAGAGTGTCTGGAGAGTCTGGGTAGCTAGCCAGAGTGTCTGAAGCGTCTGGCTAGCATGGCAGAGTGTCTGGAGCGGCTGGCTAGCGAGGCAGAGTGTCTGGAGCGCCTGGCTAGCATTGCAGAGTGTCTTCAGCCTCTGGCTAGCGTGGCAGAGTGTCTGGAGCGTCTGGCTAGCGTTGCAGAGTGTCTGCAGCCTCTGGCTAGCGTGGCAGATAGTCTGGAGCCACTGGCTAGCGTGGCAAATAGTCTGGAGCGTCTGGGTAGCGAGGCAGAGTGTCTGGAGCGCCTGGCTAGCGAGGCAGAGTGTCTGGAGGGTCTAAGTAGCAAGGCAGAGTGTCTGGAGCGTCTAGCTAGCGTGGCAGAGTGTCTGGAGCGTCTAGCTAGCGTAGCAGAGTGTCTGAAATCTCTGGCTAGCATGGCAGAGTGTCTGGAGCGGCTGGCTAGGGAGGCAGAGTGTCTGGATCGTCTAAGTAGCGAGCCAGAGTGTCTGGAGTGCCTGGCTAGTGAGGCAGAGTTTCTGGAGCGTCTAAGTAGCGAGGCAGAGTGCCTGGAGCGTCTAGCTAGCGTGGCAGAGTGTCTTGAGCCACTGGCTAGCGTGGCAGATAGTCTAAAGCGTCTGGGTAGCGAGGCAGAGTGTCTGGAGCGCCTGGCTAGCGAGGCAGAGTGTCTGGAGATTCTGGGTAGCAAGGCAGAGTGTCTGGAGCGTCTATTTAGCGTGGCAGAGTGTCTGGAGCCTCTGGCTAGCGTAGCAGATAGTCTGGAGCGTCTGGCTAGAATGGCAGAGTGTCTGGAGCGCCTGGCTAGCGAGGCAGAGCTTCTGAAGCGCCTGGCTAACGAGGCAGAGTGTCTGGAGCGTCTGGCTAGCGAGGCAGAGTGTCTGGAGCGCCTGGCTAGCAAGGCAGAAAGTCTGGATTGTCTAACAAGCGTGGCAGAGTGTCTGGAGCCTCTGGCTAGCGTGGCAGATAGTCTGGAGCCACTGGCTAGCGTGGCAGATAGTCTGGAGCGTCTGGGTAGCGAGGCAGAAATTCTTGAGCGCATGGCTAGCGAGACAGAGTGTCTGGAGGGTCTGGGTAGCAAGGCAGAGTGTCTGGAGCGTTTAGCTAGCGAGGCAGAGTGTCTGGTGTGTCTGGGTAGCGAGGCAAGGTGTCTGGAGCGTCTAAGTAGCGAATCAGAGTGTCTGGAGCGTCTAGCTAGCGTGGCAGAGTGTCTGGAGCGTCTGGCTAGCATTGCAGAGTGTCTGGAGCGTCTGAGTAGCGAGGCAGAGTGCCTGGAGCGTCTAGCTAGCGTGGCAGAGTGGCTGGAGCCACTGGCTAGCGTTGCAGATAGTCTGGAGCGTCTGGGTAGCGAGGCAAAGTGTCTGGAGATTCTGGGTAGCAAGGCAGAGTGTCTGGAGCGTCTATTTAGCGTGGCAGAGTGTCTGGAGCCTCTGGCTAGCGTAGCAGATAGTCTGGAGCGTCTGGCTAGAATGGCAGAGTGTCTGGAGCGCCTGGCTAGCGAGGCAGAGCTTCTGAAGCGCCTGGCTAACGAGGCAGAGTGTCTGGAGCGTCTGGCTAGCGAGGCAGAGTGTCTGGAGCGCCTGGCTAGCAAGGCAGAAAGTCTGGATTGTCTAACAAGCGTGGCAGAGTGTCTGGAGCCTCTGGCTAGCGTGGCAGATAGTCTGGAGCCACTGGCTAGCGTGGCAGATAGTCTGGAGCGTCTGGGTAGCGAGGCAGAAATTCTTGAGCGCATGGCTAGCGAGACAGAGTGTCTGGAGGGTCTGGGTAGCAAGGCAGAGTGTCTGGAGCGTTTAGCTAGCGAGGCAGAGTGTCTGGTGTGTCTGGGTAGCGAGGCAAGGTGTCTGGAGCGTCTAAGTAGCGAATCAGAGTGTCTGGAGCATCTAGCTAGCGTGGCAGAGTGTCTGGAGCGTCTGGCTAGCATTGCAGAGTGTCTGGAGCGTCTGAGTAGCGAGGCAGAGTGCCTGGAGCGTCTAGCTAGCGTGGCAGAGTGGCTGGAGCCACTGGCTAGCGTTGCAGATAGTCTGGAGCGTCTGGGTAGCGAGGCAAAGTGTCTGGAACGTCTGGGTAGTGAATCAGAGTGTCTGGAGTGCCTGGCTAGCGAGGCACAGTGTCTGGAGCGTCTAAGTAGCGAGACAGAGTGCCTGGAGCGTCTAGCTAGCGTGGCAGAGTGTCTGGAGCCACTGATTAGCGTGGCAGATAGTCTGAAGCGTCTAGGTAGCGAGGCAGAGTGTCTGGAGCGTCTGGGTAGCGAGGCAAGGTGTCTGGAGCGTCTAAGTAGCGAATCAGAGTGTCTGGAGCGTCTAGCTAGCGTGGCAGAGTGTCTGGAGCGTCTGGCTAGCATTGCAGAGTGTCTTCAGCCTCTGGCTAGCGTGGCAGAGTGTCTGGAGCGTCTGGCTAGCGTAGCAGAGTGTCTGAAATCTCTGGCTAGCATGGCAGAGTGTCTGGAGCGGCTGGCTAGGGAGGCAGAGTGTCTGGATCGTCTGGGTAGCGAGCCAGAGTGTCTGGAGTGCCTGGCTAGTGAGGCAGAGTTTCTGGAGCGTCTAAGTAGCGAGGCAGAGTGCCTGGAACGTCTAGCTAGCGTGGCAGAGTGTCTGGAGCCACTGGCTAGCGTGGCAGATAGTCTAAAGCGTCTGGGTAGCGAGGCAGAGTGTCTGGAGCGCCTGGCTAGCGAGGCAGAGTGTCTGGAGATTCTGGGTAGCAAGGCAGAGTGTCTGGAGCGTCTATTTAGCGTGGCAGAGTGTCTGGAGCCTCTGGCTAGCGTGGCAGATAATCTGGAGCCACTGGCTAGCGTGGCTGATAGTCTGGAGCGTCAGGGTAGCGTAGCAGAGTGTCTGAAGCGGCTGGCTAGCGAGGCAGAGTGTCTGGAGCGCCTGGCTAGCAAGGCAGAGTGTCTGGAGCGTCTAGCTAGCGTCGCAGAGTGTCTGGGGCCTTTGGCTAGCGTAGCAGATAGTCTGGAGCGTCTGGGTAGCGAGGCAGAGTGTCTGGAGCGTCTGGGTCGCGAGGCAGAGTGTCTGGAGCGCCAGGCTAGCGGGGCAGAGTGTCTGGAGGGTCTGGGTAGCAAGGCAGAGTGTCTGGAGCGTCAAGCTAGCGACGCAGAGTGTCTGGAGCGTCTAGCTAGCGTAGCAGAGTGTCTAAAACCTCTGGCTAGCGTGGCAGAAAGTCTGGAGCGTCTGGCTAGCGAGGCAGAGTGTCTGGAGCGTCTGGCTAGCGTGGCAGATAATCTGGAGCCACTGGCTAGCGTGGCTGATAGTCTGGAGCGTCTGGGTAGCGAGGCAGCGTGTCTGGAGCGCCTGGCTAGCGAGGCAGAGTGTCTGGAGGGTCTGGGTAGCAAGGCAGAGTGTCTGGAGGGTCTGGGTAGCAAGGCAGAGTGTCTGGAGCGTCTAGCTAGCGTAGCAGAGTGTCTAAAACCTCTGGCTAGCGTGGCAGAAAGTCTGGAGCGTCTGGCTAGCATTGCAGAGTGTCTGGAGAGGCTGGCTAGCGAGGCAGAGTGTCTGGAGCGTCTGGATAGCGAGGCAGAGTGTCTGGAGCGCCTGGCTAGCGAGGCAGAGTGTCTGGAGCGTCTGGCTAGCGTGGCAGAGTGTCTGGAGCCTCTGGCTAGCGTGGCAAATAGTCTGGAGCGTCTGGGTAGCGAGGAAGAGTGTCTGGAGCGCCTGGCTAGCGAGGCAGAGTGTCTGGAGGGTCTTAGTAGCAAGGCAGAGTGTCTGGAGCGTCTAGCTAGCGTGGCAGAGTGTCTGGAGCGTCTAGCTAGCGTAGCAGAGTGTCTGAAATCTCTGGCTAGCATGGCAGAGTGTCTGGAGCGGCTGGCTAGGGAGGCAGAGTGTCTGGAGGGTCTGGGTAGCAAGGCAGAGTGTCTGGAGCGTTTAGCTAGCGAGCTAGAGTGTCTGGTGTGTCTGGGTAGCGAGGCAAGGTGTCTGGAGCGTCTAAGTAGCGAATCAGAGTGTCTGGAGCGTCTAGCTAGCGTGGCAGAGTGTCTGGAGCGTCTGGCTAGCATTGCAGAGTGTCTGGAGCGTCTGAGTAGCGAGGCAGAGTGCCTGGAGCGTCTAGCTAGCGTGGCAGAGTGGCTGGAGCCACTGGCTAGCGTTGCAGATAGTCTGGAGCGTCTGGGTAGCGAGGCAAAGTGTCTGGAGATTCTGGGTAGCAAGGCAGAGTGTCTGGAGCGTCTATTTAGCGTGGCAGAGTGTCTGGAGCCTCTGGCTAGCGTAGCAGATAGTCTGGAGCGTCTGGCTAGAATGGCAGAGTGTCTGGAGCGCCTGGCTAGCGAGGCAGAGCTTCTGAAGCGCCTGGCTAACGAGCCAGAGTGTCTGAAGCGTCTGGCTAGCATGGCAGAGTGTCTGGAGCGGCTGGCTAGCGAGGCAGAGTGTCTGGAGCGCCTGGCTAGCATTGCAGAGTGTCTTCAGCCTCTAGCTAGCGTGGCAGAGTGTCTGGAGCGTCTGGCTAGCGTTGCAGAGTGTCTGCAGCCTCTGGCTAGCGTGGCAGATAGTCTGGAGCCACTGGCTAGCGTGGCAAATAGTCTGGAGCGTCTGGGTAGCGAGGCAGAGTGTCTGGAGCGCCTGGCTAGCGAGGCAGAGTGTCTGGAGGGTCTAAGTAGCAAGGCAGAGTGTCTGGAGCGTCTAGCTAGCGTGGCAGAGTGTCTGGAGCGTCTAGCTAGCGTAGCAGAGTGTCTGAAATCTCTGGCTAGCATGGCAGAGTGTCTGGAGCGGCTGGCTAGGGAGGCAGAGTGTCTGGATCGTCTAAGTAGCGAGCCAGAGTGTCTGGAGTGCCTGGCTAGTGAGGCAGAGTTTCTGGAGCGTCTAAGTAGCGAGGCAGAGTGCCTGGAGCGTCTAGCTAGCGTGGCAGAGTGTCTTGAGCCACTGGCTAGCGTGGCAGATAGTCTAAAGCGTCTGGGTAGCGAGGCAGAGTGTCTGGAGCGCCTGGCTAGCGAGGCAGAGTGTCTGGAGATTCTGGGTAGCAAGGCAGAGTGTCTGGAGCGTCTATTTAGCGTGGCAGAGTGTCTGGAGCCTCTGGCTAGCGTAGCAGATAGTCTGGAGCGTCTGGCTAGAATGGCAGAGTGTCTGGAGCGCCTGGCTAGCGAGGCAGAGCTTCTGAAGCGCCTGGCTAACGAGGCAGAGTGTCTGGAGCGTCTGGCTAGCGAGGCAGAGTGTCTGGAGCGCCTGGCTAGCAAGGCAGAAAGTCTGGATTGTCTAACAAGCGTGGCAGAGTGTCTGGAGCCTCTGGCTAGCGTGGCAGATAGTCTGGAGCCACTGGCTAGCGTGGCAGATAGTCTGGAGCGTCTGGGTAGCGAGGCAGAAATTCTTGAGCGCATGGCTAGCGAGACAGAGTGTCTGGAGGGTCTGGGTAGCAAGGCAGAGTGTCTGGAGCGTTTAGCTAGCGAGCTAGAGTGTCTGGTGTGTCTGGGTAGCGAGGCAAGGTGTCTGGAGCGTCTAAGTAGCGAATCAGAGTGTCTGGAGCGTCTAGCTAGCGTGGCAGAGTGTCTGGAGCGTCTGGCTAGCATTGCAGAGTGTCTGGAGCGTCTGAGTAGCGAGGCAGAGTGCCTGGAGCGTCTAGCTAGCGTGGCAGAGTGGCTGGAGCCACTGGCTAGCGTTGCAGATAGTCTGGAGCGTCTGGGTAGCGAGGCAAAGTGTCTGGAGATTCTGGGTAGCAAGGCAGAGTGTCTGGAGCGTCTATTTAGCGTGGCAGAGTGTCTGGAGCCTCTGGCTAGCGTAGCAGATAGTCTGGAGCGTCTGGCTAGAATGGCAGAGTGTCTGGAGCGCCTGGCTAGCGAGGCAGAGCTTCTGAAGCGCCTGGCTAACGAGGCAGAGTGTCTGGAGCGTCTGGCTAGCGAGGCAGAGTGTCTGGAGCGCCTGGCTAGCAAGGCAGAAAGTCTGGATTGTCTAACAAGCGTGGCAGAGTGTCTGGAGCCTCTGGCTAGCGTGGCAGATAGTCTGGAGCCACTGGCTAGCGTGGCAGATAGTCTGGAGCGTCTGGGTAGCGAGGCAGAAATTCTTGAGCGCATGGCTAGCGAGACAGAGTGTCTGGAGGGTCTGGGTAGCAAGGCAGAGTGTCTGGAGCGTTTAGCTAGCGAGGCAGAGTGTCTGGAGCGTCTAGCTAGCGTAGCAGAGTGTCTAAAACCTCTGGCTAGCGTGGCAGAAAGTCTGGAGCGTCTGGCTAGCGAGGCAGAGTGTCTGGAGCGTCTGGCTAGCGTGGCAGATAATCTGGAGCCACTGGCTAGCGTGGCTGATAGTCTGGAGCGTCTGGGTAGCGAGGCAGCGTGTCTGGAGCGCCTGGCTAGCGAGGCAGAGTGTCTGGAGGGTCTGGGTAGCAAGGCAGAGTGTCTGGAGGGTCTGGGTAGCAAGGCAGAGTGTCTGGAGCGTCTAGCTAGCGTAGCAGAGTGTCTAAAACCTCTGGCTAGCGTGGCAGAAAGTCTGGAGCGTCTGGCTAGCATTGCAGAGTGTCTGGAGAGGCTGGCTAGCGAGGCAGAGTGTCTGGAGCGTCTGGATAGCGAGGCAGAGTGTCTGGAGCGCCTGGCTAGCGAGGCAGAGTGTCTGGAGCGTCTGGCTAGCGTGGCAGAGTGTCTGGAGCCTCTGGCTAGCGTGGCAAATAGTCTGGAGCGTCTGGGTAGCGAGGAAGAGTGTCTGGAGCGCCTGGCTAGCGAGGCAGAGTGTCTGGAGGGTCTTAGTAGCAAGGCAGAGTGTCTGGAGCGTCTAGCTAGCGTGGCAGAGTGTCTGGAGCGTCTAGCTAGCGTAGCAGAGTGTCTGAAATCTCTGGCTAGCATGGCAGAGTGTCTGGAGCGGCTGGCTAGGGAGGCAGAGTGTCTGGAGGGTCTGGGTAGCAAGGCAGAGTGTCTGGAGCGTTTAGCTAGCGAGCTAGAGTGTCTGGTGTGTCTGGGTAGCGAGGCAAGGTGTCTGGAGCGTCTAAGTAGCGAATCAGAGTGTCTGGAGCGTCTAGCTAGCGTGGCAGAGTGTCTGGAGCGTCTGGCTAGCATTGCAGAGTGTCTGGAGCGTCTGAGTAGCGAGGCAGAGTGCCTGGAGCGTCTAGCTAGCGTGGCAGAGTGGCTGGAGCCACTGGCTAGCGTTGCAGATAGTCTGGAGCGTCTGGGTAGCGAGGCAAAGTGTCTGGAGATTCTGGGTAGCAAGGCAGAGTGTCTGGAGCGTCTATTTAGCGTGGCAGAGTGTCTGGAGCCTCTGGCTAGCGTAGCAGATAGTCTGGAGCGTCTGGCTAGAATGGCAGAGTGTCTGGAGCGCCTGGCTAGCGAGGCAGAGCTTCTGAAGCGCCTGGCTAACGAGCCAGAGTGTCTGAAGCGTCTGGCTAGCATGGCAGAGTGTCTGGAGCGGCTGGCTAGCGAGGCAGAGTGTCTGGAGCGCCTGGCTAGCATTGCAGAGTGTCTTCAGCCTCTGGCTAGCGTGGCAGAGTGTCTGGAGCGTCTGGCTAGCGTTGCAGAGTGTCTGCAGCCTCTGGCTAGCGTGGCAGATAGTCTGGAGCCACTGGCTAGCGTGGCAAATAGTCTGGAGCGTCTGGGTAGCGAGGCAGAGTGTCTGGAGCGCCTGGCTAGCGAGGCAGAGTGTCTGGAGGGTCTAAGTAGCAAGGCAGAGTGTCTGGAGCGTCTAGCTAGCGTGGCAGAGTGTCTGGAGCGTCTAGCTAGCGTAGCAGAGTGTCTGAAATCTCTGGCTAGCATGGCAGAGTGTCTGGAGCGGCTGGCTAGGGAGGCAGAGTGTCTGGATCGTCTAAGTAGCGAGCCAGAGTGTCTGGAGTGCCTGGCTAGTGAGGCAGAGTTTCTGGAGCGTCTAAGTAGCGAGGCAGAGTGCCTGGAGCGTCTAGCTAGCGTGGCAGAGTGTCTTGAGCCACTGGCTAGCGTGGCAGATAGTCTAAAGCGTCTGGGTAGCGAGGCAGAGTGTCTGGAGCGCCTGGCTAGCGAGGCAGAGTGTCTGGAGATTCTGGGTAGCAAGGCAGAGTGTCTGGAGCGTCTATTTAGCGTGGCAGAGTGTCTGGAGCCTCTGGCTAGCGTAGCAGATAGTCTGGAGCGTCTGGCTAGAATGGCAGAGTGTCTGGAGCGCCTGGCTAGCGAGGCAGAGCTTCTGAAGCGCCTGGCTAACGAGGCAGAGTGTCTGGAGCGTCTGGCTAGCGAGGCAGAGTGTCTGGAGCGCCTGGCTAGCAAGGCAGAAAGTCTGGATTGTCTAACAAGCGTGGCAGAGTGTCTGGAGCCTCTGGCTAGCGTGGCAGATAGTCTGGAGCCACTGGCTAGCGTGGCAGATAGTCTGGAGCGTCTGGGTAGCGAGGCAGAAATTCTTGAGCGCATGGCTAGCGAGACAGAGTGTCTGGAGGGTCTGGGTAGCAAGGCAGAGTGTCTGGAGCGTTTAGCTAGCGAGCTAGAGTGTCTGGTGTGTCTGGGTAGCGAGGCAAGGTGTCTGGAGCGTCTAAGTAGCGAATCAGAGTGTCTGGAGCGTCTAGCTAGCGTGGCAGAGTGTCTGGAGCGTCTGGCTAGCATTGCAGAGTGTCTGGAGCGTCTGAGTAGCGAGGCAGAGTGCCTGGAGCGTCTAGCTAGCGTGGCAGAGTGGCTGGAGCCACTGGCTAGCGTTGCAGATAGTCTGGAGCGTCTGGGTAGCGAGGCAAAGTGTCTGGAGATTCTGGGTAGCAAGGCAGAGTGTCTGGAGCGTCTATTTAGCGTGGCAGAGTGTCTGGAGCCTCTGGCTAGCGTAGCAGATAGTCTGGAGCGTCTGGCTAGAATGGCAGAGTGTCTGGAGCGCCTGGCTAGCGAGGCAGAGCTTCTGAAGCGCCTGGCTAACGAGGCAGAGTGTCTGGAGCGTCTGGCTAGCGAGGCAGAGTGTCTGGAGCGCCTGGCTAGCAAGGCAGAAAGTCTGGATTGTCTAACAAGCGTGGCAGAGTGTCTGGAGCCTCTGGCTAGCGTGGCAGATAGTCTGGAGCCACTGGCTAGCGTGGCAGATAGTCTGGAGCGTCTGGGTAGCGAGGCAGAAATTCTTGAGCGCATGGCTAGCGAGACAGAGTGTCTGGAGGGTCTGGGTAGCAAGGCAGAGTGTCTGGAGCGTTTAGCTAGCGAGGCAGAGTGTCTGGTGTGTCTGGGTAGCGAGGCAAGGTGTCTGGAGCGTCTAAGTAGCGAATCAGAGTGTCTGGAGCATCTAGCTAGCGTGGCAGAGTGTCTGGAGCGTCTGGCTAGCATTGCAGAGTGTCTGGAGCGTCTGAGTAGCGAGGCAGAGTGCCTGGAGCGTCTAGCTAGCGTGGCAGAGTGGCTGGAGCCACTGGCTAGCGTTGCAGATAGTCTGGAGCGTCTGGGTAGCGAGGCAAAGTGTCTGGAACGTCTGGGTAGTGAATCAGAGTGTCTGGAGTGCCTGGCTAGCGAGGCACAGTGTCTGGAGCGTCTAAGTAGCGAGACAGAGTGCCTGGAGCGTCTAGCTAGCGTGGCAGAGTGTCTGGAGCCACTGATTAGCGTGGCAGATAGTCTGAAGCGTCTAGGTAGCGAGGCAGAGTGTCTGGAGCGTCTGGGTAGCGAGGCAAGGTGTCTGGAGCGTCTAAGTAGCGAATCAGAGTGTCTGGAGCGTCTAGCTAGCGTGGCAGAGTGTCTGGAGCGTCTGGCTAGCATTGCAGAGTGTCTTCAGCCTCTGGCTAGCGTGGCAGAGTGTCTGGAGCGTCTGGCTAGCGTAGCAGAGTGTCTGAAATCTCTGGCTAGCATGGCAGAGTGTCTGGAGCGGCTGGCTAGGGAGGCAGAGTGTCTGGATCGTCTGGGTAGCGAGCCAGAGTGTCTGGAGTGCCTGGCTAGTGAGGCAGAGTTTCTGGAGCGTCTAAGTAGCGAGGCAGAGTGCCTGGAACGTCTAGCTAGCGTGGCAGAGTGTCTGGAGCCACTGGCTAGCGTGGCAGATAGTCTAAAGCGTCTGGGTAGCGAGGCAGAGTGTCTGGAGCGCCTGGCTAGCGAGGCAGAGTGTCTGGAGATTCTGGGTAGCAAGGCAGAGTGTCTGGAGCGTCTATTTAGCGTGGCAGAGTGTCTGGAGCCTCTGGCTAGCGTGGCAGATAATCTGGAGCCACTGGCTAGCGTGGCTGATAGTCTGGAGCGTCAGGGTAGCGTAGCAGAGTGTCTGAAGCGGCTGGCTAGCGAGGCAGAGTGTCTGGAGCGCCTGGCTAGCAAGGCAGAGTGTCTGGAGCGTCTAGCTAGCGTCGCAGAGTGTCTGGGGCCTTTGGCTAGCGTAGCAGATAGTCTGGAGCGTCTGGGTAGCGAGGCAGAGTGTCTGGAGCGTCTGGGTCGCGAGGCAGAGTGTCTGGAGCGCCAGGCTAGCGGGGCAGAGTGTCTGGAGGGTCTGGGTAGCAAGGCAGAGTGTCTGGAGCGTCAAGCTAGCGACGCAGAGTGTCTGGAGCGTCTAGCTAGCGTAGCAGAGTGTCTAAAACCTCTGGCTAGCGTGGCAGAAAGTCTGGAGCGTCTGGCTAGCGAGGCAGAGTGTCTGGAGCGTCTGGCTAGCGTGGCAGATAATCTGGAGCCACTGGCTAGCGTGGCTGATAGTCTGGAGCGTCTGGGTAGCGAGGCAGCGTGTCTGGAGCGCCTGGCTAGCGAGGCAGAGTGTCTGGAGGGTCTGGGTAGCAAGGCAGAGTGTCTGGAGGGTCTGGGTAGCAAGGCAGAGTGTCTGGAGCGTCTAGCTAGCGTAGCAGAGTGTCTAAAACCTCTGGCTAGCGTGGCAGAAAGTCTGGAGCGTCTGGCTAGCATTGCAGAGTGTCTGGAGAGGCTGGCTAGCGAGGCAGAGTGTCTGGAGCGTCTGGCTAGCATTGCAGAGTGTCTGGAGCGTCTGAGTAGCGAGGCAGAGTGCCTGGAGCGTCTAGCTAGCGTGGCAGAGTGGCTGGAGCCACTGGCTAGCGTTGCAGATAGTCTGGAGCGTCTGGGTAGCGAGGCAAAGTGTCTGGAGATTCTGGGTAGCAAGGCAGAGTGTCTGGAGCGTCTATTTAGCGTGGCAGAGTGTCTGGAGCCTCTGGCTAGCGTAGCAGATAGTCTGGAGCGTCTGGCTAGAATGGCAGAGTGTCTGGAGCGCCTGGCTAGCGAGGCAGAGCTTCTGAAGCGCCTGGCTAACGAGGCAGAGTGTCTGGAGCGTCTGGCTAGCGAGGCAGAGTGTCTGGAGCGCCTGGCTAGCAAGGCAGAAAGTCTGGATTGTCTAACAAGCGTGGCAGAGTGTCTGGAGCCTCTGGCTAGCGTGGCAGATAGTCTGGAGCCACTGGCTAGCGTGGCAGATAGTCTGGAGCGTCTGGGTAGCGAGGCAGAAATTCTTGAGCGCATGGCTAGCGAGACAGAGTGTCTGGAGGGTCTGGGTAGCAAGGCAGAGTGTCTGGAGCGTTTAGCTAGCGAGGCAGAGTGTCTGGTGTGTCTGGGTAGCGAGGCAAGGTGTCTGGAGCGTCTAAGTAGCGAATCAGAGTGTCTGGAGCATCTAGCTAGCGTGGCAGAGTGTCTGGAGCGTCTGGCTAGCATTGCAGAGTGTCTGGAGCGTCTGAGTAGCGAGGCAGAGTGCCTGGAGCGTCTAGCTAGCGTGGCAGAGTGGCTGGAGCCACTGGCTAGCGTTGCAGATAGTCTGGAGCGTCTGGGTAGCGAGGCAAAGTGTCTGGAACGTCTGGGTAGTGAATCAGAGTGTCTGGAGTGCCTGGCTAGCGAGGCACAGTGTCTGGAGCGTCTAAGTAGCGAGACAGAGTGCCTGGAGCGTCTAGCTAGCGTGGCAGAGTGTCTGGAGCCACTGATTAGCGTGGCAGATAGTCTGAAGCGTCTAGGTAGCGAGGCAGAGTGTCTGGAGCGTCTGGGTAGCGAGGCAAGGTGTCTGGAGCGTCTAAGTAGCGAATCAGAGTGTCTGGAGCGTCTAGCTAGCGTGGCAGAGTGTCTGGAGCGTCTGGCTAGCATTGCAGAGTGTCTTCAGCCTCTGGCTAGCGTGGCAGAGTGTCTGGAGCGTCTGGCTAGCGTAGCAGAGTGTCTGAAATCTCTGGCTAGCATGGCAGAGTGTCTGGAGCGGCTGGCTAGGGAGGCAGAGTGTCTGGATCGTCTGGGTAGCGAGCCAGAGTGTCTGGAGTGCCTGGCTAGTGAGGCAGAGTTTCTGGAGCGTCTAAGTAGCGAGGCAGAGTGCCTGGAACGTCTAGCTAGCGTGGCAGAGTGTCTGGAGCCACTGGCTAGCGTGGCAGATAGTCTAAAGCGTCTGGGTAGCGAGGCAGAGTGTCTGGAGCGCCTGGCTAGCGAGGCAGAGTGTCTGGAGATTCTGGGTAGCAAGGCAGAGTGTCTGGAGCGTCTATTTAGCGTGGCAGAGTGTCTGGAGCCTCTGGCTAGCGTGGCAGATAATCTGGAGCCACTGGCTAGCGTGGCTGATAGTCTGGAGCGTCAGGGTAGCGTAGCAGAGTGTCTGAAGCGGCTGGCTAGCGAGGCAGAGTGTCTGGAGCGCCTGGCTAGCAAGGCAGAGTGTCTGGAGCGTCTAGCTAGCGTCGCAGAGTGTCTGGGGCCTTTGGCTAGCGTAGCAGATAGTCTGGAGCGTCTGGGTAGCGAGGCAGAGTGTCTGGAGCGTCTGGGTCGCGAGGCAGAGTGTCTGGAGCGCCAGGCTAGCGGGGCAGAGTGTCTGGAGGGTCTGGGTAGCAAGGCAGAGTGTCTGGAGCGTCAAGCTAGCGACGCAGAGTGTCTGGAGCGTCTAGCTAGCGTAGCAGAGTGTCTAAAACCTCTGGCTAGCGTGGCAGAAAGTCTGGAGCGTCTGGCTAGCGAGGCAGAGTGTCTGGAGCGTCTGGCTAGCGTGGCAGATAATCTGGAGCCACTGGCTAGCGTGGCTGATAGTCTGGAGCGTCTGGGTAGCGAGGCAGCGTGTCTGGAGCGCCTGGCTAGCGAGGCAGAGTGTCTGGAGGGTCTGGGTAGCAAGGCAGAGTGTCTGGAGGGTCTGGGTAGCAAGGCAGAGTGTCTGGAGCGTCTAGCTAGCGTAGCAGAGTGTCTAAAACCTCTGGCTAGCGTGGCAGAAAGTCTGGAGCGTCTGGCTAGCATTGCAGAGTGTCTGGAGAGGCTGGCTAGCGAGGCAGAGTGTCTGGAGCGTCTGGATAGCGAGGCAGAGTGTCTGGAGCGCCTGGCTAGCGAGGCAGAGTGTCTGGAGCGTCTGGCTAGCGTGGCAGAGTGTCTGGAGCCTCTGGCTAGCGTGGCAAATAGTCTGGAGCGTCTGGGTAGCGAGGAAGAGTGTCTGGAGCGCCTGGCTAGCGAGGCAGAGTGTCTGGAGGGTCTTAGTAGCAAGGCAGAGTGTCTGGAGCGTCTAGCTAGCGTGGCAGAGTGTCTGGAGCGTCTAGCTAGCGTAGCAGAGTGTCTGAAATCTCTGGCTAGCATGGCAGAGTGTCTGGAGCGGCTGGCTAGGGAGGCAGAGTGTCTGGAGGGTCTGGGTAGCAAGGCAGAGTGTCTGGAGCGTTTAGCTAGCGAGCTAGAGTGTCTGGTGTGTCTGGGTAGCGAGGCAAGGTGTCTGGAGCGTCTAAGTAGCGAATCAGAATGTCTGGAGCGTCTAGCTAGCGTGGCAGAGTGTCTGGAGCGTCTGGCTAGCATTGCAGAGTGTCTGGAGCGTCTGAGTAGCGAGGCAGAGTGCCTGGAGCGTCTAGCTAGCGTGGCAGAGTGGCTGGAGCCACTGGCTAGCGTTGCAGATAGTCTGGAGCGTCTGGGTAGCGAGGCAAAGTGTCTGGAGATTCTGGGTAGCAAGGCAGAGTGTCTGGAGCGTCTATTTAGCGTGGCAGAGTGTCTGGAGCCTCTGGCTAGCGTAGCAGATAGTCTGGAGCGTCTGGCTAGAATGGCAGAGTGTCTGGAGCGCCTGGCTAGCGAGGCAGAGCTTCTGAAGCGCCTGGCTAACGAGGCAGAGTGTCTGGAGCGTCTGGCTAGCGAGGCAGAGTGTCTGGAGCGCCTGGCTAGCAAGGCAGAGTGTCTGGAGAGTCTGGGTAGCTAGCCAGAGTGTCTGAAGCGTCTGGCTAGCATGGCAGAGTGTCTGGAGCGGCTGGCTAGCGAGGCAGAGTGTCTGGAGCGCCTGGCTAGCATTGCAGAGTGTCTTCAGCCTCTGGCTAGCGTGGCAGAGTGTCTGGAGCGTCTGGCTAGCGTTGCAGAGTGTCTGCAGCCTCTGGCTAGCGTGGCAGATAGTCTGGAGCCACTGGCTAGCGTGGCAAATAGTCTGGAGCGTCTGGGTAGCGAGGCAGAGTGTCTGGAGCGCCTGGCTAGCGAGGCAGAGTGTCTGGAGGGTCTAAGTAGCAAGGCAGAGTGTCTGGAGCGTCTAGCTAGCGTGGCAGAGTGTCTGGAGCCTCTGGCTAGCGTGGCAAATAGTCTGGAGCGTCTGGGTAGCGAGGAAGAGTGTCTGGAGCGCCTGGCTAGCGAGGCAGAGTGTCTGGAGGGTCTTAGTAGCAAGGCAGAGTGTCTGGAGCGTCTAGCTAGCGTGGCAGAGTGTCTGGAGCGTCTAGCTAGCGTAGCAGAGTGTCTGAAATCTCTGGCTAGCATGGCAGAGTGTCTGGAGCGGCTGGCTAGGGAGGCAGAGTGTCTGGAGGGTCTGGGTAGCAAGGCAGAGTGTCTGGAGCGTTTAGCTAGCGAGCTAGAGTGTCTGGTGTGTCTGGGTAGCGAGGCAAGGTGTCTGGAGCGTCTAAGTAGCGAATCAGAATGTCTGGAGCGTCTAGCTAGCGTGGCAGAGTGTCTGGAGCGTCTGGCTAGCATTGCAGAGTGTCTGGAGCGTCTGAGTAGCGAGGCAGAGTGCCTGGAGCGTCTAGCTAGCGTGGCAGAGTGGCTGGAGCCACTGGCTAGCGTTGCAGATAGTCTGGAGCGTCTGGGTAGCGAGGCAAAGTGTCTGGAGATTCTGGGTAGCAAGGCAGAGTGTCTGGAGCGTCTATTTAGCGTGGCAGAGTGTCTGGAGCCTCTGGCTAGCGTAGCAGATAGTCTGGAGCGTCTGGCTAGAATGGCAGAGTGTCTGGAGCGCCTGGCTAGCGAGGCAGAGCTTCTGAAGCGCCTGGCTAACGAGGCAGAGTGTCTGGAGCGTCTGGCTAGCGAGGCAGAGTGTCTGGAGCGCCTGGCTAGCAAGGCAGAGTGTCTGGAGAGTCTGGGTAGCTAGCCAGAGTGTCTGAAGCGTCTGGCTAGCATGGCAGAGTGTCTGGAGCGGCTGGCTAGCGAGGCAGAGTGTCTGGAGCGCCTGGCTAGCATTGCAGAGTGTCTTCAGCCTCTGGCTAGCGTGGCAGAGTGTCTGGAGCGTCTGGCTAGCGTTGCAGAGTGTCTGCAGCCTCTGGCTAGCGTGGCAGATAGTCTGGAGCCACTGGCTAGCGTGGCAAATAGTCTGGAGCGTCTGGGTAGCGAGGCAGAGTGTCTGGAGCGCCTGGCTAGCGAGGCAGAGTGTCTGGAGGGTCTAAGTAGCAAGGCAGAGTGTCTGGAGCGTCTAGCTAGCGTGGCAGAGTGTCTGGAGCGTCTAGCTAGCGTAGCAGAGTGTCTGAAATCTCTGGCTAGCATGGCAGAGTGTCTGGAGCGGCTGGCTAGGGAGGCAATGTGTCTGGATCGTCTAAGTAGCGAGCCAGAGTGTCTGGAGTGCCTGGCTAGTGAGGCAGAGTTTCTGGAGCGTCTAAGTAGCGAGGCAGAGTGCCTGGAGCGTCTAGCTAGCGTGGCAGAGTGTCTTGAGCCACTGGCTAGCGTGGCAGATAGTCTAAAGCGTCTGGGTAGCGAGGCAGAGTGTCTGGAGCGCCTGGCTAGCGAGGCAGAGTGTCTGGAGATTCTGGGTAGCAAGGCAGAGTGTCTGGAGCGTCTATTTAGCGTGGCAGAGTGTCTGGAGCCTCTGGCTAGCGTAGCAGATAGTCTGGAGCGTCTGGCTAGAATGGCAGAGTGTCTGGAGCGCCTGGCTAGCGAGGCAGAGCTTCTGAAGCGCCTGGCTAACGAGGCAGAGTGTCTGGAGCGTCTGGCTAGCGAGGCAGAGTGTCTGGAGCGCCTGGCTAGCAAGGCAGAAAGTCTGGATTGTCTAACAAGCGTGGCAGAGTGTCTGGAGCCTCTGGCTAGCGTGGCAGATAGTCTGGAGCCACTGGCTAGCGTGGCAGATAGTCTGGAGCGTCTGGGTAGCGAGGCAGAAATTCTTGAGCGCATGGCTAGCGAGACAGAGTGTCTGGAGGGTCTGGGTAGCAAGGCAGAGTGTCTGGAGCGTTTAGCTAGCGAGGCAGAGTGTCTGGTGTGTCTGGGTAGCGAGGCAAGGTGTCTGGAGCGTCTAAGTAGCGAATCAGAGTGTCTGGAGCATCTAGCTAGCGTGGCAGAGTGTCTGGAGCGTCTGGCTAGCATTGCAGAGTGTCTGGAGCGTCTGAGTAGCGAGGCAGAGTGCCTGGAGCGTCTAGCTAGCGTGGCAGAGTGGCTGGAGCCACTGGCTAGCGTTGCAGATAGTCTGGAGCGTCTGGGTAGCGAGGCAAAGTGTCTGGAACGTCTGGGTAGTGAATCAGAGTGTCTGGAGTGCCTGGCTAGCGAGGCACAGTGTCTGGAGCGTCTGGGGAGCGAGGCAAAGTGTCTTGAACGTCTGGGTAGCGAATCAGAGTGTCTGGAGCGTCTGGCTAGCGTGGCAGAATGTCTGGAGCGCCTGGCTAGCGAGGCAGAGTGTCTGGAGAGTCTGGGTAGCTAGCCAGAGTGTCTGAAGCGTCTGGCTAGCATGGCAGAGTGTCTGGAGCGGCTGGCTAGCGAGGCAGAGTGTCTGGAGCGCCTGGCTAGCATTGCAGAGTGTCTTCAGCCTCTGGCTAGCGTGGCAGAGTGTCTGGAGCGTCTGGCTAGCGTTGCAGAGTGTCTGCAGCCTCTGGCTAGCGTGGCAGATAGTCTGGAGCCACTGGCTAGCGTGGCAAATAGTCTGGAGCGTCTGGGTAGCGAGGCAGAGTGTCTGGAGCGCCTGGCTAGCGAGGCAGAGTGTCTGGAGGGTCTAAGTAGCAAGGCAGAGTGTCTGGAGCGTCTAGCTAGCGTGGCAGAGTGTCTGGAGCGTCTAGCTAGCGTAGCAGAGTGTCTGAAATCTCTGGCTAGCATGGCAGAGTGTCTGGAGCGGCTGGCTAGGGAGGCAGAGTGTCTGGATCGTCTAAGTAGCGAGCCAGAGTGTCTGGAGTGCCTGGCTAGTGAGGCAGAGTTTCTGGAGCGTCTAAGTAGCGAGGCAGAGTGCCTGGAGCGTCTAGCTAGCGTGGCAGAGTGTCTTGAGCCACTGGCTAGCGTGGCAGATAGTCTAAAGCGTCTGGGTAGCGAGGCAGAGTGTCTGGAGCGCCTGGCTAGCGAGGCAGAGTGTCTGGAGATTCTGGGTAGCAAGGCAGAGTGTCTGGAGCGTCTATTTAGCGTGGCAGAGTGTCTGGAGCCTCTGGCTAGCGTAGCAGATAGTCTGGAGCGTCTGGCTAGAATGGCAGAGTGTCTGGAGCGCCTGGCTAGCGAGGCAGAGCTTCTGAAGCGCCTGGCTAACGAGGCAGAGTGTCTGGAGCGTCTGGCTAGCGAGGCAGAGTGTCTGGAGCGCCTGGCTAGCAAGGCAGAAAGTCTGGATTGTCTAACAAGCGTGGCAGAGTGTCTGGAGCCTCTGGCTAGCGTGGCAGATTGTCTGGAGCCACTGGCTAGCGTGGCAGATAGTCTGGAGCGTCTGGGTAGCGAGGCAGAAATTCTTGAGCGCATGGCTAGCGAGACAGAGTGTCTGGAGGGTCTGGGTAGCAAGGCAGAGTGTCTGGAGCGTTTAGCTAGCGAGCTAGAGTGTCTGGTGTGTCTGGGTAGCGAGGCAAGGTGTCTGGAGCGTCTAAGTAGCGAATCAGAGTGTCTGGAGCGTCTAGCTAGCGTGGCAGAGTGTCTGGAGCGTCTGGCTAGCATTGCAGAGTGTCTGGAGCGTCTGAGTAGCGAGGCAGAGTGCCTGGAGCGTCTAGCTAGCGTGGCAGAGTGGCTGGAGCCACTGGCTAGCGTTGCAGATAGTCTGGAGCGTCTGGGTAGCGAGGCAAAGTGTCTGGAGATTCTGGGTAGCAAGGCAGAGTGTCTGGAGCGTCTATTTAGCGTGGCAGAGTGTCTGGAGCCTCTGGCTAGCGTAGCAGATAGTCTGGAGCGTCTGGCTAGAATGGCAGAGTGTCTGGAGCGCCTGGCTAGCGAGGCAGAGCTTCTGAAGCGCCTGGCTAACGAGGCAGAGTGTCTGGAGCGTCTGGCTAGCGAGGCAGAGTGTCTGGAGCGCCTGGCTAGCAAGGCAGAAAGTCTGGATTGTCTAACAAGCGTGGCAGAGTGTCTGGAGCCTCTGGCTAGCGTGGCAGATAGTCTGGAGCCACTGGCTAGCGTGGCAGATAGTCTGGAGCGTCTGGGTAGCGAGGCAGAAATTCTTGAGCGCATGGCTAGCGAGACAGAGTGTCTGGAGGGTCTGGGTAGCAAGGCAGAGTGTCTGGAGCGTTTAGCTAGCGAGGCAGAGTGTCTGGTGTGTCTGGGTAGCGAGGCAAGGTGTCTGGAGCGTCTAAGTAGCGAATCAGAGTGTCTGGAGCATCTAGCTAGCGTGGCAGAGTGTCTGGAGCGTCTGGCTAGCATTGCAGAGTGTCTGGAGCGTCTGAGTAGCGAGGCAGAGTGCCTGGAGCGTCTAGCTAGCGTGGCAGAGTGGCTGGAGCCACTGGCTAGCGTTGCAGATAGTCTGGAGCGTCTGGGTAGCGAGGCAAAGTGTCTGGAACGTCTGGCTAGCGAGGCAGAGTGTCTGGAGTGCCTGGCTAGCGAGGCACAGTGTCTGGAGCGTCTAAGTAGCGAGACAGAGTGCCTGGAGCGTCTAGCTAGCGTGGCAGAGTGTCTGGAGCCACTGATTAGCGTGGCAGATAGTCTGAAGCGTCTAGGTAGCGAGGCAGAGTGTCTGGAGCGTCTGGGTAGCGAGGCAAGGTGTCTGGAGCGTCTAAGTAGCGAATCAGAGTGTCTGGAGCGTCTAGCTAGCGTGGCAGAGTGTCTGGAGCGTCTGGCTAGCATTGCAGAGTGTCTTCAGCCTCTGGCTAGCGTGGCAGAGTGTCTGGAGCGTCTGGCTAGCGTAGCAGAGTGTCTGAAATCTCTGGCTAGCATGGCAGAGTGTCTGGAGCGGCTGGCTAGGGAGGCAGAGTGTCTGGATCGTCTGGGTAGCGAGCCAGAGTGTCTGGAGTGCCTGGCTAGTGAGGCAGAGTTTCTGGAGCGTCTAAGT
This sequence comes from Protonemura montana, assembly GCA_947568835.1. Classification (NCBI taxonomy): domain Eukaryota; kingdom Metazoa; phylum Arthropoda; class Insecta; order Plecoptera; family Nemouridae; genus Protonemura; species Protonemura montana. Next base: position 552,147 of record CANOQG010000001.1, on the reverse strand, counting down.
AGCGAGGCAGAGTGCCTGGAACGTCTAGCTAGCGTGGCAGAGTGTCTGGAGCCACTGGCTAGCGTGGCAGATAGTCTAAAGCGTCTGGGTAGCGAGGCAGAGTGTCTGGAGCGCCTGGCTAGCGAGGCAGAGTGTCTGGAGATTCTGGGTAGCAAGGCAGAGTGTCTGGAGCGTCTATTTAGCGTGGCAGAGTGTCTGGAGCCTCTGGCTAGCGTGGCAGAGTGTCTGGAGCGTCTAGCTAGCGTCGCAGAGTGTCTGGGGCCTTTGGCTAGCGTAGCAGATAGTCTGGAGCGTCTGGGTAGCGAGGCAGAGTGTCTGGAGCGTCTGGGTCGCGAGGCAGAGTGTCTGGAGCGCCAGGCTAGCAAGGCAGAGTGTCTGGAGCGTCTAGCTAGCGTCGCAGAGTGTCTGGGGCCTTTGGCTAGCGTAGCAGATAGTCTGGAGCGTCTGGGTAGCGAGGCAGAGTGTCTGGAGCGTCTGGGTCGCGAGGCAGAGTGTCTGGAGCGCCAGGCTAGCGGGGCAGAGTGTCTGGAGGGTCTGGGTAGCAAGGCAGAGTGTCTGGAGCGTCAAGCTAGCGACGCAGAGTGTCTGGAGCGTCTAGCTAGCGTAGCAGAGTGTCTAAAACCTCTGGCTAGCGTGGCAGAAAGTCTGGAGCGTCTGGCTAGCGAGGCAGAGTGTCTGGAGCGTCTGGCTAGCGTGGCAGATAATCTGGAGCCACTGGCTAGCGTGGCTGATAGTCTGGAGCGTCTGGGTAGCGAGGCAGCGTGTCTGGAGCGCCTGGCTAGCGAGGCAGAGTGTCTGGAGGGTCTGGGTAGCAAGGCAGAGTGTCTGGAGGGTCTGGGTAGCAAGGCAGAGTGTCTGGAGCGTCTAGCTAGCGTAGCAGAGTGTCTAAAACCTCTGGCTAGCGTGGCAGAAAGTCTGGAGCGTCTGGCTAGCATTGCAGAGTGTCTGGAGAGGCTGGCTAGCGAGGCAGAGTGTCTGGAGCGTCTGGATAGCGAGGCAGAGTGTCTGGAGCGCCTGGCTAGCGAGGCAGAGTGTCTGGAGCGTCTGGCTAGCGTGGCAGAGTGTCTGGAGCCTCTGGCTAGCGTGGCAAATAGTCTGGAGCGTCTGGGTAGCAAGGAAGAGTGTCTGGAGCGCCTGGCTAGCGAGGCAGAGTGTCTGGAGGGTCTTAGTAGCAAGGCAGAGTGTCTGGAGCGTCTAGCTAGCGTGGCAGAGTGTCTGGAGCGTCTAGCTAGCGTAGCAGAGTGTCTGAAATCTCTGGCTAGCATGGCAGAGTGTCTGGAGCGGCTGGCTAGGGAGGCAGAGTGTCTGGAGGGTCTGGGTAGCAAGGCAGAGTGTCTGGAGCGTTTAGCTAGCGAGCTAGAGTGTCTGGTGTGTCTGGGTAGCGAGGCAAGGTGTCTGGAGCGTCTAAGTAGCGAATCAGAGTGTCTGGAGCGTCTAGCTAGCGTGGCAGAGTGTCTGGAGCGTCTGGCTAGCATTGCAGAGTGTCTGGAGCGTCTGAGTAGCGAGGCAGAGTGCCTGGAGCGTCTAGCTAGCGTGGCAGAGTGGCTGGAGCCACTGGCTAGCGTTGCAGATAGTCTGGAGCGTCTGGGTAGCGAGGCAAAGTGTCTGGAGATTCTGGGTAGCAAGGCAGAGTGTCTGGAGCGTCTATTTAGCGTGGCAGAGTGTCTGGAGCCTCTGGCTAGCGTAGCAGATAGTCTGGAGCGTCTGGCTAGAATGGCAGAGTGTCTGGAGCGCCTGGCTAGCGAGGCAGAGCTTCTGAAGCGCCTGGCTAACGAGGCAGAGTGTCTGGAGCGTCTGGCTAGCGAGGCAGAGTGTCTGGAGCGCCTGGCTAGCAAGGCCGAAAGTCTGGATTGTCTAACAAGCGTGGCAGAGTGTCTGGAGCCTCTGGCTAGCGTGGCAGATAGTCTGGAGCCACTGGCTAGCGTGGCAGATAGTCTGGAGCGTCTGGGTAGCGAGGCAGAAATTCTTGAGCGCATGGCTAGCGAGACAGAGTGTCTGGAGGGTCTGGGTAGCAAGGCAGAGTGTCTGGAGCGTTTAGCTAGCGAGGCAGAGTGTCTGGTGTGTCTGGGTAGCGAGGCAAGGTGTCTGGAGCGTCTAAGTAGCGAATCAGAGTGTCTGGAGCATCTAGCTAGCGTGGCAGAGTGTCTGGAGCGTCTGGCTAGCATTGCAGAGTGTCTGGAGCGTCTGAGTAGCGAGGCAGAGTGCCTGGAGCGTCTAGCTAGCGTGGCAGAGTGGCTGGAGCCACTGGCTAGCGTTGCAGATAGTCTGGAGCGTCTGGGTAGCGAGGCAAAGTGTCTGGAACGTCTGGGTAGTGAATCAGAGTGTCTGGAGTGCCTGGCTAGCGAGGCACAGTGTCTGGAGCGTCTAAGTAGCGAGACAGAGTGCCTGGAGCGTCTAGCTAGCGTGGCAGAGTGTCTGGAGCCACTGATTAGCGTGGCAGATAGTCTGAAGCGTCTAGGTAGCGAGGCAGAGTGTCTGGAGCGTCTGGGTAGCGAGGCAAGGTGTCTGGAGCGTCTAAGTAGCGAATCAGAGTGTCTGGAGCGTCTAGCTAGCGTGGTAGAGTGTCTGGAGCGTCTGGCTAGCATTGCAGAGTGTCTTCAGCCTCTGGCTAGCGTGGCAGAGTGTCTGGAGCGTCTGGCTAGCGTAGCAGAGTGTCTGAAATCTCTGGCTAGCATGGCAGAGTGTCTGGAGCGGCTGGCTAGGGAGGCAGAGTGTCTGGATCGTCTGGGTAGCGAGCCAGAGTGTCTGGAGTGCCTGGCTAGTGAGGCAGAGTTTCTGGAGCGTCTAAGTAGCGAGGCAGAGTGCCTGGAACGTCTAGCTAGCGTGGCAGAGTGTCTGGAGCCACTGGCTAGCGTGGCAGATAGTCTAAAGCGTCTGGGTAGCGAGGCAGAGTGTCTGGAGCGCCTGGCTAGCGAGGCAGAGTGTCTGGAGATTCTGGGTAGCAAGGCAGAGCTTCTGAAGCGCCTGGCTAACGAGGCAGAGTGTCTGGAGCGTCTGGGGAGCGAGGCAAAGTGTCTTGAACATCTGGGTAGCGAATCAGAGTGTCTGGAGCGTCTGGCTAGCGTGGCAGAGTGTCTGGAGAGTCTGGGTAGCTAGCCAGAGTGTCTGAAGCGTCCGGGTAGCTAGCCAGAGTGTCTGAAGCGTCTGGCTAGCATGGCAGAGTGTCTGGAGCGGCTGGCTAGCGAAGCAGAGTGTCTGGAGCGCCTGGCTAGCATTGCAGAGTGTCTTCAGCCTCTGGCTAGCGTGGCAGAGTGTCTGGAGCGTCTGGCTAGCATTGCAGAGTGTCTGCAGCCTCTGGCTAGCGTGGCAGATAGTCTGGAGCCACTGGCTAGCGTGGCAAATAGTCTGGAGCGTCTGGGTAGCGAGGCAGAGTGTCTGGAGCGCCTGGCTAGCGAGGCAGAGTGTCTGGAGGGTCTAAGTAGCAAGGCAGAGTGTCTGGAGCGTCTAGCTAGCGTGGCAGAGTGTCTGGAGCGTCTAGCTAGCGTAGCAGAGTGTCTGAAATCTCTGGCTAGCATGGCAGAGTGTCTGGATTGGCTGGCTAGGGAGGCAGAGTGTCTGGATCGTCTGGGTAGCGAGCCAGAGTGTCTGGAGTGCCTGGCTAGTGAGGCAGAGTTTCTGGAGCGTCTGGCTAGCATTGCAGAGTGTCTGGAGCGTCTGAGTAGCGAGGCAGAGTGCCTGGAGCGTCTAGCTAGCGTGGCAGAGTGGCTGGAGCCACTGGCTAGCGTTGCAGATAGTCTGGAGCGTCTGGGTAGCGAGGCAAAGTGTCTGGAACGTCTGGGTAGTGAATCAGAGTGTCTGGAGTGCCTGGCTAGCGAGGCACAGTGTCTGGAGCGTCTAAGTAGCGAGACAGAGTGCCTGGAGCGTCTAGCTAGCGTGGCAGAGTGTCTGGAGCCACTGATTAGCGTGGCAGATAGTCTGAAGCGTCTAGGTAGCGAGGCAGAGTGTCTGGAGCGTCTGGGTAGCGAGGCAAGGTGTCTGGAGCGTCTAAGTAGCGAATCAGAGTGTCTGGAGCGTCTAGCTAGCGTGGCAGAGTGTCTGGAGCGTCTGGCTAGCATTGCAGAGTGTCTTCAGCCTCTGGCTAGCGTGGCAGAGTGTCTGGAGCGTCTGGCTAGCGTAGCAGAGTGTCTGAAATCTCTGGCTAGCATGGCAGAGTGTCTGGAGCGGCTGGCTTGGGAGGCAGAGTGTCTGGATCGTCTAGGTAGCGAGCCAGAGTGTCTGGAGTGCCTGGCTAGTGAGGCAGAGTTTCTGGAGCGTCTAAGTAGCGAGGCAGAGTGCCTGGAACGTCTAGCTAGCGTGGCAGAGTGTCTGGAGCCACTGGCTAGCGTGGCAGATAGTCTAAAGCGTCTGGGTAGCGAGGCAGAGTGTCTGGAGCGCCTGGCTAGCGAGGCAGAGTGTCTGGAGATTCTGGGTAGCAAGGCAGAGTGTCTGGAGCGTCTATTTAGCGTGGCAGAGTGTCTGGAGCCTCTGGCTAGCGTAGCAGATAGTCTGGAGCGTCTGGCTAGAATGGCAGAGTGTCTGGAGCGCCTGGCTAGCGAGGCAGAGCTTCTGAAGCGCCTGGCTAACGAGGCAGAGTGTCTGGAGCGTCTGGGGAGCGAGGCAAAGTGTCTTGAACGTCTGGGTAGCGAATCAGAGTGTCTGGAGCGTCTGGCTAGCGTGGCAGAGTGTCTGGAGAGTCTGGGTAGCTAGCCAGAGTGTCTGAAGCGTCTGGGTAGCTAGCCAGAGTGTCTGAAGCGTCTGGCTAGCATGGCAGAGTGTCTGGAGCGGCTGGCTAGCGAAGCAGAGTGTCTGGAGCGCCTGGCTAGCATTGCAGAGTGTCTTCAGCCTCTGGCTAGCGTGGCAGAGTGTCTGGAGCGTCTGGCTAGCATTGCAGAGTGTCTGCAGCCTCTGGCTAGCGTGGCAGATAGTCTGGAGCCACTGGCTAGCGTGGCAAATAGTCTGGAGCGTCTGGGTAGCGAGGCAGAGTGTCTGGAGCGCCTGGCTAGCGAGGCACAGTGTCTGGAGGGTCTAAGTAGCAAGGCAGAGTGTCTGGAGCGTCTAGCTAGCGTGGCAGAGTGTCTGGAGCGTCTAGCTAGCGTAGCAGAGTGTCTGAAATCTCTGGCTAGCATGGCAGAGTGTCTGGAGCGGCTGGCTAGGGAGGCAGAGTGTCTGGATCGTCTGGGTAGCGAGCCAGAGTGTCTGGAGTGCCTGGCTAGTGAGGCAGAGTTTCTGGAGCGTCTGGCTAGCATTGCAGAGTGTCTGGAGCGTCTGAGTAGCGAGGCAGAGTGCCTGGAGCGTCTAGCTAGCGTGGCAGAGTGGCTGGAGCCACTGGCTAGCGTTGCAGATAGTCTGGAGCGTCTGGGTAGCGAGGCAAAGTGTCTGGAACGTCTGGGTAGTGAATCAGAGTGTCTGGAGTGCCTGGCTAGCGAGGCACAGTGTCTGGAGCGTCTAAGTAGCGAGACAGAGTGCCTGGAGCGTCTAGCTAGCGTGGCAGAGTGTCTGGAGCCACTGATTAGCGTGGCAGATAGTCTGAAGCGTCTAGGTAGCGAGGCAGAGTGTCTGGAGCGTCTGGGTAGCGAGGCAAGGTGTCTGGAGCGTCTAAGTAGCGAATCAGAGTGTCTGGAGCGTCTAGCTAGCGTGGCAGAGTGTCTGGAGCGTCTGGCTAGCATTGCAGAGTGTCTTCAGCCTCTGGCTAGCGTGGCAGAGTGTCTGGAGCGTCTGGCTAGCGTAGCAGAGTGTCTGAAATCTCTGGCTAGCATGGCAGAGTGTCTGGAGCGGCTGGCTAGGGAGGCAGAGTGTCTGGATCGTCTGGGTAGCGAGCCAGAGTGTCTGGAGTGCCTGGCTAGTGAGGCAGAGTTTCTGGAGCGTCTAAGTAGCGAGGCAGAGTGCCTGGAACGTCTAGCTAGCGTGGCAGAGTGTCTGGAGCCACTGGATAGCGTGGCAGATAGTCTAAAGCGTCTGGGTAGCGAGGCAGAGTGTCTGGAGCGCCTGGCTAGCGAGGCAGAGTGTCTGGAGATTCTGGGTAGCAAGGCAGAGTGTCTGGAGCGTCTATTTAGCGTGGCAGAGTGTCTGGAGCCTCTGGCTAGCGTAGCAGATAGTCTGGAGCGTCTGGCTAGAATGGCAGAGTGTCTGGAGCGCCTGGCTAGCGAGGCAGAGCTTCTGAAGCGCCTGGCTAACGAGGCAGAGTGTCTGGAGCGTCTGGGGAGCGAGGCAAAGTGTCTTGAACGTCTGGGTAGCGAATCAGAGTGTCTGGAGCGTCTGGCTAGCGTGGCAGAGTGTCTGGAGAGTCTGGGTAGCTAGCCAGAGTGTCTGAAGCGTCTGGGTAGCTAGCCAGAGTGTCTGAAGCGTCTGGCTAGCATGGCAGAGTGTCTGGAGCGGCTGGCTAGCGAAGCAGAGTGTCTGGAGCGCCTGGCTAGCATTGCAGAGTGTCTTCAGCCTCTGGCTAGCGTGGCAGAATGTCTGGAGCGTCTGGCTAGCATTGCAGAGTGTCTGCAGCCTCTGGCTAGCGTGGCAGATAGTCTGGAGCCACTGGCTAGCGTGGCAAATAGTCTGGAGCGTCTGGGTAGCGAGGCAGAGTGTCTGGAGCGCCTGGCTAGCGAGGCAGAGTGTCTGGAGGGTCTAAGTAGCAAGGCAGAGTGTCTGGAGCGTCTAGCTAGCGTGGCAGAGTGTCTGGAGCGTCTAGCTAGCGTAGCAGAGTGTCTGAAATCTCTGGCTAGCATGGCAGAGTGTCTGGAGCGGCTGGCTAGGGAGGCAGAGTGTCTGGATCGTCTGGGTAGCGAGCCAGAGTGTCTGGAGTGCCTGGCTAGTGAGGCAGAGTTTCTGGAGCGTCTAAGTAGCGAGGCAGAGTGCCTGGAGCGTCTAGCTAGCGTGGCAGAGTGTCTGGAGCCACTGGCTAGCGTGGCAGATAGTCTAAAGCGTCTGGGTAGCGAGGCAGAGTGTCTGGAGCGTTTAGCTAGCGAGGCAGATTGTCTGGTGTGTCTGGGTAGCGAGGCAAGGTGTCTGGAGCGTCTAAGTAGCGAATCAGAGTGTCTGGAGCGTCTAGCTAGCGTGGCAGAGTGTCTGGAGAGTCTGGCTAGCATTGCAGAGTGTCTGGAGCGTCTGAGTAGCGAGGCAGAGTGCCTGGAGCGTCTAGCTAGCGTGGCAGAGTGGCTGGAGCCACTGGCTAGCGTTGCAGATAGTCTGGAGCGTCTGGGTAGCGAGGCAAAGTGTCTGGAACGTCTGGGTAGCGAATCAGAGTGTCTGGAGTGCCTGGCTAGCGAGGCACAGTGTCTGGAGCGTCTTAGTAGCGAGACAGAGTGCCTGGAGCGTCTAGCTAGCGTGGCAGAGTGTCTGGAGCCACTGATTAGCGTGGCAGATAGTCTGAAGCGTCTAGGTAGCGAGGCAGAGTGTCTGGAGCGTCTGGGTAGCGAGGCAAGGTGTCTGGAGCGTCTAAGTAGCGAATCAGAGTGTCTGGAGCGTCTAGCTAGCGTGGCAGAGTGTCTGGAGCGTCTGGCTAGCATTGCAGAGTGTCTTCAGCCTCTGGCTAGCGTGGCAGAGTGTCTGGAGCGTCTGGCTAGCGTAGCAGAGTGTCTGAAATCTCTGGCTAGCATGGCAGAGTGTCTGGAGCGGCTGGCTAGGGAGGCAGAGTGTCTGGATCGTCTGGGTAGCGAGCCAGAGTGTCTGGAGTGCCTGGCTAGTGAGGCAGAGTTTCTGGAGCGTCTAAGTAGCGAGGCAGAGTGCCTGGAACGTCTAGCTAGCGTGGCAGAGTGTCTGGAGCCACTGGCTAGCGTGGCAGATAGTCTAAAGCGTCTGGGTAGCGAGGCAGAGTGTCTGGAGCGCCTGGCTAGCAAGGCAGAGTGTCTGGAGATTCTGGGTAGCAAGGCAGAGTGTCTGGAGCGTCTATTTAGCGTGGCAGAGTGTCTGGAGCCTCTGGCTAGCGTAGCAGATAGTCTGGAGCGTCTGGCTAGAATGGCAGAGTGTCTGGAGCGCCTGGCTAGCGAGGCAGAGCTTCTGAAGCGCCTGGCTAACGAGGCAGAGTGTCTGGAGCGTCTGGGGAGCGAGGCAAAGTGTCTTGAACGTCTGGGTAGCGAATCAGAGTGTCTGGAGCGTCTGGCTAGCGTGGCAGAGTGTCTGGAGCGCCTGGCTAGCGAGGCAGAGTGTCTGGAGAGTCTGGGTAGCTAGCCAGAGTGTCTGAAGCGTCTGGCTAGCGAAGCAGAGTGTCTGGAGCGCCTGGCTAGCATTGCAGAGTGTCTTCAGCCTCTGGCTAGCGTGGCAGAGTGCCTGGAACGTCTAGCTAGCGTGGCAGAGTGTCTGGAGCCACTGGCTAGCGTGGCAGATAGTCTAAAGCGTCTGGGTAGCGAGGCAGAGTGTCTGGAGCGCCTGGCTAGCGAGGCAGAGTGTCTGGAGATTCTGGGTAGCAAGGCAGAGTGTCTGGAGCGTCTATTTAGCGTGGCAGAGTGTCTGGAGCCTCTGGCTAGCGTAGCAGATAGTCTGGAGCGTCTGGCTAGAATGGCAGAGTGTCTGGAGCGCCTGGCTAGCGAGGCAGAGCTTCTGAAGCGCCTGGCTAACGAGGCAGAGTGTCTGGAGCGTCTGGGGAGCGAGGCAAAGTGTCTTGAACGTCTGGGTAGCGAATCAGAGTGTCTGGAGCGTCTGGCTAGCGTGGCAGAGTGTCTGGAGAGTCTGGGTAGCTAGCCAGAGTGTCTGAAGCGTCTGGGTAGCTAGCCAGAGTGTCTGAAGCGTCTGGCTAGCATGGCAGAGTGTCTGGAGCGGCTGGCTAGCGAAGCAGAGTGTCTGGAGCGCCTGGCTAGCATTGCAGAGTGTCTTCAGCCTCTGGCTAGCGTGGCAGAGTGTCTGGAGCGTCTGGCTAGCATTGCAGAGTGTCTGCAGCCTCTGGCTAGCGTGGCAGATAGTCTGGAGCCACTGGCTAGCGTGGCAAATAGTCTGGAGCGTCTGGGTAGCGAGGCAGAGTGTCTGGAGCGCCTGGCTAGCGAGGCACAGTGTCTGGAGGGTCTAAGTAGCAAGGCAGAGTGTCTGGAGCGTCTAGCTAGCGTGGCAGAGTGTCTGGAGCGTCTAGCTAGCGTAGCAGAGTGTCTGAAATCTCTGGCTAGCATGGCAGAGTGTCTGGAGCGGCTGGCTAGGGAGGCAGAGTGTCTGGATCGTCTGGGTAGCGAGCCAGAGTGTCTGGAGTGCCTGGCTAGTGAGGCAGAGTTTCTGGAGCGTCTGGCTAGCATTGCAGAGTGTCTGGAGCGTCTGAGTAGCGAGGCAGAGTGCCTGGAGCGTCTAGCTAGCGTGGCAGAGTGGCTGGAGCCACTGGCTAGCGTTGCAGATAGTCTGGAGCGTCTGGGTAGCGAGGCAAAGTGTCTGGAACGTCTGGGTAGTGAATCAGAGTGTCTGGAGTGCCTGGCTAGCGAGGCACAGTGTCTGGAGCGTCTAAGTAGCGAGACAGAGTGCCTGGAGCGTCTAGCTAGCGTGGCAGAGTGTCTGGAGCCACTGATTAGCGTGGCAGATAGTCTGAAGCGTCTAGGTAGCGAGGCAGAGTGTCTGGAGCGTCTGGGTAGCGAGGCAAGGTGTCTGGAGCGTCTAAGTAGCGAATCAGAGTGTCTGGAGCGTCTAGCTAGCGTGGCAGAGTGTCTGGAGCGTCTGGCTAGCATTGCAGAGTGTCTTCAGCCTCTGGCTAGCGTGGCAGAGTGTCTGGAGCGTCTGGCTAGCGTAGCAGAGTGTCTGAAATCTCTGGCTAGCATGGCAGAGTGTCTGGAGCGGCTGGCTAGGGAGGCAGAGTGTCTGGATCGTCTGGGTAGCGAGCCAGAGTGTCTGGAGTGCCTGGCTAGTGAGGCAGAGTTTCTGGAGCGTCTAAGTAGCGAGGCAGAGTGCCTGGAACGTCTAGCTAGCGTGGCAGAGTGTCTGGAGCCACTGGATAGCGTGGCAGATAGTCTAAAGCGTCTGGGTAGCGAGGCAGAGTGTCTGGAGCGCCTGGCTAGCGAGGCAGAGTGTCTGGAGATTCTGGGTAGCAAGGCAGAGTGTCTGGAGCGTCTATTTAGCGTGGCAGAGTGTCTGGAGCCTCTGGCTAGCGTAGCAGATAGTCTGGAGCGTCTGGCTAGAATGGCAGAGTGTCTGGAGCGCCTGGCTAGCGAGGCAGAGCTTCTGAAGCGCCTGGCTAACGAGGCAGAGTGTCTGGAGCGTCTGGGGAGCGAGGCAAAGTGTCTTGAACGTCTGGGTAGCGAATCAGAGTGTCTGGAGCGTCTGGCTAGCGTGGCAGAGTGTCTGGAGAGTCTGGGTAGCTAGCCAGAGTGTCTGAAGCGTCTGGGTAGCTAGCCAGAGTGTCTGAAGCGTCTGGCTAGCATGGCAGAGTGTCTGGAGCGGCTGGCTAGCGAAGCAGAGTGTCTGGAGCGCCTGGCTAGCATTGCAGAGTGTCTTCAGCCTCTGGCTAGCGTGGCAGAATGTCTGGAGCGTCTGGCTAGCATTGCAGAGTGTCTGCAGCCTCTGGCTAGCGTGGCAGATAGTCTGGAGCCACTGGCTAGCGTGGCAAATAGTCTGGAGCGTCTGGGTAGCGAGGCAGAGTGTCTGGAGCGCCTGGCTAGCGAGGCAGAGTGTCTGGAGGGTCTAAGTAGCAAGGCAGAGTGTCTGGAGCGTCTAGCTAGCGTGGCAGAGTGTCTGGAGCGTCTAGCTAGCGTAGCAGAGTGTCTGAAATCTCTGGCTAGCATGGCAGAGTGTCTGGAGCGGCTGGCTAGGGAGGCAGAGTGTCTGGATCGTCTGGGTAGCGAGCCAGAGTGTCTGGAGTGCCTGGCTAGTGAGGCAGAGTTTCTGGAGCGTCTAAGTAGCGAGGCAGAGTGCCTGGAGCGTCTAGCTAGCGTGGCAGAGTGTCTGGAGCCACTGGCTAGCGTGGCAGATAGTCTAAAGCGTCTGGGTAGCGAGGCAGAGTGTCTGGAGCGTTTAGCTAGCGAGGCAGATTGTCTGGTGTGTCTGGGTAGCGAGGCAAGGTGTCTGGAGCGTCTAAGTAGCGAATCAGAGTGTCTGGAGCGTCTAGCTAGCGTGGCAGAGTGTCTGGAGAGTCTGGCTAGCATTGCAGAGTGTCTGGAGCGTCTGAGTAGCGAGGCAGAGTGCCTGGAGCGTCTAGCTAGCGTGGCAGAGTGGCTGGAGCCACTGGCTAGCGTTGCAGATAGTCTGGAGCGTCTGGGTAGCGAGGCAAAGTGTCTGGAACGTCTGGGTAGCGAATCAGAGTGTCTGGAGTGCCTGGCTAGCGAGGCACAGTGTCTGGAGCGTCTTAGTAGCGAGACAGAGTGCCTGGAGCGTCTAGCTAGCGTGGCAGAGTGTCTGGAGCCACTGATTAGCGTGGCAGATAGTCTGAAGCGTCTAGGTAGCGAGGCAGAGTGTCTGGAGCGTCTGGGTAGCGAGGCAAGGTGTCTGGAGCGTCTAAGTAGCGAATCAGAGTGTCTGGAGCGTCTAGCTAGCGTGGCAGAGTGTCTGGAGCGTCTGGCTAGCATTGCAGAGTGTCTTCAGCCTCTGGCTAGCGTGGCAGAGTGTCTGGAGCGTCTGGCTAGCGTAGCAGAGTGTCTGAAATCTCTGGCTAGCATGGCAGAGTGTCTGGAGCGGCTGGCTAGGGAGGCAGAGTGTCTGGATCGTCTGGGTAGCGAGCCAGAGTGTCTGGAGTGCCTGGCTAGTGAGGCAGAGTTTCTGGAGCGTCTAAGTAGCGAGGCAGAGTGCCTGGAACGTCTAGCTAGCGTGGCAGAGTGTCTGGAGCCACTGGCTAGCGTGGCAGATAGTCTAAAGCGTCTGGGTAGCGAGGCAGAGTGTCTGGAGCGCCTGGCTAGCAAGGCAGAGTGTCTGGAGATTCTGGGTAGCAAGGCAGAGTGTCTGGAGCGTCTATTTAGCGTGGCAGAGTGTCTGGAGCCTCTGGCTAGCGTAGCAGATAGTCTGGAGCGTCTGGCTAGAATGGCAGAGTGTCTGGAGCGCCTGGCTAGCGAGGCAGAGCTTCTGAAGCGCCTGGCTAACGAGGCAGAGTGTCTGGAGCGTCTGGGGAGCGAGGCAAAGTGTCTTGAACGTCTGGGTAGCGAATCAGAGTGTCTGGAGCGTCTGGCTAGCGTGGCAGAGTGTCTGGAGCGCCTGGCTAGCGAGGCAGAGTGTCTGGAGAGTCTGGGTAGCTAGCCAGAGTGTCTGAAGCGTCTGGCTAGCGAAGCAGAGTGTCTGGAGCGCCTGGCTAGCATTGCAGAGTGTCTTCAGCCTCTGGCTAGCGTGGCAGAGTGTCTGGAGCGTCTGGCTAGCTTTGCAGAGTGTCTGCAGCCTCTGGCTAGCGTGGCAGATAGTCTGGAGCCACTGGCTAGCGTGGCAAATAGTCTGGAGCGTCTGGGTAGCGAGGCAGAGTGTCTGGAGCGCCTGGCTAGCGAGGCAGAGTGTCTGGAGGGTCTAAGTAGCAAGGCAGAGTGTCTGGAGCGTCTAGCTAGCGTGGCAGAGTGTCTGGAGCGTCTAGCTAGCGTAGCAGAGTGTCTGAAATCTCTGGCTAGCATGGCAGAGTGTCTGGAGCGGCTGGCTAGGGAGGCAGAGTGTCTGGATCGTCTGGGTAGCGAGCCAGAGTGTCTGGAGTGCCTGGCTAGTGAGGCAGAGTTTCTGGAGCGTCTAAGTAGCGAGGCAGAGTGCCTGGAGCGTCTAGCTAGCGTGGCAGAGTGTCTGGAGCCACTGGCTAGCGTGGCAGATAGTCTAAAGCGTCTGGGTAGCGAGGCAGAGTGTCTGGAGCGCCTGGCTAGCGAGGCAGAGTGTCTGGAGATTCTGGGTAGCAAGGCAGAGTGTCTGGAGCGTCTATTTAGCGTGGCAGAGTGTCTGGAGCCTCTGGCTAGCGTAGCAGATAGTCTGGAGCGTCTGGCTAGAATGGCAGAGTGTCTGGAGCGCCTGGCTAGCGAGGCAGAGCTTCTGAAGCGCCTGGCTAACGAGGCAGAGTGTCTGGAGCGTCTGGCTAGCGAGGCAGAGTGTCTGGAGCGCCTGGCTAGCGAGGCAGAAAGTCTGGATTGTCTAACAAGCGTGGCAGAGTGTCTGGAGCCTCTGGCTAGCGTGGCAGATAGTCTGGAGCCCCTGGCTAGCGTGGCAGATAGTCTGGAGCGTCTGGGTAGCGAGGCAGAAATTCTGGAGCGCATGGCTAGCGAGACAGAGTGTCTGGAGGGTCTGGGTAGCAAGGCAGAGTGTCTGGAGCGTTTAGCTAGCGACTCAGAGTGTCTGGTGTGTCTGGGTAGCGAGGCAAGGTGTCTGGAGCGTCTAAGTAGCGAATCAGAGTGTCTGGAGCGTCTAGCTAGCGTGGCAGAGTGTCTGGAGCGTCTGGCTAGCATTGCAGAGTGTCTGGAGCGTCTGAGTAGCGAGGCAGAGTGCCTGGAGCGTCTAGCTAGCGTGGCAGAGTGGCTGGAGCCACTGGCTAGCGTTGCAGATAGTCTGGAGCGTCTGGGTAGCGAGGCAAAGTGTCTGGAGATTCTGGGTAGCCAGGCAGAGTGTCTGGAGCGTCTATTTAGCGTGGCAGAGTGTCTGGAGCCTCTGGCTAGCGTAGCAGATAGTCTGGAGCGTCTGGCTAGAATGGCAGAGTGTCTGGAGCGCCTGGCTAGCGAGGCAGAGCTTCTGAAGCGCCTGGCTAACGAGGCAGAGTGTCTGGAGCGTCTGGCTAGCGAGGCAGAGTGTCTTTAGCGCCTGGCTAGCAAGGCAGAAAGTCTGGATTGTCTAACAAGCGTGGCAGAGTGTCTGGAGCCTCTGGCTAGCGTGGCAGATAGTCTGGAGCCACTGGCTAGCGTGGCAGATAGTCTGGAGCGTCTGGGTAGCGAGGCAAAGTGTCTGGAGATTCTGGGTAGCAAGGCAGAGTGTCTGGAGCGTCTATTTAGCGTGGCAGAGTGTCTGGAGCCTCTGGCTAGCGTAGCAGATAGTCTGGAGCGTCTGGCTAGAATGGCAGAGTGTCTGGAGCGCCTGGCTAGCGAGGCAGAGCTTCTGAAGCGCCTGGCTAACGAGGCAGAGTGTCTGGAGCGTCTGGCTAGCGAGGCAGAGTGTCTGGAGCGCCTGGCTAGCAAGGCAGAAAGTCTGGATTGTCTAACAAGCGTGGCAGAGTGTCTGGAGCCTCTGGCTAGCGTGGCAGATAGTCTGGAGCCACTGGCTAGCGTGGCAGATAGTCTGGAGCGTCTGGGTAGCGAGGCAGAAATTCTTGAGCGCATGGCTAGCGAGACAGAGTGTCTGGAGGGTCTGGGTAGCAAGGCAGAGTGTCTGGAGCGTTTAGCTAGCGAGGCAGAGTGTCTGGTGTGTCTGGGTAGCGAGGCAAGGTGTCTGGAGCGTCTAAGTAGCGAATCAGAGTGTCTGGAGCATCTAGCTAGCGTGGCAGAGTGTCTGGAGCGTCTGGCTAGCATTGCAGAGTGTCTGGAGCGTCTGAGTAGCGAGGCAGAGTGCCTGGAGCGTCTAGCTAGCGTGGCAGAGTGGCTGGAGCCACTGGCTAGCGTTGCAGATAGTCTGGAGCGTCTGGGTAGCGAGGCAAAGTGTCTGGAACGTCTGGGTAGTGAATCAGAGTGTCTGGAGTGCCTGGCTAGCGAGGCACAGTGTCTGGAGCGTCTAAGTAGCGAGACAGAGTGCCTGGAGCGTCTAGCTAGCGTGGCAGAGTGTCTGGAGCCACTGATTAGCGTGGCAGATAGTCTGAAGCGTCTAGGTAGCGAGGCAGAGTGTCTGGAGCGTCTGGGTAGCGAGGCAAGGTGTCTGGAGCGTCTAAGTAGCGAATCAGAGTGTCTGGAGCGTCTAGCTAGCGTGGCAGAGTGTCTGGAGCGTCTGGCTAGCATTGCAGAGTGTCTTCAGCCTCTGGCTAGCGTGGCAGAGTGTCTGGAGCGTCTGGCTAGCGTAGCAGAGTGTCTGAAATCTCTGGCTAGCATGGCAGAGTGTCTGGAGCGGCTGGCTAGGGAGGCAGAGTGTCTGGATCGTCTGGGTAGCGAGCCAGAGTGTCTGGAGTGCCTGGCTAGTGAGGCAGAGTTTCTGGAGCGTCTAAGTAGCGAGGCAGAGTGCCTGGAACGTCTAGCTAGCGTGGCAGAGTGTCTGGAGCCACTGGCTAGCGTGGCAGATAGTCTAAAGCGTCTGGGTAGCGAGGCAGAGTGTCTGGAGCGCCTGGCTAGCGAGGCAGAGTGTCTGGAGATTCTGGGTAGCAAGGCAGAGTGTCTGGAGCGTCTATTTAGCGTGGCAGAGTGTCTGGAGCCTCTGGCTAGCGTGGCAGATAATCTGGAGCCACTGGCTAGCGTGGCTGATAGTCTGGAGCGTCAGGGTAGCGTAGCAGAGTGTCTGAAGCGGCTGGCTAGCGAGGCAGAGTGTCTGGAGCGCCTGGCTAGCAAGGCAGAGTGTCTGGAGCGTCTAGCTAGCGTCGCAGAGTGTCTGGGGCCTTTGGCTAGCGTAGCAGATAGTCTGGAGCGTCTGGGTAGCGAGGCAGAGTGTCTGGAGCGTCTGGGTCGCGAGGCAGAGTGTCTGGAGCGCCAGGCTAGCGGGGCAGAGTGTCTGGAGGGTCTGGGTAGCAAGGCAGAGTGTCTGGAGCGTCAAGCTAGCGACGCAGAGTGTCTGGAGCGTCTAGCTAGCGTAGCAGAGTGTCTAAAACCTCTGGCTAGCGTGGCAGAAAGTCTGGAGCGTCTGGCTAGCGAGGCAGAGTGTCTGGAGCGTCTGGCTAGCGTGGCAGATAATCTGGAGCCACTGGCTAGCGTGGCTGATAGTCTGGAGCGTCTGGGTAGCGAGGCAGCGTGTCTGGAGCGCCTGGCTAGCGAGGCAGAGTGTCTGGAGGGTCTGGGTAGCAAGGCAGAGTGTCTGGAGGGTCTGGGTAGCAAGGCAGAGTGTCTGGAGCGTCTAGCTAGCGTAGCAGAGTGTCTAAAACCTCTGGCTAGCGTGGCAGAAAGTCTGGAGCGTCTGGCTAGCATTGCAGAGTGTCTGGAGAGGCTGGCTAGCGAGGCAGAGTGTCTGGAGCGTCTGGATAGCGAGGCAGAGTGTCTGGAGCGCCTGGCTAGCGAGGCAGAGTGTCTGGAGCGTCTGGCTAGCGTGGCAGAGTGTCTGGAGCCTCTGGCTAGCGTGGCAAATAGTCTGGAGCGTCTGGGTAGCGAGGAAGAGTGTCTGGAGCGCCTGGCTAGCGAGGCAGAGTGTCTGGAGGGTCTTAGTAGCAAGGCAGAGTGTCTGGAGCGCCTAGCTAGCGTGGCAGAGTGTCTGGAGCGTCTAGCTAGCGTAGCAGAGTGTCTGAAATCTCTGGCTAGCATGGCAGAGTGTCTGGAGCGGCTGGCTAGGGAGGCAGAGTGTCTGGAGGGTCTGGGTAGCAAGGCAGAGTGTCTGGAGCGTTTAGCTAGCGAGCTAGAGTGTCTGGTGTGTCTGGGTAGCGAGGCAAGGTGTCTGGAGCGTCTAAGTAGCGAATCAGAGTGTCTGGAGCGTCTAGCTAGCGTGGCAGAGTGTCTGGAGCGTCTGGCTAGCATTGCAGAGTGTCTGGAGCGTCTGAGTAGCGAGGCAGAGTGCCTGGAGCGTCTAGCTAGCGTGGCAGAGTGGCTGGAGCCACTGGCTAGCGTTGCAGATAGTCTGGAGCGTCTGGGTAGCGAGGCAAAGTGTCTGGAGATTCTGGGTAGCAAGGCAGAGTGTCTGGAGCGTCTATTTAGCGTGGCAGAGTGTCTGGAGCCTCTGGCTAGCGTAGCAGATAGTCTGGAGCGTCTGGCTAGAATGGCAGAGTGTCTGGAGCGCCTGGCTAGCGAGGCAGAGCTTCTGAAGCGCCTGGCTAACGAGGCAGAGTGTCTGGAGCGTCTGGCTAGCGAGGCAGAGTGTCTGGAGCGCCTGGCTAGCAAGGCAGAGTGTCTGGAGAGTCTGGGTAGCTAGCCAGAGTGTCTGAAGCGTCTGGCTAGCATGGCAGAGTGTCTGGAGCGGCTGGCTAGCGAGGCAGAGTGTCTGGAGCGCCTGGCTAGCATTGCAGAGTGTCTTCAGCCTCTGGCTAGCGTGGCAGAGTGTCTGGAGCGTCTGGCTAGCGTTGCAGAGTGTCTGCAGCCTCTGGCTAGCGTGGCAGATAGTCTGGAGCCACTGGCTAGCGTGGCAAATAGTCTGGAGCGTCTGGGTAGCGAGGCAGAGTGTCTGGAGCGCCTGGCTAGCGAGGCAGAGTGTCTGGAGGGTCTAAGTAGCAAGGCAGAGTGTCTGGAGCGTCTAGCTAGCGTGGCAGAGTGTCTGGAGCGTCTAGCTAGCGTAGCAGAGTGTCTGAAATCTCTGGCTAGCATGGCAGAGTGTCTGGAGCGGCTGGCTAGGGAGGCAGAGTGTCTGGATCGTCTAAGTAGCGAGCCAGAGTGTCTGGAGTGCCTGGCTAGTGAGGCAGAGTTTCTGGAGCGTCTAAGTAGCGAGGCAGAGTGCCTGGAGCGTCTAGCTAGCGTGGCAGAGTGTCTTGAGCCACTGGCTAGCGTGGCAGATAGTCTAAAGCGTCTGGGTAGCGAGGCAGAGTGTCTGGAGCGCCTGGCTAGCGAGGCAGAGTGTCTGGAGATTCTGGGTAGCAAGGCAGAGTGTCTGGAGCGTCTATTTAGCGTGGCAGAGTGTCTGGAGCCTCTGGCTAGCGTAGCAGATAGTCTGGAGCGTCTGGCTAGAATGGCAGAGTGTCTGGAGCGCCTGGCTAGCGAGGCAGAGCTTCTGAAGCGCCTGGCTAACGAGGCAGAGTGTCTGGAGCGTCTGGCTAGCGAGGCAGAGTGTCTGGAGCGCCTGGCTAGCAAGGCAGAAAGTCTGGATTGTCTAACAAGCGTGGCAGAGTGTCTGGAGCCTCTGGCTAGCGTGACAGATAGTCTGGAGCCACTGGCTAGCGTGGCAGATAGTCTGGAGCGTCTGGGTAGCGAGGCAGAAATTCTTGAGCGCATGGCTAGCGAGACAGAGTGTCTGGAGGGTCTGGGTAGCAAGGCAGAGTGTCTGGAGCGTTTAGCTAGCGAGGCAGAGTGTCTGGTGTGTCTGGGTAGCGAGGCAAGGTGTCTGGAGCGTCTAAGTAGCGAATCAGAGTGTCTGGAGCATCTAGCTAGCGTGGCAGAGTGTCTGGAGCGTCTGGCTAGCATTGCAGAGTGTCTGGAGCGTCTGAGTAGCGAGGCAGAGTGCCTGGAGCGTCTAGCTAGCGTGGCAGAGTGGCTGGAGCCACTGGCTAGCGTTGCAGATAGTCTGGAGCGTCTGGGTAGCGAGGCAAAGTGTCTGGAACGTCTGGGTAGTGAATCAGAGTGTCTGGAGTGCCTGGCTAGCGAGGCACAGTGTCTGGAGCGTCTGGGGAGCGAGGCAAAGTGTCTTGAACGTCTGGGTAGCGAATCAGAGTGTCTGGAGCGTCTGGCTAGCGTGGCAGAATGTCTGGAGCGCCTGGCTAGCGAGGCAGAGTGTCTGGAGAGTCTGGGTAGCTAGCCAGAGTGTCTGAAGCGTCTGGCTAGCATGGCAGAGTGTCTGGAGCGGCTGGCTAGCGAGGCAGAGTGTCTGGAGCGCCTGGCTAGCATTGCAGAGTGTCTTCAGCCTCTGGCTAGCGTGGCAGAGTGTCTGGAGCGTCTGGCTAGCGTTGCAGAGTGTCTGCAGCCTCTGGCTAGCGTGGCAGATAGTCTGGAGCCACTGGCTAGCGTGGCAAATAGTCTGGAGCGTCTGGGTAGCGAGGCAGAGTGTCTGGAGCGCCTGGCTAGCGAGGCAGAGTGTCTGGAGGGTCTAAGTAGCAAGGCAGAGTGTCTGGAGCGTCTAGCTAGCGTGGCAGAGTGTCTGGAGCGTCTAGCTAGCGTAGCAGAGTGTCTGAAATCTCTGGCTAGCATGGCAGAGTGTCTGGAGCGGCTGGCTAGGGAGGCAGAGTGTCTGGATCGTCTAAGTAGCGAGCCAGAGTGTCTGGAGTGCCTGGCTAGTGAGGCAGAGTTTCTGGAGCGTCTAAGTAGCGAGGCAGAGTGCCTGGAGCGTCTAGCTAGCGTGGCAGAGTGTCTTGAGCCACTGGCTAGCGTGGCAGATAGTCTAAAGCGTCTGGGTAGCGAGGCAGAGTGTCTGGAGCGCCTGGCTAGCGAGGCAGAGTGTCTGGAGATTCTGGGTAGCAAGGCAGAGTGTCTGGAGCGTCTATTTAGCGTGGCAGAGTGTCTGGAGCCTCTGGCTAGCGTAGCAGATAGTCTGGAGCGTCTGGCTAGAATGGCAGAGTGTCTGGAGCGCCTGGCTAGCGAGGCAGAGCTTCTGAAGCGCCTGGCTAACGAGGCAGAGTGTCTGGAGCGTCTGGCTAGCGAGGCAGAGTGTCTGGAGCGCCTGGCTAGCAAGGCAGAAAGTCTGGATTGTCTAACAAGCGTGGCAGAGTGTCTGGAGCCTCTGGCTAGCGTGACAGATAGTCTGGAGCCACTGGCTAGCGTGGCAGATAGTCTGGAGCGTCTGGGTAGCGAGGCAGAAATTCTTGAGCGCATGGCTAGCGAGACAGAGTGTCTGGAGGGTCTGGGTAGCAAGGCAGAGTGTCTGGAGCGTTTAGCTAGCGAGGCAGAGTGTCTGGTGTGTCTGGGTAGCGAGGCAAGGTGTCTGGAGCGTCTAAGTAGCGAATCAGAGTGTCTGGAGCATCTAGCTAGCGTGGCAGAGTGTCTGGAGCGACTGGCTAGCATTGCAGAGTGTCTGGAGCGTCTGAGTAGCGAGGCAGAGTGCCTGGAGCGTCTAGCTAGCGTGGCAGAGTGGCTGGAGCCACTGGCTAGCGTTGCAGATAGTCTGGAGCGTCTGGGTAGCGAGGCAAAGTGTCTGGAACGTCTGGGTAGTGAATCAGAGTGTCTGGAGTGCCTGGCTAGCGAGGCACAGTGTCTGGAGCGTCTGGGGAGCGAGGCAAAGTGTCTTGAACGTCTGGGTAGCGAATCAGAGTGTCTGGAGCGTCTGGCTAGCGTGGCAGAATGTCTGGAGCGCCTGGCTAGCGAGGCAGAGTGTCTGGAGAGTCTGGGTAGCTAGCCAGAGTGTCTGAAGCGTCTGGCTAGCATGGCAGAGTGTCTGGAGCGGCTGGCTAGCGAGGCAGAGTGTCTGGAGCGCCTGGCTAGCATTGCAGAGTGTCTTCAGCCTCTGGCTAGCGTGGCAGAGTGTCTGGAGCGTCTGGCTAGCGTTGCAGAGTGTCTGCAGCCTCTGGCTAGCGTGGCAGATAGTCTGGAGCCACTGGCTAGCGTGGCAAATAGTCTGGAGCGTCTGGGTAGCGAGGCAGAGTGTCTGGAGCGCCTGGCTAGCGAGGCAGAGTGTCTGGAGGGTCTAAGTAGCAAGGCAGAGTGTCTGGAGCGTCTAGCTAGCGTGGCAGAGTGTCTGGAGCGTCTAGCTAGCGTAGCAGAGTGTCTGAAATCTCTGGCTAGCATGGCAGAGTGTCTGGAGCGGCTGGCTAGGGAGGCAGAGTGTCTGGATCGTCTAAGTAGCGAGCCAGAGTGTCTGGAGTGCCTGGCTAGTGAGGCAGAGTTTCTGGAGCGTCTAAGTAGCGAGGCAGAGTGCCTGGAGCGTCTAGCTAGCGTGGCAGAGTGTCTTGAGCCACTGGCTAGCGTGGCAGATAGTCTAAAGCGTCTGGGTAGCGAGGCAGAGTGTCTGGAGCGCCTGGCTAGCGAGGCAGAGTGTCTGGAGATTCTGGGTAGCAAGGCAGAGTGTCTGGAGCGTCTATTTAGCGTGGCAGAGTGTCTGGAGCCTCTGGCTAGCGTAGCAGATAGTCTGGAGCGTCTGGCTAGAATGGCAGAGTGTCTGGAGCGCCTGGCTAGCGAGGCAGAGCTTCTGAAGCGCCTGGCTAACGAGGCAGAGTGTCTGGAGCGTCTGGCTAGCGAGGCAGAGTGTCTGGAGCGCCTGGCTAGCAAGGCAGAAAGTCTGGATTGTCTAACAAGCGTGGCAGAGTGTCTGGAGCCTCTGGCTAGCGTGGCAGATAGTCTGGAGCCACTGGCTAGCGTGGCAGATAGTCTGGAGCGTCTGGGTAGCGAGGCAGAAATTCTTGAGCGCATGGCTAGCGAGACAGAGTGTCTGGAGGGTCTGGGTAGCAAGGCAGAGTGTCTGGAGCGTTTATCTAGCGAGCTAGAGTGTCTGGTGTGTCTGGGTAGCGAGGCAAGGTGTCTGGAGCGTCTAAGTAGCGAATCAGAGTGTCTGGAGCGTCTAGCTAGCGTGGCAGAGTGTCTGGAGCGTCTGGCTAGCATTGCAGAGTGTCTGGAGCGTCTGAGTAGCGAGGCAGAGTGCCTGGAGCGTCTAGCTAGCGTGGCAGAGTGGCTGGAGCCACTGGCTAGCGTTGCAGATAGTCTGGAGCGTCTGGGTAGCGAGGCAAAGTGTCTGGAGATTCTGGGTAGCAAGGCAGAGTGTCTGGAGCGTCTATTTAGCGTGGCAGAGTGTCTGGAGCCTCTGGCTAGCGTAGCAGATAGTCTGGAGCGTCTGGCTAGAATGGCAGAGTGTCTGGAGCGCCTGGCTAGCGAGGCAGAGCTTCTGAAGCGCCTGGCTAACGAGGCAGAGTGTCTGGAGCGTCTGGCTAGCGAGGCAGAGTGTCTGGAGCGCCTGGCTAGCAAGGCAGAAAGTCTGGATTGTCTAACAAGCGTGGCAGAGTGTCTGGAGCCTCTGGCTAGCGTGGCAGATAGTCTGGAGCCACTGGCTAGCGTGGCAGATAGTCTGGAGCGTCTGGGTAGCGAGGCAGAAATTCTTGAGCGCATGGCTAGCGAGACAGAGTGTCTGGAGGGTCTGGGTAGCAAGGCAGAGTGTCTGGAGCGTTTAGCTAGCGAGGCAGAGTGTCTGGTGTGTCTGGGTAGCGAGGCAAGGTGTCTGGAGCGTCTAAGTAGCGAATCAGAGTGTCTGGAGCATCTAGCTAGCGTGGCAGAGTGTCTGGAGCGTCTGGCTAGCATTGCAGAGTGTCTGGAGCGTCTGAGTAGCGAGGCAGAGTGCCTGGAGCGTCTAGCTAGCGTGGCAGAGTGGCTGGAGCCACTGGCTAGCGTTGCAGATAGTCTGGAGCGTCTGGGTAGCGAGGCAAAGTGTCTGGAACGTCTGGGTAGTGAATCAGAGTGTCTGGAGTGCCTGGCTAGCGAGGCACAGTGTCTGGAGCGTCTAAGTAGCGAGACAGAGTGCCTGGAGCGTCTAGCTAGCGTGGCAGAGTGTCTGGAGCCACTGATTAGCGTGGCAGATAGTCTGAAGCGTCTAGGTAGCGAGGCAGAGTGTCTGGAGCGTCTGGGTAGCGAGGCAAGGTGTCTGGAGCGTCTAAGTAGCGAATCAGAGTGTCTGGAGCGTCTAGCTAGCGTGGCAGAGTGTCTGGAGCGTCTGGCTAGCATTGCAGAGTGTCTTCAGCCTCTGGCTAGCGTGGCAGAGTGTCTGGAGCGTCTGGCTAGCGTAGCAGAGTGTCTGAAATCTCTGGCTAGCATGGCAGAGTGTCTGGAGCGGCTGGCTAGGGAGGCAGAGTGTCTGGATCGTCTGGGTAGCGAGCCAGAGTGTCTGGAGTGCCTGGCTAGTGAGGCAGAGTTTCTGGAGCGTCTAAGTAGCGAGGCAGAGTGCCTGGAACGTCTAGCTAGCGTGGCAGAGTGTCTGGAGCCACTGGCTAGCGTGGCAGATAGTCTAAAGCGTCTGGGTAGCGAGGCAGAGTGTCTGGAGCGCCTGGCTAGCGAGGCAGAGTGTCTGGAGATTCTGGGTAGCAAGGCAGAGTGTCTGGAGCGTCTATTTAGCGTGGCAGAGTGTCTGGAGCCTCTGGCTAGCGTGGCAGAGTGTCTGGAGCGTCTAGCTAGCGTCGCAGAGTGTCTGGGGCCTTTGGCTAGCGTAGCAGATAGTCTGGAGCGTCTGGGTAGCGAGGCAGAGTGTCTGGAGCGTCTGGGTCGCGAGGCAGAGTGTCTGGAGCGCCAGGCTAGCAAGGCAGAGTGTCTGGAGCGTCTAGCTAGCGTCGCAGAGTGTCTGGGGCCTTTGGCTAGCGTAGCAGATAGTCTGGAGCGTCTGGGTAGCGAGGCAGAGTGTCTGGAGCGTCTGGGTCGCGAGGCAGAGTGTCTGGAGCGCCAGGCTAGCGGGGCAGAGTGTCTGGAGGGTCTGGGTAGCAAGGCAGAGTGTCTGGAGCGTCAAGCTAGCGACGCAGAGTGTCTGGAGCGTCTAGCTAGCGTAGCAGAGTGTCTAAAACCTCTGGCTAGCGTGGCAGAAAGTCTGGAGCGTCTGGCTAGCGAGGCAGAGTGTCTGGAGCGTCTGGCTAGCGTGGCAGATAATCTGGAGCCACTGGCTAGCGTGGCTGATAGTCTGGAGCGTCTGGGTAGCGAGGCAGCGTGTCTGGAGCGCCTGGCTAGCGAGGCAGAGTGTCTGGAGGGTCTGGGTAGCAAGGCAGAGTGTCTGGAGGGTCTGGGTAGCAAGGCAGAGTGTCTGGAGCGTCTAGCTAGCGTAGCAGAGTGTCTAAAACCTCTGGCTAGCGTGGCAGAAAGTCTGGAGCGTCTGGCTAGCATTGCAGAGTGTCTGGAGAGGCTGGCTAGCGAGGCAGAGTGTCTGGAGCGTCTGGATAGCGAGGCAGAGTGTCTGGAGCGCCTGGCTAGCGAGGCAGAGTGTCTGGAGCGTCTGGCTAGCGTGGCAGAGTGTCTGGAGCCTCTGGCTAGCGTGGCAAATAGTCTGGAGCGTCTGGGTAGCAAGGAAGAGTGTCTGGAGCGCCTGGCTAGCGAGGCAGAGTGTCTGGAGGGTCTTAGTAGCAAGGCAGAGTGTCTGGAGCGTCTAGCTAGCGTGGCAGAGTGTCTGGAGCGTCTAGCTAGCGTAGCAGAGTGTCTGAAATCTCTGGCTAGCATGGCAGAGTGTCTGGAGCGGCTGGCTAGGGAGGCAGAGTGTCTGGAGGGTCTGGGTAGCAAGGCAGAGTGTCTGGAGCGTTTAGCTAGCGAGCTAGAGTGTCTGGTGTGTCTGGGTAGCGAGGCAAGGTGTCTGGAGCGTCTAAGTAGCGAATCAGAGTGTCTGGAGCGTCTAGCTAGCGTGGCAGAGTGTCTGGAGCGTCTGGCTAGCATTGCAGAGTGTCTGGAGCGTCTGAGTAGCGAGGCAGAGTGCCTGGAGCGTCTAGCTAGCGTGGCAGAGTGGCTGGAGCCACTGGCTAGCGTTGCAGATAGTCTGGAGCGTCTGGGTAGCGAGGCAAAGTGTCTGGAGATTCTGGGTAGCAAGGCAGAGTGTCTGGAGCGTCTATTTAGCGTGGCAGAGTGTCTGGAGCCTCTGGCTAGCGTAGCAGATAGTCTGGAGCGTCTGGCTAGAATGGCAGAGTGTCTGGAGCGCCTGGCTAGCGAGGCAGAGCTTCTGAAGCGCCTGGCTAACGAGGCAGAGTGTCTGGAGCGTCTGGCTAGCGAGGCAGAGTGTCTGGAGCGCCTGGCTAGCAAGGCCGAAAGTCTGGATTGTCTAACAAGCGTAGCAGAGTGTCTGGAGCCTCTGGCTAGCGTGGCAGATAGTCTGGAGCCACTGGCTAGCGTGGCAGATAGTCTGGAGCGTCTGGGTAGCGAGGCAGAAATTCTTGAGCGCATGGCTAGCGAGACAGAGTGTCTGGAGGGTCTGGGTAGCAAGGCAGAGTGTCTGGAGCGTTTAGCTAGCGAGGCAGAGTGTCTGGTGTGTCTGGGTAGCGAGGCAAGGTGTCTGGAGCGTCTAAGTAGCGAATCAGAGTGTCTGGAGCATCTAGCTAGCGTGGCAGAGTGTCTGGAGCGTCTGGCTAGCATTGCAGAGTGTCTGGAGCGTCTGAGTAGCGAGGCAGAGTGCCTGGAGCGTCTAGCTAGCGTGGCAGAGTGGCTGGAGCCACTGGCTAGCGTTGCAGATAGTCTGGAGCGTCTGGGTAGCGAGGCAAAGTGTCTGGAACGTCTGGGTAGTGAATCAGAGTGTCTGGAGTGCCTGGCTAGCGAGGCACAGTGTCTGGAGCGTCTAAGTAGCGAGACAGAGTGCCTGGAGCGTCTAGCTAGCGTGGCAGAGTGTCTGGAGCCACTGATTAGCGTGGCAGATAGTCTGAAGCGTCTAGGTAGCGAGGCAGAGTGTCTGGAGCGTCTGGGTAGCGAGGCAAGGTGTCTGGAGCGTCTAAGTAGCGAATCAGAGTGTCTGGAGCGTCTAGCTAGCGTGGCAGAGTGTCTGGAGCGTCTGGCTAGCATTGCAGAGTGTCTTCAGCCTCTGGCTAGCGTGGCAGAGTGTCTGGAGCGTCTGGCTAGCGTAGCAGAGTGTCTGAAATCTCTGGCTAGCATGGCAGAGTGTCTGGAGCGGCTGGCTAGGGAGGCAGAGTGTCTGGATCGTCTGGGTAGCGAGCCAGAGTGTCTGGAGTGCCTGGCTAGTGAGGCAGAGTTTCTGGAGCGTCTAAGTAGCGAGGCAGAGTGCCTGGAACGTCTAGCTAGCGTGGCAGAGTGTCTGGAGCCACTGGCTAGCGTGGCAGATAGTCTAAAGCGTCTGGGTAGCGAGGCAGAGTGTCTGGAGCGCCTGGCTAGCGAGGCAGAGTGTCTGGAGATTCTGGGTAGCAAGGCAGAGTGTCTGGAGCGTCTATTTAGCGTGGCAGAGTGTCTGGAGCCTCTGGCTAGCGTGGCAGAGTGTCTGGAGCGTCTAGCTAGCGTCGCAGAGTGTCTGGGGCCTTTGGCTAGCGTAGCAGATAGTCTGGAGCGTCTGGGTAGCGAGGCAGAGTGTCTGGAGCGTCTGGGTCGCGAGGCAGAGTGTCTGGAGCGCCAGGCTAGCAAGGCAGAGTGTCTGGAGCGTCTAGCTAGCGTCGCAGAGTGTCTGGGGCCTTTGGCTAGCGTAGCAGATAGTCTGGAGCGTCTGGGTAGCGAGGCAGAGTGTCTGGAGCGTCTGGGTCGCGAGGCAGAGTGTCTGGAGCGCCAGGCTAGCGGGGCAGAGTGTCTGGAGGGTCTGGGTAGCAAGGCAGAGTGTCTGGAGCGTCAAGCTAGCGACGCAGAGTGTCTGGAGCGTCTAGCTAGCGTAGCAGAGTGTCTAAAACCTCTGGCTAGCGTGGCAGAAAGTCTGGAGCGTCTGGCTAGCGAGGCAGAGTGTCTGGAGCGTCTGGCTAGCGTGGCAGATAATCTGGAGCCACTGGCTAGCGTGGCTGATAGTCTGGAGCGTCTGGGTAGCGAGGCAGCGTGTCTGGAGCGCCTGGCTAGCGAGGCAGAGTGTCTGGAGGGTCTGGGTAGCAAGGCAGAGTGTCTGGAGGGTCTGGGTAGCAAGGCAGAGTGTCTGGAGCGTCTAGCTAGCGTAGCAGAGTGTCTAAAACCTCTGGCTAGCGTGGCAGAAAGTCTGGAGCGTCTGGCTAGCATTGCAGAGTGTCTGGAGAGGCTGGCTAGCGAGGCAGAGTGTCTGGAGCGTCTGGATAGCGAGGCAGAGTGTCTGGAGCGCCTGGCTAGCGAGGCAGAGTGTCTGGAGCGTCTGGCTAGCGTGGCAGAGTGTCTGGAGCCTCTGGCTAGCGTGGCAAATAGTCTGGAGCGTCTGGGTAGCAAGGAAGAGTGTCTGGAGCGCCTGGCTAGCGAGGCAGAGTGTCTGGAGGGTCTTAGTAGCAAGGCAGAGTGTCTGGAGCGTCTAGCTAGCGTGGCAGAGTGTCTGGAGCGTCTAGCTAGCGTAGCAGAGTGTCTGAAATCTCTGGCTAGCATGGCAGAGTGTCTGGAGCGGCTGGCTAGGGAGGCAGAGTGTCTGGAGGGTCTGGGTAGCAAGGCAGAGTGTCTGGAGCGTTTAGCTAGCGAGCTAGAGTGTCTGGTGTGTCTGGGTAGCGAGGCAAGGTGTCTGGAGCGTCTAAGTAGCGAATCAGAGTGTCTGGAGCGTCTAGCTAGCGTGGCAGAGTGTCTGGAGCGTCTGGCTAGCATTGCAGAGTGTCTGGAGCGTCTGAGTAGCGAGGCAGAGTGCCTGGAGCGTCTAGCTAGCGTGGCAGAGTGGCTGGAGCCACTGGCTAGCGTTGCAGATAGTCTGGAGCGTCTGGGTAGCGAGGCAAAGTGTCTGGAGATTCTGGGTAGCAAGGCAGAGTGTCTGGAGCGTCTATTTAGCGTGGCAGAGTGTCTGGAGCCTCTGGCTAGCGTAGCAGATAGTCTGGAGCGTCTGGCTAGAATGGCAGAGTGTCTGGAGCGCCTGGCTAGCGAGGCAGAGCTTCTGAAGCGCCTGGCTAACGAGGCAGAGTGTCTGGAGCGTCTGGCTAGCGAGGCAGAGTGTCTGGAGCGCCTGGCTAGCAAGGCCGAAAGTCTGGATTGTCTAACAAGCGTGGCAGAGTGTCTGGAGCCTCTGGCTAGCGTGGCAGATAGTCTGGAGCCACTGGCTAGCGTGGCAGATAGTCTGGAGCGTCTGGGTAGCGAGGCAGAAATTCTTGAGCGCATGGCTAGCGAGACAGAGTGTCTGGAGGGTCTGGGTAGCAAGGCAGAGTGTCTGGAGCGTTTAGCTAGCGAGGCAGAGTGTCTGGTGTGTCTGGGTAGCGAGGCAAGGTGTCTGGAGCGTCTAAGTAGCGAATCAGAGTGTCTGGAGCATCTAGCTAGCGTGGCAGAGTGTCTGGAGCGTCTGGCTAGCATTGCAGAGTGTCTGGAGCGTCTGAGTAGCGAGGCAGAGTGCCTGGAGCGTCTAGCTAGCGTGGCAGAGTGGCTGGAGCCACTGGCTAGCGTTGCAGATAGTCTGGAGCGTCTGGGTAGCGAGGCAAAGTGTCTGGAACGTCTGGGTAGTGAATCAGAGTGTCTGGAGTGCCTGGCTAGCGAGGCACAGTGTCTGGAGCGTCTAAGTAGCGAGACAGAGTGCCTGGAGCGTCTAGCTAGCGTGGCAGAGTGTCTGGAGCCACTGATTAGCGTGGCAGATAGTCTGAAGCGTCTAGGTAGCGAGGCAGAGTGTCTGGAGCGTCTGGGTAGCGAGGCAAGGTGTCTGGAACGTCTAAGTAGCGAATCAGAGTGTCTGGAGCGTCTAGCTAGCGTGGCAGAGTGTCTGGAGCGTCTGGCTAGCATTGCAGAGTGTCTTCAGCCTCTGGCTAGCGTGGCAGAGTGTCTGGAGCGTCTGGCTAGCGTAGCAGAGTGTCTGAAATCTCTGGCTAGCATGGCAGAGTGTCTGGAGCGGCTGGCTAGGGAGGCAGAGTGTCTGGATCGTCTGGGTAGCGAGCCAGAGTGTCTGGAGTGCCTGGCTAGTGAGGCAGAGTTTCTGGAGCGTCTAAGTAGCGAGGCAGAGTGCCTGGAACGTCTAGCTAGCGTGGCAGAGTGTCTGGAGCCACTGGCTAGCGTGGCAGATAGTCTAAAGCGTCTGGGTAGCGAGGCAGAGTGTCTGGAGCGCCTGGCTAGCGAGGCAGAGTGTCTGGAGATTCTGGGTAGCAAGGCAGAGTGTCTGGAGCGTCTATTTAGCGTGGCAGAGTGTCTGGAGCCTCTGGCTAGCGTAGCAGATAGTCTGGAGCGTCTGGCTAGAATGGCAGAGTGTCTGGAGCGCCTGGCTAGCGAGGCAGAGCTTCTGAAGCGCCTGGCTAACGAGGCAGAGTGTCTGGAGCGTCTGGGGAGCGAGGCAAAGTGTCTTGAACATCTGGGTAGCGAATCAGAGTGTCTGGAGCGTCTGGCTAGCGTGGCAGAGTGTCTGGAGAGTCTGGGTAGCTAGCCAGAGTGTCTGAAGCGTCTGGGTAGCTAGCCAGAGTGTCTGAAGCGTCTGGCTAGCATGGCAGAGTGTCTGGAGCGGCTGGCTAGCGAAGCAGAGTGTCTGGAGCGCCTGGCTAGCATTGCAGAGTGTCTTCAGCCTCTGGCTAGCGTGGCAGAGTGTCTGGAGCGTCTGGCTAGCATTGCAGAGTGGCTGCAGCCTCTGGCTAGCGTGGCAGATAGTCTGGAGCCACTGGCTAGCGTGGCAAATAGTCTGGAGCGTCTGGGTAGCGAGGCAGAGTGTCTGGAGCGCCTGGCTAGCGAGGCAGAGTGTCTGGAGGGTCTAAGTAGCAAGGCAGAGTGTCTGGAGCGTCTAGCTAGCGTGGCAGAGTGTCTGGAGCGTCTAGCTAGCGTAGCAGAGTGTCTGAAATCTCTGGCTAGCATGGCAGAGTGTCTGGAGCGGCTGGCTAGGGAGGCAGAGTGTCTGGATCGTCTGGGTAGCGAGCCAGAGTGTCTGGAGTGCCTGGCTAGTGAGGCAGAGTTTCTGGAGCGTCTGGCTAGCATTGCAGAGTGTCTGGAGCGTCTGAGTAGCGAGGCAGAGTGCCTGGAGCGTCTAGCTAGCGTGGCAGAGTGGCTGGAGCCACTGGCTAGCGTTGCAGATAGTCTGGAGCGTCTGGGTAGCGAGGCAAAGTGTCTGGAACGTCTGGGTAGTGAATCAGAGTGTCTGGAGTGCCTGGCTAGCGAGGCACAGTGTCTGGAGCGTCTAAGTAGCGAGACAGAGTGCCTGGAGCGTCTAGCTAGCGTGGCAGAGTGTCTGGAGCCACTGATTAGCGTGGCAGATAGTCTGAAGCGTCTAGGTAGCGAGGCAGAGTGTCTGGAGCGTCTGGGTAGCGAGGCAAGGTGTCTGGAGCGTCTAAGTAGCGAATCAGAGTGTCTGGAGCGTCTAGCTAGCGTGGCAGAGTGTCTGGAGCGTCTGGCTAGCATTGCAGAGTGTCTTCAGCCTCTGGCTAGCGTGGCAGAGTGTCTGGAGCGTCTGGCTAGCGTAGCAGAGTGTCTGAAATCTCTGGCTAGCATGGCAGAGTGTCTGGAGCGGCTGGCTTGGGAGGCAGAGTGTCTGGATCGTCAAGGTAGCGAGCCAGAGTGTCTGGAGTGCCTGGCTAGTGAGGCAGAGTTTCTGGAGCGTCTAAGTAGCGAGGCAGAGTGCCTGGAACGTCTAGCTAGCGTGGCAGAGTGTCTGGAGCCACTGGCTAGCGTGGCAGATAGTCTAAAGCGTCTGGGTAGCGAGGCAGAGTGTCTGGAGCGCCTGGCTAGCGAGGCAGAGTGTCTGGAGATTCTGGGTAGCAAGGCAGAGTGTCTGGAGCGTCTATTTAGCGTGGCAGAGTGTCTGGAGCCTCTGGCTAGCGTAGCAGATAGTCTGGAGCGTCTGGCTAGAATGGCAGAGTGTCTGGAGCGCCTGGCTAGCGAGGCAGAGCTTCTGAAGCGCCTGGCTAACGAGGCAGAGTGTCTGGAGCGTCTGGGGAGCGAGGCAAAGTGTCTTGAACGTCTGGGTAGCGAATCAGAGTGTCTGGAGCGTCTGGCTAGCGTGGCAGAGTGTCTGGAGAGTCTGGGTAGCTAGCCAGAGTGTCTGAAGCGTCTGGGTAGCTAGCCAGAGTGTCTGAAGCGTCTGGCTAGCATGGCAGAGTGTCTGGAGCGGCTGGCTAGCGAAGCAGAGTGTCTGGAGCGCCTGGCTAGCATTGCAGAGTGTCTTCAGCCTCTGGCTAGCGTGGCAGAGTGTCTGGAGCGTCTGGCTAGCATTGCAGAGTGTCTGCAGCCTCTGGCTAGCGTGGCAGATAGTCTGGAGCCACTGGCTAGCGTGGCAAATAGTCTGGAGCGTCTGGGTAGCGAGGCAGAGTGTCTGGAGCGCCTGGCTAGCGAGGCACAGTGTCTGGAGGGTCTAAGTAGCAAGGCAGAGTGTCTGGAGCGTCTAGCTAGCGTGGCAGAGTGTCTGGAGCGTCTAGCTAGCGTAGCAGAGTGTCTGAAATCTCTGGCTAGCATGGCAGAGTGTCTGGAGCGGCTGGCTAGGGAGGCAGAGTGTCTGGATCGTCTGGGTAGCGAGCCAGAGTGTCTGGAGTGCCTGGCTAGTGAGGCAGAGTTTCTGGAGCGTCTGGCTAGCATTGCAGAGTGTCTGGAGCGTCTGAGTAGCGAGGCAGAGTGCCTGGAGCGTCTAGCTAGCGTGGCAGAGTGGCTGGAGCCACTGGCTAGCGTTGCAGATAGTCTGGAGCGTCTGGGTAGCGAGGCAAAGTGTCTGGAACGTCTGGGTAGTGAATCAGAGTGTCTGGAGTGCCTGGCTAGCGAGGCACAGTGTCTGGAGCGTCTAAGTAGCGAGACAGAGTGCCTGGAGCGTCTAGCTAGCGTGGCAGAGTGTCTGGAGCCACTGATTAGCGTGGCAGATAGTCTGAAGCGTCTAGGTAGCGAGGCAGAGTGTCTGGAGCGTCTGGGTAGCGAGGCAAGGTGTCTGGAGCGTCTAAGTAGCGAATCAGAGTGTCTGGAGCGTCTAGCTAGCGTGGCAGAGTGTCTGGAGCGTCTGGCTAGCATTGCAGAGTGTCTTCAGCCTCTGGCTAGCGTGGCAGAGTGTCTGGAGCGTCTGGCTAGCGTAGCAGAGTGTCTGAAATCTCTGGCTAGCATGGCAGAGTGTCTGGAGCGGCTGGCTAGGGAGGCAGAGTGTCTGGATCGTCTGGGTAGCGAGCCAGAGTGTCTGGAGTGCCTGGCTAGTGAGGCAGAGTTTCTGGAGCGTCTAAGTAGCGAGGCAGAGTGCCTGGAACGTCTAGCTAGCGTGGCAGAGTGTCTGGAGCCACTGGCTAGCGTGGCAGATAGTCTAAAGCGTCTGGGTAGCGAGGCAGAGTGTCTGGAGCGCCTGGCTAGCGAGGCAGAGTGTCTGGAGATTCTGGGTAGCAAGGCAGAGTGTCTGGAGCGTCTATTTAGCGTGGCAGAGTGTCTGGAGCCTCTGGCTAGCGTAGCAGATAGTCTGGAGCGTCTGGCTAGAATGGCAGAGTGTCTGGAGCGCCTGGCTAGCGAGGCAGAGCTTCTGAAGCGCCTGGCTAACGAGGCAGAGTGTCTGGAGCGTCTGGGGAGCGAGGCAAAGTGTCTTGAACGTCTGGGTAGCGAATCAGAGTGTCTGGAGCGTCTGGCTAGCGTGGCAGAGTGTCTGGAGAGTCTGGGTAGCTAGCCAGAGTGTCTGAAGCGTCTGGGTAGCTAGCCAGAGTGTCTGAAGCGTCTGGCTAGCATGGCAGAGTGTCTGGAGCGGCTGGCTAGCGAAGCAGAGTGTCTGGAGCGCCTGGCTAGCATTGCAGAGTGTCTTCAGCCTCTGGCTAGCGTGGCAGAATGTCTGGAGCGTCTGGCTAGCATTGCAGAGTGTCTGCAGCCTCTGGCTAGCGTGGCAGATAGTCTGGAGCCACTGGCTAGCGTGGCAAATAGTCTGGAGCGTCTGGGTAGCGAGGCAGAGTGTCTGGAGCGCCTGGCTAGCGAGGCAGAGTGTCTGGAGGGTCTAAGTAGCAAGGCAGAGTGTCTGGAGCGTCTAGCTAGCGTGGCAGAGTGTCTGGAGCGTCTAGCTAGCGTAGCAGAGTGTCTGAAATCTCTGGCTAGCATGGCAGAGTGTCTGGAGCGGCTGGCTAGGGAGGCAGAGTGTCTGGATCGTCTGGGTAGCGAGCCAGAGTGTCTGGAGTGCCTGGCTAGTGAGGCAGAGTTTCTGGAGCGTCTAAGTAGCGAGGCAGAGTGCCTGGAGCGTCTAGCTAGCGTGGCAGAGTGTCTGGAGCCACTGGCTAGCGTGGCAGATAGTCTAAAGCGTCTGGGTAGCGAGGCAGAGTGTCTGGAGCGTTTAGCTAGCGAGGCAGATTGTCTGGTGTGTCTGGGTAGCGAGGCAAGGTGTCTGGAGCGTCTAAGTAGCGAATCAGAGTGTCTGGAGCGTCTAGCTAGCGTGGCAGAGTGTCTGGAGCGTCTGGCTAGCATTGCAGAGTGTCTGGAGCGTCTGAGTAGCGAGGCAGAGTGCCTGGAGCGTCTAGCTAGCGTGGCAGAGTGGCTGGAGCCACTGGCTAGCGTTGCAGATAGTCTGGAGCGTCTGGGTAGCGAGGCAAAGTGTCTGGAACGTCTGGGTAGCGAATCAGAGTGTCTGGAGTGCCTGGCTAGCGAGGCACAGTGTCTGGAGCGTCTTAGTAGCGAGACAGAGTGCCTGGAGCGTCTAGCTAGCGTGGCAGAGTGTCTGGAGCCACTGATTAGCGTGGCAGATAGTCTGAAGCGTCTAGGTAGCGAGGCAGAGTGTCTGGAGCGTCTGGGTAGCGAGGCAAGGTGTCTGGAGCGTCTAAGTAGCGAATCAGAGTGTCTGGAGCGTCTAGCTAGCGTGGCAGAGTGTCTGGAGCGTCTGGCTAGCATTGCAGAGTGTCTTCAGCCTCTGGCTAGCGTGGCAGAGTGTCTGGAGCGTCTGGCTAGCGTAGCAGAGTGTCTGAAATCTCTGGCTAGCATGGCAGAGTGTCTGGAGCGGCTGGCTAGGGAGGCAGAGTGTCTGGATCGTCTGGGTAGCGAGCCAGAGTGTCTGGAGTGCCTGGCTAGTGAGGCAGAGTTTCTGGAGCGTCTAAGTAGCGAGGCAGAGTGCCTGGAACGTCTAGCTAGCGTGGCAGAGTGTCTGGAGCCACTGGCTAGCAAGGCAGAGTGTCTGGAGATTCTGGGTAGCGAGGCAGAGTGTCTGGAGCGCCTGGCTAGCAAGGCAGAGTGTCTGGAGATTCTGGGTAGCAAGGCAGAGTGTCTGGAGCGTCTATTTAGCGTGGCAGAGTGTCTGGAGCCTCTG
Source organism: Protonemura montana (assembly GCA_947568835.1). Lineage (NCBI taxonomy): Eukaryota > Metazoa > Arthropoda > Insecta > Plecoptera > Nemouridae > Protonemura > Protonemura montana. The sequence continues at coordinate 519,000 of CANOQG010000001.1, read as the reverse complement.
GCTAGCGTAGCAGATAGTCTGGAGCGTCTGGCTAGAATGGCAGAGTGTCTGGAGCGCCTGGCTAGCGAGGCAGAGCTTCTGAAGCGCCTGGCTAACGAGGCAGAGTGTCTGGAGCGTCTGGGGAGCGAGGCAAAGTGTCTTGAACGTCTGGGTAGCGAATCAGAGTGTCTGGAGCGTCTGGCTAGCGTGGCAGAGTGTCTGGAGCGCCTGGCTAGCGAGGCAGAGTGTCTGGAGAGTCTGGGTAGCTAGCCAGAGTGTCTGAAGCGTCTGGCTAGCGAAGCAGAGTGTCTGGAGCGCCTGGCTAGCATTGCAGAGTGTCTTCAGCCTCTGGCTAGCGTGGCAGAGTGTCTGGAGCGTCTGGCTAGCTTTGCAGAGTGTCTGCAGCCTCTGGCTAGCGTGGCAGATAGTCTGGAGCCACTGGCTAGCGTGGCAAATAGTCTGGAGCGTCTGGGTAGCGAGGCAGAGTGTCTGGAGCGCCTGGCTAGCGAGGCAGAGTGTCTGGAGGGTCTAAGTAGCAAGGCAGAGTGTCTGGAGCGTCTAGCTAGCGTGGCAGAGTGTCTGGAGCGTCTAGCTAGCGTAGCAGAGTGTCTGAAATCTCTGGCTAGCATGGCAGAGTGTCTGGAGCGGCTGGCTAGGGAGGCAGAGTGTCTGGATCGTCTGGGTAGCGAGCCAGAGTGTCTGGAGTGCCTGGCTAGTGAGGCAGAGTTTCTGGAGCGTCTAAGTAGCGAGGCAGAGTGCCTGGAGCGTCTAGCTAGCGTGGCAGAGTGTCTGGAGCCACTGGCTAGCGTGGCAGATAGTCTAAAGCGTCTGGGTAGCGAGGCAGAGTGTCTGGAGCGCCTGGCTAGCGAGGCAGAGTGTCTGGAGATTCTGGGTAGCAAGGCAGAGTGTCTGGAGCGTCTATTTAGCGTGGCAGAGTGTCTGGAGCCTCTGGCTAGCGTAGCAGATAGTCTGGAGCGTCTGGCTAGAATGGCAGAGTGTCTGGAGCGCCTGGCTAGCGAGGCAGAGCTTCTGAAGCGCCTGGCTAACGAGGCAGAGTGTCTGGAGCGTCTGGCTAGCGAGGCAGAGTGTCTGGAGCGCCTGGCTAGCGAGGCAGAAAGTCTGGATTGTCTAACAAGCGTGGCAGAGTGTCTGGAGCCTCTGGCTAGCGTGGCAGATAGTCTGGAGCCCCTGGCTAGCGTGGCAGATAGTCTGGAGCGTCTGGGTAGCGAGGCAGAAATTCTGGAGCGCATGGCTAGCGAGACAGAGTGTCTGGAGGGTCTGGGTAGCAAGGCAGAGTGTCTGGAGCGTTTAGCTAGCGACTCAGAGTGTCTGGTGTGTCTGGGTAGCGAGGCAAGGTGTCTGGAGCGTCTAAGTAGCGAATCAGAGTGTCTGGAGCGTCTAGCTAGCGTGGCAGAGTGTCTGGAGCGTCTGGCTAGCATTGCAGAGTGTCTTCAGCCTCTGGCTAGCGTGGCAGAGTGTCTGGAGCGTCTGGCTAGCATTGCAGAGTGTCTGCAGCCTCTGGCTAGCGTGGCAGATATTCTGGAGCCACTGGTTAGCGAGGCAGTGTGTCTGGAGCGTCTGGGTTGCCAGCCAGAGTGTCTGAAGCGCCTGGCTAGCGAGGCAGAGTGTCTGGAGCGTCTATGTAGCGAGGCAGTGTGCCTGGAGCGTCGAGCTAGCCTGGCAGAGTGGCTGGAGCCACTTACTAGCGTGGCAGAGTGTCTGGAGCCTCTGGCTAGCGTAGCAGATAGTCTGGAGCGTCTGGCTAGAATGGCAGAGTGTCTGGAGCGCCTGGCTAGCGAGGCAGAGCTTCTGAAGCGCCTGGCTAACGAGGCAGAGTGTCTGGAGCGTCTCAGGAGCGAGGCAAAGTGTCTTGAACGTCTGGGTAGCGAATCAGAGTGTCTGGAGCGTCTGGCTAGCGTGGCAGAGTGTCTGGAGCGCCTGGCTAGCGAGGCAGAGAGTCTGGAGAGTCTGGGTAGCTAGCCAGAGTGTCTGAAGCGTCTGGCTAGCATGGCAGAGTGTCTGGAGCGCCTGGCTAGCGAGGCAGAGTGTCTGGAGAGTCTGGGTAGCGTGGCAGAGTGTCTGGAGCGCCTGGCTAGCGAGGCAGAGTGTCTGGAGAGTCTGAGTAGCGAGGCAGAGTGTCTGGAGAGTCTGAGTAGCGAGGCAGAGTGTCTGAAGCGCCTGGCTAGCGAGGCAGAGTGTCTGGAGCGTCCAAGTAGCGAGGCAGAGTGCCTGGAGCGTCTAGCTTGCGTGGTAGAGTGTCTGGAGTGTCTGGCTAGCGTGGTAGAGTGTCTGGAGCGGCTGGCTAGCGAGGCAGAGTGTCTGGAGCGTCTTAGTAGCGAGGCAGAGTGCCTGGAGCGTCTAGCTAGCGTGGCAGAGTGTCTGGAGCGCCTGGCTAGCGAGGCAGAGTGTCTGGAGCGTCTGGGTAGCAGGCAGAGTGTCTGGAGGGTCTGGGTAGCAAGGCAGAGTGTCTGAGGCGTCAAGCTAGCGTGGCATAGTGTCTTGAGCGTCTGGCTAGCGTAGCAGAAAGTCTGGAGCGTTAAGCTAGCGTAGCAGAGTGTCTGAAACCTCTGGCTAGCGTGGAAGAAAGTCTGGAGCGTCTGGCTAGGGAGGCAGAGTGTCTGGAGCGTCTAGCTAGCGTGGCAGAGTGTCTGGAGCCTCTGGCTAGCGTGGCAGATAATCTGGAGCCACTGGCTAGCGTGGCTGATAGTCTGGAGCGTCAGGGTAGCGTAGCAGAGTGTCTGAAGCGGCTGGCTAGCGAGGCAGAGTGTCTAGAGAGTCTTGGTAGCGAGGCAGAGTGTCTGGAGCGCCTGGCTAGCGAGGCAGAGTGTCTGGAGCGTCTAGCTAGCGTGGCAGAGTGTCTGGGGCCTTTGGCTAGCGTAGCAGATAGTCTGGAGCGTCAAGCTAGCGACGCAGAGTGTCTGGAGCGTCTAGCTAGCGTAGCAGAGTGTCTAAAACCTCTGGCTAGCGTGGCAGAAAGTCTGGAGCGTCTGGCTAGCGAGGCAGAGTGTCTGGAGCGTCTGGCTAGCGTGGCAGATAATCTGGAGCCACTGGCTAGCGTGGCTGATAGTCTGGAGCGTCTGGGTAGCGAGGCAGCGTGTCTGGAGCGCCTGGCTAGCGAGGCAGAGTGTCTGGAGGGTCTGGGTAGCAAGGCAGAGTGTCTGGAGGGTCTGGGTAGCAAGGCAGAGTGTCTGGAGCGTCTAGCTAGCGTAGCAGAGTGTCTAAAACCTCTGGCTAGCGTGGCAGAAAGTCTGGAGCGTCTGGCTAGCATTGCAGAGTGTCTGGAGAGGCTGGCTAGCGAGGCAGAGTGTCTGGAGCGTCTGGATAGCGAGGCAGAGTGTCTGGAGCGCCTGGCTAGCGAGGCAGAGTGTCTGGAGCGTCTGGCTAGCGTGGCAGAGTGTCTGGAGCCTCTGGCTAGCGTGGCAAATAGTCTGGAGCGTCTGGGTAGCGAGGAAGAGTGTCTGGAGCGCCTGGCTAGCGAGGCAGAGTGTCTGGAGGGTCTTAGTAGCAAGGCAGAGTGTCTGGAGCGTCTAGCTAGCGTGGCAGAGTGTCTGGAGCGTCTAGCTAGCGTAGCAGAGTGTCTGAAATCTCTGGCTAGCATGGCAGAGTGTCTGGAGCGGCTGGCTAGGGAGGCAGAGTGTCTGGATCGTCTGGGTAGCGAGCCAGAGTGTCTGGAGTGCCTGGCTAGTGAGGCAGAGTTTCTGGAGCGTCTAAGTAGCGAGGCAGAGTGCCTGGAGCGTCTAGCTAGCGTGGCAGAGTGTCTTGAGCCACTGGCTAGCGTTGCAGATAGTCTAAAGCGTCTGGGTAGCGAGGCAGAGTGTCTGGAGCGCCTGGCTAGCGAGGCAGAGTGTCTGGAGATTCTGGGTAGCAAGGCAGAGTGTCTGGAGCGTCTATCTAGCGTGGCAGAGTGTCTGGAGCCTCTGGCTAGCGTAGCAGATAGTCTGGAGCGTCTGGCTAGAATGGCAGAGTGTCTGGAGCGCCTGGCTAGCGAGGCAGAGCTTCTAAAGCGCCTGGCTAACGAGGCAGAGTGTCTGGAGCGTCTGGGGAGCGAGGCAAAGTGTCTTGAACGTCTGGGTAGCGAATCAGAGTGTCTGGAGCGTCTGGCTAGCGTGGCAGAGTGTCTGGAGCGCCTGGCTAGCGAGGCAGAGTGTCTGGAGAGTCTGGGTTGCTAGCCAGAGTGTCTGAAGCGTCTGGCTAGCATGGCAGAGTGTCTGGAGCGGCTGGCTAGCGAGGCAGAGTGTCTGGAGCGCCTGGCTAGCATTGCAGAGTGTCTTCAGCCTCTGGCTAGCGTGGCAGAGTGTCTGGAGCGTCTGGCTAGCATTGCAGAGTGTCTGCAGCCTCTGGCTAGCGTGGCAGATAGTCTGGAGCCACTGGCTAGCGTGGCAGAAAGTCTGGAGCGTATGGGAGCGAGCCAGAGTGTATGGAACGCCTGGCTAGCGAGGCAGAGTGCCTGGAGCGTCTAGCTTGCGTGGTAGAGTGTCTGGAGTGTCTGGCTAGCGTGGTAGAGTGTCTGGAGCGGCTGGCTAGCGAGGCAGAGTGTCTGGAGCGTCTAAGTAGCGAGGCAAGTGCCTGGAGCGTCTAGCTAGCGTGGCAGAGTGGCTGGACCCACTGGCTAGCGTGGCAGAGTGTCTTGAGATTCTGGGTAGCAAGGCAGAGTGTCTGGAGCGTCTAGCTTGCGTGGCAGAGTGTCTGGAGCCTCTTGCTAGCGTTGCAGATAGTCTGGATTGTCTGGGTAGCGAGGCAAAGTGTCTGGAACGTCTGGGTAGCGAATCAGAGTGTCTGGAGTGCCTAGCTAGCGTGGCAGAGTGTCTGGAGCCTCTGGCTAGCGTGGCAAATAGTCTGGAGCGTCTGGGTAGCGAGGCAGAGTGTCTGGAGCGCCTGGCTAGCGAGGCAGAGTGTCTGGAGGGTCTAAGTAGCAAGGCAGAGTGTCTGGAGCGTCTAGCTAGCGTGGCAGAGTGTCTGGAGCGTCTAGCTAGCGTAGCAGAGTGTCTGAAATCTCTGGCTAGCATGGCAGAGTGTCTAAAGCGGTCGGCTAGGGAGGCAGAGTGTCTGGATCGTCTGGGTAGCGAGCCAGAGTGTCTGGAGTGCCTGGCTAGTGAGGCAGAGTTTCTGGAGCGTCTAAGTAGCGAGGCAGAGTGCCTGGAGCGTCTAGCTAGCGTGGCAGAGTGTCTGGAGCCACTGGCTAGCGTGGCAGATAGTCTAAAGCGTCTGGGTAGCGAGGCAGAGTGTCTGGAGCGTCTAGCTAGCGTGGCAGAGTGTCTGGAGCCTCTGGCTAGCGTGGCAGATAATCTGGAGCCACTGGCTAGCGTGGCTGATAGTCTGGAGCGTCAGGGTAGCGTAGCAGAGTGTCTGAAGCGGCTGGCTAGCGAGGCAGAGTGTCTAGAGAGTCTTGGTAGCGAGGCAGAGTGTCTGGAGCGCCTGGCTAGCGAGGCAGAGTGTCTGGAGCGTCTAGCTAGCGTGGCAGAGTGTCTGGGGCCTTTGGCTAGCGTAGCAGATAGTCTGGAGCGTCTGGGTAGCGAGGCAGAGTGTCTGGAGCGTCTGGGTCGCGAGGCAGAGTGTCTGGAGCGCCAGGCTAGCGGAACAGAGTGTCTGGAGGGTCTGGGTAGCAAGGCAGAGTGTCTGGAGCGTCAAGCTAGCGACGCAGAGTGTCTGGAGCGTCTAGCTAGCGTAGCAGAGTGTCTAAAACCTCTGGCTAGCGTGGCAGAAAGTCTGGAGCGTCTGGCTAGCGAGGCAGAGTGTCTAGAGCGTCTGGCTAGCGTGGCAGATAATCTGGAGCCACTGGCTAGCGTGGCTGATAGTCTGGAGCGTCTGGGTAGCGAGGCAGCGTGTCTGGAGCGCCTGGCTAGCGAGGCAGAGTGTCTGGAGGGTCTGGGTAGCAAGGCAGAGTGTCTGGAGGGTCTGGGTAGCAAGGCAGAGTGTCTGGAGCGTCTAGCTAGCGTAGCAGAGTGTCTAAAACCTCTGGCTAGCGTGGCAGAAAGTCTGGAGCGTCTGGCTAGCATTGCAGAGTGTCTGGAGAGGCTGGCTAGCGAGGCAGAGTGTCTGGAGCGTCTGGATAGCGAGGCAGAGTGTCTGGAGCGCCTGGCTAGCGAGGCAGAGTGTCTGGAGCGTCTGGCTAGCGTGGCAGAGTGTCTGGAGCCTCTGGCTAGCGTGGCAAATAGTCTGGAGCGTCTGGGTAGCGAGGAAGAGTGTCTGGAGCGCCTGGCTAGCGAGGCAGAGTGTCTGGAGGGTCTTAGTAGCAAGGCAGAGTGTCTGGAGCGTCTAGCTAGCGTGGCAGAGTGTCTGGAGCGTCTAGCTAGCGTAGCAGAGTGTCTGAAATCTCTGGCTAGCATGGCAGAGTGTCTGGAGCGGCTGGCTAGGGAGGCAGAGTGTCTGGATCGTCTGGGTAGCGAGCCAGAGTGTCTGGAGTGCCTGGCTAGTGAGGCAGAGTTTCTGGAGCGTCTAAGTAGCGAGGCAGAGTGCCTGGAGCGTCTAGCTAGCGTGGCAGAGTGTCTTGAGCCACTGGCTAGCGTTGCAGATAGTCTAAAGCGTCTGGGTAGCGAGGCAGAGTGTCTGGAGCGCCTGGCTAGCGAGGCAGAGTGTCTGGAGATTCTGGGTAGCAAGGCAGAGTGTCTGGAGCGTCTATCTAGCGTGGCAGAGTGTCTGGAGCCTCTGGCTAGCGTAGCAGATAGTCTGGAGCGTCTGGCTAGAATGGCAGAGTGTCTGGAGCGCCTGGCTAGCGAGGCAGAGCTTCTAAAGCGCCTGGCTAACGAGGCAGAGTGTCTGGAGCGTCTGGGGAGCGAGGCAAAGTGTCTTGAACGTCTGGGTAGCGAATCAGAGTGTCTGGAGCGTCTGGCTAGCGTGGCAGAGTGTCTGGAGCGCCTGGCTAGCGAGGCAGAGTGTCTGGAGAGTCTGGGTTGCTAGCCAGAGTGTCTGAAGCGTCTGGCTAGCATGGCAGAGTGTCTGGAGCGGCTGGCTAGCGAGGCAGAGTGTCTGGAGCGCCTGGCTAGCATTGCAGAGTGTCTGCAGCCTCTGGCTAGCGTGGCAGATAGTCTGGAGCCACTGGCTAGCGTGGCAAATAGTCTGGAGCGTCTGGGTAGCGAGGCAAAGTGTCTGGAGATTCTGGGTAGCAAGGCAGAGTGTCTGGAGCGTCTATTTAGCGTGGCAGAGTGTCTGGAGCCTCTGGCTAGCGTAGCAGATAGTCTGGAGCGTCTGGCTAGAATGGCAGAGTGTCTGGAGCGCCTGGCTAGCGAGGCAGAGCTTCTGAAGCGCCTGGCTAACGAGGCAGAGTGTCTGGAGCGTCTGGCTAGCGAGGCAGAGTGTCTGGAGCGCCTGGCTAGCAAGGCCGAAAGTCTGGATTGTCTAACAAGCGTAGCAGAGTGTCTGGAGCCTCTGGCTAGCGTGGCAGATAGTCTGGAGCCACTGGCTAGCGTGGCAGATAGTCTGGAGCGTCTGGGTAGCGAGGCAGAAATTCTTGAGCGCATGGCTAGCGAGACAGAGTGTCTGGAGGGTCTGGGTAGCAAGGCAGAGTGTCTGGAGCGTTTAGCTAGCGAGGCAGAGTGTCTGGTGTGTCTGGGTAGCGAGGCAAGGTGTCTGGAGCGTCTAAGTAGCGAATCAGAGTGTCTGGAGCATCTAGCTAGCGTGGCAGAGTGTCTGGAGCGTCTGGCTAGCATTGCAGAGTGTCTGGAGCGTCTGAGTAGCGAGGCAGAGTGCCTGGAGCGTCTAGCTAGCGTGGCAGAGTGGCTGGAGCCACTGGCTAGCGTTGCAGATAGTCTGGAGCGTCTGGGTAGCGAGGCAAAGTGTCTGGAACGTCTGGGTAGTGAATCAGAGTGTCTGGAGTGCCTGGCTAGCGAGGCACAGTGTCTGGAGCGTCTAAGTAGCGAGACAGAGTGCCTGGAGCGTCTAGCTAGCGTGGCAGAGTGTCTGGAGCCACTGATTAGCGTGGCAGATAGTCTGAAGCGTCTAGGTAGCGAGGCAGAGTGTCTGGAGCGTCTGGGTAGCGAGGCAAGGTGTCTGGAGCGTCTAAGTAGCGAATCAGAGTGTCTGGAGCGTCTAGCTAGCGTGGCAGAGTGTCTGGAGCGTCTGGCTAGCATTGCAGAGTGTCTTCAGCCTCTGGCTAGCGTGGCAGAGTGTCTGGAGCGTCTGGCTAGCGTAGCAGAGTGTCTGAAATCTCTGGCTAGCATGGCAGAGTGTCTGGAGCGGCTGGCTAGGGAGGCAGAGTGTCTGGATCGTCTGGGTAGCGAGCCAGAGTGTCTGGAGTGCCTGGCTAGTGAGGCAGAGTTTCTGGAGCGTCTAAGTAGCGAGGCAGAGTGCCTGGAACGTCTAGCTAGCGTGGCAGAGTGTCTGGAGCCACTGGCTAGCGTGGCAGATAGTCTAAAGCGTCTGGGTAGCGAGGCAGAGTGTCTGGAGCGCCTGGCTAGCGAGGCAGAGTGTCTGGAGATTCTGGGTAGCAAGGCAGAGTGTCTGGAGCGTCTATTTAGCGTGGCAGAGTGTCTGGAGCCTCTGGCTAGCGTGGCAGAGTGTCTGGAGCGTCTAGCTAGCGTCGCAGAGTGTCTGGGGCCTTTGGCTAGCGTAGCAGATAGTCTGGAGCGTCTGGGTAGCGAGGCAGAGTGTCTGGAGCGTCTGGGTCGCGAGGCAGAGTGTCTGGAGCGCCAGGCTAGCAAGGCAGAGTGTCTGGAGCGTCTAGCTAGCGTCGCAGAGTGTCTGGGGCCTTTGGCTAGCGTAGCAGATAGTCTGGAGCGTCTGGGTAGCGAGGCAGAGTGTCTGGAGCGTCTGGGTCGCGAGGCAGAGTGTCTGGAGCGCCAGGCTAGCGGGGCAGAGTGTCTGGAGGGTCTGGGTAGCAAGGCAGAGTGTCTGGAGCGTCAAGCTAGCGACGCAGAGTGTCTGGAGCGTCTAGCTAGCGTAGCAGAGTGTCTAAAACCTCTGGCTAGCGTGGCAGAAAGTCTGGAGCGTCTGGCTAGCGAGGCAGAGTGTCTGGAGCGTCTGGCTAGCGTGGCAGATAATCTGGAGCCACTGGCTAGCGTGGCTGATAGTCTGGAGCGTCTGGGTAGCGAGGCAGCGTGTCTGGAGCGCCTGGCTAGCGAGGCAGAGTGTCTGGAGGGTCTGGGTAGCAAGGCAGAGTGTCTGGAGGGTCTGGGTAGCAAGGCAGAGTGTCTGGAGCGTCTAGCTAGCGTAGCAGAGTGTCTAAAACCTCTGGCTAGCGTGGCAGAAAGTCTGGAGCGTCTGGCTAGCATTGCAGAGTGTCTGGAGAGGCTGGCTAGCGAGGCAGAGTGTCTGGAGCGTCTGGATAGCGAGGCAGAGTGTCTGGAGCGCCTGGCTAGCGAGGCAGAGTGTCTGGAGCGTCTGGCTAGCGTGGCAGAGTGTCTGGAGCCTCTGGCTAGCGTGGCAAATAGTCTGGAGCGTCTGGGTAGCAAGGAAGAGTGTCTGGAGCGCCTGGCTAGCGAGGCAGAGTGTCTGGAGGGTCTTAGTAGCAAGGCAGAGTGTCTGGAGCGTCTAGCTAGCGTGGCAGAGTGTCTGGAGCGTCTAGCTAGCGTAGCAGAGTGTCTGAAATCTCTGGCTAGCATGGCAGAGTGTCTGGAGCGGCTGGCTAGGGAGGCAGAGTGTCTGGAGGGTCTGGGTAGCAAGGCAGAGTGTCTGGAGCGTTTAGCTAGCGAGCTAGAGTGTCTGGTGTGTCTGGGTAGCGAGGCAAGGTGTCTGGAGCGTCTAAGTAGCGAATCAGAGTGTCTGGAGCGTCTAGCTAGCGTGGCAGAGTGTCTGGAGCGTCTGGCTAGCATTGCAGAGTGTCTGGAGCGTCTGAGTAGCGAGGCAGAGTGCCTGGAGCGTCTAGCTAGCGTGGCAGAGTGGCTGGAGCCACTGGCTAGCGTTGCAGATAGTCTGGAGCGTCTGGGTAGCGAGGCAAAGTGTCTGGAGATTCTGGGTAGCAAGGCAGAGTGTCTGGAGCGTCTATTTAGCGTGGCAGAGTGTCTGGAGCCTCTGGCTAGCGTAGCAGATAGTCTGGAGCGTCTGGCTAGAATGGCAGAGTGTCTGGAGCGCCTGGCTAGCGAGGCAGAGCTTCTGAAGCGCCTGGCTAACGAGGCAGAGTGTCTGGAGCGTCTGGCTAGCGAGGCAGAGTGTCTGGAGCGCCTGGCTAGCAAGGCCGAAAGTCTGGATTGTCTAACAAGCGTGGCAGAGTGTCTGGAGCCTCTGGCTAGCGTGGCAGATAGTCTGGAGCCACTGGCTAGCGTGGCAGATAGTCTGGAGCGTCTGGGTAGCGAGGCAGAAATTCTTGAGCGCATGGCTAGCGAGACAGAGTGTCTGGAGGGTCTGGGTAGCAAGGCAGAGTGTCTGGAGCGTTTAGCTAGCGAGGCAGAGTGTCTGGTGTGTCTGGGTAGCGAGGCAAGGTGTCTGGAGCGTCTAAGTAGCGAATCAGAGTGTCTGGAGCATCTAGCTAGCGTGGCAGAGTGTCTGGAGCGTCTGGCTAGCATTGCAGAGTGTCTGGAGCGTCTGAGTAGCGAGGCAGAGTGCCTGGAGCGTCTAGCTAGCGTGGCAGAGTGGCTGGAGCCACTGGCTAGCGTTGCAGATAGTCTGGAGCGTCTGGGTAGCGAGGCAAAGTGTCTGGAACGTCTGGGTAGTGAATCAGAGTGTCTGGAGTGCCTGGCTAGCGAGGCACAGTGTCTGGAGCGTCTAAGTAGCGAGACAGAGTGCCTGGAGCGTCTAGCTAGCGTGGCAGAGTGTCTGGAGCCACTGATTAGCGTGGCAGATAGTCTGAAGCGTCTAGGTAGCGAGGCAGAGTGTCTGGAGCGTCTGGGTAGCGAGGCAAGGTGTCTGGAACGTCTAAGTAGCGAATCAGAGTGTCTGGAGCGTCTAGCTAGCGTGGCAGAGTGTCTGGAGCGTCTGGCTAGCATTGCAGAGTGTCTTCAGCCTCTGGCTAGCGTGGCAGAGTGTCTGGAGCGTCTGGCTAGCGTAGCAGAGTGTCTGAAATCTCTGGCTAGCATGGCAGAGTGTCTGGAGCGGCTGGCTAGGGAGGCAGAGTGTCTGGATCGTCTGGGTAGCGAGCCAGAGTGTCTGGAGTGCCTGGCTAGTGAGGCAGAGTTTCTGGAGCGTCTAAGTAGCGAGGCAGAGTGCCTGGAACGTCTAGCTAGCGTGGCAGAGTGTCTGGAGCCACTGGCTAGCGTGGCAGATAGTCTAAAGCGTCTGGGTAGCGAGGCAGAGTGTCTGGAGCGCCTGGCTAGCGAGGCAGAGTGTCTGGAGATTCTGGGTAGCAAGGCAGAGTGTCTGGAGCGTCTATTTAGCGTGGCAGAGTGTCTGGAGCCTCTGGCTAGCGTAGCAGATAGTCTGGAGCGTCTGGCTAGAATGGCAGAGTGTCTGGAGCGCCTGGCTAGCGAGGCAGAGCTTCTGAAGCGCCTGGCTAACGAGGCAGAGTGTCTGGAGCGTCTGGGGAGCGAGGCAAAGTGTCTTGAACATCTGGGTAGCGAATCAGAGTGTCTGGAGCGTCTGGCTAGCGTGGCAGAGTGTCTGGAGAGTCTGGGTAGCTAGCCAGAGTGTCTGAAGCGTCTGGGTAGCTAGCCAGAGTGTCTGAAGCGTCTGGCTAGCATGGCAGAGTGTCTGGAGCGGCTGGCTAGCGAAGCAGAGTGTCTGGAGCGCCTGGCTAGCATTGCAGAGTGTCTTCAGCCTCTGGCTAGCGTGGCAGAGTGTCTGGAGCGTCTGGCTAGCATTGCAGAGTGGCTGCAGCCTCTGGCTAGCGTGGCAGATAGTCTGGAGCCACTGGCTAGCGTGGCAAATAGTCTGGAGCGTCTGGGTAGCGAGGCAGAGTGTCTGGAGCGCCTGGCTAGCGAGGCAGAGTGTCTGGAGGGTCTAAGTAGCAAGGCAGAGTGTCTGGAGCGTCTAGCTAGCGTGGCAGAGTGTCTGGAGCGTCTAGCTAGCGTAGCAGAGTGTCTGAAATCTCTGGCTAGCATGGCAGAGTGTCTGGAGCGGCTGGCTAGGGAGGCAGAGTGTCTGGATCGTCTGGGTAGCGAGCCAGAGTGTCTGGAGTGCCTGGCTAGTGAGGCAGAGTTTCTGGAGCGTCTGGCTAGCATTGCAGAGTGTCTGGAGCGTCTGAGTAGCGAGGCAGAGTGCCTGGAGCGTCTAGCTAGCGTGGCAGAGTGGCTGGAGCCACTGGCTAGCGTTGCAGATAGTCTGGAGCGTCTGGGTAGCGAGGCAAAGTGTCTGGAACGTCTGGGTAGTGAATCAGAGTGTCTGGAGTGCCTGGCTAGCGAGGCACAGTGTCTGGAGCGTCTAAGTAGCGAGACAGAGTGCCTGGAGCGTCTAGCTAGCGTGGCAGAGTGTCTGGAGCCACTGATTAGCGTGGCAGATAGTCTGAAGCGTCTAGGTAGCGAGGCAGAGTGTCTGGAGCGTCTGGGTAGCGAGGCAAGGTGTCTGGAGCGTCTAAGTAGCGAATCAGAGTGTCTGGAGCGTCTAGCTAGCGTGGCAGAGTGTCTGGAGCGTCTGGCTAGCATTGCAGAGTGTCTTCAGCCTCTGGCTAGCGTGGCTGAGTGTCTGGAGCGTCTGGCTAGCGTAGCAGAGTGTCTGAAATCTCTGGCTAGCATGGCAGAGTGTCTGGAGCGGCTGGCTTGGGAGGCAGAGTGTCTGGATCGTCAAGGTAGCGAGCCAGAGTGTCTGGAGTGCCTGGCTAGTGAGGCAGAGTTTCTGGAGCGTCTAAGTAGCGAGGCAGAGTGCCTGGAACGTCTAGCTAGCGTGGCAGAGTGTCTGGAGCCACTGGCTAGCGTGGCAGATAGTCTAAAGCGTCTGGGTAGCGAGGCAGAGTGTCTGGAGCGCCTGGCTAGCGAGGCAGAGTGTCTGGAGATTCTGGGTAGCAAGGCAGAGTGTCTGGAGCGTCTATTTAGCGTGGCAGAGTGTCTGGAGCCTCTGGCTAGCGTAGCAGATAGTCTGGAGCGTCTGGCTAGAATGGCAGAGTGTCTGGAGCGCCTGGCTAGCGAGGCAGAGCTTCTGAAGCGCCTGGCTAACGAGGCAGAGTGTCTGGAGCGTCTGGGGAGCGAGGCAAAGTGTCTTGAACGTCTGGGTAGCGAATCAGAGTGTCTGGAGCGTCTGGCTAGCGTGGCAGAGTGTCTGGAGAGTCTGGGTAGCTAGCCAGAGTGTCTGAAGCGTCTGGGTAGCTAGCCAGAGTGTCTGAAGCGTCTGGCTAGCATGGCAGAGTGTCTGGAGCGGCTGGCTAGCGAAGCAGAGTGTCTGGAGCGCCTGGCTAGCATTGCAGAGTGTCTTCAGCCTCTGGCTAGCGTGGCAGAGTGTCTGGAGCGTCTGGCTAGCATTGCAGAGTGTCTGCAGCCTCTGGCTAGCGTGGCAGATAGTCTGGAGCCACTGGCTAGCGTGGCAAATAGTCTGGAGCGTCTGGGTAGCGAGGCAGAGTGTCTGGAGCGCCTGGCTAGCGAGGCACAGTGTCTGGAGGGTCTAAGTAGCAAGGCAGAGTGTCTGGAGCGTCTAGCTAGCGTGGCAGAGTGTCTGGAGCGTCTAGCTAGCGTAGCAGAGTGTCTGAAATCTCTGGCTAGCATGGCAGAGTGTCTGGAGCGGCTGGCTAGGGAGGCAGAGTGTCTGGATCGTCTGGGTAGCGAGCCAGAGTGTCTGGAGTGCCTGGCTAGTGAGGCAGAGTTTCTGGAGCGTCTGGCTAGCATTGCAGAGTGTCTGGAGCGTCTGAGTAGCGAGGCAGAGTGCCTGGAGCGTCTAGCTAGCGTGGCAGAGTGGCTGGAGCCACTGGCTAGCGTTGCAGATAGTCTGGAGCGTCTGGGTAGCGAGGCAAAGTGTCTGGAACGTCTGGGTAGTGAATCAGAGTGTCTGGAGTGCCTGGCTAGCGAGGCACAGTGTCTGGAGCGTCTAAGTAGCGAGACAGAGTGCCTGGAGCGTCTAGCTAGCGTGGCAGAGTGTCTGGAGCCACTGATTAGCGTGGCAGATAGTCTGAAGCGTCTAGGTAGCGAGGCAGAGTGTCTGGAGCGTCTGGGTAGCGAGGCAAGGTGTCTGGAGCGTCTAAGTAGCGAATCAGAGTGTCTGGAGCGTCTAGCTAGCGTGGCAGAGTGTCTGGAGCGTCTGGCTAGCATTGCAGAGTGTCTTCAGCCTCTGGCTAGCGTGGCAGAGTGTCTGGAGCGTCTGGCTAGCGTAGCAGAGTGTCTGAAATCTCTGGCTAGCATGGCAGAGTGTCTGGAGCGGCTGGCTAGGGAGGCAGAGTGTCTGGATCGTCTGGGTAGCGAGCCAGAGTGTCTGGAGTGCCTGGCTAGTGAGGCAGAGTTTCTGGAGCGTCTAAGTAGCGAGGCAGAGTGCCTGGAACGTCTAGCTAGCGTGGCAGAGTGTCTGGAGCCACTGGCTAGCGTGGCAGATAGTCTAAAGCGTCTGGGTAGCGAGGCAGAGTGTCTGGAGCGCCTGGCTAGCGAGGCAGAGTGTCTGGAGATTCTGGGTAGCAAGGCAGAGTGTCTGGAGCGTCTATTTAGCGTGGCAGAGTGTCTGGAGCCTCTGGCTAGCGTAGCAGATAGTCTGGAGCGTCTGGCTAGAATGGCAGAGTGTCTGGAGCGCCTGGCTAGCGAGGCAGAGCTTCTGAAGCGCCTGGCTAACGAGGCAGAGTGTCTGGAGCGTCTGGGGAGCGAGGCAAAGTGTCTTGAACGTCTGGGTAGCGAATCAGAGTGTCTGGAGCGTCTGGCTAGCGTGGCAGAGTGTCTGGAGAGTCTGGGTAGCTAGCCAGAGTGTCTGAAGCGTCTGGGTAGCTAGCCAGAGTGTCTGAAGCGTCTGGCTAGCATGGCAGAGTGTCTGGAGCGGCTGGCTAGCGAAGCAGAGTGTCTGGAGCGCCTGGCTAGCATTGCAGAGTGTCTTCAGCCTCTGGCTAGCGTGGCAGAATGTCTGGAGCGTCTGGCTAGCATTGCAGAGTGTCTGCAGCCTCTGGCTAGCGTGGCAGATAGTCTGGAGCCACTGGCTAGCGTGGCAAATAGTCTGGAGCGTCTGGGTAGCGAGGCAGAGTGTCTGGAGCGCCTGGCTAGCGAGGCAGAGTGTCTGGAGGGTCTAAGTAGCAAGGCAGAGTGTCTGGAGCGTCTAGCTAGCGTGGCAGAGTGTCTGGAGCGTCTAGCTAGCGTAGCAGAGTGTCTGAAATCTCTGGCTAGCATGGCAGAGTGTCTGGAGCGGCTGGCTAGGGAGGCAGAGTGTCTGGATCGTCTGGGTAGCGAGCCAGAGTGTCTGGAGTGCCTGGCTAGTGAGGCAGAGTTTCTGGAGCGTCTAAGTAGCGAGGCAGAGTGCCTGGAGCGTCTAGCTAGCGTGGCAGAGTGTCTGGAGCCACTGGCTAGCGTGGCAGATAGTCTAAAGCGTCTGGGTAGCGAGGCAGAGTGTCTGGAGCGTTTAGCTAGCGAGGCAGATTGTCTGGTGTGTCTGGGTAGCGAGGCAAGGTGTCTGGAGCGTCTAAGTAGCGAATCAGAGTGTCTGGAGCGTCTAGCTAGCGTGGCAGAGTGTCTGGAGCGTCTGGCTAGCATTGCAGAGTGTCTGGAGCGTCTGAGTAGCGAGGCAGAGTGCCTGGAGCGTCTAGCTAGCGTGGCAGAGTGGCTGGAGCCACTGGCTAGCGTTGCAGATAGTCTGGAGCGTCTGGGTAGCGAGGCAAAGTGTCTGGAACGTCTGGGTAGCGAATCAGAGTGTCTGGAGTGCCTGGCTAGCGAGGCACAGTGTCTGGAGCGTCTTAGTAGCGAGACAGAGTGCCTGGAGCGTCTAGCTAGCGTGGCAGAGTGTCTGGAGCCACTGATTAGCGTGGCAGATAGTCTGAAGCGTCTAGGTAGCGAGGCAGAGTGTCTGGAGCGTCTGGGTAGCGAGGCAAGGTGTCTGGAGCGTCTAAGTAGCGAATCAGAGTGTCTGGAGCGTCTAGCTAGCGTGGCAGAGTGTCTGGAGCGTCTGGCTAGCATTGCAGAGTGTCTTCAGCCTCTGGCTAGCGTGGCAGAGTGTCTGGAGCGTCTGGCTAGCGTAGCAGAGTGTCTGAAATCTCTGGCTAGCATGGCAGAGTGTCTGGAGCGGCTGGCTAGGGAGGCAGAGTGTCTGGATCGTCTGGGTAGCGAGCCAGAGTGTCTGGAGTGCCTGGCTAGTGAGGCAGAGTTTCTGGAGCGTCTAAGTAGCGAGGCAGAGTGCCTGGAACGTCTAGCTAGCGTGGCAGAGTGTCTGGAGCCACTGGCTAGCAAGGCAGAGTGTCTGGAGATTCTGGGTAGCGAGGCAGAGTGTCTGGAGCGCCTGGCTAGCAAGGCAGAGTGTCTGGAGATTCTGGGTAGCAAGGCAGAGTGTCTGGAGCGTCTATTTAGCGTGGCAGAGTGTCTGGAGCCTCTGGCTAGCGTAGCAGATAGTCTGGAGCGTCTGGCTAGAATGGCAGAGTGTCTGGAGCGCCTGGCTAGCGAGGCAGAGCTTCTGAAGCGCCTGGCTAACGAGGCAGAGTGTCTGGAGCGTCTGGGGAGCGAGGCAAAGTGTCTTGAACGTCTGGGTAGCGAATCAGAGTGTCTGGAGCGTCTGGCTAGCGTGGCAGAGTGTCTGGAGCGCCTGGCTAGCGAGGCAGAGTGTCTGGAGAGTCTGGGTAGCTAGCCAGAGTGTCTGAAGCGTCTGGCTAGCGAAGCAGAGTGTCTGGAGCGCCTGGCTAGCATTGCAGAGTGTCTTCAGCCTCTGGCTAGCGTGGCAGAGTGTCTGGAGCGTCTGGCTAGCTTTGCAGAGTGTCTGCAGCCTCTGGCTAGCGTGGCAGATAGTCTGGAGCCACTGGCTAGCGTGGCAAATAGTCTGGAGCGTCTGGGTAGCGAGGCAGAGTGTCTGGAGCGCCTGGCTAGCGAGGCAGAGTGTCTGGAGGGTCTAAGTAGCAAGGCAGAGTGTCTGGAGCGTCTAGCTAGCGTGGCAGAGTGTCTGGAGCGTCTAGCTAGCGTAGCAGAGTGTCTGAAATCTCTGGCTAGCATGGCAGAGTGTCTGGAGCGGCTGGCTAGGGAGGCAGAGTGTCTGGATCGTCTGGGTAGCGAGCCAGAGTGTCTGGAGTGCCTGGCTAGTGAGGCAGAGTTTCTGGAGCGTCTAAGTAGCGAGGCAGAGTGCCTGGAGCGTCTAGCTAGCGTGGCAGAGTGTCTGGAGCCACTGGCTAGCGTGGCAGATAGTCTAAAGCGTCTGGGTAGCGAGGCAGAGTGTCTGGAGCGCCTGGCTAGCGAGGCAGAGTGTCTGGAGATTCTGGGTAGCAAGGCAGAGTGTCTGGAGCGTCTATTTAGCGTGGCAGAGTGTCTGGAGCCTCTGGCTAGCGTAGCAGATAGTCTGGAGCGTCTGGCTAGAATGGCAGAGTGTCTGGAGCGCCTGGCTAGCGAGGCAGAGCTTCTGAAGCGCCTGGCTAACGAGGCAGAGTGTCTGGAGCGTCTGGCTAGCGAGGCAGAGTGTCTGGAGCGCCTGGCTAGCGAGGCAGAAAGTCTGGATTGTCTAACAAGCGTGGCAGAGTGTCTGGAGCCTCTGGCTAGCGTGGCAGATAGTCTGGAGCCCCTGGCTAGCGTGGCAGATAGTCTGGAGCGTCTGGGTAGCGAGGCAGAAATTCTGGAGCGCATGGCTAGCGAGACAGAGTGTCTGGAGGGTCTGGGTAGCAAGGCAGAGTGTCTGGAGCGTTTAGCTAGCGACTCAGAGTGTCTGGTGTGTCTGGGTAGCGAGGCAAGGTGTCTGGAGCGTCTAAGTAGCGAATCAGAGTGTCTGGAGCGTCTAGCTAGCGTGGCAGAGTGTCTGGAGCGTCTGGCTAGCATTGCAGAGTGTCTTCAGCCTCTGGCTAGCGTGGCAGAGTGTCTGGAGCGTCTGGCTAGCATTGCAGAGTGTCTGCAGCCTCTGGCTAGCGTGGCAGATATTCTGGAGCCACTGGTTAGCGAGGCAGTGTGTCTGGAGCGTCTGGGTTGCCAGCCAGAGTGTCTGAAGCGCCTGGCTAGCGAGGCAGAGTGTCTGGAGCGTCTATGTAGCGAGGCAGTGTGCCTGGAGCGTCGAGCTAGCCTGGCAGAGTGGCTGGAGCCACTTACTAGCGTGGCAGAGTGTCTGGAGCCTCTGGCTAGCGTAGCAGATAGTCTGGAGCGTCTGGCTAGAATGGCAGAGTGTCTGGAGCGCCTGGCTAGCGAGGCAGAGCTTCTGAAGCGCCTGGCTAACGAGGCAGAGTGTCTGGAGCGTCTCAGGAGCGAGGCAAAGTGTCTTGAACGTCTGGGTAGCGAATCAGAGTGTCTGGAGCGTCTGGCTAGCGTGGCAGAGTGTCTGGAGCGCCTGGCTAGCGAGGCAGAGAGTCTGGAGAGTCTGGGTAGCTAGCCAGAGTGTCTGAAGCGTCTGGCTAGCATGGCAGAGTGTCTGGAGCGCCTGGCTAGCGAGGCAGAGTGTCTGGAGAGTCTGGGTAGCGTGGCAGAGTGTCTGGAGCGCCTGGCTAGCGAGGCAGAGTGTCTGGAGAGTCTGAGTAGCGAGGCAGAGTGTCTGGAGAGTCTGAGTAGCGAGGCAGAGTGTCTGAAGCGCCTGGCTAGCGAGGCAGAGTGTCTGGAGCGTCCAAGTAGCGAGGCAGAGTGCCTGGAGCGTCTAGCTTGCGTGGTAGAGTGTCTGGAGTGTCTGGCTAGCGTGGTAGAGTGTCTGGAGCGGCTTGCTAGCGAGGCAGAGTGTCTGGAGCGTCTTAGTAGCGAGGCAGAGTGCCTGGAGCGTCTAGCTAGCGTGGCAGAGTGTCTGGAGCGCCTGGCTAGCGAGGCAGAGTGTCTGGAGCGTCTGGGTAGCAGGCAGAGTGTCTGGAGGGTCTGGGTAGCAAGGCAGAGTGTCTGAGGCGTCAAGCTAGCGTGGCATAGTGTCTTGAGCGTCTGGCTAGCGTAGCAGAAAGTCTGGAGCGTTAAGCTAGCGTAGCAGAGTGTCTGAAACCTCTGGCTAGCGTGGAAGAAAGTCTGGAGCGTCTGGCTAGGGAGGCAGAGTGTCTGGAGCGTCTAGCTAGCGTGGCAGAGTGTCTGGAGCCTCTGGCTAGCGTGGCAGATAATCTGGAGCCACTGGCTAGCGTGGCTGATAGTCTGGAGCGTCAGGGTAGCGTAGCAGAGTGTCTGAAGCGGCTGGCTAGCGAGGCAGAGTGTCTAGAGAGTCTTGGTAGCGAGGCAGAGTGTCTGGAGCGCCTGGCTAGCGAGGCAGAGTGTCTGGAGCGTCTAGCTAGCGTGGCAGAGTGTCTGGGGCCTTTGGCTAGCGTAGCAGATAGTCTGGAGCGTCAAGCTAGCGACGCAGAGTGTCTGGAGCGTCTAGCTAGCGTAGCAGAGTGTCTAAAACCTCTGGCTAGCGTGGCAGAAAGTCTGGAGCGTCTGGCTAGCGAGGCAGAGTGTCTGGAGCGTCTGGCTAGCGTGGCAGATAATCTGGAGCCATTGGCTAGCGTGGCTGATAGTCTGGAGCGTCTGGGTAGCGAGGCAGCGTGTCTGGAGCGCCTGGCTAGCGAGGCAGAGTGTCTGGAGGGTCTGGGTAGCAAGGCAGAGTGTCTGGAGGGTCTGGGTAGCAAGGCAGAGTGTCTGGAGCGTCTAGCTAGCGTAGCAGAGTGTCTAAAACCTCTGGCTAGCGTGGCAGAAAGTCTGGAGCGTCTGGCTAGCATTGCAGAGTGTCTGGAGAGGCTGGCTAGCGAGGCAGAGTGTCTGGAGCGTCTGGATAGCGAGGCAGAGTGTCTGGAGCGCCTGGCTAGCGAGGCAGAGTGTCTGGAGCGTCTGGCTAGCGTGGCAGAGTGTCTGGAGCCTCTGGCTAGCGTGGCAAATAGTCTGGAGCGTCTGGGTAGCGAGGAAGAGTGTCTGGAGCGCCTGGCTAGCGAGGCAGAGTGTCTGGAGGGTCTTTGTAGCAAGGCAGAGTGTCTGGAGCGTCTAGCTAGCGTGGCAGAGTGTCTGGAGCGTCTAGCTAGCGTAGCAGAGTGTCTGAAATCTCTGGCTAGCATGGCAGAGTGTCTGGAGCGGCTGGCTAGGGAGGCAGAGTGTCTGGATCGTCTGGGTAGCGAGCCAGAGTGTCTGGAGTGCCTGGCTAGTGAGGCAGAGTTTCTGGAGCGTCTAAGTAGCGAGGCAGAGTGCCTGGAGCGTCTAGCTAGCGTGGCAGAGTGTCTTGAGCCACTGGCTAGCGTTGCAGATAGTCTAAAGCGTCTGGGTAGCGAGGCAGAGTGTCTGGAGCGCCTGGCTAGCGAGGCAGAGTGTCTGGAGATTCTGGGTAGCAAGGCAGAGTGTCTGGAGCGTCTATCTAGCGTGGCAGAGTGTCTGGAGCCTCTGGCTAGCGTAGCAGATAGTCTGGAGCGTCTGGCTAGAATGGCAGAGTGTCTGGAGCGCCTGGCTAGCGAGGCAGAGCTTCTAAAGCGCCTGGCTAACGAGGCAGAGTGTCTGGAGCGTCTGGGGAGCGAGGCAAAGTGTCTTGAACGTCTGGGTAGCGAATCAGAGTGTCTGGAGCGTCTGGCTAGCGTGGCAGAGTGTCTGGAGCGCCTGGCTAGCGAGGCAGAGTGTCTGGAGAGTCTGGGTTGCTAGCCAGAGTGTCTGAAGCGTCTGGCTAGCATGGCAGAGTGTCTGGAGCGGCTGGCTAGCGAGGCAGAGTGTCTGGAGCGCCTGGCTAGCATTGCAGAGTGTCTTCAGCCTCTGGCTAGCGTGGCAGAGTGTCTGGAGCGTCTGGCTAGCATTGCAGAGTGTCTGCAGCCTCTGGCTAGCGTGGCAGATAGTCTGGAGCCACTGGCTAGCGTGGCAGAAAGTCTGGAGCGTATGGGAGCGAGCCAGAGTGTATGGAACGCCTGGCTAGCGAGGCAGAGTGCCTGGAGCGTCTAGCTTGCGTGGTAGAGTGTCTGGAGTGTCTGGCTAGCGTGGTAGAGTGTCTGGAGCGGCTGGCTAGCGAGGCAGAGTGTCTGGAGCGTCTAAGTAGCGAGGCAAGTGCCTGGAGCGTCTAGCTAGCGTGGCAGAGTGGCTGGACCCACTGGCTAGCGTGGCAGAGTGTCTTGAGATTCTGGGTAGCAAGGCAGAGTGTCTGGAGCGTCTAGCTTGCGTGGCAGAGTGTCTGGAGCCTCTTGCTAGCGTTGCAGATAGTCTGGATTGTCTGGGTAGCGAGGCAAAGTGTCTGGAACGTCTGGGTAGCGAATCAGAGTGTCTGGAGTGCCTAGCTAGCGTGGCAGAGTGTCTGGAGCCTCTGGCTAGCGTGGCAAATAGTCTGGAGCGTCTGGGTAGCGAGGCAGAGTGTCTGGAGCGCCTGGCTAGCGAGGCAGAGTGTCTGGAGGGTCTAAGTAGCAAGGCAGAGTGTCTGGAGCGTCTAGCTAGCGTGGCAGAGTGTCTGGAGCGTCTAGCTAGCGTAGCAGAGTGTCTGAAATCTCTGGCTAGCATGGCAGAGTGTCTAAAGCGGTCGGCTAGGGAGGCAGAGTGTCTGGATCGTCTGGGTAGCGAGCCAGAGTGTCTGGAGTGCCTGGCTAGTGAGGCAGAGTTTCTGGAGCGTCTAAGTAGCGAGGCAGAGTGCCTGGAGCGTCTAGCTAGCGTGGCAGAGTGTCTGGAGCCACTGGCTAGCGTGGCAGATAGTCTAAAGCGTCTGGGTAGCGAGGCAGAGTGTCTGGAGCGTCTAGCTAGCGTGGCAGAGTGTCTGGAGCCTCTGGCTAGCGTGGCAGATAATCTGGAGCCACTGGCTAGCGTGGCTGATAGTCTGGAGCGTCAGGGTAGCGTAGCAGAGTGTCTGAAGCGGCTGGCTAGCGAGGCAGAGTGTCTAGAGAGTCTTGGTAGCGAGGCAGAGTGTCTGGAGCGCCTGGCTAGCGAGGCAGAGTGTCTGGAGCGTCTAGCTAGCGTGGCAGAGTGTCTGGGGCCTTTGGCTAGCGTAGCAGATAGTCTGGAGCGTCTGGGTAGCGAGGCAGAGTGTCTGGAGCGTCTGGGTCGCGAGGCAGAGTGTCTGGAGCGCCAGGCTAGCGGAACAGAGTGTCTGGAGGGTCTGGGTAGCAAGGCAGAGTGTCTGGAGCGTCAAGCTAGCGACGCAGAGTGTCTGGAGCGTCTAGCTAGCGTAGCAGAGTGTCTAAAACCTCTGGCTAGCGTGGCAGAAAGTCTGGAGCGTCTGGCTAGCGAGGCAGAGTGTCTAGAGCGTCTGGCTAGCGTGGCAGATAATCTGGAGCCACTGGCTAGCGTGGCTGATAGTCTGGAGCGTCTGGGTAGCGAGGCAGCGTGTCTGGAGCGCCTGGCTAGCGAGGCAGAGTGTCTGGAGGGTCTGGGTAGCAAGGCAGAGTGTCTGGAGGGTCTGGGTAGCAAGGCAGAGTGTCTGGAGCGTCTAGCTAGCGTAGCAGAGTGTCTAAAACCTCTGGCTAGCGTGGCAGAAAGTCTGGAGCGTCTGGCTAGCATTGCAGAGTGTCTGGAGAGGCTGGCTAGCGAGGCAGAGTGTCTGGAGCGTCTGGATAGCGAGGCAGAGTGTCTGGAGCGCCTGGCTAGCGAGGCAGAGTGTCTGGAGCGTCTGGCTAGCGTGGCAGAGTGTCTGGAGCCTCTGGCTAGCGTGGCAAATAGTCTGGAGCGTCTGGGTAGCGAGGAAGAGTGTCTGGAGCGCCTGGCTAGCGAGGCAGAGTGTCTGGAGGGTCTTAGTAGCAAGGCAGAGTGTCTGGAGCGTCTAGCTAGCGTGGCAGAGTGTCTGGAGCGTCTAGCTAGCGTAGCAGAGTGTCTGAAATCTCTGGCTAGCATGGCAGAGTGTCTGGAGCGGCTGGCTAGGGAGGCAGAGTGTCTGGATCGTCTGGGTAGCGAGCCAGAGTGTCTGGAGTGCCTGGCTAGTGAGGCAGAGTTTCTGGAGCGTCTAAGTAGCGAGGCAGAGTGCCTGGAGCGTCTAGCTAGCGTGGCAGAGTGTCTTGAGCCACTGGCTAGCGTTGCAGATAGTCTAAAGCGTCTGGGTAGCGAGGCAGAGTGTCTGGAGCGCCTGGCTAGCGAGGCAGAGTGTCTGGAGATTCTGGGTAGCAAGGCAGAGTGTCTGGAGCGTCTATCTAGCGTGGCAGAGTGTCTGGAGCCTCTGGCTAGCGTAGCAGATAGTCTGGAGCGTCTGGCTAGAATGGCAGAGTGTCTGGAGCGCCTGGCTAGCGAGGCAGAGCTTCTAAAGCGCCTGGCTAACGAGGCAGAGTGTCTGGAGCGTCTGGGGAGCGAGGCAAAGTGTCTTGAACGTCTGGGTAGCGAATCAGAGTGTCTGGAGCGTCTGGCTAGCGTGGCAGAGTGTCTGGAGCGCCTGGCTAGCGAGGCAGAGTGTCTGGAGAGTCTGGGTTGCTAGCCAGAGTGTCTGAAGCGTCTGGCTAGCATGGCAGAGTGTCTGGAGCGGCTGGCTAGCGAGGCAGAGTGTCTGGAGCGCCTGGCTAGCATTGCAGAGTGTCTTCAGCCTCTGGCTAGCGTGGCAGAGTGTCTGGAGCGTCTGGCTAGCATTGCAGAGTGTCTGCAGCCTCTGGCTAGCGTGGCAGATAGTCTGGAGCCACTGGCTAGCGTGGCAGAAAGTCTGGAGCGTATGGGAGCGAGCCAGAGTGTATGGAACGCCTGGCTAGCGAGGCAGAGTGCCTGGAGCGTCTAGCTTGCGTGGTAGAGTGTCTGGAGTGTCTGGCTAGCGTGGTAGAGTGTCTGGAGCGGCTGGCTAGCGAGGCAGAGTGTCTGGAGCGTCTAAGTAGCGAGGCAAGTGCCTGGAGCGTCTAGCTAGCGTGGCAGAGTGGCTGGACCCACTGGCTAGCGTGGCAGAGTGTCTTGAGATTCTGGGTAGCAAGGCAGAGTGTCTGGAGCGTCTAGCTTGCGTGGCAGAGTGTCTGGAGCCTCTTGCTAGCGTTGCAGATAGTCTGGATTGTCTGGGTAGCGAGGCAAAGTGTCTGGAACGTCTGGGTAGCGAATCAGAGTGTCTGGAGTGCCTGGCTAGCGAGGCAGAGTGTCTGGAGCGTCTAGCTAGCGTGGCAGAGTGTCTGGAGCCTCTGGCTAGCGTGGCAAATAGTCTGGAGCGTCTGGGTAGCGAGGCAGAGTGTCTGGAGCGCCTGGCTAGCGAGGCAGAGTGTCTGGAGGGTCTAAGTAGCAAGGCAGAGTGTCTGGAGCGTCTAGCTAGCGTGGCAGAGTGTCTGGAGCGTCTAGCTAGCGTAGCAGAGTGTCTGAAATCTCTGGCTAGCATGGCAGAGTGTCTAAAGCGGTCGGCTAGGGAGGCAGAGTGTCTGGATCGTCTGGGTAGCGAGCCAGAGTGTCTGGAGTGCCTGGCTAGTGAGGCAGAGTTTCTGGAGCGTCTAAGTAGCGAGGCAGAGTGCCTGGAGCGTCTAGCTAGCGTGGCAGAGTGTCTGGAGCCACTGGCTAGCGTGGCAGATAGTCTAAAGCGTCTGGGTAGCGAGGCAGAGTGTCTGGAGCGTCTAGCTAGCGTGGCAGAGTGTCTGGAGCCTCTGGCTAGCGTGGCAGATAATCTGGAGCCACTGGCTAGCGTGGCTGATAGTCTGGAGCGTCAGGGTAGCGTAGCAGAGTGTCTGAAGCGGCTGGCTAGCGAGGCAGAGTGTCTAGAGAGTCTTGGTAGCGAGGCAGAGTGTCTGGAGCGCCTGGCTAGCGAGGCAGAGTGTCTGGAGCGTCTAGCTAGCGTGGCAGAGTGTCTGGGGCCTTTGGCTAGCGTAGCAGATAGTCTGGAGCGTCTGGGTAGCGAGGCAGAGTGTCTGGAGCGTCTGGGTCGCGAGGCAGAGTGTCTGGAGCGCCAGGCTAGCGGAACAGAGTGTCTGGAGGGTCTGGGTAGCAAGGCAGAGTGTCTGGAGCGTCAAGCTAGCGACGCAGAGTGTCTGGAGCGTCTAGCTAGCGTAGCAGAGTGTCTAAAACCTCTGGCTAGCGTGGCAGAAAGTCTGGAGCGTCTGGCTAGCGAGGCAGAGTGTCTGGAGCGTCTGGCTAGCGTGGCAGATAATCTGGAGCCACTGGCTAGCGTGGCTGATAGTCTGGAGCGTCTGGGTAGCGAGGCAGCGTGTCTGGAGCGCCTGGCTAGCGAGGCAGAGTGTCTGGAGGGTCTGGGTAGCAAGGCAGAGTGTCTGGAGGGTCTGGGTAGCAAGGCAGAGTGTCTGGAGCGTCTAGCTAGCGTAGCAGAGTGTCTAAAACCTCTGGCTAGCGTGGCAGAAAGTCTGGAGCGTCTGGCTAGCATTGCAGAGTGTCTGGAGAGGCTGGCTAGCGAGGCAGAGTGTCTGGAGCGTCTGGATAGCGAGGCAGAGTGTCTGGAGCGCCTGGCTAGCGAGGCAGAGTGTCTGGAGCGTCTGGCTAGCGTGGCAGAGTGTCTGGAGCCTCTGGCTAGCGTGGCAAATAGTCTGGAGCGTCTGGGTAGCGAGGAAGAGTGTCTGGAGCGCCTGGCTAGCGAGGCAGAGTGTCTGGAGGGTCTTAGTAGCAAGGCAGAGTGTCTGGAGCGTCTAGCTAGCGTGGCAGAGTGTCTGGAGCGTCTAGCTAGCGTAGCAGAGTGTCTGAAATCTCTGGCTAGCATGGCAGAGTGTCTGGAGCGGCTGGCTAGGGAGGCAGAGTGTCTGGATCGTCTGGGTAGCGAGCCAGAGTGTCTGGAGTGCCTGGCTAGTGAGGCAGAGTTTCTGGAGCGTCTAAGTAGCGAGGCAGAGTGCCTGGAGCGTCTAGCTAGCGTGGCAGAGTGTCTTGAGCCACTGGCTAGCGTTGCAGATAGTCTAAAGCGTCTGGGTAGCGAGGCAGAGTGTCTGGAGCGCCTGGCTAGCGAGGCAGAGTGTCTGGAGATTCTGGGTAGCAAGGCAGAGTGTCTGGAGCGTCTATCTAGCGTGGCAGAGTGTCTGGAGCCTCTGGCTAGCGTAGCAGATAGTCTGGAGCGTCTGGCTAGAATGGCAGAGTGTCTGGAGCGCCTGGCTAGCGAGGCAGAGCTTCTAAAGCGCCTGGCTAACGAGGCAGAGTGTCTGGAGCGTCTGGGGAGCGAGGCAAAGTGTCTTGAACGTCTGGGTAGCGAATCAGAGTGTCTGGAGCGTCTGGCTAGCGTGGCAGAGTGTCTGGAGCGCCTGGCTAGCGAGGCAGAGTGTCTGGAGAGTCTGGGTTGCTAGCCAGAGTGTCTGAAGCGTCTGGCTAGCATGGCAGAGTGTCTGGAGCGGCTGGCTAGCGAGGCAGAGTGTCTGGAGCGCCTGGCTAGCATTGCAGAGTGTCTTCAGCCTCTGGCTAGCGTGGCAGAGTATCTGGAGCGTCTGGCTAGCATTGCAGAGTGTCTGCAGCCTCTGGCTAGCGTGGCAGATAGTCTGGAGCCACTGGCTAGCGTGGCAGAAAGTCTGGAGCGTATGGGAGCGAGCCAGAGTGTATGGAACGCCTGGCTAGCGAGGCAGAGTGCCTGGAGCGTCTAGCTTGCGTGGTAGAGTGTCTGGAGTGTCTGGCTAGCGTGGTAGAGTGTCTGGAGCGGCTGGCTAGCGAGGCAGAGTGTCTGGAGCGTCTAAGTAGCGAGGCAAGTGCCTGGAGCGTCTAGCTAGCGTGGCAGAGTGGCTGGACCCACTGGCTAGCGTGGCAGAGTTTCTTGAGATTCTGGGTAGCAAGGCAGAGTGTCTGGAGCGTCTAGCTTGCGTGGCAGAGTGTCTGGAGCCTCTTGCTAGCGTTGCAGATAGTCTGGATTGTCTGGGTAGCGAGGCAAAGTGTCTGGAACGTCTGGGTAGCGAATCAGAGTGTCTGGAGTGCCTGGCTAGCGAGGCAGAGTGTCTGGAGCGTCTAGCTAGCGTGGCAGAGTGTCTGGAGCCTCTGGCTAGCGTGGCAAATAGTCTGGAGCGTCTGGGTAGCGAGGCAGAGTGTCTGGAGCGCCTGGCTAGCGAGGCAGAGTGTCTGGAGGGTCTAAGTAGCAAGGCAGAGTGTCTGGAGCGTCTAGCTAGCGTGGCAGAGTGTCTGGAGCGTCTAGCTAGCGTAGCAGAGTGTCTGAAATCTCTGGCTAGCATGGCAGAGTGTCTAAAGCGGTCGGCTAGGGAGGCAGAGTGTCTGGATCGTCTGGGTAGCGAGCCAGAGTGTCTGGAGTGCCTGGCTAGTGAGGCAGAGTTTCTGGAGCGTCTAAGTAGCGAGGCAGAGTGCCTGGAGCGTCTAGCTAGCGTGGCAGAGTGTCTGGAGCCACTGGCTAGCGTGGCAGATAGTCTAAAGCGTCTGGGTAGCGAGGCAGAGTGTCTGGAGCGCCTGGCTACTGAGGCAGAGTGTCTGGAGATTCTGGGTAGCAAGGCAGAGTGTCTGGAGCGTCTATCTAGCGTGGCAGAGTGTCTGGAGCCTCTGGCTAGCGTAGCAGATAGTCTGGAGCGTCTGGCTAGAATGGCAGAGTGTCTGGAGCGCCTGGCTAGCGAGGCAGAGCTTCTGAAGCGCCTGGCTAACGAGGCAGAGTGTCTGGAGCGTCTGGGGAGCGAGGCAAAGTGTCTTGAACGTCTGGGTAGCGAATCAGAAAGTCTGGAGCGTCTGGCTAGCGTGGCAGAGTGTCTGGAGCGCCTGGCTAGCGAGGCAGAAAGTCTGGATTGTCTAACAAGCGTGGCAGAGTGTCTGGAGCCTCTGGCTAGCGTGGCAGATAGTCTGGAGCCCCTGGCTAGCGTGGCAGATAGTCTGGAGCGTCTGGGTAGCGAGGCAGAAATTCTGGAGCGCATGGCTAGCGAGACAGAGTGTCTGGAGGGTCTGGGTAGCAAGGCAGAGTGTCTGGAGCGTTTAGCTAGCGAGGCAGAGTGTCTGGTGTGTCTGGGTAGCGAGGCAAGGTGTCTGGAGCGTCTAAGTAGCGAATCAGAGTGTCTTCAGCCTCTGGCTAGCGTGGCAGAGTGTCTGGAGCGTCTGGCTAGCATTGCAGAGTGTCTGCAGCCTCTGGCTAGCGTGGCAGATATTCTGGAGCCACTGGCTAGCGAGGCAGTGTGTCTGGAGCGTCTGGGTTGCCAGCCAGAGTGTCTGAAGCGCCTGGCTAGCGAGGCAGAGTGTCTGGAGCGTCTAAGTAGCGAGGCAGAGTGCCTGGAGCGTCGAGCTAGCCTGGCAGAGTGGCTGGAGCCACTAACTAGCGTGGCAGAGTGTCTGGAGCCTCTGGCTAGCGTAGCAGATAGTCTGGAGCGTCTGGCTAGAATGGCAGAGTGTCTGGAGCGCCTGGCTAGCGAGGCAGAGCTTCTGAAGCGCCTGGCTATCGAGGCAGAGTGTCTGGAGCGTCTCAGGAGCGAGGCAAAGTGTCTTGAACGTCTGGGTAGCGAATCAGAGTGTCTGGAGCGTCTGGCTAGCGTGGCAGAGTGTCTGGAGCGCCTGGCTAGCGAGGCAGAGAGTCTGGAGAGTCTGGGTAGCTAGCCAGAGTGTCTGAAGCGTCTGGCTAGCATGGCAGAGTGTCTGGAGCGCCTGGCTAGCGAGGCAGAGTGTCTGGAGAGTCTGGGTAGCGTGGCAGAGTGTCTGGAGCGCCTGGCTAGCGAGGCAGAGTGTCTGGAGAGTCTGAGTAGCGAGGCAGAGTGTCTGGAGCGGCTGACTAGCGAGGCAGAGTGTCTGGAGCGCCTGGCTAGCGAGGCAGAAAGTCTGGAGAGTCTGGGTAGTGTGGCAGAGTGTCTGGAGCGCCTGGCTAGCGAGGCAGAGTGTCTGGAGAGTCTGAGTAGCGAGGCAGAGTGTCTGAAGCGCCTGGCTAGCGAGGCAGAGTGTCTGGAGCGTCCAAGTAGCGAGGCAGAGTGCCTGGAGCGTCTAGCTTGCGTGGTAGAGTGTCTGGAGTGTCTGGCTAGCGTGGTAGAGTGTCTGGAGCGGCTGGCTAGCGAGGCAGAGTGTCTGGAGCGTCTAAGTAGCGAGGCAGAGTGCCTGGAGCGTCTAGCTAGCGTGGCAGAGTGTCTGGAGCGCCTGGCTAGCGAGGCAGAGTGTCTGGAGCGTCTGGGTAGCAGGCAGAGTGTCTGGAGGGTCTGGGTAGCAAGGCAGAGTGTCTGAGGCGTCAAGCTAGCGTGGCATAGTGTCTTGAGCGTCTGGCTAGCGTAGCAGAAAGTCTGGAGCGTTAAGCTAGCGTAGCAGAGTGTCTGAAACCTCTGGCTAGCGTGGCAGAAAGTCTGGAGCGTCTGGCTAGGGAGGCAGAGTGTCTGGAGCGTCTAGCTAGCGTGGCAGAGTGTCTGGAGCCTCTGGCTAGCGTGGCAGATAATCTGGAGCCACTGGCTAGCGTGGCTGATAGTCTGGAGCGTCAGGGTAGCGTAGCAGAGTGTCTGAAGCGGCTGGCTAGCGAGGCAGAGTGTCTAGAGAGTCTTGGTAGCGAGGCAGAGTGTCTGGAGCGCCTGGCTAGCGAGGCAGAGTGTCTGGAGCGTCTAGCTAGCGTGGCAGAGTGTCTGGGGCCTTTGGCTAGCGTAGCAGATAGTCTGGAGCGTCTGGGTAGCGAGGCAGAGTGTCTGGAGCGTCTGGGTCGCGAGCCAGAGTGTCTGGAGCGCCAGGCTAGCGGGGCAGAGTGTCTGGAGGGTCTGGGTAGCAAGGCAGAGTGTCTGGAGCGTCAAGCTAGCGACGCAGAGTGTCTGGAGCGTCTAGCTAGCGTAGCAGAGTGTCTAAAACCTCTGGCTAGCGTGGCAGAAAGTCTAAAGCGTCTGGCTAGCGAGGCAGAGTGTCTGGAGCGTCTGGCTAGCGTGGCAGATAATCTGGAGCCACTGGCTAGCGTGGCTGATAGTCTGGAGCGTCTGGGTAGCGAGGCAGCGTGTCTGGAGCGCCTGGCTAGCGAGGCAGAGTGTCTGGAGGGTCTGGGTAGCAAGGCAGAGTGTCTGGAGGGTCTGGGTAGCAAGGCAGAGTGTCTGGAGCGTCTAGCTAGCGTAGCAGAGTGTCTAAAACCTCTGGCTAGCGTGGCAGAAAGTCTGGAGCGTCTGGCTAGCATTGCAGAGTGTCTGGAGAGGCTGGCTAGCGAGGCAGAGTGTCTGGAGCGTCTGGATAGCGAGGCAGAGTGTCTGGAGCGCCTGGCTAGCGAGGCAGAGTGTCTGGGGCGTCATGCTAGCGAGGCAGAGTGTCTGGAGCGTCTGGATAGCGAGGCAGAGTGTCTGGAGCGCCTGGTTAGCGATGCAGAGTGTCTGGAGCGTCTAGCTAGCGTGGCAGAGTGTCTGGAGCCTCTGGCTAGCGTGGCAAATATTCTGGAGCCACTGGCTAGCGTGGCAGATAGTCTGGAGCGTCTGGGTAGCGAGGCAGAGTGTCTGGAGCGCCTGGCTAGCGAGGCAGAGTGTCTGAAGGGTCTAAGTAGCAAGGCAGAGTGTCTGGAGCTTCTAGCTAGCGTGGCAGAGTGTCTGGAGCGTCTAGCTAGCGTAGCAGAGTGTTTGAAATCTCTGGCTAGCATGGCAGAGTGTCTGGAGCGGCTGGCTAGGAAGGCAGAGTGTCTGGAGCGTCCTGGAAGCGAGCCAGAGTGTCTGGAGTGCCTGGCTAGCAAGGCAGAGTTTCTGGAGCGTCTAAATAGCGAGGCAGAGTGCCTAGAGCGTCAAGCTAGCGTGGCAGAGTGTCTGGAGCCACTGGCTAGCGTAGCAGAGTGTTTAAAGCATTAAAATATTAAAGCAAAGCGTCTGGAGCGCCTGGATAGCGATGCAGAGTGTCTGGAGCTTTTTGCTAGTGAGGCAGAGTGTCTGCAGCGTCTGGCTAGCATGGCAGAGTGTCTGGAGCGTCTGGATAGTTAAGCAGAGTGTCTGGATCGTCTTGCTAGCGAGGCAGAGTTTCTTGAGCGTGTTATTACCGAGGCAAAGTGTCTGAAGCGATTTGCAATAAAACGAGAGTGTATGGAGCGTCTGTCTAGCAAGGCAAAGTGTCTGACGCCAATCTAGCGAGGCAGAGTTTCTGGAGCGTCTGGGTAGCGAGGCAGAGTGTCTGGAGCGTCTAGCTAGCGTGGCAGATAGTCTGGAGCATCTAACTACCAATGCAGAGTGTCTGGAGCGTCTAGCTAGCGTGGCAGATAGTCTGGAGCATCTTACTTCCAAGGCAGAGTGTCTGGGGCGTCTAGCTAGCGAGGAAGAGTGTCTGAAACGTCTTGCTAGCAAAGCAGAGTGTCTAGAGCGTCTTGTTAGCGAGGCAGAGTGTCTGAAGCGTCTTTTTAGCGAGGCAGCGTGTCTGGAGCGTCTGGCTAGCATGGATGAGTGTCTGGAGCGTCTGGCAAGCAAAGCAGAGTGCCTGGAGCTTCTTGCTAGTGAGGCAAAGTGTCTGGAGCGAATTGCTAGCATGGCAGAGCTTCTGAAGAGTCTGGCTAGGAAGGCAGATAGTCTGGAGCGTCTTGCAAGCGAGGCAGAGTTTCTGGAGCGTTTTATTACCGAGGTAGAGTGTCTAAAGCGTCTTCCTAGCAAAGTAGAGTGTCTGTAGCTTCTGGCTAGCGTGGTAGAGTGTCTGGAGCGTCTGGCAAGCAAAGCAGAGTATCTGGAGCGTCGGGCATGCCAAACAGGGTGTCTGGAGCGTCTTGCTTCTAAGACAGAGTGTTTGGAGCGTCTGGCAAGCGAGACAGGGTGTCTGGAGCGTCTTGCTTCTTAGACAGAGTGTTTAGAGCGTCTAGCAAGTGAGGCAGAATGTCTGGAGCGTCTTGCTTGTAAGGCAGACTGTCTGGAGAGTCTGGCAAGCGGGGAAAAGTGTCTGGAGTGTCTTTTTACCGAGGCTTAGTGTCTAGAGCGACTAGCTAGCAAGACAGAGAGTCTGGAGCGTCTGGGTAGCGAGGCAGCGTGTCTGGAGCGCCTGGCTAGCGAGGCAGAGTGTCTGGAGCGTCTAGCTAGCGTAGCAGAGTGTCTGGAGCCTCTGGCTAGCGTGGCAGATAATCTGGAGCCACTGGCTAGCGTAGTAGATAGTCTGAAGCGTCTGGGTAGCGAGGCAGCGTGTCTGGAGCGCCTGGCTAGCGAGGTAGAGTGTCTGGAGGGTCTGGGTAGCAAGGCAGAGTGTCTGGAGCATCTAGCTAGCGAGGCAGAGAGTCTGGAGAGTCTAGCTAGCGTAGCAGAGTGTCT
This sequence comes from Protonemura montana, assembly GCA_947568835.1. Lineage (NCBI taxonomy): Eukaryota > Metazoa > Arthropoda > Insecta > Plecoptera > Nemouridae > Protonemura > Protonemura montana. The sequence goes on along the minus strand of CANOQG010000001.1, from coordinate 487,283 downwards.
GAAACCTCTGGCTAGCGTGGCAGTAAGTCTGAAACGTCTGGCTGTCATGGCAGAGTGTCTGGAGCGGCTGGCTAGCGAGGCAGAGTGTCTAGAGCGTCTGGGTAGCGAGGCAGAGTGTCTGGAGCGCCTGGCTAGCGAGGCAGAGTGTCTGAAATCTCTGGCTAGCATGGCAGAGTGTCTGGAGCGGCTGGCTAGCGAGGCAGAGTGTCTGGAGATTTTGGGTAGCAAGGCAGAGTGTCTGGAGCGCCTGGCTAGCGAGGCAGAGTGTCTGGAGCGTCTTGCTAGCGTGGCAGAGTGTCTGGAGCCTCTGGCTAGCGTGGCAGATAATCTGGAGCCACTGGCTAGCGTGGCAGATAGTCTGGAGCGTCTCAGTAGCAAGGCAAAGTGTCTGGAACGTCTAGGTAGCGAATCAGAGTGTCTGGAGCGTCTGGCTAGCGTGGCAGAGTGTCTGGAGCGTTTGGCTAGCGTGGCAGAAAGTCTGAAGCGTCTGGCTAGCATGGCAGAGTGTCTGGAGCCTCTGGCTAGCGTGGCAGATAGTCTGGAGCCACTGGCTAGCGTGGCATATAGTCAATAGCGTCAGGCTAGCATGGCAGAGTGTCTGGAGCGTCTAGCTAGCGAGGCAGAGTGTCTGAAGCGCCTGGCTAGCGAGGCAGAGTCTCTGGAGCGTCTGGATAGCGAGGCAAAGTGTCTGGAGCGTCTGGGTAGCGAGGCAGAGTGTCTGGAGCGTCTGGCTAGCAGGGTAGATGGTCTGCAGCGTCTGGCTAGCGTGGGAGAGTGTCTGGAGCGCCTGGCAAGCGAGGCAGTCTGTGTCTTGAGCGTCTTGCTAGCGAGGCAGAAAGTCTGGAACGAAAGGCTAGCAAGGAAGAAGGTATGGAGCGCCTGGCTAGCGAGTCAGAGTGTTTTGAGTGCCTGGCAAGCGAGGCAGTGTGTCTGGAACGTCTGGCTAGCATGGCAGAGTGTCTGGAGCGCCTGGCTAGCGAGGCAGAGCTTCTGAAGCGCCTGGCTAGCGAGGCAGAGTGTCTGGAGCGTCTGGGTGGCAAGGCAAAGTGTCTGGAACGTCTGGGTAGCGAATCAGAGTGTCTGGAGCGTCTGGCTAGCGTAGCAAAGTGTCTGGAGCGTTTGGCTAGCGTGGCAGAGTGTCTAAAGCGGCTGGCTAGCGAGGCAGAGTGTCCGGAGCGTCTGGGGAGCGAGGGAAAGTGTCTGGAACGTCTGGGTAGCGAATCAGAGTGTCTGGAGCGTCTGGCTAGCGTGGCAGAGTGTCTGGAGCGTCTAGCTAGCGTGGCAGAGTGTCTGGAGCGTCTGAGTAGCGAACCAGAGTGTCTGGAATGCCTCGCTAGCGAGGCAGAGTGTCTGGAGCGTCTTAGTAGCGAGGCAGAGTGCCTGGAGCGTCTAGCTAGCGTGGCAGAGTGTCTGGAGCAACTGGCTAGCGTGGCAGATAGTCTGAAGCGTCTAGGTAGCGAGGCAGAGTGTCTGGAGCGCCTGGCTAGCGAGGCAAAGTGTCTGGAGCGTCTGGGTAGCGAGGCAGAGTGTCTGGAGCGCCTGGCTAGCGGGGCAGAGTGTCTGGAGGGTCTGGGTAGCAAGGCAGAGTGTCTAGAGCGTCTAGCTAGCGTGGCAGAGTGTCTGGAGCGTCTAGCTAGCGTAGCAGAGTGTCTGAAATCTCTGGCTAGCATGGCAGAGTGTCTGGAGCGGCTGGCTAGGGAGGCAGAGTGTCTGGAGCGTCTGGGTAGCGAGGCAGAGTGTCTGGAGCGTCTGGATAGCGAGGCAGAGTGTCTGGAGCGCCTGGTTAGCGATGCAGAGTGTCTGGAGCGTCCAGCTAGCGTGGCAGAGTGTCTGGAGCCTCTGGCTAGCGTGGCAAATATTCTGGAGCCACTGGCTAGCGTGGCAGATAGTCTGGAGCGTCTGGGTAGCGAGGCAGAGTGTCTGGAGCGCCTGGCTAGCGAGGCAGAGTGTCTGAAGGGTCTAAGTAGCAAGGCAGAGTGTCTGGAGCTTCTAGCTAGCGTGGCAGAGTGTCTGGAGCGTCTAGCTAGCGTAGCAGAGTGTCTGAAATCTCTGGCTAGCATGGCAGAGTGTCTGGAGCGGCTGGCTAGGAAGGCAGAGTGTCTGGAGCGTCCTGGTAGCGAGCCAGAGTGTCTGGAGTGCCTGGCTAGCGAGGCAGAGTTTCTGGAGCTACTAAATAGCGAGGCAGAGTGCCTAGAGCGTCAAGCTAGCGTGGCAGAGTGTCTGGAGCCACTGGCTAGCGTAGCAGAGTGTTTAAAGCATTAAAATATTAAAGCAAAGCGTCTGGAGCGCCTGGGTAGCGATGCAGAGTGTCTGGAGCTTTTTGCTAGTGAGGCAGAGTGTTTGCAGCGTCTGGCTAGCATGGCAGAGTGTCTGGAGCGTCTGGATAGTAAAGCAGAAATTCTGGAGCGTCTTGCTAGCGAGGCAGAGTGTCTGGAGCGTCTGACTAGCGTGGCAGAGTGTCTGGAGCGTCTTGCTAGCGAGGCAGAGTTTCTTGTGCGTGTTATTACCGAGGCAAAGTGTCTGAAGCGATTTGCAATAAAACGAGAGTGTATGGAGCGTCTGTCTAGCAAGGCAAAGTATCTGACGCCAATCTAGCGAGGCAGAGTTTCTGGAGCGTCTGGGTAGCGAGGCAGAGTGTCTGGAGCGTCTAGCTAGCGTGGCAGATAGTCTGGAGCATCTAACTACCAATGCAGAGTGTCTGGAGCGTCTAGCTAGCGTGGCAGATAGTCTGGATCATCTTACTTTCAAGGCAGAGTGTCTGGGGCGTCTAGCTAGCGAGGAAGAGTGTCTGAAACGTCTTGCTAGCAAAGCAGAGTGTCTAGAGCGTCTTTTTAGCGAGGCAGAGTGTCTGAAGCGTCTTTTTAGCGAGGCAGCGTGTCTGGAGCGTCTGGCTAGCATGGATGAGTGTCTGGAGCGTCTGGCAAGCAAAGCAGAGTGCCTGGAGCTTCTTGCTAGTGAGGCAAAGTGTCTGGAGCGAATTGCTAGCATGGCAGAGCTTCTGAAGAGTCTGGCTAGGAAGGCAGATAGTCTGGAGCGTCTTGCAAGCGAGGCAGAGTATCTGGAGCGTCAGGCATGCCAAACAGGGTGTCTGGAGCGTCTTGCTTCTAAGACAGAGTGTTTGGAGCGTCTGGCAAGCGAGACAGGGTGTCTGGAGCGTCTTGCTTCTAAGACAGAGTGTTTAGAGCGTCTAGCAAGTGAGGCAGAATGTCTGGAGCGTCTTGCTTCTAAGGCAGACTGTCTGGAGAGTCTGGCAAGCGGGGAAAAGTGTCTGGAGTGTCTTTTTACCGAGGCTTAGTGTCTAGAGCGACTAGCTAGCAAGACAGAGAGTCTGGAGCGTCTGGGTAGCGAGGCAGCGTGTCTGGAGCGCCTGGCTAGCGAGGCAGAGTGTCTGGAGGGTCTGGGTAGCAAGGCAGAGTGTCTGGAGCGTCTAGCTAGCGAGGCAGAGAGTCTGGAGAGTCTAGCTAGCGTAGCAGAGTGTCTGAAACCTCTGGCTCGCGTGGCAGTAAGTCTGAAACGTCGGGCTAGCATGGCAGAGTGTCTGGAGCGGCTGGCTAGCGTGGCAGAGTGTCTGGAGCGTCTAGCTAGCGTAGCAGAGTGTCTGGAGCCTCTGGCTAGCGTGGCAGATAATCTGGAGCCACTGGCTAGCGTGGCAGATAGTCTGGAGCGTCTGGGTAGCGAGGCAGCGTGTCTGGAGCGCCTGGCTAGCGAGGTAGAGTGTCTGGAGGGTCTGGGTAGCAAGGCAGAGTGTCTGGAGCATCTAGCTAGCGAGGCAGAGAGTATGGAGAGTCTAGCTAGCGTAGCAGAGTGTCTGAAACCTCTGGCTAGCGTGGCAGTAAGTCTGAAACGTCTGGCTGTCATGGCAGAGTGTCTGGAGCGGCTGGCTAGCGAGGCAGAGTGTCTACTAGAGCGTCTGGGTAGCGAGGCAGAGTGTCTGGAGCGCCTGGCTAGCGAGGCAGAGTGTCTGGAGGGTCTTAGTAGCAAGGCAGAGTGTCTGGAGCGTCAAGATAGCGTGGCAGAGTGTCTGGAGCGTCTAGCTAGCGTAGCAGAGTGTCTGAAATCTCTGGCTAGCATGGCAGAGTGTCTGGAGCGGCTGGCTAGCGAGGCAGAGTGTCTGGAGATTTTGGGTAGCAAGGCAGAGTGTCTGGAGCGCCTGGCTAGCGAGGCAGAGTGTCTGGAGCGTCTTGCTAGCGTGGCAGAGTGTCTGGAGCCTCTGGCTAGCGTGGCAGATAATCTGGAGCCACTGGCTAGCGTGGCAGATAGTCTGGAGCGTCTGGGTAGCGAGGCAGCGTGTCTGGAGCGCCTGGCTAGCGAGGCAGAGTGTCTGGAGGGTCTGAGTAGCAAGGCAGAGTGTCTGGAGCGTCTAGCTAGCGAAGCAGAGTGTCTGGTGTGTCTAAGTAGCGAGGCAAAGTGTCTGGAGCGTCTGGGTAGCGAATCAGAGTGTCTGGAGCGCCTGGCTAGCAAAGCAGAGGGTCTGGAGCGTCTGGATAGCAAGACAGAGTGTCTGGAGCGTCTAGCTAGCGTAGCAGAGTGTCTGGAGCGTCTGGGTAGCGAGGCAGAGTGTCTGGAGCGCCTGGGTAGCAAGACAGAGAGTCTGGAGCGTCTGGGTAGCGAGGCAGAGTGTCTGGAGCGCCTGGCTAGCGAGGCAGAGTGTCTGGAGCGTCTAGCTAGCATGGTAGAGTAACTGGAGCGTCTGAATAGCGAGGCAGAGTGTCTGGAGCGTCTGGCGAGCGTGGCTGAGTGTCTGGAGCGTCTTGCTAGCGTGGCAGAGTGTCTGGAGCCTATGGCTAGCGTGGCGGATAGTCTATAGCGTCTGGCTAGCATGGTAGAGTGTCTGGAGCGTCTAGCTAGCGAGGCAGAGTGTCTAAAGCGCCTGGCTAGCGAGGCAGAGTCTCTTGAGCGTCTGGGTAGCGAGGCAGAGTGTCTGGAGCGTCTTGCTAGCGTGGCAGAGTGTCTGGAGCGTCTGGCTAGCGTGGCAGAGTGTCTGGAGCGTCTTGCTAGCGTGGCAGAGTGTTTTGAGCGCCTGGCAAGCGAGGCAGTGTGTCTGGAGCGTCTGGGTAGCAAGGCAGAGTACCTGGAGCGTCTGGCTAGCATGGCTGAGTGTCTGGACCGTCTAGCTAGCGAAACAGAGTGTCTAAAGTAACTTGCTGGCGAGGCAGAGTGCCTGGAGCGTCTGGGTAGCGAGGCAGAGTGTCTGGAGCGCCTAGCTAGCGAGGCAGAGTGTCTGGAGCATCTGGGTAGCGAGCCAGAGTGTCTGGAGCGCCTGGCTGGCGAGGCAGTGTGTCTGGAGCGTCTAGCTAGCATGGTAGAGTAACTGGAGCGTCTTGCTAGCGTGGCAGAGTGTCTGGAGCCTATGGCTAGCGTGGCAGATAGTCTAGGGCGTCTGGTTAGCATGGCAGAGTGTCTAGAGCGTCTGGCTAGCGAGGCAGAGTTTCTGGAGCGTCTGGCTAGCGAGGCAGAGTCTCCGGAGCGTCTGGGTAGCGAGGCAAAGTGTCTGGAGCGCCTGGCTAGCGGGGCAGAGTGTCTGGAGGGTCTGGGTAGCAAGGCAGAGTGTCTGGAGCGTCTAGCTAGCGTGGCAGAGTGTCTGGAGCGTCTAGCTAGCGTAGCAGAGTGTCTGAAATCTCTGGCTAGCATGGCAGAGTGTCTGGAGGGTCTGGGTAGCAAGGCAGAGTGTCTGGAGCGGCTGGCTAGGGAGGCAGAGTGTCTGGAGCGTCTGGGTAGCGAGGCAGAGTGTCTGGAGCGTCTCAATAGCGAGGCAGAGTGTCTGGAGCGCCTGGTTAGCGATGCAGAGTGTCTGGAGCGTCTTGCTAGCGTGGCAGAGTGTCTGGAGCCTCTGGCTAGCGTGGCAAATATTCTGGAGCCACTGGCTAGCGTGGCAGATAGTCTGGAGCGTCTGGGTAGCGAGGCAGAGTGTCTGGAGCGCCTGGCTAGCGAGGCAGAGTGTCTGGAGGGACTTAGTAGCAAGGCAGAGTGTCTGGAGCTTCTAGCTAGCGTAACAGAGTATCTGGAGCGTCTAGCTAGCGTAGCAGAGTGTCTGAAATCTCTGGCTAGCATGGCAGAGTGTCTGGAGCGGCTGGCTAGGGAGGCAGAGTGTCTGGAGCGTCTGGGTAGCGAGGCAGAGTGTCTGGAGCGTCTGGATAGCGAGGCAGAGTGTCTGGAGCGCCTGGTTAGCGATGCAGAGTGTCTGGAGCGTCTAGCTAGCGTGGCAGAGTGTCTGGAGCCTCTGGCTAGCGTGGCAAATATTCTGGAGCCACTGGCTAGCGTGGCAGGTAGTCTGGAGCGTCTGGGTAGCGAGGCAGAGTGTCTGGAGCGCCTGGCTAGCGAGGCAGAGTGTCTGGAGGGTCTAAGTAGCAAGGCAGAGTGTCTGGAGCTTCTAGCTAGCGTGGCAGAGTGTCTGGAGCGTCTATCTAGCGTAGCAGAGTGTCTGAAATCTCTGGCTAGCATGGCAGAGTGTCTGGAGCGGCTGGCTAGGAAGGCAGAGTGTCTGGAGCGTCCTGGTAGCGAGCCAGAGTGTCTGGAGTGCCTGGCTAGCGAGGCAGAGTTTCTGGAGCGTCTAAATAGCGAGGCAGAGTGCCTGGAGCGTCAAGCTAGCGTGGCAGAGTGTCTGGAGCCACTGGCTAGCGAAACAGAGTGTTTAAAGCATTAAAATATTAAAGCAAAGCGTCTGGAGCGCCTGGGTAGCGATGCAGAGTGTCTGGAGCTTTTTGCTAGTGAGGCAGAGTGTCTGCAGCGTCTGGCTAGCATGGCAGAGTGTCTGGAGCGACTGGATAGTTAAGCAGAAATTCTGGAGTGTCTTGCTAGCGAGGCAGAGTGTCTGGAGCGTCTGACTAGCGTGGCAGAGTGTCTGGAGCGTCTTACTAGCGTGGCAGTAAGTCTGAAACGTCTGGCTAGCATGGCAGAGTGTCTGGAGCGGCTGGCTAGCGTGGCAGAGTGTCTGGAGCGTCTAGCTAGCGTAGCAGAGTGTCTGGAGCCTCTGGCAAGCGTGGCAGATAATCTGGAGCCACTGGCTAGCGTGGCAGATAGTCTGGAGCGTCTGGGTAGCGAGGCAGCGTGTCTGGAGCGCCTGGCTAGCGAGGTAGAGTGTCTGGAGCATCTAGCTAGCGAGGCAGAGAGTCTGGAGCATCTAGCTAGCGAGGCAGAGAGTCTGGAGAGTCTAGCTAGCGTAGCAGAGTGTCTGAAACCTCTGGCTAGCGTGGCAGTAAGTCTGAAACGTCTGGCTGGCATGGCAGAGTGTCTGGAGCGGCTGGCTAGCGAGGCAGAGTGTCTAGAGCGTCTGGGTAGCGAGGCAGAGTGTCTGGAGCTCCTGGCTAGCGAGGCAGAGTGTCTGGAGGTTCTTAGTAGCAAGGCAGAGTGTCTGGAGCGTCAAGATAGCGTGGCAGAGTGTCTGGAGCGTCTAGCTAGCGTAGCAGAGTGTCTGAAATCTCTGGCTAGCATGGCAGAGTGTCTGGAGATTTTGGGTAGCAAGGCAGAGTGTCTGGAGCGCCTGGCTAGCGAGGCAGAGTGTCTGGAGCGTCTTGCTAGCGTGGCAGAGTGTCTGGAGCCTCTGGCTAGCGTGGCAGATAATCTGGAGCCACTGGCTAGCGTGGCAGATAGTCTGGAGCGTCTGGGTAGCGAGGCAGCGTGTCTGGAGCGCCTGGCTAGCGAGGCAGAGTGTCTGGAGGGTCTGGGTAGCAAGGCAGAGTGTCTGGAGCGTCTAGCTAGCGAAGCAGAGTGTCTGGAGCGTCTAGCTAGCGTAGCAGAGTGTCTGGAGCGTCTGGGTAGCGAGGCAGAGTTTCTGGAGCGCCTGGGTAGCAAGACAGAGAGTCTGGAGCGTCTGGGTAGCGAGGCAGAGTGTCTGGAACGCCTGGCTAGCGAGGCAGAGTGTCTGGAGCGTCTAGCTAGCATGGTAGAGTAACTGGAGCGTCTGAATAGCGAGGCAGAGTGTCTGGAGCGTCTGGCGAGCGTGGCTGAGTGTCTGGAGCGTCTTGCTAGCGTGGCAGAGTGTCTGGAGCCTATGGCTAGCGTGGCGGATAGTCTATAGCGTCTGGCTAGCATGGTAGAGTGTCTGGAGCGTCTAGCTAGCGAGGCAGAGTGTCTAAAGCGCCTGGCTAGCGAGGCAGAGTCTCTTGAGCGTCTGGGTAGCGAGGCAGAGTGTCTGGAGCATCTTGCTAGCGTGGCAGAGTGTCTGGAGCGTCTGGCTAGCGTGGCAGAGTGTCTGGAGCGTCTTGCTAGCGTGGCAGAGTGTTTTGAGCGCCTGGCAAGCGAGGCAGTGTGTCTGGAGCGTCTGGGTAGCAAGGCAGAGTACCTGGAGCGTCAGGCTAGCATGGCAGAGTGTCTGGAGCGTCTAGCTAGCGAGGCAGAGTGTCTGAAGCGCCTGGCTAGCGAGGCAGAGTCTCTGGAGCGTCTGGATAGCGAGGCAAAGTGTCTGGAGCGTCTGGGTAGCGAGGCAGAGTGTCTGGAGCGTCTGGCTAGCAGGGTAGATGGTCTGCAGCGTCTGGCTAGCGTGGGAGAGTGTCTGGAGCGCCTGGCAAGCGAGGCAGTCTGTGTCTTGAGCGTCTTGCTAGCGAGGCAGAAAGTCTGGAACGAAAGGCTAGCAAGGAAGAAGGTATGGAGCGCCTGGCTAGCGAGTCAGAGTGTTTTGAGTGCCTGGCAAGCGAGGCAGTGTGTCTGGAACGTCTGGCTAGCATGGCAGAGTGTCTGGAGCGCCTGGCTAGCGAGGCAGAGCTTCTGAAGCGCCTGGCTAGCGAGGCAGAGTGTCTGGAGCGTCTGGGTGGCAAGGCAAAGTGTCTGGAACGTCTGGGTAGCGAATCAGAGTGTCTGGAGCGTCTGGCTAGCGTAGCAAAGTGTCTGGAGCGTTTGGCTAGCGTGGCAGAGTGTCTAAAGCGGCTGGCTAGCGAGGCAGAGTGTCCGCAGCGTCTGGGGAGCGAGGGAAAGTGTCTGGAACGTCTGGGTAGCGAATCAGAGTGTCTGGAGCGTCTGGCTAGCGTGGCAGAGTGTCTGGAGCGTCTAGCTAGCGTGGCAGAGTGTCTGGAGCGTCTGAGTAGCGAACCAGAGTGTCTGGAATGCCTCGCTAGCGAGGCAGAGTGTCTGGAGCGTCTTAGTAGCGAGGCAGAGTGCCTGGAGCGTCTAGCTAGCGTGGCAGAGTGTCTGGAGCAACTGGCTAGCGTGGCAGATAGTCTGAAGCGTCTAGGTAGCGAGGCAGAGTGTCTGGAGCGCCTGGCTAGCGAGGCAAAGTGTCTGGAGCGTCTGGGTAGCGAGGCAGAGTGTCTGGAGCGCCTGGCTAGCGGGGCAGAGTGTCTGGAGGGTCTGGGTAGCAAGGCAGAGTGTCTAGAGCGTCTAGCTAGCGTGGCAGAGTGTCTGGAGCGTCTAGCTAGCGTAGCAGAGTGTCTGAAATCTCTGGCTAGCATGGCAGAGTGTCTGGAGCGGCTGGCTAGGGAGGCAGAGTGTCTGGAGCGTCTGGGTAGCGAGGCAGAGTGTCTGGAGCGTCTGGATAGCGAGGCAGAGTGTCTGGAGCGCCTGGTTAGCGATGCAGAGTGTCTGGAGCGTCCAGCTAGCGTGGCAGAGTGTCTGGAGCCTCTGGCTAGCGTGGCAAATATTCTGGAGCCACTGGCTAGCGTGGCAGATAGTCTGGAGCGTCTGGGTAGCGAGGCAGAGTGTCTGGAGCGCCTGGCTAGCGAGGCAGAGTGTCTGAAGGGTCTAAGTAGCAAGGCAGAGTGTCTGGAGCTTCTAGCTAGCGTGGCAGAGTGTCTGGAGCGTCTAGCTAGCGTAGCAGAGTGTCTGAAATCTCTGGCTAGCATGGCAGAGTGTCTGGAGCGGCTGGCTAGGAAGGCAGAGTGTCTGGAGCGTCCTGGTAGCGAGCCAGAGTGTCTGGAGTGCCTGGCTAGCGAGGCAGAGTTTCTGGAGCTACTAAATAGCGAGGCAGAGTGCCTAGAGCGTCAAGCTAGCGTGGCAGAGTGTCTGGAGCCACTGGCTAGCGTAGCAGAGTGTTTAAAGCATTAAAATATTAAAGCAAAGCGTCTGGAGCGCCTGGGTAGCGATGCAGAGTGTCTGGAGCTTTTTGCTAGTGAGGCAGAGTGTTTGCAGCGTCTGGCTAGCATGGCAGAGTGTCTGGAGCGTCTGGATAGTAAAGCAGAAATTCTGGAGCGTCTTGCTAGCGAGGCAGAGTGTCTGGAGCGTCTGACTAGCGTGGCAGAGTGTCTGGAGCGTCTTGCTAGCGAGGCAGAGTTTCTTGTGCGTGTTATTACCGAGGCAAAGTGTCTGAAGCGATTTGCAATAAAACGAGAGTGTATGGAGCGTCTGTCTAGCAAGGCAAAGTATCTGACGCCAATCTAGCGAGGCAGAGTTTCTGGAGCGTCTGGGTAGCGAGGCAGAGTGTCTGGAGCGTCTAGCTAGCGTGGCAGATAGTCTGGAGCATCTAACTACCAATGCAGAGTGTCTGGAGCGTCTAGCTAGCGTGGCAGATAGTCTGGATCATCTTACTTTCAAGGCAGAGTGTCTGGGGCGTCTAGCTAGCGAGGAAGAGTGTCTGAAACGTCTTGCTAGCAAAGCAGAGTGTCTAGAGCGTCTTTTTAGCGAGGCAGAGTGTCTGAAGCGTCTTTTTAGCGAGGCAGCGTGTCTGGAGCGTCTGGCTAGCATGGATGAGTGTCTGGAGCGTCTGGCAAGCAAAGCAGAGTGCCTGGAGCTTCTTGCTAGTGAGGCAAAGTGTCTGGAGCGAATTGCTAGCATGGCAGAGCTTCTGAAGAGTCTGGCTAGGAAGGCAGATAGTCTGGAGCGTCTTGCAAGCGAGGCAGAGTATCTGGAGCGTCAGGCATGCCAAACAGGGTGTCTGGAGCGTCTTGCTTCTAAGACAGAGTGTTTGGAGCGTCTGGCAAGCGAGACAGGGTGTCTGGAGCGTCTTGCTTCTAAGACAGAGTGTTTAGAGCGTCTAGCAAGTGAGGCAGAATGTCTGGAGCGTCTTGCTTCTAAGGCAGACTGTCTGGAGAGTCTGGCAAGCGGGGAAAAGTGTCTGGAGTGTCTTTTTACCGAGGCTTAGTGTCTAGAGCGACTAGCTAGCAAGACAGAGAGTCTGGAGCGTCTGGGTAGCGAGGCAGCGTGTCTGGAGCGCCTGGCTAGCGAGGCAGAGTGTCTGGAGGGTCTGGGTAGCAAGGCAGAGTGTCTGGAGCGTCTAGCTAGCGAGGCAGAGAGTCTGGAGAGTCTAGCTAGCGTAGCAGAGTGTCTGAAACCTCTGGCTCGCGTGGCAGTAAGTCTGAAACGTCGGGCTAGCATGGCAGAGTGTCTGGAGCGGCTGGCTAGCGTGGCAGAGTGTCTGGAGCGTCTAGCTAGCGTAGCAGAGTGTCTGGAGCCTCTGGCTAGCGTGGCAGATAATCTGGAGCCACTGGCTAGCGTGGCAGATAGTCTGGAGCGTCTGGGTAGCGAGGCAGCGTGTCTGGAGCGCCTGGCTAGCGAGGTAGAGTGTCTGGAGGGTCTGGGTAGCAAGGCAGAGTGTCTGGAGCATCTAGCTAGCGAGGCAGAGAGTATGGAGAGTCTAGCTAGCGTAGCAGAGTGTCTGAAACCTCTGGCTAGCGTGGCAGTAAGTCTGAAACGTCTGGCTGTCATGGCAGAGTGTCTGGAGCGGCTGGCTAGCGAGGCAGAGTGTCTACTAGAGCGTCTGGGTAGCGAGGCAGAGTGTCTGGAGCGCCTGGCTAGCGAGGCAGAGTGTCTGGAGGGTCTTAGTAGCAAGGCAGAGTGTCTGGAGCGTCAAGATAGCGTGGCAGAGTGTCTGGAGCGTCTAGCTAGCGTAGCAGAGTGTCTGAAATCTCTGGCTAGCATGGCAGAGTGTCTGGAGCGGCTGGCTAGCGAGGCAGAGTGTCTGGAGATTTTGGGTAGCAAGGCAGAGTGTCTGGAGCGCCTGGCTAGCGAGGCAGAGTGTCTGGAGCGTCTTGCTAGCGTGGCAGAGTGTCTGGAGCCTCTGGCTAGCGTGGCAGATAATCTGGAGCCACTGGCTAGCGTGGCAGATAGTCTGGAGCGTCTGGGTAGCGAGGCAGCGTGTCTGGAGCGCCTGGCTAGCGAGGCAGAGTGTCTGGAGGGTCTGAGTAGCAAGGCAGAGTGTCTGGAGCGTCTAGCTAGCGAAGCAGAGTGTCTGGTGTGTCTAAGTAGCGAGGCAAAGTGTCTGGAGCGTCTGGGTAGCGAATCAGAGTGTCTGGAGCGCCTGGCTAGCAAAGCAGAGGGTCTGGAGCGTCTGGATAGCAAGACAGAGTGTCTGGAGCGTCTAGCTAGCGTAGCAGAGTGTCTGGAGCGTCTGGGTAGCGAGGCAGAGTGTCTGGAGCGCCTGGGTAGCAAGACAGAGAGTCTGGAGCGTCTGGGTAGCGAGGCAGAGTGTCTGGAGCGCCTGGCTAGCGAGGCAGAGTGTCTGGAGCGTCTAGCTAGCATGGTAGAGTAACTGGAGCGTCTGAATAGCGAGGCAGAGTGTCTGGAGCGTCTGGCGAGCGTGGCTGAGTGTCTGGAGCGTCTTGCTAGCGTGGCAGAGTGTCTGGAGCCTATGGCTAGCGTGGCGGATAGTCTATAGCGTCTGGCTAGCATGGTAGAGTGTCTGGAGCGTCTAGCTAGCGAGGCAGAGTGTCTAAAGCGCCTGGCTAGCGAGGCAGAGTCTCTTGAGCGTCTGGGTAGCGAGGCAGAGTGTCTGGAGCGTCTTGCTAGCGTGGCAGAGTGTCTGGAGCGTCTGGCTAGCGTGGCAGAGTGTCTGGAGCGTCTTGCTAGCGTGGCAGAGTGTTTTGAGCGCCTGGCAAGCGAGGCAGTGTGTCTGGAGCGTCTGGGTAGCAAGGCAGAGTACCTGGAGCGTCTGGCTAGCATGGCTGAGTGTCTGGACCGTCTAGCTAGCGAAACAGAGTGTCTAAAGTAACTTGCTGGCGAGGCAGAGTGCCTGGAGCGTCTGGGTAGCGAGGCAGAGTGTCTGGAGCGCCTAGCTAGCGAGGCAGAGTGTCTGGAGCATCTGGGTAGCGAGCCAGAGTGTCTGGAGCGCCTGGCTGGCGAGGCAGTGTGTCTGGAGCGTCTAGCTAGCATGGTAGAGTAACTGGAGCGTCTTGCTAGCGTGGCAGAGTGTCTGGAGCCTATGGCTAGCGTGGCAGATAGTCTAGGGCGTCTGGTTAGCATGGCAGAGTGTCTAGAGCGTCTGGCTAGCGAGGCAGAGTTTCTGGAGCGTCTGGCTAGCGAGGCAGAGTCTCCGGAGCGTCTGGGTAGCGAGGCAAAGTGTCTGGAGCGCCTGGCTAGCGGGGCAGAGTGTCTGGAGGGTCTGGGTAGCAAGGCAGAGTGTCTGGAGCGTCTAGCTAGCGTGGCAGAGTGTCTGGAGCGTCTAGCTAGCGTAGCAGAGTGTCTGAAATCTCTGGCTAGCATGGCAGAGTGTCTGGAGGGTCTGGGTAGCAAGGCAGAGTGTCTGGAGCGGCTGGCTAGGGAGGCAGAGTGTCTGGAGCGTCTGGGTAGCGAGGCAGAGTGTCTGGAGCGTCTCAATAGCGAGGCAGAGTGTCTGGAGCGCCTGGTTAGCGATGCAGAGTGTCTGGAGCGTCTTGCTAGCGTGGCAGAGTGTCTGGAGCCTCTGGCTAGCGTGGCAAATATTCTGGAGCCACTGGCTAGCGTGGCAGATAGTCTGGAGCGTCTGGGTAGCGAGGCAGAGTGTCTGGAGCGCCTGGCTAGCGAGGCAGAGTGTCTGGAGGGACTTAGTAGCAAGGCAGAGTGTCTGGAGCTTCTAGCTAGCGTAACAGAGTATCTGGAGCGTCTAGCTAGCGTAGCAGAGTGTCTGAAATCTCTGGCTAGCATGGCAGAGTGTCTGGAGCGGCTGGCTAGGGAGGCAGAGTGTCTGGAGCGTCTGGGTAGCGAGGCAGAGTGTCTGGAGCGTCTGGATAGCGAGGCAGAGTGTCTGGAGCGCCTGGTTAGCGATGCAGAGTGTCTGGAGCGTCTAGCTAGCGTGGCAGAGTGTCTGGAGCCTCTGGCTAGCGTGGCAAATATTCTGGAGCCACTGGCTAGCGTGGCAGGTAGTCTGGAGCGTCTGGGTAGCGAGGCAGAGTGTCTGGAGCGCCTGGCTAGCGAGGCAGAGTGTCTGGAGGGTCTAAGTAGCAAGGCAGAGTGTCTGGAGCTTCTAGCTAGCGTGGCAGAGTGTCTGGAGCGTCTATCTAGCGTAGCAGAGTGTCTGAAATCTCTGGCTAGCATGGCAGAGTGTCTGGAGCGGCTGGCTAGGAAGGCAGAGTGTCTGGAGCGTCCTGGTAGCGAGCCAGAGTGTCTGGAGTGCCTGGCTAGCGAGGCAGAGTTTCTGGAGCGTCTAAATAGCGAGGCAGAGTGCCTGGAGCGTCAAGCTAGCGTGGCAGAGTGTCTGGAGCCACTGGCTAGCGAAACAGAGTGTTTAAAGCATTAAAATATTAAAGCAAAGCGTCTGGAGCGCCTGGGTAGCGATGCAGAGTGTCTGGAGCTTTTTGCTAGTGAGGCAGAGTGTCTGCAGCGTCTGGCTAGCATGGCAGAGTGTCTGGAGCGTCTGGATAGTTAAGCAGAAATTCTGGAGCGTCTTGCTAGCGAGGCAGAGTGTCTGGAGCGTCTGACTAGCGTGGCAGAGTGTCTGGAGCGTCTTACTAGCGTGGCAGTAAGTCTGAAACGTCTGGCTAGCATGGCAGAGTGTCTGGAGCGGCTGGCTAGCGTGGCAGAGTGTCTGGAGCGTCTAGCTAGCGTAGCAGAGTGTCTGGAGCCTCTGGCAAGCGTGGCAGATAATCTGGAGCCACTGGCTAGCGTGGCAGATAGTCTGGAGCGTCTGGGTAGCGAGGCAGCGTGTCTGGAGCGCCTGGCTAGCGAGGTAGAGTGTCTGGAGCATCTAGCTAGCGAGGCAGAGAGTCTGGAGCATCTAGCTAGCGAGGCAGAGAGTCTGGAGAGTCTAGCTAGCGTAGCAGAGTGTCTGAAACCTCTGGCTAGCGTGGCAGTAAGTCTGAAACGTCTGGCTGGCATGGCAGAGTGTCTGGAGCGGCTGGCTAGCGAGGCAGAGTGTCTAGAGCGTCTGGGTAGCGAGGCAGAGTGTCTGGAGCTCCTGGCTAGCGAGGCAGAGTGTCTGGAGGGTCTTAGTAGCAAGGCAGAGTGTCTGGAGCGTCAAGATAGCGTGGCAGAGTGTCTGGAGCGTCTAGCTAGCGTAGCAGAGTGTCTGAAATCTCTGGCTAGCATGGCAGAGTGTCTGGAGATTTTGGGTAGCAAGGCAGAGTGTCTGGAGCGCCTGGCTAGCGAGGCAGAGTGTCTGGAGCGTCTTGCTAGCGTGGCAGAGTGTCTGGAGCCTCTGGCTAGCGTGGCAGATAATCTGGAGCCACTGGCTAGCGTGGCAGATAGTCTGGAGCGTCTGGGTAGCGAGGCAGCGTGTCTGGAGCGCCTGGCTAGCGAGGCAGAGTGTCTGGATGGTCTGGGTAGCAAGGCAGAGTGTCTGGAGCGTCTAGCTAGCGAAGCAGAGTGTCTGGAGCGTCTAGCTAGCGTAGCAGAGTGTCTGGAGCGTCTGGGTAGCGAGGCAGAGTTTCTGGAGCGCCTGGGTAGCAAGACAGAGAGTCTGGAGCGTCTGGGTAGCGAGGCAGAGTGTCTGGAGCGCCTGGCTAGCGAGGCAGAGTGTCTGGAGCGTCTAGCTAGCATGGTAGAGTAACTGGAGCGTCTGAATAGCGAGGCAGAGTGTCTGGAGCGTCTGGCGAGCGTGGCTGAGTGTCTGGAGCGTCTTGCTAGCGTGGCAGAGTGTCTGGAGCCTATGGCTAGCGTGGCGGATAGTCTATAGCGTCTGGCTAGCATGGTAGAGTGTCTGGAGCGTCTAGCTAGCGAGGCAGAGTGTCTAAAGCGCCTGGCTAGCGAGGCAGAGTCTCTTGAGCGTCTGGGTAGCGAGGCAGAGTGTCTGGAGCATCTTGCTAGCGTGGCAGAGTGTCTGGAGCGTCTGGCTAGCGTGGCAGAGTGTCTGGAGCGTCTTGCTAGCGTGGCAGAGTGTTTTGAGCGCCTGGCAAGCGAGGCAGTGTGTCTGGAGCGTCTGGGTAGCAAGGCAGAGTACCTGGAGCGTCTGGCTAGCATGGCTGAGTGTCTGGACCGTCTAGCTAGCGAAACAGAGTGTCTAAAGTAACTTGCTGGCGTGGCAGAGTGTCTGGAGCCTATGGCTAGCGTGGCAGATAGTCTAGGGCGTCTGGTTAGCATGGCAGAGTGTCTAGAGCGTCTAGCTAGCGAGGCAGAGTGTCTTGAGCGTCTGGCTAGCGAGGCAGAATCTCCGGAGCGTCTGGGTAGCGAGGCAAAGTGTCTGGATCGTCTGGCTAGCGTGGCAGAGTTTCTGGAGCGTCTGGGTAGCGAGGCAGAGTGTCTGGAGCGCCTGGCTAGCGGGGCAGAGTGTCTGGAGGGTCTGGGTAGCAAGGCAGAGTGTCTGGAGCGTCTAGCTAGCGTGGCAGAGTGTCTGGAGCGTCTAGCTAGCGTAGCAGAGTGTCTGAAATCTCTGGCTAGCATGGCAGAGTGTCTGGAGCGGCTGGCTAGGGAGGCAGAGTGTCTGGAGCGTCTGGGTAGCGAGGCAGAGTGTCTGGAGCGTCTGGATAGCGAGGCAGAGTGTCTGGAGCGCCTGGTTAGCGATGCAGAGTGTCTGGAGCGTCTGGGTGGCAAGGCAAAGTGTCTGGAACGTCTGGGTAGCGAATCAGAGTGTCTGGAGCGTCTGGCTAGCGTAGCAAAGTGTCTGGAGCGTTTGGCTAGCGTGGCAGAGTGTCTAAAGCGGCTGGCTAGCGAGGCAGAGTGTCCGGAGCGTCTGGGGAGCGAGGGAAAGTGTCTGGAACGTCTGGGTAGCGAATCAGAGTGTCTGGAGCGTCTGGCTAGCGTGGCAGAGTGTCTGGAGCGTCTAGCTAGCGTGGCAGAGTGTCTGGAGCGTCTGAGTAGCGAACCAGAGTGTCTGGAATGCCTCGCTAGCGAGGCAGAGTGTCTGGAGCGTCTTAGTAGCGAGGCAGAGTGCCTGGAGCGTCTAGCTAGCGTGGCAGAGTGTCTGGAGCAACTGGCTAGCGTGGCAGATAGTCTGAAGCGTCGAGGTAGCGAGGCAGAGTGTCTGGAGCGCCTGGCTAGCGAGGCAAAGTGTCTGGAGCGTCTGGGTAGCGAGGCAGAGTGTCTGGAGCGCCTGGCTAGCGGGGCAGAGTGTCTGGAGGGTCTGGGTAGCAAGGCAGAGTGTCTAGAGCGTCTGGCGAGCGTGGCTGAGTGTCTGGAGCGTCTTGCTAGCGTGGCAGAGTGTCTGGAGCCTATGGCTAGCGTGGCGGATAGTCTATAGCGTCTGGCTAGCATGGTAGAGTGTCTGGAGCGTCTAGCTAGCGAGGCAGAGTGTCTAAAGCGCCTGGCTAGCGAGGCAGAGTCTCTTGAGCGTCTGGGTAGCGAGGCAGAGTGTCTGGAGCATCTTGCTAGCGTGGCAGAGTGTCTGGAGCGTCTGGCTAGCGTGGCAGAGTGTCTGGAGCGTCTTGCTAGCGTGGCAGAGTGTTTTGAGCGCCTGGCAAGCGAGGCAGTGTGTCTGGAGCGTCTGGGTAGCAAGGCAGAGTACCTGGAGCGTCTGGCTAGCATGGCTGAGTGTCTGGACCGTCTAGCTAGCGAAACAGAGTGTCTAAAGTAACTTGCTGGCGTGGCAGAGTGTCTGGAGCCTATGGCTAGCGTGGCAGATAGTCTAGGGCGTCTGGTTAGCATGGCAGAGTGTCTAGAGCGTCTAGCTAGCGAGGCAGAGTGTCTTGAGCGTCTGGCTAGCGAGGCAGAATCTCCGGAGCGTCTGGGTAGCGAGGCAAAGTGTCTGGATCGTCTGGCTAGCGTGGCAGAGTTTCTGGAGCGTCTGGGTAGCGAGGCAGAGTGTCTGGAGCGCCTGGCTAGCGGGGCAGAGTGTCTGGAGGGTCTGGGTAGCAAGGCAGAGTGTCTGGAGCGTCTAGCTAGCGTGGCAGAGTGTCTGGAGCGTCTAGCTAGCGTAGCAGAGTGTCTGAAATCTCTGGCTAGCATGGCAGAGTGTCTGGAGCGGCTGGCTAGGGAGGCAGAGTGTCTGGAGCGTCTGGGTAGCGAGGCAGAGTGTCTGGAGCGTCTGGATAGCGAGGCAGAGTGTCTGGAGCGCCTGGTTAGCGATGCAGAGTGTCTGGAGCGTCTGGGTGGCAAGGCAAAGTGTCTGGAACGTCTGGGTAGCGAATCAGAGTGTCTGGAGCGTCTGGCTAGCGTAGCAAAGTGTCTGGAGCGTTTGGCTAGCGTGGCAGAGTGTCTAAAGCGGCTGGCTAGCGAGGCAGAGTGTCCGGAGCGTCTGGGGAGCGAGGGAAAGTGTCTGGAACGTCTGGGTAGCGAATCAGAGTGTCTGGAGCGTCTGGCTAGCGTGGCAGAGTGTCTGGAGCGTCTAGCTAGCGTGGCAGAGTGTCTGGAGCGTCTGAGTAGCGAACCAGAGTGTCTGGAATGCCTCGCTAGCGAGGCAGAGTGTCTGGAGCGTCTTAGTAGCGAGGCAGAGTGCCTGGAGCGTCTAGCTAGCGTGGCAGAGTGTCTGGAGCAACTGGCTAGCGTGGCAGATAGTCTGAAGCGTCGAGGTAGCGAGGCAGAGTGTCTGGAGCGCCTGGCTAGCGAGGCAAAGTGTCTGGAGCGTCTGGGTAGCGAGGCAGAGTGTCTGGAGCGCCTGGCTAGCGGGGCAGAGTGTCTGGAGGGTCTGGGTAGCAAGGCAGAGTGTCTAGAGCGTCTAGCTAGCGTGGCAGAGTGTCTGGAGCGTCTAGCTAGCGTAGCAGAGTGTCTGAAATCTCTGGCTAGCATGGCAGAGTGTCTGGAGCGGCTGGCTAGGGAGGCAGAGTGTCTGGAGCGTCTGGGTAGCGAGGCAGAGTGTCTGGAGCGTCTGGAAAGCGAGGCAGAGTGTCTGGAGCGCCTGGTTAGCGATGCAGAGTGTCTGGAGCGTCCAGCTAGCGTGGCAGAGTGTCTGGAGCCTCTGGCTAGCGTGGCAAATATTCTGGAGCCATTGGCTAGCGTGGCAGATAGTCTGGAGCGTCTGGGTAGCGAGGCAGAGTGTCTGGAGCGCCTGGCTAGCGAGGCAGAGTGTCTGAAGGGTCTAAGTAGCAAGGCAGAGTGTCTGGAGCTTCTAGCTAGCGTGGCAGAGTGTCTGGAGCGTCTAGCTAGCGTAGCAGAGTGTCTGTAATCTCTGGCTAGCATGGCAGAGTGTCTGGAGCGGCTGGCTAGGAAGGCAGAGTGTCTGGAGCGTCCTGGTAGCGAGCCAGAGTGTCTGGAGTGCCTGGCTAGCGAGGCAGAGTTTCTGGAGCTACTAAATAGCGAGGCAGAGTGCCTAGAGCGTCAAGCTAGCGTGGCAGAGTGTCTGGAGCCACTGGCTAGCGTAGCAGAGTGTTTAAAGCATTAAAATATTAAAGCAAAGCGTCTGGAGCGCCTGGGTAGCGATGCAGAGTGTCTGGAGCTTTTTGCTAGTGAGGCAGAGTGTCTGCAGCGTCTGGCTAGCATGGCAGAGTGTCTGGAGCGTCTGGATAGTAAAGCAGAAATTCTGGAGCGTCTTGCTAGCGAGGCAGAGTGTCTGGAGCGTCTGACTAGCGTGGCAGAGTGTCTGGAGCGTCATGCTAGCGAGGCAGAGTTTCTTGTGCGTGTTATTACCGAGGCAAAGTGTCTGAAGCGATTTGCAATAAAACGAGAGTGTATGGAGCGTCTGTCTAGCAAGGCAAAGTATCTGACGCCAATCTAGCGAGGCAGAGTTTCTGGAGCGTCTGGGTAGCGAGGCAGAGTGTCTGGAGCGTCTAGCTAGCGTGGCAGATAGTCTGGAGCATCTAACTACCAATGCAGAGTGTCTGGAGCGTCTAGCTAGCGTGGCAGATAGTCTGGATCATCTTACTTCCAAGGCAGAGTGTCTGGGGCGTCTAGCTAGCGAGGAAGAGTGTCTGAAACGTCTTGCTAGCAAAGCAGAGTGTCTGGAGCGTCTGGCTAGCATGGATGAGTGTCTGGAGCGTCTGGCAAGCAAAGCAGAGTGCCTGGAGCTTCTTGCTAGTGAGGCAAAGTGTCTGGAGCGAATTGCAAGCATGGCAGAGCTTCTGAAGAGTCTGGCTAGGAAGGCAGATAGTCTGGAGCGTCTTGCAAGCGAGGCAGAGTTTCTGGAGCGTTTTATTACCGAGGTAGAGTGTCTAAAGCGTCTTCCTAACAAAGAAGGGGGTCTGTAGCTTTTGGCTAGCGTGGTAGAGTGTCTGGAGCGTCTGGCAAGCAAAGCAGAGTATCTGGAGCGTCAGGCATGCCAAACAGGGTGTCTGGAGCGTCTTGCTTCTAAGACAGAGTGTTTGGAGCGTCTGGCAAGCGAGACAGGGTGTCTGGAGCGTCTTGCTTCTAAGACAGAGTGTTTAGAGCGTCTAGCAAGTGAGGCAGAATGTCTGGAGCGTCTTGCTTCTAAGGCAGACTGTCTGGAGAGTCTGGCAAGCGGGGAAAAGTGTCTGGAGTGTCTTTTTACCGAGGCTTAGTGTCTAGAGCGACTAGCTAGCAAGACAGAGAGTCTGGAGCGTCTGGGTAGCGAGGCAGCGTGTCTGGAGCGCCTGGCTAGCGAGGCAGAGTGTCTGGAGCGGCTGGCTAGGAAGGCAGAGTGTCTGGAGCGTCCTGGTAGCGAGCCAGAGTGTCTGGAGTGCCTGGCTAGCGAGGCAGAGTTTCTGGAGCTACTAAATAGCGAGGCAGAGTGCCTAGAGCGTCAAGCTAGCGTGGCAGAGTGTCTGGAGCCACTGGCTAGCGTAGCAGAGTGTTTAAAGCATTAAAATATTAAAGCAAAGCGTCTGGAGCGCCTGGGTAGCGATGCAGAGTGTCTGGAGCTTTTTGCTAGTGAGGCAGAGTGTCTGCAGCGTCTGGCTAGCATGGCAGAGTGTCTGGAGCGTCTGGATAGTAAAGCAGAAATTCTGGAGCGTCTTGCTAGCGAGGCAGAGTGTCTGGAGCGTCTGACTAGCGTGGCAGAGTGTCTGGAGCGTCATGCTAGCGAGGCAGAGTTTCTTGTGCGTGTTATTACCGAGGCAAAGTGTCTGAAGCGATTTGCAATAAAACGAGAGTGTATGGAGCGTCTGTCTAGCAAGGCAAAGTATCTGACGCCAATCTAGCGAGGCAGAGTTTCTGGAGCGTCTGGGTAGCGAGGCAGAGTGTCTGGAGCGTCTAGCTAGCGTGGCAGATAGTCTGGAGCATCTAACTACCAATGCAGAGTGTCTGGAGCGTCTAGCTAGCGTGGCAGATAGTCTGGATCATCTTACTTCCAAGGCAGAGTGTCTGGGGCGTCTAGCTAGCGAGGAAGAGTGTCTGAAACGTCTTGCTAGCAAAGCAGAGTGTCTGGAGCGTCTGGCTAGCATGGATGAGTGTCTGGAGCGTCTGGCAAGCAAAGCAGAGTGCCTGGAGCTTCTTGCTAGTGAGGCAAAGTGTCTGGAGCGAATTGCAAGCATGGCAGAGCTTCTGAAGAGTCTGGCTAGGAAGGCAGATAGTCTGGAGCGTCTTGCAAGCGAGGCAGAGTTTCTGGAGCGTTTTATTACCGAGGTAGAGTGTCTAAAGCGTCTTCCTAACAAAGAAGGGGGTCTGTAGCTTTTGGCTAGCGTGGTAGAGTGTCTGGAGCGTCTGGCAAGCAAAGCAGAGTATCTGGAGCGTCAGGCATGCCAAACAGGGTGTCTGGAGCGTCTTGCTTCTAAGACAGAGTGTTTGGAGCGTCTGGCAAGCGAGACAGGGTGTCTGGAGCGTCTTGCTTCTAAGACAGAGTGTTTAGAGCGTCTAGCAAGTGAGGCAGAATGTCTGGAGCGTCTTGCTTCTAAGGCAGACTGTCTGGAGAGTCTGGCAAGCGGGGAAAAGTGTCTGGAGTGTCTTTTTACCGAGGCTTAGTGTCTAGAGCGACTAGCTAGCAAGACAGAGAGTCTGGAGCGTCTGGGTAGCGAGGCAGCGTGTCTGGAGCGCCTGGCTAGCGAGGCAGAGTGTCTGGAGCGGCTGGCTAGGAAGGCAGAGTGTCTGGAGCGTCCTGGTAGCGAGCCAGAGTGTCTGGAGTGCCTGGCTAGCGAGGCAGAGTTTCTGGAGCTACTAAATAGCGAGGCAGAGTGCCTAGAGCGTCAAGCTAGCGTGGCAGAGTGTCTGGAGCCACTGGCTAGCGTAGCAGAGTGTTTAAAGCATTAAAATATTAAAGCAAAGCGTCTGGAGCGCCTGGGTAGCGATGCAGAGTGTCTGGAGCTTTTTGCTAGTGAGGCAGAGTGTCTGCAGCGTCTGGCTAGCATGGCAGAGTGTCTGGAGCGTCTGGATAGTAAAGCAGAAATTCTGGAGCGTCTTGCTAGCGAGGCAGAGTGTCTGGAGCGTCTGACTAGCGTGGCAGAGTGTCTGGAGCGTCATGCTAGCGAGGCAGAGTTTCTTGTGCGTGTTATTACCGAGGCAAAGTGTCTGAAGCGATTTGCAATAAAACGAGAGTGTATGGAGCGTCTGTCTAGCAAGGCAAAGTATCTGACGCCAATCTAGCGAGGCAGAGTTTCTGGAGCGTCTGGGTAGCGAGGCAGAGTGTCTGGAGCGTCTAGCTAGCGTGGCAGATAGTCTGGAGCATCTAACTACCAATGCAGAGTGTCTGGAGCGTCTAGCTAGCGTGGCAGATAGTCTGGATCATCTTACTTCCAAGGCAGAGTGTCTGGGGCGTCTAGCTAGCGAGGAAGAGTGTCTGAAACGTCTTGCTAGCAAAGCAGAGTGTCTGGAGCGTCTGGCTAGCATGGATGAGTGTCTGGAGCGTCTGGCAAGCAAAGCAGAGTGCCTGGAGCTTCTTGCTAGTGAGGCAAAGTGTCTGGAGCGAATTGCAAGCATGGCAGAGCTTCTGAAGAGTCTGGCTAGGAAGGCAGATAGTCTGGAGCGTCTTGCAAGCGAGGCAGAGTTTCTGGAGCGTTTTATTACCGAGGTAGAGTGTCTAAAGCGTCTTCCTAGCAAAGAAGGGGGTCTGTAGCTTTTGGCTAGCGTGGTAGAGTGTCTGGAGCGTCTGGCAAGCAAAGCAGAGTATCTGGAGCGTCAGGCATGCCAAACAGGGTGTCTGGAGCGTCTTGCTTCTAAGACAGAGTGTTTGGAGCGTCTGGCAAGCGAGACAGGGTGTCTGGAGCGTCTTGCTTCTAAGACAGAGTGTTTAGAGCGTCTAGCAAGTGAGGCAGAATGTCTGGAGCGTCTTGCTTCTAAGGCAGACTGTCTGGAGAGTCTGGCAAGCGGGGAAAAGTGTCTGGAGTGTCTTTTTACCGAGGCTTAGTGTCTAGAGCGACTAGCTAGCAAGACAGAGAGTCTGGAGCGTCTGGGTAGCGAGGCAGCGTGTCTGGAGCGCCTGGCTAGCGAGGCAGAGTGTCTGGAGGGTCTGGGTAGCAAGGCAGAGTGTCTGGAGCGTCTAGCTAGCGAGGCAGAGAGTCTGGAGAGTCTAGCTAGCGTAGCAGAGTGTCTGAAACCTCTGGCTCGCGTGGCAGTAAGTCTGAAACGTCGGGCTAGCATGGCAGAGTGTCTGGAGCGGCTGGCTAGCGTGGCAGAGTGTCTGGAGCGTCTAGCTAGCGTAGCAGAGTGTCTGGAGCCTCTGGCTAGCGTGGCAGATAATCTGGAGCCTCTGGCTAGCGTGGCAGATAGTCTGGAGCGTCTGGGTAGCAAGACAGAGTGTCTGGAGCGTCTAGCTAGCGTAGCAGAGTGTCTGGAGCGTCTGGGTAGCGAATCAGAGTGTCTGGAGCGCCTGGCTAGCGAAGCAGAGGGTCTGGAGCGTCTGGATAGCAAGACAGAGTGTCTGGAGCTTTTTGCTAGTGAGGCAGAGTGTCTGCAGCGTCTGGCTAGCATGGCAGAGTGTCTGGAGCGTCTGGATAGTTAAGCAGAAATTCTGGAGCGTCTTGCTAGCGAGGCAGAGTGTCTGGAGCGTCTGACTAGCGTGGCAGAGTGTCTGGAGCGTCTTGCTAGCGAGGCAGAGTTTCTTGAGCGTGATATTACCGAGGCAAAGTGTCTGAAGCGATTTGCAATAAAACGAGAGTGTATGGAGCGTCTGTCTAGCAAGGCAAAGTGTCTGACGCCAATCTAGCGAGGCAGAGTTTCTGGAGCGTCTGGGTAGCGAGGCAGAGTGTCTGGAGCGTCTAGCTAGCGTGGCAAAAAGTCTGGAGCATCTAACTACCAAGGCAGAGTGTCTGGAGCGTCTAGCTAGCGTGGCAGATAGTCTGGATCATCTAACTACCAATGCAGAGTGTCTGGAGCGTCTAGCTAGCGTGGCAGATAGTCTGGAGCATCTTACTACCAAGGCAGAGTGTCTGGGGCGTCTAGCTAGCGAGGAAGAGTGTCTGAAACGTCTTGCTAGCAAAGCAGAGTGTCTAGAGCGTCTTGTTAGCGAGGCAGAGTGTCTGAAGCGTCTTTTTAGCGAGGCAGCGTGTCTGGAGCGTCTGGCTAGCATGGATGAGTGTCTGGAGCGTCTGGCAAGCAAAGCAGAGTGCCTGGAGCGTCAGGCATGCCAAACAGGGTGTCTGGAGCGTCTTGCTTCTAAGACAGAGTGTTTGGAGCGTCTGGCAAGCGAGACAGGGTGTCTGGAGCGTCTTGCTTCTAAGACTGAGTGTTTAGAGCGTCTAGCAAGTGAGGCAGAATGTCTGGAGCGTCTTGCTTCTAAGGCAGACTGTCTGGAGAGTCTGGCAAGCGGGGAAAAGTGTCTGGAGTGTCTTTTTACCGAGGCTTAGTGTCTAGAGCGACTAGCTAGCAAGACAGAGAGTCTGGAGCGTCTGGGTAGCAAGACAGAGTGTCTGGAGCGTCTAGCTAGCGTAGCAGAGTGTCTGGAGCGTCTGGGTAGCAAGACAGAGTGTCTGGAGCGTCTAGCTAGCGTAGCAGAGTGTCTGGGGCGTCTGGGTAGCGAGGCAGAGTGTCTGGAGCGCCTGGCTAGCGAGGCAGAGTGTCTGAAGAGTCTAGCTAGCATGGTAGAGTAACTGGAGCGTCTGAATAGCGAGGCAGAGTGTCTGGAGCGTCCGGCGAGCGTAGCTGAGTGTCTGGAGCGTCTTGCTAGCGTGGCAGATTGTCTGGAGCCTATGGCTAGCGTGGCGGATAGTCTATAGCGTCTGGCTAGCATGGTAGAGTGTCTGGAGCGTCTAGCTAGCGAGGCAGAGTGTCTAAAGCGCCTGGCTTGCGAGGCAGAGTCTCTTGAGCGTCTGGGTAGCGAGGCAGAGTGTCTGGAGCGTCTTGCTAGCGTGGCAGAGTGTCTGGAGCGTCTAGCTAGCGTAGCAGAGTGTCTGAAATCTCTGGCTAGCATGTCAGAGTGTCTGGAGAACCCGGCTAGGAAGGCAGAGTGTCTGGAGGGTCTGGGTAGCAAGGCAGAGTGTCTGGAGCGTCTAGCTAGCGAAGCAGAGTGTCTGGTGTGTCTAAGTAGCTAGGCAAAGTGTCTGGAGCGTCTGGGTAGCGAATCAGAGTGTCTGGAGCGCCTGGCTAGCAAAGCAGAGGGTCTGGAGCGTCTGGATAGCAAGACAGAGTGTCTGGAGCGTCTAGGTAGCGAGGCAGAGTGTCTGGAGCGCCTGGGTAGCAAGACAGAGTGTCTGGAGCGTCTAGCTAGCGTAGCAGAGTGTCTGGAGCGTCTGGGTAGCGAATCAGAGTGTCTGCAGCGTCTGGCTAGCATGGCAGAGTGTCTGGAGCGTCTGGATAGTTAAGCAGAAATTCTGGAGCGTCTTGCTAGCGAGGCAGAGTGTCTGGAGCGTCTGACTAGCGTGGCAGAGTGTCTGGAGCGTCTTGCTAGCGAGGCAGAGTTTCTTGAGCGTGATATTACCGAGGCAAAGTGTCTGAAGCGATTTGCAATAAAACGAGAGTGTATGGAGCGTCTGTCTAGCAAGGCAAAGTGTCTGACGCCAATCTAGCGATGCAGAGTTTCTGGAGCGTCTGGGTAGCGAGGCAGAGTGTCTGGAGCGTCTAGCTAGCGTGTCAGATAGTCTGGAGCATCTAACTACCAAGGCAGAGTGTCTGGAGCGTCTAGCTAGCGTGGCAGATAGTCTGGAGCATCTAACTACCAATGCAGAGTGTCTGGAGCGTCTAGCTAGCGTGGCAGATAGTCTGGAGCATCTTACTACCAAGGCAGAGTGTCTGGGGCGTCTAGCTAGCGAGGAAGAGTGTCTGAAACGTCTTGCTAGCAAAGCAGAGTGTCTAGAGCGTCTTGTTAGCGAGGCAGAGTGTCTGAAGCGTCTTTTTAGCGAGGCAGCGTGTCTGGAGCGTCTGGCTAGCATGGATGAGTGTCTGGAGCGTCTGGCAAGCAAAGCAGAGTGCCTGGAGCGTCAGGCATGCCAAACAGGGTGTCTGGAGCGTCTTGCTTCTAAGACAGAGTGTTTGGAGCGTCTGGCAAGCGAGACAGGGTGTCTGGAGCGTCTTGCTTCTAAGACAGAGTGTTTAGAGCGTCTAGCAAGTGAGGCAGAATGTCTGGAGCATCTTGCTTCTAAGGCAGACTGTCTGGAGAGTCTGGCAAGCGGGGAAAAGTGTCTGGAGTGTCTTTTTACCGAGGCTTAGTGTCTAGAGCGACTAGCTAGCAAGACAGAGAGTCTGGAGCGTCTGGGTAGCAAGACAGAGTGTCTGGAGCGTCTAGCTAGCGTAGCAGAGTGTCTGGAGCGTCTGGGTAGCGAGGCAGAGTGTCTGGAGCGCCTGGCTAGCGAGGCAGAGTGTCTGGAGGGACTTAGTAGCAAGGCAGAGTGTCTGGAGCTTCTAGCTAGCGTAACAGAGTATCTGGAGCGTCTAGCTAGCGTAGCAGAGTGTCTGAAATCTCTGGCTAGCATGGCAGAGTGTCTGGAGCGGCTGGCTAGGGAGGCAGAGTGTCTGGAGCGTCTGGGTAGCGAGGCAGAGTGTCTGGAGCGTCTGGATAGCGAGGCAGAGTGTCTGGAGCGCCTGGTTAGCGATGCAGAGTGTCTGGAGCGTCTAGCTAGCGTGGCAGAGTGTCTGGAGCCTCTGGCTAGCGTGGCAAATATTCTGGAGCCACTGGCTAGCGTGGCAGGTAGTCTGGAGCGTCTGGGTAGCGAGGCAGAGTGTCTGGAGCGCCTGGCTAGCGAGGCAGAGTGTCTGGAGGGTCTAAGTAGCAAGGCAGAGTGTCTGGAGCTTCTAGCTAGCGTGGCAGAGTGTCTGGAGCGTCTATCTAGCGTAGCAGAGTGTCTGAAATCTCTGGCTAGCATGGCAGAGTGTCTGGAGCGGCTGGCTAGGAAGGCAGAGTGTCTGGAGCGTCCTGGTAGCGAGCCAGAGTGTCTGGAGTGCCTGGCTAGCGAGGCAGAGTTTCTGGAGCGTCTAAATAGCGAGGCAGAGTGCCTGGAGCGTCAAGCTAGCGTGGCAGAGTGTCTGGAGCCACTGGCTAGCGAAACAGAGTGTTTAAAGCATTAAAATATTAAAGCAAAGCGTCTGGAGCGCCTGGGTAGCGATGCAGAGTGTCTGGAGCTTTTTGCTAGTGAGGCAGAGTGTCTGCAGCGTCTGGCTAGCATGGCAGAGTGTCTGGAGCGTCTGGATAGTTAAGCAGAAATTCTGGAGCGTCTTGCTAGCGAGGCAGAGTGTCTGGAGCGTCTGACTAGCGTGGCAGAGTGTCTGGAGCGTCTTACTAGCGTGGCAGTAAGTCTGAAACGTCTGGCTAGCATTGCAGAGTGTCTGGAGCGGCTGGCTAGCGTGGCAGAGTGTCTGGAGCGTCGAGCTAGCGTAGCAGAGTGTCTGGAGCCTCTGGCAAGCGTGGCAGATAATCTGGAGCCACTGGCTAGCGTGGCAGATAGTCTGGAGCGTCTGGGTAGCGAGGCAGCGTGTCTGGAGCGCCTGGCTAGCGAGGTAGAGTGTCTGGAGCATCTAGCTAGCGAGGCAGAGAGTCTGGAGCATCTAGCTAGCGAGGCAGAGAGTCTGGAGAGTCTAGCTAGCGTAGCAGAGTGTCTGAAACCTCTGGCTAGCGTGGCAGTAAGTCTGAAACGTCTGGCTGGCATGGCAGAGTGTCTGGAGCGGCTGGCTAGCGAGGCAGAGTGTCTAGAGCGTCTGGGTAGCGAGGCAGAGTGTCTGGAGCTCCTGGCTAGCGAGGCAGAGTGTCTGGAGGGTCTTAGTAGCAAGGCAGAGTGTCTGGAGCGTCAAGATAGCGTGGCAGAGTGTCTGGAGCGTCTAGCTAGCGTAGCAGAGTGTCTGAAATCTCTGGCTAGCATGGCAGAGTGTCTGGAGATTTTGGGTAGCAAGGCAGAGTGTCTGGAGCGCCTGGCTAGCGAGGCAGAGTGTCTGGAGCGTCTTGCTAGCGTGGCAGAGTGTCTGGAGCCTCTGGCTAGCGTGGCAGATAATCTGGAGCCACTGGCTAGCGTGGCAGATAGTCTGGAGCGTCTGGGTAGCGAGGCAGCGTGTCTGGAGCGCCTGGCTAGCGAGGCAGAGTGTCTGGAGGGTCTGGGTAGCAAGGCAGAGTGTCTGGAGCGTCTAGCTAGCGAAGCAGAGTGTCTGGAGCGTCTAGCTAGCGTAGCAGAGTGTCTGGAGCGTCTGGGTAGCGAGGCAGAGTTTCTGGAGCGCCTGGGTAGCAAGACAGAGAGTCAAGAGCGTCTGGGTAGCGAGGCAGTGTGTCTGGAGCGCCTGGCTAGCGAGGCAGAGTGTCTGGAGCGTCTAGCTAGCATGGTAGAGTAACTGGAGCGTCTGAATAGCGAGGCAGAGTGTCTGGAGCGTCTGGCGAGCGTGGCTGAGTGTCTGGAGCGTCTTGCTAGCGTGGCAGAGTGTCTGGAGCCTATGGCTAGCGTGGCGGATAGTCTATAGCGTCTGGCTAGCATGGTAGAGTGTCTGGAGCGTCTAGCTAGCGAGGCAGAGTGTCTAAAGCGCCTGGCTAGCGAGGCAGAGTCTCTTGAGCGTCTGGGTAGCGAGGCAGAGTGTCTGGAGCATCTTGCTAGCGTGGCAGAGTGTCTGGAGCGTCTGGCTAGCGTGGCAGAGTGTCTGGAGCGTCTTGCTAGCGTGGCAGAGTGTTTTGAGCGCCTGGCAAGTGAGGCAGTGTGTCTGGAGCGTCTGGGTAGCAAGGCAGAGTACCTGGAGCGTCTGGCTAGCATGGCTGAGTGTCTGGACCGTCTAGCTAGCGAAACAGAGTGTCTAAAGTAACTTGCTGGCGTGGCAGAGTGTCTGGAGCCTATGGCTAGCGTGGCAGATAGTCTAGGGCGTCTGGTTAGCATGGCAGAGTGTCTAGAGCGTCTAGCTAGCGAGGCAGAGTGTCTTGAGCGTCTGGCTAGCGAGGCAGAATCTCCGGAGCGTCTGGGTAGCGAGGCAAAGTGTCTGGATCGTCTGGCTAGCGTGGCAGAGTTTCTGGAGCGTCTGGGTAGCGAGGCAGAGTGTCTGGAGCGCCTGGCTAGCGGGGCAGAGTGTCTGGAGGGTCTGGGTAGCAAGGCAGAGTGTCTGGAGCGTCCAGCTAGCGTGGCAGAGTGTCTGGAGCGTCTAGCTAGCGTAGCAGAGTGTCTGAAATCTCTGGCTAGCATGGCAGAGTGTCTGGAGCGGCTGGCTAGGGAGGCAGAGTGTCTGGAGCGTCTGGGTAGCGAGGCAGAGTGTCTGGAGCGTCTGGATAGCGAGGCAGAGTGTCTGGAGCGCCTGGTTAGCGATGCAGAGTGTCTGGAGCGTCTGGGTGGCAAGGCAAAGTGTCTGGAACGTCTGGGTAGCGAATCAGAGTGTCTGGAGCGTCTGGCTAGCGTAGCAAAGTGTCTGGAGCGTTTGGCTAGCGTGGCAGAGTGTCTAAAGCGGCTGGCTAGCGAGGCAGAGTGTCCGGAGCGTCTGGGGAGCGAGGGAAAGTGTCTGGAACGTCTGGGTAGCGAATCAGAGTGTCTGGAGCGTCTGGCTAGCGTGGCAGAGTGTCTGGAGCGTCTAGCTAGCGTGGCAGAGTGTCTGGAGCGTCTGAGTAGCGAACCAGAGTGTCTGGAATGCCTCGCTAGCGAGGCAGAGTGTCTGGAGCGTCTTAGTAGCGAGGCAGAGTGCCTGGAGCGTCTAGCTAGCGTGGCAGAGTGTCTGGAGCAACTGGCTAGCGTGGCAGATAGTCTGAAGCGTCGAGGTAGCGAGGCAGAGTGTCTGGAGCGCCTGGCTAGCGAGGCAAAGTGTCTGGAGCGTCTGGGTAGCGAGGCAGAGTGTCTGGAGCGCCTGGCTAGCGGGGCAGAGTGTCTGGAGGGTCTGGGTAGCAAGGCAGAGTGTCTAGAGCGTCTAGCTAGCGTGGCAGAGTGTCTGGAGCGTCTAGCTAGCGTAGCAGAGTGTCTGAAATCTCTGGCTAGCATGGCAGAGTGTCTGGAGCGGCTGGCTAGGGAGGCAGAGTGTCTGGAGCGTCTGGGTAGCGAGGCAGAGTGTCTGGAGCGTCTGGAAAGCGAGGCAGAGTGTCTGGAGCGCCTGGTTAGCGATGCAGAGTGTCTGGAGCAACCAGCTAGCGTGGCAGAGTGTCTGGAGCCTCTGGCTAGCGTGGCAAATATTCTGGAGCCATTGGCTAGCGTGGCAGATAGTCTGGAGCGTCTGGGTAGCGAGGCAGAGTGTCTGGAGCGCCTGGCTAGCGAGGCAGAGTGTCTGAAGGGTCTAAGTAGCAAGGCAGAGTGTCTGGAGCTTCTAGCTAGCGTGGCAGAGTGTCTGGAGCGTCTAGCTAGCGTAGCAGAGTTTCTGTAATCTCTGGCTAGCATGGCAGAGTGTCTGGAGCGGCTGGCTAGGAAGGCAGAGTGTCTGGAGCGTCCTGGTAGCGAGCCAGAGTGTCTGGAGTGCCTGGTTAGCGAGGCAGAGTTTCTGGAGCTACTAAATAGCGAGGCAGAGTGCCTAGAGCGTCAAGCTAGCGTGGCAGAGTGTCTGGAGCCACTGGCTAGCGTAGCAGAGTGTTTAAAGCATTAAAATATTAAAGCAAAGCGTCTGGAGCGCCTGGGTAGCGATGCAGAGTGTCTGGAGCTTTTTGCTAGTGAGGCAGAGTGTCTGCAGCGTCTGGCTAGCATGGCAGAGTGTCTGGAGCGTCTGGATAGTAAAGCAGAAATTCTGGAGCGTCTTGCTAGCGAGGCAGAGTGTCTGGAGCGTCTGACTAGCGTGGCAGAGTGTCTGGAGCGTCATGCTAGCGAGGCAGAGTTTCTTGTGCGTGTTATTACCGAGGCAAAGTGTCTGAAGCGATTTGCAATAAAACGAGAGTGTATGGAGCGTCTGTCTAGCAAGGCAAAGTATCTGACGCCAATCTAGCGAGGCAGAGTTTCTGGAGCGTCTGGGTAGCGAGGCAGAGTGTCTGGAGCGTCTAGCTAGCGTGGCAGATAGTCTGGAGCATCTAACTACCAATGCAGAGTGTCTGGAGCGTCTAGCTAGCGTGGCAGATAGTCTGGATCATCTTACTTCCAAGGCAGAGTGTCTGGGGCGTCTAGCTAGCGAGGAAGAGTGTCTGAAACGTCTTGCTAGCAAAGCAGAGTGTCTGGAGCGTCTGGCTAGCATGGATGAGTGTCTGGAGCGTCTGGCAAGCAAAGCAGAGTGCCTGGAGCTTCTTGCTAGTGAGGCAAAGTGTCTGGAGCGAATTGCAAGCATGGCAGAGCTTCTGAAGAGTCTGGCTAGGAAGGCAGATAGTCTGGAGCGTCTTGCAAGCGAGGCAGAGTTTCTGGAGCGTTTTATTACCGAGGTAGAGTGTCTAAAGCGTCTTCCTAGCAAAGAAGGGGGTCTGTAGCTTTTGGCTAGCGTGGTAGAGTGTCTGGAGCGTCTGGCAAGCAAAGCAGAGTATCTGGAGCGTCAGGCATGCCAAACAGGGTGTCTGGAGCGTCTTGCTTCTAAGACAGAGTGTTTGGAGCGTCTGGCAAGCGAGACAGGGTGTCTGGAGCGTCTTGCTTCTAAGACAGAGTGTTTAGAGCGTCTAGCAAGTGAGGCAGAATGTCTGGAGCGTCTTGCTTCTAAGGCAGACTGTCTGGAGAGTCTGGCAAGCGGGGAAAAGTGTCTGGAGTGTCTTTTTACCGAGGCTTAGTGTCTAGAGCGACTAGCTAGCAAGACAGAGAGTCTGGAGCGTCTGGGTAGCGAGGCAGCGTGTCTGGAGCGCCTGGCTAGCGAGGCAGAGTGTCTGGAGCGGCTGGCTAGGAAGGCAGAGTGTCTGGAGCGTCCTGGTAGCGAGCCAGAGTGTCTGGAGTGCCTGGCTAGCGAGGCAGAGTTTCTGGAGCTACTAAATAGCGAGGCAGAGTGCCTAGAGCGTCAAGCTAGCGTGGCAGAGTGTCTGGAGCCACTGGCTAGCGTAGCAGAGTGTTTAAAGCATTAAAATATTAAAGCAAAGCGTCTGGAGCGCCTGGGTAGCGATGCAGAGTGTCTGGAGCTTTTTGCTAGTGAGGCAGAGTGTCTGCAGCGTCTGGCTAGCATGGCAGAGTGTCTGGAGCGTCTGGATAGTAAAGCAGAAATTCTGGAGCGTCTTGCTAGCGAGGCAGAGTGTCTGGAGCGTCTGACTAGCGTGGCAGAGTGTCTGGAGCGTCATGCTAGCGAGGCAGAGTTTCTTGTGCGTGTTATTACCGAGGCAAAGTGTCTGAAGCGATTTGCAATAAAACGAGAGTGTATGGAGCGTCTGTCTAGCAAGGCAAAGTATCTGACGCCAATCTAGCGAGGCAGAGTTTCTGGAGCGTCTGGGTAGCGAGGCAGAGTGTCTGGAGCGTCTAGCTAGCGTGGCAGATAGTCTGGAGCATCTAACTACCAATGCAGAGTGTCTGGAGCGTCTAGCTAGCGTGGCAGATAGTCTGGATCATCTTACTTCCAAGGCAGAGTGTCTGGGGCGTCTAGCTAGCGAGGAAGAGTGTCTGAAACGTCTTGCTAGCAAAGCAGAGTGTCTGGAGCGTCTGGCTAGCATGGATGAGTGTCTGGAGCGTCTGGCAAGCAAAGCAGAGTGCCTGGAGCTTCTTGCTAGTGAGGCAAAGTGTCTGGAGCGAATTGCAAGCATGGCAGAGCTTCTGAAGAGTCTGGCTAGGAAGGCAGATAGTCTGGAGCGTCTTGCAAGCGAGGCAGAGTTTCTGGAGCGTTTTATTACCGAGGTAGAGTGTCTAAAGCGTCTTCCTAGCAAAGAAGGGGGTCTGTAGCTTTTGGCTAGCGTGGTAGAGTGTCTGGAGCGTCCGGCAAGCAAAGCAGAGTATCTGGAGCGTCAGGCATGCCAAACAGGGTGTCTGGAGCGTCTTGCTTCTAAGACAGAGTGTTTGGAGCGTCTGGCAAGCGAGACAGGGTGTCTGGAGCGTCTTGCTTCTAAGACAGAGTGTTTAGAGCGTCTAGCAAGTGAGGCAGAATGTCTGGAGCGTCTTGCTTCTAAGGCAGACTGTCTGGAGAGTCTGGCAAGCGGGGAAAAGTGTCTGGAGTGTCTTTTTACCGAGGCTTAGTGTCTAGAGCGACTAGCTAGCAAGACAGAGAGTCTGGAGCGTCTGGGTAGCGAGGCAGCGTGTCTGGAGCGCCTGGCTAGCGAGGCAGAGTGTCTGGAGGGTCTGGGTAGCAAGGCAGAGTGTCTGGAGCGTCTAGCTAGCGAGGCAGAGAGTCTGGAGAGTCTAGCTAGCGTAGCAGAGTGTCTGAAACCTCTGGCTCGCGTGGCAGTAAGTCTGAAACGTCGGGCTAGCATGGCAGAGTGTCTGGAGCGGCTGGCTAGCGTGGCAGAGTGTCTGGAGCGTCTAGCTAGCGTAGCAGAGTGTCTGGAGCCTCTGGCTAGCGTGGCAGATAATCTGGAGCCACTGGCTAGCGTGGCAGATAGTCTGGAGCGTCTGGGTAGCAAGACAGAGTGTCTGGAGCGTCTAGCTAGCGTAGCAGAGTGTCTGGAGCGTCTGGGTAGCGAATCAGAGTGTCTGGAGCGCCTGGCTAGCGAAGCAGAGGGTCTGGAGCGTCTGGATAGCAAGACAGAGTGTCTGGAGCTTTTTGCTAGTGAGGCAGAGTGTCTGCAGCGTCTGGCTAGCATGGCAGAGTGTCTGGAGCGTCTGGATAGTTAAGCAGAAATTCTGGAGCGTCTTGCTAGCGAGGCAGAGTGTCTGGAGCGTCTGACTAGCGTGGCAGAGTGTCTGGAGCGTCTTGCTAGCGAGGCAGAGTTTCTTGAGCGTGATATTACCGAGGCAAAGTGTCTGAAGCGATTTGCAATAAAACGAGAGTGTATGGAGCGTCTGTCTAGCAAGGCAAAGTGTCTGACGCCAATCTAGCGAGGCAGAGTTTCTGGAGCGTCTGGGTAGCGAGGCAGAGTGTCTGGAGCGTCTAGCTAGCGTGGCAAAAAGTCTGGAGCATCTAACTACCAAGGCAGAGTGTCTGGAGCGTCTAGCTAGCGTGGCAGATAGTCTGGATCATCTAACTACCAATGCAGAGTGTCTGGAGCGTCTAGCTAGCGTGGCAGATAGTCTGGAGCATCTTACTACCAAGGCAGAGTGTCTGGGGCGTCTAGCTAGCGAGGAAGAGTGTCTGAAACGTCTTGCTAGCAAAGCAGAGTGTCTAGAGCGTCTTGTTAGCGAGGCAGAGTGTCTGAAGCGTCTTTTTAGCGAGGCAGCGTGTCTGGAGCGTCTGGCTAGCATGGATGAGTGTCTGGAGCGTCTGGCAAGCAAAGCAGAGTGCCTGGAGCGTCAGGCATGCCAAACAGGGTGTCTGGAGCGTCTTGCTTCTAAGACAGAGTGTTTGGAGCGTCTGGCAAGCGAGACAGGGTGTCTGGAGCGTCTTGCTTCTAAGACTGAGTGTTTAGAGCGTCTAGCAAGTGAGGCAGAATGTCTGGAGCGTCTTGCTTCTAAGGCAGACTGTCTGGAGAGTCTGGCAAGCGGGGAAAAGTGTCTGGAGTGTCTTTTTACCGAGGCTTAGTGTCTAGAGCGACTAGCTAGCAAGACAGAGAGTCTGGAGCGTCTGGGTAGCAAGACAGAGTGTCTGGAGCGTCTAGCTAGCGTAGCAGAGTGTCTGGAGCGTCTGGGTAGCAAGACAGAGTGTCTGGAGCGTCTAGCTAGCGTAGCAGAGTGTCTGGGGCGTCTGGGTAGCGAGGCAGAGTGTCTGGAGCGCCTGGCTAGCGAGGCAGAGTGTCTGGAGAGTCTAGCTAGCATGGTAGAGTAACTGGAGCGTCTGAATAGCGAGGCAGAGTGTCTGGAGCGTCCTGCGAGCGTAGCTGAGTGTCTGGAGCGTCTTGCTAGCGTGGCAGATTGTCTGGAGCCTATGGCTAGCGTGGCGGATAGTCTATAGCGTCTGGCTAGCATGGTAGAGTGTCTGGAGCGTCTAGCTAGCGAGGCAGAGTGTCTAAAGCGCCTGGCTTGCGAGGCAGAGTCTCTTGAGCGTCTGGGTAGCGAGGCAGAGTGTCTGGAGCGTCTTGCTAGCGTGGCAGAGTGTCTGGAGCGTCTAGCTAGCGTAGCAGAGTGTCTGAAATCTCTGGCTAGCATGTCAGAGTGTCTGGAGAACCCGGCTAGGAAGGCAGAGTGTCTGGAGGGTCTGGGTAGCAAGGCAGAGTGTCTGGAGCGTCTAGCTAGCGAAGCAGAGTGTCTGGTGTGTCTAAGTAGCTAGGCAAAGTGTCTGGAGCGTCTGGGTAGCGAATCAGAGTGTCTGGAGCGCCTGGCTAGCAAAGCAGAGGGTCTGGAGCGTCTGGATAGCAAGACAGAGTGTCTGGAGCGTCTAGGTAGCGAGGCAGAGTGTCTGGAGCGCCTGGGTAGCAAGACAGAGTGTCTGGAGCGTCTAGCTAGCGTAGCAGAGTGTCTGGAGCGTCTGGGTAGCGAATCAGAGTGTCTGCAGCGTCTGGCTAGCATGGCAGAGTGTCTGGAGCGTCTGGATAGTTAAGCAGAAATTCTGGAGCGTCTTGCTAGCGAGGCAGAGTGTCTGGAGCGTCTGACTAGCGTGGCAGAGTGTCTGGAGCGTCTTGCTAGCGAGGCAGAGTTTCTTGAGCGTGATATTACCGAGGCAAAGCGTCTGAAGCGATTTGCAATAAAACGAGAGTGTATGGAGCGTCTGTCTAGCAAGGCAAAGTGTCTGACGCCAATCTAGCGATGCAGAGTTTCTGGAGCGTCTGGGTAGCGAGGCAGAGTGTCTGGAGCGTCTAGCTAGCGTGTCAGATAGTCTGGAGCATCTAACTACCAAGGCAGAGTGTCTGGAGCGTCTAGCTAGCGTGGCAGATAGTCTGGAGCATCTAACTACCAATGCAGAGTGTCTGGAGCGTCTAGCTAGCGTGGCAGATAGTCTGGAGCATCTTACTACCAAGGCAGAGTGTCTGGGGCGTCTAGCTAGCGAGGAAGAGTGTCTGAAACGTCTTGCTAGCAAAGCAGAGTGTCTAGAGCGTCTTGTTAGCGAGGCAGAGTGTCTGAAGCGTCTTTTTAGCGAGGCAGCGTGTCTGGAGCGTCTGGCTAGCATGGATGAGTGTCTGGAGCGTCTGGCAAGCAAAGCAGAGTGCCTGGAGCGTCAGGCATGCCAAACAGGGTGTCTGGAGCGTCTTGCTTCTAAGACAGAGTGTTTGGAGCGTCTGGCAAGCGAGACAGGGTGTCTGGAGCGTCTTGCTTCTAAGACAGAGTGTTTAGAGCGTCTAGCAAGTGAGGCAGAATGTCTGGAGCATCTTGCTTCTAAGGCAGACTGTCTGGAGAGTCTGGCAAGCGGGGAAAAGTGTCTGGAGTGTCTTTTTACCGAGGCTTAGTGTCTAGAGCGACTAGCTAGCAAGACAGAGAGTCTGGAGCGTCTGGGTAGCAAGACAGAGTGTCTGGAGCGTCTAGCTAGCGTAGCAGAGTGTCTGGAGCGTCTGGGTAGCAAGACAGAGTGTCTGGAGCGTCTAGCTAGCGTAGCAGAGTGTCTGGGGCGTCTGGGTAGCGAGGCAGAGTGTCTGGAGCGCCTGGCTAGCGAGGCAGAGTGTCTGGAGAGTCTAGCTAGCATGGTAGAGTAACTGGAGCGTCTGAATAGCGAGGCAGAGTGTCTGGAGCGTCCGGCGAGCGTAGCTGAGTGTCTGGAGCGTCTTGCTAGCGTGGCAGAGTGTCTGGAGCCTATGGCTAGCGTGGCGGATAGTCTATAGCGTCTGGCTAGCATGGTAGAGTGTCTGGAGCGTCTAGCTAGCGAGGCAGAGTGTCTAAAGCGGCTGGCTAGCGAGGCAGAGTGTCTGGAGCGTCTGGGGAGCGGGGGAAAGTGTCTGGAACGTCTGGGTAGCGAATCAGAGTGTCTGGAGCGTCTGGCTAGCGTGGCAGAGTGTCTGGAGCGTCTAGCTAGCGTGGCAGAGTGTCTGGAGCGTCTGAGTAGCGAACCAGAGTGGCTGGAATGCCTCGCTAGCGAGGCAGAGTGTCTGGAGCGTCTTAGTAGCGAGGCAGAGTGCCTGGAGCGTCTAGCTAGCGTGGCAGAGTGTCTGGAGCAACTGGCTAGCGTGGCAGATAGTCTGAAGCGTCTAGGTAGCGAGGCAGAGTGTCTGGAGCGCCTGGCTAGCGAGGCAGAGTGTCTGGAGCGTCTGGGTAGCGAGGCAGAGTGTCTGGAGCGCCTGGCTAGCGGGGCAGAGTGTCTGGAGGGTCTGGGTAGCAAGGCAGAGTGTCTGGAGCGTCTAGCTAGCGTGGCAGAGTGTCTGGAGCGTCTAGCTAGCGTAGCAGAGTGTCTGAAATCTCTGGCTAGCATGGCAGAGTGTCTGGAGTGGCTGGCTAGGGAGGCAGAGTGTCTGGAGCGTCTGGGTAGCGAGGCAGAGTGTCTGGAGCGTCTGGATAGCGAGGCAGAGTGTCTGGAGCGCCTGGTTAGCGATGCAGAGTGTCTGGAGCGTCTAGCTAGCGTGGCAGAGTGTCTGGAGCCTCTGGCTAGCGTGGCAAATATTCTGGAGCCACTGGCTAGCGTGGCAGATAGTCTGGAGCGTCTGGGTAGCGAGGCAGAGTGTCTGGAGCGCCTGGCTAGCGAGGCAGAGTGTCTGAAGGGTCTAAGTAGCAAGGCAGAGTGTCTGGAGCTTCTAGCTAGCGTGGCAGAGTGTCTGGAGCGTCTAGCTAGCGTAGCAGAGTGTCTGAAATCTCTGGCTAGCATGGCAGAGTGTCTGGAGCGGCTGGCTAGGAAGGCAGAGTGTCTGGAGCGTCCTGGTAGCGAGCCAGAGTGTCTAGGGTGCCTGGCTAGCGAGGCAGAGTTTCTGGAGCGTCTAAATAGCGAGGCAGAGTGCCTAGAGCGTCAAGCTAGCGTGGCAGAGTGTCTGGAGCCACTGGCTAGCGTAGCAGAGTGTTTAAAGCATTAAAATATTAAAGACCGAGGTAGAGTGTCTAAAGCGTCTTCCTAGCAAAGAAGGGGGTCTGTAGCTTTTGGCTAGCGTGGTAGAGTGTCTGGAGCGTCTGGCAAGCAAAGCAGAGTATCTGGAGCGTCAGGCATGCCAAACAGGGTGTCTGGAGCGTCTTGCTTCTAAGACAGAGTGTTTGGAGCGTCTGGCAAGCGAGACAGGGTGTCTGGAGCGTCTTGCTTCTAAGACAGAGTGTTTAGAGCGTCTAGCAAGTGAGGCAGAATGTCTGGAGCGTCTTGCTTCTAAGGCAGACTGTCTGGAGAGTCTGGCAAGCGGGGAAAAGTGTCTGGAGTGTCTTTTTACCGAGGCTTAGTGTCTAGAGCGACTAGCTAGCAAGACAGAGAGTCTGGAGCGTCTGGGTAGCGAGGCAGCGTGTCTGGAGCGCCTGGCTAGCGAGGCAGAGTGTCTGGAGCGGCTGGCTAGGAAGGCAGAGTGTCTGGAGCGTCCTGGTAGCGAGCTAGAGTGTCTGGAGTGCCTGGCTAGCGAGGCAGAGTTTCTGGAGCTACTAAATAGCGAGGCAGAGTGCCTAGAGCGTCAAGCTAGCGTGGCAGAGTGTCTGGAGCCACTGGCTAGCGTAGCAGAGTGTTTAAAGCATTAAAATATTAAAGCAAAGCGTCTGGAGCGCCTGGGTAGCGATGCAGAGTGTCTGGAGCTTTTTGCTAGTGAGGCAGAGTGTCTGCAGCGTCTGGCTAGCATGGCAGAGTGTCTGGAGCGTCTGGATAGTAAAGCAGAAATTCTGGAGCGTCTTGCTAGCGAGGCAGAGTGTCTGGAGCGTCTGACTAGCGTGGCAGAGTGTCTGGAGCGTCATGCTAGCGAGGCAGAGTTTCTTGTGCGTGTTATTACCGAGGCAAAGTGTCTGAAGCGATTTGCAATAAAACGAGAGTGTATGGAGCGTCTGTCTAGCAAGGCAAAGTATCTGACGCCAATCTAGCGAGGCAGAGTTTCTGGAGCGTCTGGGTAGCGAGGCAGAGTGTCTGGAGCGTCTAGCTAGCGTGGCAGATAGTCTGGAGCATCTAACTACCAATGCAGAGTGTCTGGAGCGTCTAGCTAGCGTGGCAGATAGTCTGGATCATCTTACTTCCAAGGCAGAGTGTCTGGGGCGTCTAGCTAGCGAGGAAGAGTGTCTGAAACGTCTTGCTAGCAAAGCAGAGTGTCTGGAGCGTCTGGCTAGCATGGATGAGTGTCTGGAGCGTCTGGCAAGCAAAGCAGAGTGCCTGGAGCTTCTTGCTAGTGAGGCAAAGTGTCTGGAGCGAATTGCAAGCATGGCAGAGCTTCTGAAGAGTCTGGCTAGGAAGGCAGATAGTCTGGAGCGTCTTGCAAGCGAGGCAGAGTTTCTGGAGCGTTTTATTACCGAGGTAGAGTGTCTAAAGCGTCTTCCTAGCAAAGAAGGGGGTCTGTAGCTTTTGGCTAGCGTGGTAGAGTGTCTGGAGCGTCTGGCAAGCAAAGCAGAGTATCTGGAGCGTCAGGCATGCCAAACAGGGTGTCTGGAGCGTCTTGCTTCTAAGACAGAGTGTTTGGAGCGTCTGGCAAGCGAGACAGGGTGTCTGGAGCGTCTTGCTTCTAAGACAGAGTGTTTAGAGCGTCTAGCAAGTGAGGCAGAATGTCTGGAGCGTCTTGCTTCTAAGGCAGACTGTCTGGAGAGTCTGGCAAGCGGGGAAAAGTGTCTGGAGTGTCTTTTTACCGAGGCTTAGTGTCTAGAGCGACTAGCTAGCAAGACAGAGAGTCTGGAGCGTCTGGGTAGCGAGGCAGCGTGTCTGGAGCGCCTGGCTAGCGAGGCAGAGTGTCTGGAGGGTCTGGGTAGCAAGGCAGAGTGTCTGGAGCGTCTAGCTAGCGAGGCAGAGAGTCTGGAGAGTCTAGCTAGCGTAGCAGAGTGTCTGAAACCTCTGGCTCGCGTGGCAGTAAGTCTGAAACGTCGG
This sequence comes from Protonemura montana, assembly GCA_947568835.1. Lineage (NCBI taxonomy): Eukaryota > Metazoa > Arthropoda > Insecta > Plecoptera > Nemouridae > Protonemura > Protonemura montana. The sequence continues at coordinate 447,380 of CANOQG010000001.1, read as the reverse complement.
GCTAGCATGGCAGAGTGTCTGGAGCGGCTGGCTAGCGTGGCAGAGTGTCTGGAGCGTCTAGCTAGCGTAGCAGAGTGTCTGGAGCCTCTGGCTAGCGTGGCAGATAATCTGGAGCCACTGGCTAGCGTGGCAGATAGTCTGGAGCGTCTGGGTAGCAAGACAGAGTGTCTGGAGCGTCTAGCTAGCGTAGCAGAGTGTCTGGAGCGTCTGGGTAGCGAATCAGAGTGTCTGGAGCGCCTGGCTAGCGAAGCAGAGGGTCTGGAGCGTCTGGATAGCAAGACAGAGTGTCTGGAGCTTTTTGCTAGTGAGGCAGAGTGTCTGCAGCGTCTGGCTAGCATGGCAGAGTGTCTGGAGCGTCTGGATAGTTAAGCAGAAATTCTGGAGCGTCTTGCTAGCGAGGCAGAGTGTCTGGAGCGTCTGACTAGCGTGGCAGAGTGTCTGGAGCGTCTTGCTAGCGAGGCAGAGTTTCTTGAGCGTGATATTACCGAGGCAAAGTGTCTGAAGCGATTTGCAATAAAACGAGAGTGTATGGAGCGTCTGTCTAGCAAGGCAAAGTGTCTGACGCCAATCTAGCGAGGCAGAGTTTCTGGAGCGTCTGGGTAGCGAGGCAGAGTGTCTGGAGCGTCTAGCTAGCGTGGCAAAAAGTCTGGAGCATCTAACTACCAAGGCAGAGTGTCTGGAGCGTCTAGCTAGCGTGGCAGATAGTCTGGATCATCTAACTACCAATGCAGAGTGTCTGGAGCGTCTAGCTAGCGTGGCAGATAGTCTGGAGCATCTTACTACCAAGGCAGAGTGTCTGGGGCGTCTAGCTAGCGAGGAAGAGTGTCTGAAACGTCTTGCTAGCAAAGCAGAGTGTCTAGAGCGTCTTGTTAGCGAGGCAGAGTGTCTGAAGCGTCTTTTTAGCGAGGCAGCGTGTCTGGAGCGTCTGGCTAGCATGGATGAGTGTCTGGAGCGTCTGGCAAGCAAAGCAGAGTGCCTGGAGCGTCAGGCATGCCAAACAGGGTGTCTGGAGCGTCTTGCTTCTAAGACAGAGTGTTTGGAGCGTCTGGCAAGCGAGACAGGGTGTCTGGAGCGTCTTGCTTCTAAGACTGAGTGTTTAGAGCGTCTAGCAAGTGAGGCAGAATGTCTGGAGCGTCTTGCTTCTAAGGCAGACTGTCTGGAGAGTCTGGCAAGCGGGGAAAAGTGTCTGGAGTGTCTTTTTACCGAGGCTTAGTGTCTAGAGCGACTAGCTAGCAAGACAGAGAGTCTGGAGCGTCTGGGTAGCAAGACAGAGTGTCTGGAGCGTCTAGCTAGCGTAGCAGAGTGTCTGGAGCGTCTGGGTAGCAAGACAGAGTGTCTGGAGCGTCTAGCTAGCGTAGCAGAGTGTCTGGGGCGTCTGGGTAGCGAGGCAGAGTGTCTGGAGCGCCTGGCTAGCGAGGCAGAGTGTCTGGAGAGTCTAGCTAGCATGGTAGAGTAACTGGAGCGTCTGAATAGCGAGGCAGAGTGTCTGGAGCGTCCGGCGAGCGTAGCTGAGTGTCTGGAGCGTCTTGCTAGCGTGGCAGATTGTCTGGAGCCTATGGCTAGCGTGGCGGATAGTCTATAGCGTCTGGCTAGCATGGTAGAGTGTCTGGAGCGTCTAGCTAGCGAGGCAGAGTGTCTAAAGCGCCTGGCTTGCGAGGCAGAGTCTCTTGAGCGTCTGGGTAGCGAGGCAGAGTGTCTGGAGCGTCTTGCTAGCGTGGCAGAGTGTCTGGAGCGTCTAGCTAGCGTAGCAGAGTGTCTGAAATCTCTGGCTAGCATGTCAGAGTGTCTGGAGAACCCGGCTAGGAAGGCAGAGTGTCTGGAGGGTCTGGGTAGCAAGGCAGAGTGTCTGGAGCGTCTAGCTAGCGAAGCAGAGTGTCTGGTGTGTCTAAGTAGCTAGGCAAAGTGTCTGGAGCGTCTGGGTAGCGAATCAGCGTGTCTGGAGCGCCTGGCTAGCAAAGCAGAGGGTCTGGAGCGTCTGGATAGCAAGACAGAGTGTCTGGAGCGTCTAGGTAGCGAGGCAGAGTGTCTGGAGCGCCTGGGTAGCAAGACAGAGTGTCTGGAGCGTCTAGCTAGCGTAGCAGAGTGTCTGGAGCGTCTGGGTAGCGAATCAGAGTGTCTGCAGCGTCTGGCTAGCATGGCAGAGTGTCTGGAGCGTCTGGATAGTTAAGCAGAAATTCTGGAGCGTCTTGCTAGCGAGGCAGAGTGTCTGGAGCGTCTGACTAGCGTGGCAGAGTGTCTGGAGCGTCTTGCTAGCGAGGCAGAGTTTCTTGAGCGTGATATTACCGAGGCAAAGTGTCTGAAGCGATTTGCAATAAAACGAGAGTGTATGGAGCGTCTGTCTAGCAAGGCAAAGTGTCTGACGCCAATCTAGCGATGCAGAGTTTCTGGAGCGTCTGGGTAGCGAGGCAGAGTGTCTGGAGCGTCTAGCTAGCGTGTCAGATAGTCTGGAGCATCTAACTACCAAGGCAGAGTGTCTGGAGCGTCTAGCTAGCGTGGCAGATAGTCTGGAGCATCTAACTACCAATGCAGAGTGTCTGGAGCGTCTAGCTAGCGTGGCAGATAGTCTGGAGCATCTTACTACCAAGGCAGAGTGTCTGGGGCGTCTAGCTAGCGAGGAAGAGTGTCTGAAACGTCTTGCTAGCAAAGCAGAGTGTCTAGAGCGTCTTGTTAGCGAGGCAGAGTGTCTGAAGCGTCTTTTTAGCGAGGCAGCGTGTCTGGAGCGTCTGGCTAGCATGGATGAGTGTCTGGAGCGTCTGGCAAGCAAAGCAGAGTGCCTGGAGCGTCAGGCATGCCAAACAGGGTGTCTGGAGCGTCTTGCTTCTAAGACAGAGTGTTTGGAGCGTCTGGCAAGCGAGACAGGGTGTCTGGAGCGTCTTGCTTCTAAGACAGAGTGTTTAGAGCGTCTAGCAAGTGAGGCAGAATGTCTGGAGCATCTTGCTTCTAAGGCAGACTGTCTGGAGAGTCTGGCAAGCGGGGAAAAGTGTCTGGAGTGTCTTTTTACCGAGGCTTAGTGTCTAGAGCGACTAGCTAGCAAGACAGAGAGTCTGGAGCGTCTGGGTAGCAAGACAGAGTGTCTGGAGCGTCTAGCTAGCGTAGCAGAGTGTCTGGAGCGTCTGGGTAGCGAGGCAGAGTGTCTGGAGCGCCTGGCTAGCGAGGCAGAGTGTCTGGAGGGACTTAGTAGCAAGGCAGAGTGTCTGGAGCTTCTAGCTAGCGTAACAGAGTATCTGGAGCGTCTAGCTAGCGTAGCAGAGTGTCTGAAATCTCTGGCTAGCATGGCAGAGTGTCTGGAGCGGCTGGCTAGGGAGGCAGAGTGTCTGGAGCGTCTGGGTAGCGAGGCAGAGTGTCTGGAGCGTCTGGATAGCGAGGCAGAGTGTCTGGAGCGCCTGGTTAGCGATGCAGAGTGTCTGGAGCGTCTAGCTAGCGTGGCAGAGTGTCTGGAGCCTCTGGCTAGCGTGGCAAATATTCTGGAGCCACTGGCTAGCGTGGCAGGTAGTCTGGAGCGTCTGGGTAGCGAGGCAGAGTGTCTGGAGCGCCTGGCTAGCGAGGCAGAGTGTCTGGAGGGTCTAAGTAGCAAGGCAGAGTGTCTGGAGCTTCTAGCTAGCGTGGCAGAGTGTCTGGAGCGTCTATCTAGCGTAGCAGAGTGTCTGAAATCTCTGGCTAGCATGGCAGAGTGTCTGGAGCGGCTGGCTAGGAAGGCAGAGTGTCTGGAGCGTCCTGGTAGCGAGCCAGAGTGTCTGGAGTGCCTGGCTAGCGAGGCAGAGTTTCTGGAGCGTCTAAATAGCGAGGCAGAGTGCCTGGAGCGTCAAGCTAGCGTGGCAGAGTGTCTGGAGCCACTGGCTAGCGAAACAGAGTGTTTAAAGCATTAAAATATTAAAGCAAAGCGTCTGGAGCGCCTGGGTAGCGATGCAGAGTGTCTGGAGCTTTTTGCTAGTGAGGCAGAGTGTCTGCAGCGTCTGGCTAGCATGGCAGAGTGTCTGGAGCGTCTGGATAGTTAAGCAGAAATTCTGGAGCGTCTTGCTAGCGAGGCAGAGTGTCTGGAGCGTCTGACTAGCGTGGCAGAGTGTCTGGAGCGTCTTACTAGCGTGGCAGTAAGTCTGAAACGTCTGGCTAGCATTGCAGAGTGTCTGGAGCGGCTGGCTAGCGTGGCAGAGTGTCTGGAGCGTCGAGCTAGCGTAGCAGAGTGTCTGGAGCCTCTGGCAAGCGTGGCAGATAATCTGGAGCCACTGGCTAGCGTGGCAGATAGTCTGGAGCGTCTGGGTAGCGAGGCAGCGTGTCTGGAGCGCCTGGCTAGCGAGGTAGAGTGTCTGGAGCATCTAGCTAGCGAGGCAGAGAGTCTGGAGCATCTAGCTAGCGAGGCAGAGAGTCTGGAGAGTCTAGCTAGCGTAGCAGAGTGTCTGAAACCTCTGGCTAGCGTGGCAGTAAGTCTGAAACGTCTGGCTGGCATGGCAGAGTGTCTGGAGCGGCTGGCTAGCGAGGCAGAGTGTCTAGAGCGTCTGGGTAGCGAGGCAGAGTGTCTGGAGCTCCTGGCTAGCGAGGCAGAGTGTCTGGAGGGTCTTAGTAGCAAGGCAGAGTGTCTGGAGCGTCAAGATAGCGTGGCAGAGTGTCTGGAGCGTCTAGCTAGCGTAGCAGAGTGTCTGAAATCTCTGGCTAGCATGGCAGAGTGTCTGGAGATTTTGGGTAGCAAGGCAGAGTGTCTGGAGCGCCTGGCTAGCGAGGCAGAGTGTCTGGAGCGTCTTGCTAGCGTGGCAGAGTGTCTGGAGCCTCTGGCTAGCGTGGCAGATAATCTGGAGCCACTGGCTAGCGTGGCAGATAGTCTGGAGCGTCTGGGTAGCGAGGCAGCGTGTCTGGAGCGCCTGGCTAGCGAGGCAGAGTGTCTGGAGGGTCTGGGTAGCAAGGCAGAGTGTCTGGAGCGTCTAGCTAGCGAAGCAGAGTGTCTGGAGCGTCTAGCTAGCGTAGCAGAGTGTCTGGAGCGTCTGGGTAGCGAGGCAGAGTTTCTGGAGCGCCTGGGTAGCAAGACAGAGAGTCTGGAGCGTCTGGGTAGCGAGGCAGAGTGTCTGGAGCGCCTGGCTAGCGAGGCAGAGTGTCTGGAGCGTCTAGCTAGCATGGTAGAGTAACTGGAGCGTCTGAATAGCGAGGCAGAGTGTCTGGAGCGTCTGGCGAGCGTGGCTGAGTGTCTGGAGCGTCTTGCTAGCGTGGCAGAGTGTCTGGAGCCTATGGCTAGCGTGGCGGATAGTCTATAGCGTCTGGCTAGCATGGTAGAGTGTCTGGAGCGTCTAGCTAGCGAGGCAGAGTGTCTAAAGCGCCTGGCTAGCGAGGCAGAGTCTCTTGAGCGTCTGGGTAGCGAGGCAGAGTGTCTGGAGCATCTTGCTAGCGTGGCAGAGTGTCTGGAGCGTCTGGCTAGCGTGGCAGAGTGTCTGGAGCGTCTTGCTAGCGTGGCAGAGTGTTTTGAGCGCCTGGCAAGTGAGGCAGTGTGTCTGGAGCGTCTGGGTAGCAAGGCAGAGTACCTGGAGCGTCTGGCTAGCATGGCTGAGTGTCTGGACCGTCTAGCTAGCGAAACAGAGTGTCTAAAGTAACTTGCTGGCGTGGCAGAGTGTCTGGAGCCTATGGCTAGCGTGGCAGATAGTCTAGGGCGTCTGGTTAGCATGGCAGAGTGTCTAGAGCGTCTAGCTAGCGAGGCAGAGTGTCTTGAGCGTCTGGCTAGCGAGGCAGAATCTCCGGAGCGTCTGGGTAGCGAGGCAAAGTGTCTGGATCGTCTGGCTAGCGTGGCAGAGTTTCTGGAGCGTCTGGGTAGCGAGGCAGAGTGTCTGGAGCGCCTGGCTAGCGGGGCAGAGTGTCTGGAGGGTCTGGGTAGCAAGGCAGAGTGTCTGGAGCGTCTAGCTAGCGTGGCAGAGTGTCTGGAGCGTCTAGCTAGCGTAGCAGAGTGTCTGAAATCTCTGGCTAGCATGGCAGAGTGTCTGGAGCGGCTGGCTAGGGAGGCAGAGTGTCTGGAGCGTCTGGGTAGCGAGGCAGAGTGTCTGGAGCGTCTGGATAGCGAGGCAGAGTGTCTGGAGCGCCTGGTTAGCGATGCAGAGTGTCTGGAGCGTCTGGGTGGCAAGGCAAAGTGTCTGGAACGTCTGGGTAGCGAATCAGAGTGTCTGGAGCGTCTGGCTAGCGTAGCAAAGTGTCTGGAGCGTTTGGCTAGCGTGGCAGAGTGTCTAAAGCGGCTGGCTAGCGAGGCAGAGTGTCCGGAGCGTCTGGGGAGCGAGGGAAAGTGTCTGGAACGTCTGGGTAGCGAATCAGAGTGTCTGGAGCGTCTGGCTAGCGTGGCAGAGTGTCTGGAGCGTCTAGCTAGCGTGGCAGAGTGTCTGGAGCGTCTGAGTAGCGAACCAGAGTGTCTGGAATGCCTCGCTAGCGAGGCAGAGTGTCTGGAGCGTCTTAGTAGCGAGGCAGAGTGCCTGGAGCGTCTAGCTAGCGTGGCAGAGTGTCTGGAGCAACTGGCTAGCGTGGCAGATAGTCTGAAGCGTCGAGGTAGCGAGGCAGAGTGTCTGGAGCGCCTGGCTAGCGAGGCAAAGTGTCTGGAGCGTCTGGGTAGCGAGGCAGAGTGTCTGGAGCGCCTGGCTAGCGGGGCAGAGTGTCTGGAGGGTCTGGGTAGCAAGGCAGAGTGTCTAGAGCGTCTAGCTAGCGTGGCAGAGTGTCTGGAGCGTCTAGCTAGCGTAGCAGAGTGTCTGAAATCTCTGGCTAGCATGGCAGAGTGTCTGGAGCGGCTGGCTAGGGAGGCAGAGTGTCTGGAGCGTCTGGGTAGCGAGGCAGAGTGTCTGGAGCGTCTGGAAAGCGAGGCAGAGTGTCTGGAGCGCCTGGTTAGCGATGCAGAGTGTCTGGAGCAACCAGCTAGCGTGGCAGAGTGTCTGGAGCCTCTGGCTAGCGTGGCAAATATTCTGGAGCCATTGGCTAGCGTGGCAGATAGTCTGGAGCGTCTGGGTAGCGAGGCAGAGTGTCTGGAGCGCCTGGCTAGCGAGGCAGAGTGTCTGAAGGGTCTAAGTAGCAAGGCAGAGTGTCTGGAGCTTCTAGCTAGCGTGGCAGAGTGTCTGGAGCGTCTAGCTAGCGTAGCAGAGTGTGTGTAATCTCTGGCTAGCATGGCAGAGTGTCTGGAGCGGCTGGCTAGGAAGGCAGAGTGTCTGGAGCGTCCTGGTAGCGAGCCAGAGTGTCTGGAGTGCCTGGCTAGCGAGGCAGAGTTTCTGGAGCTACTAAATAGCGAGGCAGAGTGCCTAGAGCGTCAAGCTAGCGTGGCAGAGTGTCTGGAGCCACTGGCTAGCGTAGCAGAGTGTTTAAAGCATTAAAATATTAAAGCAAAGCGTCTGGAGCGCCTGGGTAGCGATGCAGAGTGTCTGGAGCTTTTTGCTAGTGAGGCAGAGTGTCTGCAGCGTCTGGCTAGCATGGCAGAGTGTCTGGAGCGTCTGGATAGTAAAGCAGAAATTCTGGAGCGTCTTGCTAGCGAGGCAGAGTGTCTGGAGCGTCTGACTAGCGTGGCAGAGTGTCTGGAGCGTCATGCTAGCGAGGCAGAGTTTCTTGTGCGTGTTATTACCGAGGCAAAGTGTCTGAAGCGATTTGCAATAAAACGAGAGTGTATGGAGCGTCTGTCTAGCAAGGCAAAGTATCTGACGCCAATCTAGCGAGGCAGAGTTTCTGGAGCGTCTGGGTAGCGAGGCAGAGTGTCTGGAGCGTCTAGCTAGCGTGGCAGATAGTCTGGAGCATCTAACTACCAATGCAGAGTGTCTGGAGCGTCTAGCTAGCGTGGCAGATAGTCTGGATCATCTTACTTCCAAGGCAGAGTGTCTGGGGCGTCTAGCTAGCGAGGAAGAGTGTCTGAAACGTCTTGCTAGCAAAGCAGAGTGTCTGGAGCGTCTGGCTAGCATGGATGAGTGTCTGGAGCGTCTGGCAAGCAAAGCAGAGTGCCTGGAGCTTCTTGCTAGTGAGGCAAAGTGTCTGGAGCGAATTGCAAGCATGGCAGAGCTTCTGAAGAGTCTGGCTAGGAAGGCAGATAGTCTGGAGCGTCTTGCAAGCGAGGCAGAGTTTCTGGAGCGTTTTATTACCGAGGTAGAGTGTCTAAAGCGTCTTCCTAGCAAAGAAGGGGGTCTGTAGCTTTTGGCTAGCGTGGTAGAGTGTCTGGAGCGTCTGGCAAGCAAAGCAGAGTATCTGGAGCGTCAGGCATGCCAAACAGGGTGTCTGGAGCGTCTTGCTTCTAAGACAGAGTGTTTAGAGCGTCTAGCAAGTGAGGCAGAATGTCTGGAGCGTCTTGCTTCTAAGGCAGACTGTCTGGAGAGTCTGGCAAGCGGGGAAAAGTGTCTGGAGTGTCTTTTTACCGAGGCTTAGTGTCTAGAGCGACTAGCTAGCAAGACAGAGAGTCTGGAGCGTCTGGGTAGCGAGGCAGCGTGTCTGGAGCGCCTGGCTAGCGAGCCAGAGTGTCTGGAGTGCCTGGCTAGCGAGGCAGAGTTTCTGGAGCTACTAAATAGCGAGGCAGAGTGCCTAGAGCGTCAAGCTAGCGTGGCAGAGTGTCTGGAGCCACTGGCTAGCGTAGCAGAGTGTTTAAAGCATTAAAATATTAAAGCAAAGCGTCTGGAGCGCCTGGGTAGCGATGCAGAGTGTCTGGAGCTTTTTGCTAGTGAGGCAGAGTGTCTGCAGCGTCTGGCTAGCATGGCAGAGTGTCTGGAGCGTCTGGATAGTAAAGCAGAAATTCTGGAGCGTCTTGCTAGCGAGGCAGAGTGTCTGGAGCGTCTGACTAGCGTGGCAGAGTGTCTGGAGCGTCATGCTAGCGAGGCAGAGTTTCTTGTGCGTGTTATTACCGAGGCAAAGTGTCTGAAGCGATTTGCAATAAAACGAGAGTGTATGGAGCGTCTGTCTAGCAAGGCAAAGTATCTGACGCCAATCTAGCGAGGCAGAGTTTCTGGAGCGTCTGGGTAGCGAGGCAGAGTGTCTGGAGCGTCTAGCTAGCGTGGCAGATAGTCTGGAGCATCTAACTACCAATGCAGAGTGTCTGGAGCGTCTAGCTAGCGTGGCAGATAGTCTGGATCATCTTACTTCCAAGGCAGAGTGTCTGGGGCGTCTAGCTAGCGAGGAAGAGTGTCTGAAACGTCTTGCTAGCAAAGCAGAGTGTCTGGAGCGTCTGGCTAGCATGGATGAGTGTCTGGAGCGTCTGGCAAGCAAAGCAGAGTGCCTGGAGCTTCTTGCTAGTGAGGCAAAGTGTCTGGAGCGAATTGCAAGCATGGCAGAGCTTCTGAAGAGTCTGGCTAGGAAGGCAGATAGTCTGGAGCGTCTTGCAAGCGAGGCAGAGTTTCTGGAGCGTTTTATTACCGAGGTAGAGTGTCTAAAGCGTCTTCCTAGCAAAGAAGGGGGTCTGTAGCTTTTGGCTAGCGTGGTAGAGTGTCTGGAGCGTCTGGCAAGCAAAGCAGAGTATCTGGAGCGTCAGGCATGCCAAACAGGGTGTCTGGAGCGTCTTGCTTCTAAGACAGAGTGTTTGGAGCGTCTGGCAAGCGAGACAGGGTGTCTGGAGCGTCTTGCTTCTAAGACAGAGTGTTTAGAGCGTCTAGCAAGTGAGGCAGAATGTCTGGAGCGTCTTGCTTCTAAGGCAGACTGTCTGGAGAGTCTGGCAAGCGGGGAAAAGTGTCTGGAGTGTCTTTTTACCGAGGCTTAGTGTCTAGAGCGACTAGCTAGCAAGACAGAGAGTCTGGAGCGTCTGGGTAGCGAGGCAGCGTGTCTGGAGCGCCTGGCTAGCGAGGCAGAGTGTCTGGAGGGTCTGGGTAGCAAGGCAGAGTGTCTGGAGCGTCTAGCTAGCGAGGCAGAGAGTCTGGAGAGTCTAGCTAGCGTAGCAGAGTGTCTGAAACCTCTGGCTCGCGTGGCAGTAAGTCTGAAACGTCGGGCTAGCATGGCAGAGTGTCTGGAGCGGCTGGCTAGCGTGGCAGAGTGTCTGGAGCGTCTAGCTAGCGTAGCAGAGTGTCTGGAGCCTCTGGCTAGCGTGGCAGATAATCTGGAGCCACTGGCTAGCGTGGCAGATAGTCTGGAGCGTCTGGGTAGCAAGACAGAGTGTCTGGAGCGTCTAGCTAGCGTAGCAGAGTGTCTGGAGCGTCTGGGTAGCGAATCAGAGTGTCTGGAGCGCCTGGCTAGCGAAGCAGAGGGTCTGGAGCGTCTGGATAGCAAGACAGAGTGTCTGGAGCTTTTTGCTAGTGAGGCAGAGTGTCTGCAGCGTCTGGCTAGCATGGCAGAGTGTCTGGAGCGTCTGGATAGTTAAGCAGAAATTCTGGAGCGTCTTGCTAGCGAGGCAGAGTGTCTGGAGCGTCTGACTAGCGTGGCAGAGTGTCTGGAGCGTCTTGCTAGCGAGGCAGAGTTTCTTGAGCGTGATATTACCGAGGCAAAGTGTCTGAAGCGATTTGCAATAAAACGAGAGTGTATGGAGCGTCTGTCTAGCAAGGCAAAGTGTCTGACGCCAATCTAGCGAGGCAGAGTTTCTGGAGCGTCTGGGTAGCGAGGCAGAGTGTCTGGAGCGTCTAGCTAGCGTGGCAAAAAGTCTGGAGCATCTAACTACCAAGGCAGAGTGTCTGGAGCGTCTAGCTAGCGTGGCAGATAGTCTGGATCATCTAACTACCAATGCAGAGTGTCTGGAGCGTCTAGCTAGCGTGGCAGATAGTCTGGAGCATCTTACTACCAAGGCAGAGTGTCTGGGGCGTCTAGCTAGCGAGGAAGAGTGTCTGAAACGTCTTGCTAGCAAAGCAGAGTGTCTAGAGCGTCTTGTTAGCGAGGCAGAGTGTCTGAAGCGTCTTTTTAGCGAGGCAGCGTGTCTGGAGCGTCTGGCTAGCATGGATGAGTGTCTGGAGCGTCTGGCAAGCAAAGCAGAGTGCCTGGAGCGTCAGGCATGCCAAACAGGGTGTCTGGAGCGTCTTGCTTCTAAGACAGAGTGTTTGGAGCGTCTGGCAAGCGAGACAGGGTGTCTGGAGCGTCTTGCTTCTAAGACTGAGTGTTTAGAGCGTCTAGCAAGTGAGGCAGAATGTCTGGAGCGTCTTGCTTCTAAGGCAGACTGTCTGGAGAGTCTGGCAAGCGGGGAAAAGTGTCTGGAGTGTCTTTTTACCGAGGCTTAGTGTCTAGAGCGACTAGCTAGCAAGACAGAGAGTCTGGAGCGTCTGGGTAGCAAGACAGAGTGTCTGGAGCGTCTAGCTAGCGTAGCAGAGTGTCTGGAGCGTCTGGGTAGCAAGACAGAGTGTCTGGAGCGTCTAGCTAGCGTAGCAGAGTGTCTGGGGCGTCTGGGTAGCGAGGCAGAGTGTCTGGAGCGCCTGGCTAGCGAGGCAGAGTGTCTGGAGAGTCTAGCTAGCATGGTAGAGTAACTGGAGCGTCTGAATAGCGAGGCAGAGTGTCTGGAGCGTCCTGCGAGCGTAGCTGAGTGTCTGGAGCGTCTTGCTAGCGTGGCAGATTGTCTGGAGCCTATGGCTAGCGTGGCGGATAGTCTATAGCGTCTGGCTAGCATGGTAGAGTGTCTGGAGCGTCTAGCTAGCGAGGCAGAGTGTCTAAAGCGCCTGGCTTGCGAGGCAGAGTCTCTTGAGCGTCTGGGTAGCGAGGCAGAGTGTCTGGAGCGTCTTGCTAGCGTGGCAGAGTGTCTGGAGCGTCTAGCTAGCGTAGCAGAGTGTCTGAAATCTCTGGCTAGCATGTCAGAGTGTCTGGAGAACCCGGCTAGGAAGGCAGAGTGTCTGGAGGGTCTGGGTAGCAAGGCAGAGTGTCTGGAGCGTCTAGCTAGCGAAGCAGAGTGTCTGGTGTGTCTAAGTAGCTAGGCAAAGTGTCTGGAGCGTCTGGGTAGCGAATCAGAGTGTCTGGAGCGCCTGGCTAGCAAAGCAGAGGGTCTGGAGCGTCTGGATAGCAAGACAGAGTGTCTGGAGCGTCTAGGTAGCGAGGCAGAGTGTCTGGAGCGCCTGGGTAGCAAGACAGAGTGTCTGGAGCGTCTAGCTAGCGTAGCAGAGTGTCTGGAGCGTCTGGGTAGCGAATCAGAGTGTCTGCAGCGTCTGGCTAGCATGGCAGAGTGTCTGGAGCGTCTGGATAGTTAAGCAGAAATTCTGGAGCGTCTTGCTAGCGAGGCAGAGTGTCTGGAGCGTCTGACTAGCGTGGCAGAGTGTCTGGAGCGTCTTGCTAGCGAGGCAGAGTTTCTTGAGCGTGATATTACCGAGGCAAAGTGTCTGAAGCGATTTGCAATAAAACGAGAGTGTATGGAGCGTCTGTCTAGCAAGGCAAAGTGTCTGACGCCAATCTAGCGATGCAGAGTTTCTGGAGCGTCTGGGTAGCGAGGCAGAGTGTCTGGAGCGTCTAGCTAGCGTGTCAGATAGTCTGGAGCATCTAACTACCAAGGCAGAGTGTCTGGAGCGTCTAGCTAGCGTGGCAGATAGTCTGGAGCATCTAACTACCAATGCAGAGTGTCTGGAGCGTCTAGCTAGCGTGGCAGATAGTCTGGAGCATCTTACTACCAAGGCAGAGTGTCTGGGGCGTCTAGCTAGCGAGGAAGAGTGTCTGAAACGTCTTGCTAGCAAAGCAGAGTGTCTAGAGCGTCTTGTTAGCGAGGCAGAGTGTCTGAAGCGTCTTTTTAGCGAGGCAGCGTGTCTGGAGCGTCTGGCTAGCATGGATGAGTGTCTGGAGCGTCTGGCAAGCAAAGCAGAGTGCCTGGAGCGTCAGGCATGCCAAACAGGGTGTCTGGAGCGTCTTGCTTCTAAGACAGAGTGTTTGGAGCGTCTGGCAAGCGAGACAGGGTGTCTGGAGCGTCTTGCTTCTAAGACAGAGTGTTTAGAGCGTCTAGCAAGTGAGGCAGAATGTCTGGAGCATCTTGCTTCTAAGGCAGACTGTCTGGAGAGTCTGGCAAGCGGGGAAAAGTGTCTGGAGTGTCTTTTTACCGAGGCTTAGTGTCTAGAGCGACTAGCTAGCAAGACAGAGAGTCTGGAGCGTCTGGGTAGCAAGACAGAGTGTCTGGAGCGTCTAGCTAGCGTAGCAGAGTGTCTGGAGCGTCTGGGTAGCAAGACAGAGTGTCTGGAGCGTCTAGCTAGCGTAGCAGAGTGTCTGGGGCGTCTGGGTAGCGAGGCAGAGTGTCTGGAGCGCCTGGCTAGCGAGGCAGAGTGTCTGGAGAGTCTAGCTAGCATGGTAGAGTAACTGGAGCGTCTGAATAGCGAGGCAGAGTGTCTGGAGCGTCCGGCGAGCGTAGCTGAGTGTCTGGAGCGTCTTGCTAGCGTGGCAGAGTGTCTGGAGCCTATGGCTAGCGTGGCGGATAGTCTATAGCGTCTGGCTAGCATGGTAGAGTGTCTGGAGCGTCTAGCTAGCGAGGCAGAGTGTCTAAAGCGGCTGGCTAGCGAGGCAGAGTGTCTGGAGCGTCTGGGGAGCGGGGGAAAGTGTCTGGAACGTCTGGGTAGCGAATCAGAGTGTCTGGAGCGTCTGGCTAGCGTGGCAGAGTGTCTGGAGCGTCTAGCTAGCGTGGCAGAGTGTCTGGAGCGTCTGAGTAGCGAACCAGAGTGGCTGGAATGCCTCGCTAGCGAGGCAGAGTGTCTGGAGCGTCTTAGTAGCGAGGCAGAGTGCCTGGAGCGTCTAGCTAGCGTGGCAGAGTGTCTGGAGCAACTGGCTAGCGTGGCAGATAGTCTGAAGCGTCTAGGTAGCGAGGCAGAGTGTCTGGAGCGCCTGGCTAGCGAGGCAGAGTGTCTGGAGCGTCTGGGTAGCGAGGCAGAGTGTCTGGAGCGCCTGGCTAGCGGGGCAGAGTGTCTGGAGGGTCTGGGTAGCAAGGCAGAGTGTCTGGAGCGTCTAGCTAGCGTGGCAGAGTGTCTGGAGCGTCTAGCTAGCGTAGCAGAGTGTCTGAAATCTCTGGCTAGCATGGCAGAGTGTCTGGAGTGGCTGGCTAGGGAGGCAGAGTGTCTGGAGCGTCTGGGTAGCGAGGCAGAGTGTCTGGAGCGTCTGGATAGCGAGGCAGAGTGTCTGGAGCGCCTGGTTAGCGATGCAGAGTGTCTGGAGCGTCTAGCTAGCGTGGCAGAGTGTCTGGAGCCTCTGGCTAGCGTGGCAAATATTCTGGAGCCACTGGCTAGCGTGGCAGATAGTCTGGAGCGTCTGGGTAGCGAGGCAGAGTGTCTGGAGCGCCTGGCTAGCGAGGCAGAGTGTCTGAAGGGTCTAAGTAGCAAGGCAGAGTGTCTGGAGCTTCTAGCTAGCGTGGCAGAGTGTCTGGAGCGTCTAGCTAGCGTAGCAGAGTGTCTGAAATCTCTGGCTAGCATGGCAGAGTGTCTGGAGCGGCTGGCTAGGAAGGCAGAGTGTCTGGAGCGTCCTGGTAGCGAGCCAGAGTGTCTAGGGTGCCTGGCTAGCGAGGCAGAGTTTCTGGAGCGTCTAAATAGCGAGGCAGAGTGCCTAGAGCGTCAAGCTAGCGTGGCAGAGTGTCTGGAGCCACTGGCTAGCGTAGCAGAGTGTTTAAAGCATTAAAATATTAAAGCAAAGCGTCTGGAGCGCCTGGGTAGCGATGCAGAGTGTCTGGAGCTTTTTGCTAGTGAGGCAGAGTGTCTGCAGCGTCTGGCTAGCATGGCAGAGTGTCTGGAGCGTCTGGATAGTTAAGCAGAGTGTCTGGAGCGTCTTGCTAGCGAGGCAGAGTTTTTTGAGCGTGTTATTACCGAGGCAAAGTGTCTGAAGCGATTTGCAATAAAACGAGAGTGTATGGATCGTCTGTCTAGCAAGGCAAAGTGTCTGACGCCAATCTAGCGAGGCAGAGTTTCTGGAGCGTCTGGGTAGCGAGGCAGAGTGTCTGGAGCGTCTAGCTAGCGTGGCAGATAGTCTGGAGCATCTAACTACCAATGCAAAGTGTCTGGAGCGTCTAGCTAGCGTGGCAGATAGTCTGGAGCATCTTACTTCCAAGGCAGAGTGTCTGGGGCGTCTAGCTAGCGAGGAAGAGTGTCTGAAACGTCTTGCTAGCAAAGCAGAGTGTCTAGAGCGTCTTGTTAGCGAGGCAGAGTGTCTGAAGCGTCTTTTTAGCGAGGCAGCGTGTCTGGAGCGTCTGGCTAGCATGGATGAGTGTCTGGAGCGTCTGGCAAGCAAAGCAGAGTGCCTGGAGCTTCTTGCTAGTGAGGCAAAGTGTCTGGAGCGAATTGCTAGCATAGCAGAGCTTCTGAAGAGTCTGGCTAGGAAGGCAGATAGTCTGGAGCGTCTTGCAAGCGAGGCAGAGTTTCTGGAGCGTTTTATTACCGAGGTAGAGTGTCTAAAGCGTCTTCCTAGCAAAGTAGAGTGTCTGTAGCTTCTGGCTAGCGTGGTAGAGTGTCTGGAGCGTCTGGCAAGCAAAGCAGAGTATCTGGAGCGTCAGGCATGCCAAACAGGGTGTCTGGAGCGTCTTGCTTCTAAGACAGAGTGTTTGGAGCGTCTGGCAAGCGAGACAGGGTGTCTGGAGCGTCTTGCTTCTAAGACAGAGTGTTTAGAGCGTCTAGCAAGTGAGGCAGAATGTCTGGAGTGTCTTGCTTCTAAGGCAGACTGTCTGGAGAGTCTGGCAAGCGGGGAAAAGTGTCTGGAGTGTCTTTTTACCGAGGCTTAGTGTCTAGAGCGACTAGCTAGCAAGACAGAGAGTCTGGAGCGTCTGGGTAGCGAGGCAGCGTGTCTGGAGCGCCTGGCTAGCGAGGCAGAGTGTCTGGAGCGTCTAGCTAGCGTAGCAGAGTGTCTGGAGCCTCTGGCTAGCGTGGCAGATAATCTGGAGCCACTGGCTAGCGTGGCAGATAGTCTGGAGCGTCTGGGTAGCGAGGCAGCGTGTCTGGAGCGCCTGGCTAGCGAGGTAGAGTGTCTGGAGGGTCTGGGTAGCAAGGCAGAGTGTCTGGAGCATCTAGCTAGCAAGGCAGAGAGTCTGGAGAGTCTAGCTAGCGTAGCAGAGTGTCTGAAACCTCTGGCTAGCGTGGCAGTAAGTCTGAAACGTCTGGCTGTCATGGCAGAGTGTCTGGAGCGGCTGGCTAGCGAGGCAGAGTGTCTAGAGCGTCTGGGTAGCGAGGCAGAGTGTCTGGAGCGCCTGGCTAGCGAGGCAGAGTGTCTGAAATCTCTGGCTAGCATGGCAGAGTGTCTGGAGCGGCTGGCTAGCGAGGCAGAGTGTCTGGAGATTTTGGGTAGCAAGGCAGAGTGTCTGGAGCGCCTGGCTAGCGAGGCAGAGTGTCTGGAGCGTCTTGCTAGCGTGGCAGAGTGTCTGGAGCCTCTGGCTAGCGTGGCAGATAATCTGGAGCCACTGGCTAGCGTGGCAGATAGTCTGGAGCGTCTCAGTAGCAAGGCAAAGTGTCTGGAACGTCTAGGTAGCGAATCAGAGTGTCTGGAGCGTCTGGCTAGCGTGGCAGAGTGTCTGGAGCGTTTGGCTAGCGTGGCAGAAAGTCTGAAGCGTCTGGCTAGCATGGCAGAGTGTCTGGAGCCTCTGGCTAGCGTGGCAGATAGTCTGGAGCCACTGGCTAGCGTGGCATATAGTCTATAGCGTCTGGCTAGCATGGCAGAGTGTCTGGAGCGTCTAGCTAGCGAGGCAGAGTGTCTGAAGCGCCTGGCTAGCGAGGCAGAGTCTCTGGAGCGTCTGGATAGCGAGGCAAAGTGTCTGGAGCGTCTGGGTAGCGAGGCAGAGTGTTTTGAGTGCCTGGCAAGCGAGGCAGTGTGTCTGGAACGTCTGGCTAGCATGGCAGAGTGTCTGGAGCGCCTGGCTAGCGAGGCAGAGCTTCTGAAGCGCCTGGCTAGCGAGGCAGAGTGTCTGGAGCGTCTGGGTGGCAAGGCAAAGTGTCTGGAACGTCTGGGTAGCGAATCAGAGTGTCTGGAGCGTCTGGCTAGCGTAGCAAAGTGTCTGGAGCGTTTGGCTAGCGTGGCAGAGTGTCTAAAGCGGCTGGCTAGCAAAGCAGAGTGTCTGGAGCGTCTGGGGAGCGAGGGAAAGTGTCTGGAACGTCTGGGTAGCGAATCAGAGTGTCTGGAGCGTCTGGCTAGCGTGGCAGAGTGTCTGGAGCGTCTAGCTAGCGTGGCAGAGTGTCTGGAGCGTCTGAGTAGCGAACCAGAGTGTCTGGAATGCCTCGCTAGCGAGGCAGAGTGTCTGGAGCGTCTTAGTAGCGAGGCAGAGTGCCTGGAGCGTCTAGCTAGCGTGGCAGAGTGTCTGGATCAACTGGCTAGCGTGGCAGATAGTCTGAAGCGTCTAGGTAGCGAGGCAGAGTGTCTGGAGCGCCTGGCTAGCGAGGCAGAGTGTCTGGAGCGTCTGGGTAGCGAGGCAGAGTGTCTGGAGCGCCTGGCTAGCGGGGCAGAGTGTCTGGAGGGTCTGGGTAGCAAGGCAGAGTGTCTAGAGCGTCTAGCTAGCGTGGCAGAGTGTCTGGAGCGTCTAGCTAGCGTAGCAGAGTGTCTGAAATCTCTGGCTAGCATGGCAGAGTGTCTGGAGCGGCTGGCTAGGGAGGCAGAGTGTCTGGAGCGTCTGGGTAGCGAGGCAGAGTGTCTGGAGCGTCTGGATAGCGAGGCAGAGTGTCTGGAGCGCCTGGTTAGCGATGCAGAGTGTCTGGAGCGTCCAGCTAGCGTGGCAGAGTGTCTGGAGCCTCTGGCTAGCGTGGCAAATATTCTGGAGCCACTGGCTAGCGTGGCAGATAGTCTGGAGCGTCTGGGTAGCGAGGCAGAGTGTCTGGAGCGCCTGGCTAGCGAGGCAGAGTGTCTGAAGGGTCTAAGTAGCAAGGCAGAGTGTCTGGAGCTTCTAGCTAGCGTGGCAGAGTGTCTGGAGCGTCTAGCTAGCGTAGCAGAGTGTCTGAAATCTCTGGCTAGCATGGCAGAGTGTCTGGAGCGGCTGGCTAGGAAGGCAGAGTGTCTGGAGCGTCCTGGTAGCGAGCCAGAGTGTCTGGAGTGCCTGGCTAGCGAGGCAGAGTTTCTGGAGCTACTAAATAGCGAGGCAGAGTGCCTAGAGCGTCAAGCTAGCGTGGCAGAGTGTCTGGAGCCACTGGCTAGCGTAGCATAAAATATTAAAGCAAAGCGTCTGGAGCGCCTGGGTAGCGATGCAGAGTGTCTGGAGCTTTTTGCTAGTGAGGCAGAGTGTCTGCAGCGTCTGGCTAGCATGGCAGAGTGTCTGGAGCGTCTGGATAGTTAAGCAGAAATTCTGGAGCGTCTTGCTAGCGAGGCAGAGTGTCTGGAGCGTCTGACTAGCGTGGCAGAGTGTCTGGAGCGTCTTGCTAGCGAGGCAGAGTTTCTTGTGCGTGTTATTACCGAGGCAAAGTGTCTGAAGCGATTTGCAATAAAACGAGAGTGTATGGAGCGTCTGTCTAGCAAGGCAAAGTATCTGACGCCAATCTAGCGAGGCAGAGTGTCTGGAGCGTTTGGGTAGCAAGGCAAAGTGTCTGGAACGTCTGGGTAGCGACTAAGAGTGTCTGGAGCGTCTGGCTAGCGTGGCAGAGTGTCTGGAGCGTCTGGCTAGCGTGGCAGAGTGTATAAAGCGGCTGGCTAGCGAGGCAGAGTGTCTAGAGCGTCTAAGTAGCAAGGCAGAGTGTCTGGAGCTCCTGGCTAGCGAGGCAGAGTGTCTGGAGCGTCTAAGTAGCGAGGCAGTGTGTCTGGAGCGTCTAGCTAGCGTAGCAGAGTGTCTGGAGCCACTGGCTAGCGTGGCATATAGTCTATAGCGTCTGGCTAGCGGGGCAGAGTGTCTGGAGGGTCTGGGTGGCAAGGCAGAGTGTCTGGAGCGTCTAGCTAGCGTGGCAGAGTGTCTGGAGCGTCTAGCTAGCGTAGCAGAGTGTCTGAAATCTCTGGCTAGCATGGCAGAGTGTCTGGAGTGGCTGGCTAGGGAGGCAGAGTGTCTGGAGCGTCTGGGTAGCGAGGCAGAGTGTCTGGAGCGTCTGGATAGCGAGGCAGAGTGTCTGGAGCGCCTGGTTAGCGATGCAGAGTGTCTGGAGCGTCTAGCTAGCGTGGCAGAGTGTCTGGAGCCTCTGGCTAGCGTGGCAAATATTCTGGAGCCACTGGCTAGCGTGGCAGATAGTCTGGAGCGTCTGGGTAGCGAGGCAGAGTGTCTGGAGCGCCTGGCTAGCGAGGCAGAGTGTCTGAAGGGTCTAAGTAGCAAGGCAGAGTGTCTGGAGCTTCTAGCTAGCGTGGCAGAGTGTCTGGAGCGTCTAGCTAGCGTAGCAGAGTGTCTGAAATCTCTGGCTAGCATGGCAGAGTGTCTGGAGCGGCTGGCTAGGAAGGCAGAGTGTCTGGAGCGTCCTGGTAGCGAGCCAGAGTGTCTAGGGTGCCTGGCTAGCGAGGCAGAGTTTCTGGAGCGTCTAAATAGCGAGGCAGAGTGCCTAGAGCGTCAAGCTAGCGTGGCAGAGTGTCTGGAGCCACTGGCTAGCGTAGCAGAGTGTTTAAAGCATTAAAATATTAAAGCAAAGCGTCTGGAGCGCCTGGGTAGCGATGCAGAGTGTCTGGAGCTTTTTGCTAGTGAGGCAGAGTGTCTGCAGCGTCTGGCTAGCATGGCAGAGTGTCTGGAGCGTCTGGATAGTTAAGCAGAGTGTCTGGAGCGTCTTGCTAGCGAGGCAGAGTTTTTTGAGCGTGTTATTACCGAGGCAAAGTGTCTGAAGCGATTTGCAATAAAACGAGAGTGTATGGATCGTCTGTCTAGCAAGGCAAAGTGTCTGACGCCAATCTAGCGAGGCAGAGTTTCTGGAGCGTCTGGGTAGCGAGGCAGAGTGTCTGGAGCGTCTAGCTAGCGTGGCAGATAGTCTGGAGCATCTAACTACCAATGCAAAGTGTCTGGAGCGTCTAGCTAGCGTGGCAGATAGTCTGGAGCATCTTACTTCCAAGGCAGAGTGTCTGGGGCGTCTAGCTAGCGAGGAAGAGTGTCTGAAACGTCTTGCTAGCAAAGCAGAGTGTCTAGAGCGTCTTGTTAGCGAGGCAGAGTGTCTGAAGCGTCTTTTTAGCGAGGCAGCGTGTCTGGAGCGTCTGGCTAGCATGGATGAGTGTCTGGAGCGTCTGGCAAGCAAAGCAGAGTGCCTGGAGCTTCTTGCTAGTGAGGCAAAGTGTCTGGAGCGAATTGCTAGCATAGCAGAGCTTCTGAAGAGTCTGGCTAGGAAGGCAGATAGTCTGGAGCGTCTTGCAAGCGAGGCAGAGTTTCTGGAGCGTTTTATTACCGAAGTAGAGTGTCTAAAGCGTCTTCCTAGCAAAGTAGAGTGTCTGTAGCTTCTGGCTAGCGTGGTAGAGTGTCTGGAGCGTCTGGCAAGCAAAGCAGAGTATCTGGAGCGTCAGGCATGCCAAACAGGGTGTCTGGAGCGTCTTGCTTCTAAGACAGAGTGTTTGGAGCGTCTGGCAAGCGAGACAGGGTGTCTGGAGCGTCTTGCTTCTAAGACAGAGTGTTTAGAGCGTCTAGCAAGTGAGGCAGAATGTCTGGAGTGTCTTGCTTCTAAGGCAGACTGTCTGGAGAGTCTGGCAAGCGGGGAAAAGTGTCTGGAGTGTCTTTTTACCGAGGCTTAGTGTCTAGAGCGACTAGCTAGCAAGACAGAGAGTCTGGAGCGTCTGGGTAGCGAGGCAGCGTGTCTGGAGCGCCTGGCTAGCGAGGCAGAGTGTCTGGAGCGTCTAGCTAGCGTAGCAGAGTGTCTGGAGCCTCTGGCTAGCGTGGCAGATAATCTGGAGCCACTGGCTAGCGTGGCAGATAGTCTGGAGCGTCTGGGTAGCGAGGCAGCGTGTCTGGAGCGCCTGGCTAGCGAGGTAGAGTGTCTGGAGGGTCTGGGTAGCAAGGCAGAGTGTCTGGAGCATCTAGCTAGCAAGGCAGAGAGTCTGGAGAGTCTAGCTAGCGTAGCAGAGTGTCTGAAACCTCTGGCTAGCGTGGCAGTAAGTCTGAAACGTCTGGCTGTCATGGCAGAGTGTCTGGAGCGGCTGGCTAGCGAGGCAGAGTGTCTAGAGCGTCTGGGTAGCGAGGCAGAGTGTCTGGAGCGCCTGGCTAGCGAGGCAGAGTGTCTGAAATCTCTGGCTAGCATGGCAGAGTGTCTGGAGCGGCTGGCTAGCGAGGCAGAGTGTCTGGAGATTTTGGGTAGCAAGGCAGAGTGTCTGGAGCGCCTGGCTAGCGAGGCAGAGTGTCTGGAGCGTCTTGCTAGCGTGGCAGAGTGTCTGGAGCCTCTGGCTAGCGTGGCAGATAATCTGGAGCCACTGGCTAGCGTGGCAGATAGTCTGGAGCGTCTCAGTAGCAAGGCAAAGTGTCTGGAACGTCTAGGTAGCGAATCAGAGTGTCTGGAGCGTCTGGCTAGCGTGGCAGAGTGTCTGGAGCGTTTGGCTAGCGTGGCAGAAAGTCTGAAGCGTCTGGCTAGCATGGCAGAGTGTCTGGAGCCTCTGGCTAGCGTGGCAGATAGTCTGGAGCCACTGGCTAGCGTGGCATATAGTCTATAGCGTCTGGCTAGCATGGCAGAGTGTCTGGAGCGTCTAGCTAGCGAGGCAGAGTGTCTGAAGCGCCTGGCTAGCGAGGCAGAGTCTCTGGAGCGTCTGGATAGCGAGGCAAAGTGTCTGGAGCGTCTGGGTAGCGAGGCAGAGTGTTTTGAGTGCCTGGCAAGCGAGGCAGTGTGTCTGGAACGTCTGGCTAGCATGGCAGAGTGTCTGGAGCGCCTGGCTAGCGAGGCAGAGCTTCTGAAGCGCCTGGCTAGCGAGGCAGAGTGTCTGGAGCGTCTGGGTGGCAAGGCAAAGTGTCTGGAACGTCTGGGTAGCGACTAAGAGTGTCTGGAGCGTCTGGCTAGCGTGGCAGAGTGTCTGGAGCGTCTGGCTAGCGTGGCAGAGTGTATAAAGCGGCTGGCTAGCGAGGCAGAGTGTCTAGAGCGTCTAAGTAGCAAGGCAGAGTGTCTGGAGCTCCTGGCTAGCGAGGCAGAGTGTCTGGAGCGTCTAAGTAGCGAGGCAGTGTGTCTGGAGCGTCTAGCTAGCGTAGCAGAGTGTCTGGAGCCACTGGCTAGCGTGGCATATAGTCTATAGCGTCTGGCTAGCATGGCAGAGTGTCTGGAGCGTCTAGCTAGCGAGGCAGAGTGTCTGAAGCGCCTGGCTAGCGAGGCAGAGTCTCTGGAGCGTCTGGGTAGCGAGGCAAAGTGTCTGGAGCGTCTGGGTAGCGAGGCAGAGTGTCTGGAGCGTCTGGCTAGCAGGGTAGATGGTCTGCAGCGTCTGGCTAGCGTGGGAGAGTGTCTGGAGCGCCTGGCAAGCGAGGCAGTTTGTGTCTTGAGCGTCTTGCTAGCGAGGCAGAAAGTCTGGAACGAAAGGCTAGCAAGGAAGAAGGTATGGAGCGCCTGGCTAGCGAGTCAGAGTGTTTTGAATGCCTGGCAAGCGAGGCAGTGTGTCTGGAGCGTCTGGCTAGCATGGCAGAGTGTCTGGAGCGCCTGGCTAGCGAGGCAGAGCTTCTGAAGCGCCTGGCTAGCGAGGCAGAGTGTCTGGAGCGTCTGGGTGGCAAGGCAAAGTGTCTGGAACGTCTGGGTAGCGAATCAGAGTGTCTGGAGCGTCTGGCTAGCGTAGCAAAGTGTCTGGAGCGTTTGGCTAGCGTGGCAGAGTGTCTAAAGCGGCTGGCTAGCGAGGCAGAGTGTCTGGAGCGTCTGGGGAGCGGGGGAAAGTGTCTGGAACGTCTGGGTAGCGAATCAGAGTGTCTGGAGCGTCTGGCTAGCGTGGCAGAGTGTCTGGAGCGTCTAGCTAGCGTGGCAGAGTGTCTGGAGCGTCTGAGTAGCGAACCAGAGTGGCTGGAATGCCTCGCTAGCGAGGCAGAGTGTCTGGAGCGTCTTAGTAGCGAGGCAGAGTGCCTGGAGCGTCTAGCTAGCGTGGCAGAGTGTCTGGAGCAACTGGCTAGCGTGGCAGATAGTCTGAAGCGTCTAGGTAGCGAGGCAGAGTGTCTGGAGCGCCTGGCTAGCGAGGCAAAGTGTCTGGAGCGTCTGGGTAGCGAGGCAGAGTGTCTGGAGCGCCTGGCTAGCGGGGCAGAGTGTCTGGAGGGTCTGGGTAGCAAGGCAGAGTGTCTGGAGCGTCTAGCTAGCGTGGCAGAGTGTCTGGAGCGTCTAGCTAGCGTAGCAGAGTGTCTGAAATCTCTGGCTAGCATGGCAGAGTGTCTGGAGTGGCTGGCTAGGGAGGCAGAGTGTCTGGAGCGTCTGGGTAGCGAGGCAGAGTGTCTGGAGCGTCTGGATAGCGAGGCAGAGTGTCTGGAGCGCCTGGTTAGCGATGCAGAGTGTCTGGAGCGTCTAGCTAGCGTGGCAGAGTGTCTGGAGCCTCTGGCTAGCGTGGCAAATATTCTGGAGCCACTGGCTAGCGTGGCAGATAGTCTGGAGCGTCTGGGTAGCGAGGCAGAGTGTCTGGAGCGCCTGGCTAGCGAGGCAGAGTGTCTGAAGGGTCTAAGTAGCAAGGCAGAGTGTCTGGAGCTTCTAGCTAGCGTGGCAGAGTGTCTGGAGCGTCTAGCTAGCGTAGCAGAGTGTCTGAAATCTCTGGCTAGCATGGCAGAGTGTCTGGAGCGGCTGGCTAGGAAGGCAGAGTGTCTGGAGCGTCCTGGTAGCGAGCCAGAGTGTCTGGAGTGCCTGGCTAGCGAGGCAGAGTTTCTGGAGCGTCTAAATAGCGAGGCAGAGTGCCTAGAGCGTCAAGCTAGCGTGGCAGAGTGTCTGGAGCCACTGGCTAGCGTAGCAGAGTGTTTAAAGCATTAAAATATTAAAGCAAAGCGTCTGGAGCGCCTGGGTAGCGATGCAGAGTGTCTGGAGCTTTTTGCTAGTGAGGCAGAGTGTCTGCAGCGTCTGGCTAGCATGGCAGAGTGTCTGGAGCGTCTGGATAGTTAAGCAGAGTGTCTGGAGCGTCTTGCTAGCGAGGCAGAGTTTTTTGAGCGTGTTATTACCGAGGCAAAGTGTCTGAAGCGATTTGCAATAAAACGAGAGTGTATGGAGCGTCTGTCTAGCAAGGCAAAGTGTCTGACGCCAATCTAGCGAGGCAGAGTTTCTGGAGCGTCTGGGTAGCGAGGCAGAGTGTCTGGAGCGTCTAGCTAGCGTGGCAGATAGTCTGGAGCATCTAACTACCAATGCAAAGTGTCTGGAGCGTCTAGCTAGCGTGGCAGATAGTCTGGAGCATCTTACTTCCAAGGCAGAGTGTCTGGGGCGTCTAGCTAGCGAGGAAGAGTGTCTGAAACGTCTTGCTAGCAAAGCAGAGTGTCTAGAGCGTCTTGTTAGCGAGGCAGAGTGTCTGAAGCGTCTTTTTAGCGAGGCAGCGTGTCTGGAGCGTCTGGCTAGCATGGATGAGTGTCTGGAGCGTCTGGCAAGCAAAGCAGAGTGCCTGGAGCTTCTTGCTAGTGAGGCAAAGTGTCTGGAGCGAATTGCTAGCATGGCAGAGCTTCTGAAGAGTCTGGCTAGGAAGGCAGATAGTCTGGAGCGTCTTGCAAGCGAGGCAGAGTTTCTGGAGCGTTTTATTACCGAGGTAGAGTGTCTAAAGCGTCTTCCTAGCAAAGTAGAGTGTCTGTAGCTTCTGGCTAGCGTGGTAGAGTGTCTGGAGCGTCTGGCAAGCAAAGCAGAGTATCTGGAGCGTCAGGCATGCCAAACAGGGTGTCTGGAGCGTCTTGCTTCTAAGACAGAGTGTTTGGAGCGTCTGGCAAGCGAGACAGGGTGTCTGGAGCGTCTTGCTTCTAAGACAGAGTGTTTAGAGCGTCTAGCAAGTGAGGCAGAATGTCTGGAGCGTCTTGCTTCTAAGGCAGACTGTCTGGAGAGTCTGGCAAGCGGGGAAAAGTGTCTGGAGTGTCTTTTTACCGAGGCTTAGTGTCTAGAGCGACTAGCTAGCAAGACAGAGAGTCAGGAGCGTCTGGGTAGCGAGGCAGCGTGTCTGGAGCGCCTGGCTAGCGAGGCAGAGTGTCTGGAGCGTCTAGCTAGCGTAGCAGAGTGTCTGGAGCCTCTGGCTAGCGTGGCAGATAATCTGGAGCCACTGGCTAGCGTGGCAGATAGTCTGGAGCGTCTGGGTAGCGAGGCAGCGTGTCTGGAGCGCCTGGCTAGCGAGGTAGAGTGTCTGGAGGGTCTGGGTAGCAAGGCAGAGTGTCTGGAGCATCTAGCTAGCAAGGCAGAGAGTCTAGAGAGTCTAGCTAGCGTAGCAGAGTGTCTGAAACCTCTGGCTAGCGTGGCAGTAAGTCTGAAACGTCTAGCTGTCATGGCAGAGTGTCTGGAGCGGCTGGCTAGCGAGGCAGAGTGTCTAGAGCGTCTGGGTAGCGAGGCAGAGTGTCTGGAGCGCCTGGCTAGCGAGGCAGAGTGTCTGAAATCTCTGGCTAGCATGGCAGAGTGTCTGGAGCGGCTGGCTAGCGAGGCAGAGTGTCTGGAGATTTTGGGTAGCAAGGCAGAGTGTCTGGAGCGCCTGGCTAGCGAGGCAGAGTGTCTGGAGCGTCTTGCTAGCGTGGCAGAGTGTCTGGAGCCTCTGGCTAGCGTGGCAGATAATCTGGAGCCACTGGCTAGCGTGGCAGATAGTCTGGAGCGTCTCAGTAGCAAGGCAAAGTGTCTGGAACGTCTAGGTAGCGAATCAGAGTGTCTGGAGCGTCTGGCTAGCGTGGCAGAGTGTCTGGAGCGTTTGGCTAGCGTGGCAGAAAGTCTGAAGCGTCTGGCTAGCATGGCAGAGTGTCTGGAGCCTCTGGCTAGCGTGGCAGATAGTCTGGAGCCACTGGCTAGCGTGGCATATAGTCTATAGCGTCTGGCTAGCATGGCAGAGTGTCTGGAGCGTCTAGCTAGCGAGGCAGAGTCTCTGGAGCGTCTGGATAGCGAGGCAAAGTGTCTGGAGCGTCTGGGTAGCGAGGCAGAGTGTCTGGAGCGCCTGGAAAGCGAGGCAGTTTGTGTCTTGAGCGTCTTGCTAGCGAGGCAGAAAGTCTGGAACGAAAGGCTAGCAAGGAAGAAGGTATGGAGCGCCTGGCTAGCGAGTCAGAGTGATTTGAGTGCCTGGCAAGCGAGGCAGTGTGTCTGGAACGTCTGGCTAGCATGGCAGAGTGTCTGGAGCGCCTGGCTAGCGAGGCAGAGCTTCTGAAGCGCCTGGCTAGCGAGGCAGAGTGTCTGGAGCGTCTGGGTGGCAAGGCAAAGTGTCTGGAACGTCTGGGTAGCGAATCAGAGTGTCTGGAGCGTCTGGCTAGCGTAGCAAAGTGTCTGGAGCGTTTGGCTAGCGTGGCAGAGTGTCTAAAGCGGCTGGCTAGCGAGGCAGAGTGTCTGGAGCGTCTGGGGAGCGGGGGAAAGTGTCTGGAACGTCTGGGTAGCGAATCAGAGTGTCTGGAGCGTCTGGCTAGCGTGGCAGAGTGTCTGGAGCGTCTAGCTAGCGTGGCAGAGTGTATGGAGCGTCTGAGTAGCGAACCAGAGTGGCTGGAATGCCTCGCTAGCGAGGCAGAGTGTCTGGAGCGTCTTAGTAGCGAGGCAGAGTGCCTGGAGCGTCTAGCTAGCGTGGCAGAGTGTCTGGAGCAACTGGCTAGCGTGGCAGATAGTCTGAAGCGTCTAGGTAGCGAGGCAGAGTGTCTGGAGCGCCTGGCTAGCGAGGCAGAGTGTCTGGAGCGTCTGGGTAGCGAGGCAGAGTGTCTGGAGCGCCTGGCTAGCGGGGCAGAGTGTCTGGAGGGTCTGGGTAGCAAGGCAGAGTGTCTGGAGCGTCTAGCTAGCGTGGCAGAGTGTCTGGAGCGTCTAGCTAGCGTAGCAGAGTGTCTGAAATCTCTGGCTAGCATGGCAGAGTGTCTGGAGTGGCTGGCTAGGGAGGCAGAGTGTCTGGAGCGTCTGGGTAGCGAGGCAGAGTGTCTGGAGCGTCTGGATAGCGAGGCAGAGTGTCTGGAGCGCCTGGTTAGCGATGCAGAGTGTCTGGAGCGTCTAGCTAGCGTGGCAGAGTGTCTGGAGCCTCTGGCTAGCGTGGCAAATATTCTGGAGCCACTGGCTAGCGTGGCAGATAGTCTGGAGCGTCTGGGTAGCGAGGCAGAGTGTCTGGAGCGCCTGGCTAGCGAGGCAGAGTGTCTGAAGGGTCTAAGTAGCAAGGCAGAGTGTCTGGAGCTTCTAGCTAGCGTGGCAGAGTGTCTGGAGCGTCTAGCTAGCGTAGCAGAGTGTCTGAAATCTCTGGCTAGCATGGCAGAGTGTCTGGAGCGGCTGGCTAGGAAGGCAGAGTGTCTGGAGCGTCCTGGTAGCGAGCCAGAGTGTCTGGAGTGCCTGGCTAGCGAGGCAGAGTTTCTGGAGCGTCTAAATAGCGAGGCAGAGTGCCTAGAGCGTCAAGCTAGCGTGGCAGAGTGTCTGGAGCCACTGGCTAGCGTAGCAGAGTGTTTAAAGCATTAAAATATTAAAGCAAAGCGTCTGGAGCGCCTGGGTAGCGATGCAGAGTGTCTGGAGCTTTTTGCTAGTGAGGCAGAGTGTCTGCAGCGTCTGGCTAGCATGGCAGAGTGTCTGGAGCGTCTGGATAGTTAAGCAGAGTGTCTGGAGCGTCTTGCTAGCGAGGCAGAGTTTTTTGAGCGTGTTATTACCGAGGCAAAGTGTCTGAAGCGATTTGCAATAAAACGAGAGTGTATGGAGCGTCTGTCTAGCAAGGCAAAGTGTCTGACGCCAATCTAGCGAGGCAGAGTTTCTGGAGCGTCTGGGTAGCGAGGCAGAGTGTCTGGAGCGTCTAGCTAGCGTGGCAGATAGTCTGGAGCATCTAACTACCAATGCAAAGTGTCTGGAGCGTCTAGCTAGCGTGGCAGATAGTCTGGAGCATCTTACTTCCAAGGCAGAGTGTCTGGGGCGTCTAGCTAGCGAGGAAGAGTGTCTGAAACGTCTTGCTAGCAAAGCAGAGTGTCTAGAGCGTCTTGTTAGCGAGGCAGAGTGTCTGAAGCGTCTTTTTAGCGAGGCAGCGTGTCTGGAGCGTCTGGCTAGCATGGATGAGTGTCTGGAGCGTCTGGCAAGCAAAGCAGAGTGCCTGGAGCTTCTTGCTAGTGAGGCAAAGTGTCTGGAGCGAATTGCTAGCATGGCAGAGCTTCTGAAGAGTCTGGCTAGGAAGGCAGATAGTCTGGAGCGTCTTGCAAGCGAGGCAGAGTTTCTGGAGCGTTTTATTACCGAGGTAGAGTGTCTAAAGCGTCTTCCTAGCAAAGTAGAGTGTCTGTAGCTTCTGGCTAGCGTGGTAGAGTGTCTGGAGCGTCTGGCAAGCAAAGCAGAGTATCTGGAGCGTCAGGCATGCCAAACAGGGTGTCTGGAGCGTCTTGCTTCTAAGACAGAGTGTTTGGAGCGTCTGGCAAGCGAGACAGGGTGTCTGGAGCGTCTTGCTTCTAAGACAGAGTGTTTAGAGCGTCTAGCAAGTGAGGCAGAATGTCTGGAGCGTCTTGCTTCTAAGGCAGACTGTCTGGAGAGTCTGGCAAGCGGGGAAAAGTGTCTGGAGTGTCTTTTTACCGAGGCTTAGTGTCTAGAGCGACTAGCTAGCAAGACAGAGAGTCTGGAGCGTCTGGGTAGCGAGGCAGCGTGTCTGGAGCGCCTGGCTAGCGAGGCAGAGTGTCTGGAGCGTCTAGCTAGCGTAGCAGAGTGTCTGGAGCCTCTGGCTAGCGTGGCAGATAATCTGGAGCCACTGGCTAGCGTGGCAGATAGTCTGGAGCGTCTGGGTAGCGAGGCAGCGTGTCTGGAGCGCCTGGCTAGCGAGGTAGAGTGTCTGGAGGGTCTGGGTAGCAAGGCAGAGTGTCTGGAGCATCTAGCTAGCAAGGCAGAGAGTCTGGAGAGTCTAGCTAGCGTAGCAGAGTGTCTGAAACCTCTGGCTAGCGTGGCAGTAAGTCTGAAACGTCTGGCTGTCATGGCAGAGTGTCTGGAGCGGCTGGCTAGCGAGGCAGAGTGTCTAGAGCGTCTGGGTAGCGAGGCAGAGTGTCTGGAGCGCCTGGCTAGCGAGGCAGAGTGTCTGAAATCTCTGGCTAGCATGGCAGAGTGTCTGGAGCGGCTGGCTAGCGAGGCAGAGTGTCTGGAGATTTTGGGTAGCAAGGCAGAGTGTCTGGAGCGCCTGGCTAGCGAGGCAGAGTGTCTGGAGCGTCTTGCTAGCGTGGCAGAGTGTCTGGAGCCTCTGGCTAGCGTGGCAGATAATCTGGAGCCACTGGCTAGCGTGGCAGATAGTCTGGAGCGTCTCAGTAGCAAGGCAAAGTGTCTGGAACGTCTAGGTAGCGAATCAGAGTGTCTGGAGCGTCTGGCTAGCGTGGCAGAGTGTCTGGAGCGTTTGGCTAGCGTGGCAGAAAGTCTGAAGCGTCTGGCTAGCATGGCAGAGTGTCTGGAGCCTCTGGCTAGCGTGGCAGATAGTCTGGAGCCACTGGCTAGCGTGGCATATAGTCTATAGCGTCTGGCTAGCATGGCAGAGTGTCTGGAGCGTCTAGCTAGCGAGGCAGAGTGTCTGAAGCGCCTGGCTAGCGAGGCAGAGTCTCTGGAGCGTCTGGATAGCGAGGCAAAGTGTCTGGAGCGTCTGGGTAGCGAGGCAGAGTGTCTGGAGCGCCTGGCAAGCGAGGCAGTTTGTGTCTTGAGCGTCTTGCTAGCGAGGCAGAAAGTCTGGAACGAAAGGCTAGCAAGGAAGAAGGTATGGAGCGCCTGGCTAGCGAGTCAGAGTGTTTTGAGTGCCTGGCAAGCGAGGCAGTGTGTCTGGAACGTCTGGCTAGCATGGCAGAGTGTCTGGAGCGCCTGGCTAGCGAGGCAGAGCTTCTGAAGCGCCTGGCTAGCGAGGCAGAGTGTCTGGAGCGTCTGGGTGGCAAGGAAAAGTGTCTGGAACGTCTGGGTAGCGAATCAGAGTGTCTGGAGCGTCTGGCTAGCGTAGCAAAGTGTCTGGAGCGTTTGGCTAGCGTGGCAGAGTGTCTAAAGCGGCTGGCTAGCAAAGCAGAGTGTCTGGAGCGTCTGGGGAGCGAGGGAAAGTGTCTGGAACGTCTGGGTAGCGAATCAGAGTGTCTGGAGCGTCTGGCTAGCGTGGCAGAGTGTCTGAAGCGTCTAGCTAGCGTGGCAGAGTGTCTGAAATCTCTGGCTAGCATGGCAGAGTGTCTGGAGCGGCTGGCTAGCGAGGCAGAGTGTCTGGAGATTTTGGGTAGCAAGGCAGAGTGTCTGGAGCGCCTGGCTAGCGAGGCAGAGTGTCTGGAGCGTCTTGCTAGCGTGGCAGAGTGTCTGGAGCCTCTGGCTAGCGTGGCAGATAATCTGGAGCCACTGGCTAGCGTGGCAGATAGTCTGGAGCGTCTCAGTAGCAAGGCAAAGTGTCTGGAACGTCTAGGTAGCGAATCAGAGTGTCTGGAGCGTCTGGCTAGCGTGGCAGAGTGTCTGGAGCGTTTGGCTAGCGTGGCAGAAAGTCTGAAGCGTCTGGCTAGCATGGCAGAGTGTCTGGAGCCTCTGGCTAGCGTGGCAGATAGTCTGGAGCCACTGGCTAGCGTGGCATATAGTCTATAGCGTCTGGCTAGCATGGCAGAGTGTCTGGAGCGTCTAGCTAGCGAGGCAGAGTCTCTGGAGCGTCTGGATAGCGAGGCAAAGTGTCTGGAGCGTCTGGGTAGCGAGGCAGAGTGTCTGGAGCGCCTGGAAAGCGAGGCAGTTTGTGTCTTGAGCGTCTTGCTAGCGAGGCAGAAAGTCTGGAACGAAAGGCTAGCAAGGAAGAAGGTATGGAGCGCCTGGCTACCGAGTCAGAGTGATTTGAGTGCCTGGCAAGCGAGGCAGTGTGTCTGGAACGTCTGGCTAGCATGGCAGAGTGTCTGGAGCGCCTGGCTAGCGAGGCAGAGCTTCTGAAGCGCCTGGCTAGCGAGGCAGAGTGTCTGGAGCGTCTGGGTGGCAAGGCAAAGTGTCTGGAACGTCTGGGTAGCGAATCAGAGTGTCTGGAGCGTCTGGCTAGCGTAGCAAAGTGTCTGGAGCGTTTGGCTAGCGTGGCAGTGTCTGTAGCTTCTGGCTAGCGTGGTAGAGTGTCTGGAGCGTCTGGCAAGCAAAGCAGAGTATCTGGAGCGTCAGGCATGCCAAACAGGGTGTCTGGAGCGTCTTGCTTCTAAGACAGAGTGTTTGGAGCGTCTGGCAAGCGAGACAGGGTGTCTGGAGCGTCTTGCTTCTAAGACAGAGTGTTTAGAGCGTCTAGCAAGTGAGGCAGAATGTCTGGAGCGTCTTGCTTCTAAGGCAGACTGTCTGGAGAGTCTGGCAAGCGGGGAAAAGTGTCTGGAGTGTCTTTTTACCGAGGCTTAGTGTCTAGAGCGACTAGCTAGCAAGACAGAGAGTCTGGAGCGTCTGGGTAGCGAGGCAGCGTGTCTGGAGCGCCTGGCTAGCGAGGCAGAGTGTCTGGAGCGTCTAGCTAGCGTAGCAGAGTGCCTGGAGCCTCTGGCTAGCGTGGCAGATAATCTGGAGCCACTGGCTAGCGTGGCAGATAGTCTGGAGCGTCTGGGTAGCGAGGCAGCGTGTCTGGAGCGCCTGGCTAGCGAGGTAGAGTGTCTGGAGGGTCTGGCTAGCGAGGCAGAGTGTCTAGAGCGTCTGGGTAGCGAGGCAGAGTGTCTGGAGCGCCTGGCTAGCGAGGCAGAGTGTCTGAAATCTCTGGCTAGCATGGCAGAGTGTCTGGAGCGGCTGGCTAGCGAGGCAGAGTGTCTGGAGATTTTGGGTAGCAAGGCAGAGTGTCTGGAGCGCCTGGCTAGCGAGGCAGAGTGTCTGGAGCGTCTTGCTAGCGTGGCAGAGTGTCTGGAGCCTCTGGCTAGCGTGGCAGATAATCTGGAGCCACTGGCTAGCGTGGCAGATAGTCTGGAGCGTCTCAGTAGCAAGGCAAAGTGTCTGGAACGTCTAGGTAGCGAATCAGAGTGTCTGGAGCGTCTGGCTAGCGTGGCAGAGTGTCTGGAGCGTTTGGCTAGCGTGGCAGAAAGTCTGAAGCGTCTGGCTAGCATGGCAGAGTGTCTGGAGCCTCTGGCTAGCGTGGCAGATAGTCTGGAGCCACTGGCTAGCGTGGCATATAGTCTATAGCGTCTGGCTAGCATGGCAGAGTGTCTGGAGCGTCTAGCTAGCGAGGCAGAGTGTCTGAAGCGCCTGGCTAGCGAGGCAGAGTCTCTGGAGCGTCTGGATAGCGAGGCAAAGTGTCTGGGGCGTCTGGGTAGCGAGGCAGAGTGTCTGGAGCGCCTGGCAAGCGAGGCAGTTTGTGTCTTGAGCGTCTTGCTAGCGAGGCAGAAAGTCTGGAACGAAAGGCTAGCAAGGAAGAAGGTATGGAGCGCCTGGCTAGCGAGTCAGAGTGTTTTGAGTGCCTGGCAAGCGAGGCAGTGTGTCTGGAACGTCTGGCTAGCATGGCAGAGTGTCTGGAGCGCCTGGCTAGCGAGGCAGAGCTTCTGAAGCGCCTGGCTAGCGAGGCAGAGTGTCTGGAGCGTCTGGGTGGCAAGGCAAAGTGTCTGGAACGTCTGGGTAGCGAATCAGAGTGTCTGGAGCGTCTGGCTAGCGTAGCAAAGTGTCTGGAGCGTTTGGCTAGCGTGGCAGAGTGTCTAAAGCGGCTGGCTAGCAAAGCAGAGTGTCTGGAGCGTCTGGGGAGCGAGGGAAAGTGTCTGGAACGTCTGGGTAGCGAATCAGAGTGTCTGGAGCGTCTGGCTAGCGTGGCAGAGTGTCTGGAGCGTCTAGCTAGCGTGGCAGAGTGTCTGGAGCGTCTGAGTAGCGAACCAGAGTGTCTGGAATGCCTCGCTAGCGAGGCAGAGTGTCTGGAGCGTCTTAGTAGCGAGGCAGAGTGCCTGGAGCGTCTAGCTAGCGTGGCAGAGTGTCTGGAGCAACTGGCTAGCGTGGCAGATAGTCTGAAGCGTCTAATAGCGAGGCAGAGTGTCTGGAGCGCCTGGCTAGCGAGGCAGAGTGTCTGGAGCGTCTGGGTAGCGAGGCAGAGTGTCTGGAGCGCCTGGCTAGCGGGGCAGAGTGTCTGGAGGGTCTGGGTAGCAAGGCAGAGTGTCTAGAGCGTCTAGCTAGCGTGGCAGAGTGTCTGGAGCGTCTAGCTAGCGTAGCAGAGTGTCTGAAATCTCTGGCTAGCATGGCAGAGTGTCTGGAGCGGCTGGCTAGGGAGGCAGAGTGTCTGGAGCGTCTGGGTAGCGAGGCAGAGTGTCTGGAGCGTCTGGATAGCGAGGCAGAGTGTCTGGAGCGCCTGGTTAGCGATGCAGAGTGTCTGGAGCGTCCAGCTAGCGTGGCAGAGTGTCTGGAGCCTCTCGCTAGCGTGGCAAATATTCTGGAGCCACTGGCTAGCGTGGCAGATAGTCTGGAGCGTCTGGGTAGCGAGGCAGAGTGTCTGGAGCGCCTGGCTAGCGAGGCAGAGTGTCTGAAGGGTCTAAGTAGCAAGGCAGAGTGTCTGGAGCTTCTAGCTAGCGTGGCAGAGTGTCTGGAGCGTCTAGCTAGCGTAGCAGAGTGTCTGAAATCTCTGGCTAGCATGGCAGAGTGTCTGCAGCGTCTGGCTAGCATGGCAGAGTGTCTGGAGCGTCTGGATAGTTAAGCAGAAATTCTGGAGCGTCTTGCTTCTAAGACAGAGTGTTTAGAGCGTCTAGCAAGTGAGGCAGAATGTCTGGAGCGTCTTGCTTCTAAGGCAGACTGTCTGGAGAGTCTGGCAAGCGGGGAAAAGTGTCTGGAGTGTCTTTTTACCGAGGCTTAGTGTCTAGAGCGACTAGCTAGCAAGACAGAGAGTCTGGAGCGTCTGGGTAGCGAGGCAGCGTGTCTGGAGCGCCTGGCTAGCGAGGCAGAGTGTCTGGAGGGTCTGGGTAGCAAGGCAGAGTGTCTGGAGCGTCTAGCTAGCGAGGCAGAGAGTCTGGAGAGTCTAGCTAGCGTAGCAGAGTGTCTGAAACCTCTGGCTCGCGTGGCAGTAAGTCTGAAACGTCGGGCTAGCATGGCAGAG
The DNA here is from genome assembly GCA_947568835.1 of Protonemura montana. Taxonomy (NCBI): domain Eukaryota; kingdom Metazoa; phylum Arthropoda; class Insecta; order Plecoptera; family Nemouridae; genus Protonemura; species Protonemura montana. Next base: position 413,705 of record CANOQG010000001.1, on the reverse strand, counting down.
TGTCTGGAGCGGCTGGCTAGCGTAGCAGAGTGTCTGGAGCGTCTAGCTAGCGTAGCAGAGTGTCTGGAGCCTCTGGCTAGCGTGGCAGATAATCTGGAGCCACTGGCTAGCGTGGCAGATAGTCTGGAGCGTCTGGGTAGCAAGACAGAGTGTCTGGAGCGTCTAGCTAGCGTAGCAGAGTGTCTGGAGCGTCTGGGTAGCGAATCAGAGTGTCTGGAGCGCCTGGCTAGCGAAGCAGAGGGTCTGGAGCGTCTGGATAGCAAGACAGAGTGTCTGGAGCTTTTTGCTAGTGAGGCAGAGTGTCTGCAGCGTCTGGCTAGCATGGCAGAGTGTCTGGAGCGTCTGGATAGTTAAGCAGAAATTCTGGAGCGTCTTGCTAGCGAGGCAGAGTGTCTGGAGCGTCTGACTAGCGTGGCTGAGTGTCTGGAGCGTCTTGCTAGCGAGGCAGAGTTTCTTGAGCGTGATATTACCGAGGCAAAGTGTCTGAAGCGATTTGCAATAAAACGAGAGTGTATGGAGCGTCTGTCTAGCAAGGCAAAGTGTCTGACGCCAATCTAGCGAGGCAGAGTTTCTGGAGCGTCTGGGTAGCGAGGCAGAGTGTCTGGAGCGTCTAGCTAGCGTGGCAAAAAGTCTGGAGCATCTAACTACCAAGGCAGAGTGTCTGGAGCGTCTAGCTAGCGTGGCAGATAGTCTGGAGCATCTAACTACCAATGCAGAGTGTCTGGAGCGTCTAGCTAGCGTGGCAGATAGTCTGGAGCATCTTACTACCAAGGCAGAGTGTCTGGGGCGTCTAGCTAGCGAGGAAGAGTGTCTGAAACGTCTTGCTAGCAAAGCAGAGTGTCTAGAGCGTCTTGTTAGCGAGGCAGAGTGTCTGAAGCGTCTTTTTAGCGAGGCAGCGTGTCTGGAGCGTCTGGCTAGCATGGATGAGTGTCTGGAGCGTCTGGCAAGCATAGCAGAGTGCCTGGAGCGTCAGGCATGCCAAACAGGGTGTCTGGAGCGTCTTGCTTCTAAGACAGAGTGTTTGGAGCGTCTGGCAAGCGAGACAGGGTGTCTGGAGCGTCTTGCTTCTAAGACTGAGTGTTTAGAGCGTCTAGCAAGTGAGGCAGAATGTCTGGAGCGTCCTGCTTCTAAGGCAGACTGTCTGGAGAGTCTGGCAAGCGGGGAAAAGTGTCTGGAGTGTCTTTTTACCGAGGCTTAGTGTCTAGAGCGACTAGCTAGCAAGACAGAGAGTCTGGAGCGTCTGGGTAGCAAGACAGAGTGTCTGGAGCGTCTAGCTAGCGTAGCAGAGTGTCTGGAGCGTCTGGGTAGCAAGACAGAGTGTCTGGAGCGTCTAGCTAGCGTAGCAGAGTGTCTGGGGCGTCTGGGTAGCGAGGCAGAGTGTCTGGAGCGCCTGGCTAGCGAGGCAGAGTGTCTGGAGAGTCTAGCTAGCATGGTAGAGTAACTGGAGCGTCTGAATAGCGAGGCAGAGTGTCTGGAGCGTCCGGCGAGCGTAGCTGAGTGTCTGGAGCGTCTTGCTAGCGTGGCAGAGTGTCTGGAGCCTATGGCTAGCGTGGCGGATAGTCTATAGCGTCTGGCTAGCATGGTAGAGTGTCTGGAGCGTGTAGCTAGCGAGGCAGAGTGTCTAAAGCGCCTGGCTTGCGAGGCAGAGTCTCTTGAGCGTCTGGGTAGCGAGGCAGAGTGTCTGGAGCGTCTTGCTAGCGTGGCAGAGTGTCTGGAGCGTCTAGCTAGCGTAGCAGAGTGTCTGAAATCTCTGGCTAGCATGTTAGAGTGTCTGGAGAACCCGGCTAGGAAGGCAGAGTGTCTGGAGGGTCTGGGTAGCAAGGCAGAGTGTCTGGAGCGTCTAGCTAGCGAAGCAGAGTGTCTGGTGTGTCTAAGTAGCTAGGCAAAGTGTCTGGAGCGTCTGGGTAGCGAATCAGAGTGTCTGGAGCGCCTGGCTAGCAAAGCAGAGGGTCTGGAGCGTCTGGATAGCAAGACAGAGTGTCTGGAGCGTCTAGGTAGCGAGGCAGAGTGTCTGGAGCGCCTGGGTAGCAAGACAGAGTGTCTGGAGCGTCTAGCTAGCGTAGCAGAGTGTCTGAAATCTCTGGCTAGCATGTTAGAGTGTCTGGAGAACCCGGCTAGGAAGGCAGAGTGTCTGGAGGGTCTGGGTAGCAAGGCAGAGTGTCTGGAGCGTCTAGCTAGCGAAGCAGAGTGTCTGGTGTGTCTAAGTAGCTAGGCAAAGTGTCTGGAGCGTCTGGGTAGCGAATCAGAGTGTCTGGAGCGCCTGGCTAGCAAAGCAGAGGGTCTGGAGCGTCTGGATAGCAAGACAGAGTGTCTGGAGCGTCTAGGTAGCGAGGCAGAGTGTCTGGAGCGCCTGGGTAGCAAGACAGAGTGTCTGGAGCGTCTAGCTAGCGTAGCAGAGTGTCTGGAGCGTCTGGGTAGCGAATCAGAGTGTCTGCAGCGTCTGGCTAGCATGGCAGAGTGTCTGGAGCGTCTGGATAGTTAAGCAGAAATTCTGGAGCGTCTTGCTAGCGAGGCAGAGTGTCTGGAGCGTCTGACTAGCGTGGCAGAGTGTCTGGAGCGTCTTGCTAGCGAGGCAGAGTTTCTTGAGCGTGATATTACCGAGGCAAAGTGTCTGAAGCGATTTGCAATAAAACGAGAGTGTATGGAGCGTCTGTCTAGCAAGGCAAAGTGTCTGACGCCAATCTAGCGATGCAGAGTTTCTGGAGCGTCTGGGTAGCGAGGCAGAGTGTCTGGAGCGTCTAGCTAGCGTGTCAGATAGTCTGGAGCATCTAACTACCAAGGCAGAGTGTCTGGAGCGTCTAGCTAGCGTGGCAGATAGTCTGGAGCATCTAACTACCAATGCAGAGTGTCTGGAGCGTCTAGCTAGCGTGGCAGATAGTCTGGAGCATCTTACTACCAAGGCAGAGTGTCTGGGGCGTCTAGCTAGCGAGGAAGAGTGTCTGAAACGTCTTGCTAGCAAAGCAGAGTGTCTAGAGCGTCTTGTTAGCGAGGCAGAGTGTCTGAAGCGTCTTTTTAGCGAGGCAGCGTGTCTGGAGCGTCTGGCTAGCATGGATGAGTGTCTGGAGCGTCTGGCAAGCAAAGCAGAGTGCCTGGAGCTTCTTGCTAGTGAGGCAAAGTGTCTGGAGCGAATTGCTAGCATGGCAGAGCTTCTGAAGAGTCTGGCTAGGAAGGCAGATAGTCTGGAGCGTCTTGCAAGCGAGGCAGAGTTTCTGGAGCGTTTTATTACCGAGGTAGAGTGTCTAAAGCGTCTTCCTAGCAAAGTAGAGTGTCTGTAGCTTCTGGCTAGCGTGGTAGAGTGTCTGGAGCGTCTGGCAAGCAAAGCAGAGTATCTGGAGCGTCAGGCATGCCAAACAGGGTGTCTGGAGCGTCTTGCTTCTAAGACAGAGTGTTTGGAGCGTCTGGCAAGCGAGACAGGGTGTCTGGAGCGTCTTGCTTCTAAGACAGAGTGTTTAGAGCGTCTAGCAAGTGAGGCAGAATGTCTGGAGCGTCTTGCTTCTAAGGCAGACTGTCTGGAGAGTCTGGCAAGCGGGGAAAAGTGTCTGGAGTGTCTTTTTACCGAGGCTTAGTGTCTAGAGCGACTAGCTAGCAAGACAGAGAGTCTGGAGCGTCTGGGTAGCGAGGCAGCGTGTCTGGAGCGCCTGGCTAGCGAGGCAGAGTGTCTGGAGCGTCTAGCTAGCGTAGCAGAGTGTCTGGAGCCTCTGGCTAGCGTGGCAGATAATCTGGAGCCACTGGCTAGCGTGGCAGATAGTCTGGAGCGTCTGGGTAGCGAGGCAGCGTGTCTGGAGCGCCTGGCTAGCGAGGTAGAGTGTCTGGAGGGTCTGGCTAGCGAGGCAGAGTGTCTAGAGCGTCTGGGTAGCGAGGCAGAGTGTCTGGAGCGCCTGGCTAGCGAGGCAGAGTGTCTGAAATCTCTGGCTAGCATGGCAGAGTGTCTGGAGCGGCTGGCTAGCGAGGCAGAGTGTCTGGAGATTTTGGGTAGCAAGGCAGAGTGTCTGGAGCGCCTGGCTAGCGAGGCAGAGTGTCTGGAGCGTCTTGCTAGCGTGGCAGAGTGTCTGGAGCCTCTGGCTAGCGTGGCAGATAATCTGGAGCCACTGGCTAGCGTGGCAGATAGTCTGGAGCGTCTCAGTAGCAAGGCAAAGTGTCTGGAACGTCTAGGTAGCGAATCAGAGTGTCTGGAGCGTCTGGCTAGCGTGGCAGAGTGTCTGGAGCGTTTGGCTAGCGTGGCAGAAAGTCTGAAGCGTCTGGCTAGCATGGCAGAGTGTCTGGAGCCTCTGGCTAGCGTGGCAGATAGTCTGGAGCCACTGGCTAGCGTGGCATATAGTCTATAGCGTCTGGCTAGCATGGCAGAGTGTCTGGAGCGTCTAGCTAGCGAGGCAGAGTGTCTGAAGCGCCTGGCTAGCGAGGCAGAGTCTCTGGAGCGTCTGGATAGCGAGGCAAAGTGTCTGGGGCGTCTGGGTAGCGAGGCAGAGTGTCTGGAGCGCCTGGCAAGCGAGGCAGTTTGTGTCTTGAGCGTCTTGCTAGCGAGGCAGAAAGTCTGGAACGAAAGGCTAGCAAGGAAGAAGGTATGGAGCGCCTGGCTAGCGAGTCAGAGTGTTTTGAGTGCCTGGCAAGCGAGGCAGTGTGTCTGGAACGTCTGGCTAGCATGGCAGAGTGTCTGGAGCGCCTGGCTAGCGAGGCAGAGCTTCTGAAGCGCCTGGCTAGCGAGGCAGAGTGTCTGGAGCGTCTGGGTGGCAAGGCAAAGTGTCTGGAACGTCTGGGTAGCGAATCAGAGTGTCTGGAGCGTCTGGCTAGCGTAGCAAAGTGTCTGGAGCGTTTGGCTAGCGTGGCAGAGTGTCTAAAGCGGCTGGCTAGCAAAGCAGAGTGTCTGGAGCGTCTGGGGAGCGAGGGAAAGTGTCTGGAACGTCTGGGTAGCGAATCAGAGTGTCTGGAGCGTCTGGCTAGCGTGGCAGAGTGTCTGGAGCGTCTAGCTAGCGTGGCAGAGTGTCTGGAGCGTCTGAGTAGCGAACCAGAGTGTCTGGAATGCCTCGCTAGCGAGGCAGAGTGTCTGGAGCGTCTTAGTAGCGAGGCAGAGTGCCTGGAGCGTCTAGCTAGCGTGGCAGAGTGTCTGGAGCAACTGGCTAGCGTGGCAGATAGTCTGAAGCGTCTAATAGCGAGGCAGAGTGTCTGGAGCGCCTGGCTAGCGAGGCAGAGTGTCTGGAGCGTCTGGGTAGCGAGGCAGAGTGTCTGGAGCGCCTGGCTAGCGGGGCAGAGTGTCTGGAGGGTCTGGGTAGCAAGGCAGAGTGTCTAGAGCGTCTAGCTAGCGTGGCAGAGTGTCTGGAGCGTCTAGCTAGCGTAGCAGAGTGTCTGAAATCTCTGGCTAGCATGGCAGAGTGTCTGGAGCGGCTGGCTAGGGAGGCAGAGTGTCTGGAGCGTCTGGGTAGCGAGGCAGAGTGTCTGGAGCGTCTGGATAGCGAGGCAGAGTGTCTGGAGCGCCTGGTTAGCGATGCAGAGTGTCTGGAGCGTCCAGCTAGCGTGGCAGAGTGTCTGGAGCCTCTGGCTAGCGTGGCAAATATTCTGGAGCCACTGGCTAGCGTGGCAGATAGTCTGGAGCGTCTGGGTAGCGAGGCAGAGTGTCTGGAGCGCCTGGCTAGCGAGGCAGAGTGTCTGAAGGGTCTAAGTAGCAAGGCAGAGTGTCTGGAGCTTCTAGCTAGCGTGGCAGAGTGTCTGGAGCGTCTAGCTAGCGTAGCAGAGTGTCTGAAATCTCTGGCTAGCATGGCAGAGTGTCTGCAGCGTCTGGCTAGCATGGCAGAGTGTCTGGAGCGTCTGGATAGTTAAGCAGAAATTCTGGAGCGTCTTGCTAGCGAGGCAGAGTGTCTGGAGCGTCTGACTAGCGTGGCAGAGTGTCTGGAGCGTCTTGCTAGCGAGGCAGAGTTTCTTGAGCGTGATATTACCGAGGCAAAGTGTCTGAAGCGATTTGCAATAAAACGAGAGTGTATGGAGCGTCTGTCTAGCAAGGCAAAGTGTCTGACGCCAATCTAGCGAGGCAGAGTTTCTGGAGCGTCTGGGTAGCGAGGCAGAGTGTCTGGAGCGTCTAGCTAGCGTGGCAAAAAGTCTGGAGCATCTAACTACCAAGGCAGAGTGTCTGGAGCGTCTAGCTAGCGTGGCAGATAGTCTGGAGCATCTAACTACCAATGCAGAGTGTCTGGAGCGTCTAGCTAGCGTGGCAGATAGTCTGGAGCATCTTACTACCAAGGCAGAGTGTCTGGGGCGTCTAGCTAGCGAGGAAGAGTGTCTGAAACGTCTTGCTAGCAAAGCAGAGTGTCTAGAGCGTCTTGTTAGCGAGGCAGAGTGTCTGAAGAATCTTTTTAGCGAGGCAGCGTGTCTGGAGCGTCTGGCTAGCATGGATGAGTGTCTGGAGCGTCTGGCAAGCATAGCAGAGTGCCTGGAGCGTCAGGCATGCCAAACAGGGTGTCTGGAGCGTCTTGCTTCTAAGACAGAGTGTTTGGAGCGTCTGGCAAGCGAGACAGGGTGTCTGGAGCGTCTTGCTTCTAAGACTGAGTGTTTAGAGCGTCTAGCAAGTGAGGCAGAATGTCTGGAGCGTCTTGCTTCTAAGGCAGACTGTCTGGAGAGTCTGGCAAGCGGGGAAAAGTGTCTGGAGTGTCTTTTTACCGAGGCTTAGTGTCTAGAGCGACTAGCTAGCAAGACAGAGAGTCTGGAGCGTCTGGGTAGCAAGACAGAGTGTCTGGAGCGTCTAGCTAGCGTAGCAGAGTGTCTGGAGCGTCTGGGTAGCAAGACAGAGTGTCTGGAGCGTCTAGCTAGCGTAGCAGAGTGTCTGGGGCGTCTGGGTAGCGAGGCAGAGTGTCTGGAGCGCCTGGCTAGCGAGGCAGAGTGTCTGGAGAGTCTAGCTATTATGGTAGAGTAACTGGAGCGTCTGAATAGCGAGGCAGAGTGTCTGGAGCGTCCGGCGAGCGTAGCTGAGTGTCTGGAGCGTCTTGCTAGCGTGGCAGAGTGTCTGGAGCCTATGGCTAGCGTGGCGGATAGTCTATAGCGTCTGGCTAGCATGGTAGAGTGTCTGGAGCGTCTAGCTAGCGAGGCAGAGTGTCTAAAGCGCCTGGCTTGCGAGGCAGAGTCTCTTGAGCGTCTGGGTAGCGAGGCAGAGTGTCTGGAGCGTCTTGCTAGCGTGGCAGAGTGTCTGGAGCGTCTAGCTAGCGTAGCAGAGTGTCTGAAATCTCTGGCTAGCATGTCAGAGTGTCTGGAGAACCCGGCTAGGAAGGCAGAGTGTCTGGAGGGTCTGGGTAGCAAGGCAGAGTGTCTGGAGCGTCTAGCTAGCGAAGCAGAGTGTCTGGTGTGTCTAAGTAGCTAGGCAAAGTGTCTGGAGCGTCTGTGTAGCGAATCAGAGTGTCTGGAGCGCCTGGCTAGCAAAGCAGAGGGTCTGGAGCGTCTGGATAGCAAGACAGAGTGTCTGGAGCGTCTAGGTAGCGAGGCAGAGTGTCTGGAGCGCCTGGGTAGCAAGACAGAGTGTCTGGAGCGTCTAGCTAGCGTAGCAGAGTGTCTGGAGCGTCTGGGTAGCGAATCAGAGTGTCTGCAGCGTCTGGCTAGCATGGCAGAGTGTCTGGAGCGTCTGGATAGTTAAGCAGAAATTCTGGAGCGTCTTGCTAGCGAGGCAGAGTGTCTGGAGCGTCTGACTAGCGTGGCAGAGTGTCTGGAGCGTCTTGCTAGCGAGGCAGAGTTTCTTGAGCGTGATATTACCGAGGCAAAGTGTCTGAAGCGATTTGCAATAAAACGAGAGTGTATGGAGCGTCTGTCTAGCAAGGCAAAGTGTCTGACGCCAATCTAGCGATGCAGAGTTTCTGGAGCGTCTGGGTAGCGAGGCAGAGTGTCTGGAGCGTCTAGCTAGCGTGTCAGATAGTCTGGAGCATCTAACTACCAAGGCAGAGTGTCTGGAGCGTCTAGCTAGCGTGGCAGATAGTCTGGAGCATCTAACTACCAATGCAGAGTGTCTGGAGCGTCTAGCTAGCGTGGCAGATAGTCTGGAGCATCTTACTACCAAGGCAGAGTGTCTGGGGCGTCTAGCTAGCGAGGAAGAGTGTCTGAAACGTCTTGCTAGCAAAGCAGAGTGTCTAGAGCGTCTTGTTAGCGAGGCAGAGTGTCTGAAGCGTCTTTTTAGCGAGGCAACGTGTCTGGAGCGTCTGGCTAGCATGGATGAGTGTCTGGAGCGTCTGGCAAGCAAAGCAGAGTGCCTGGAGCTTCTTGCTAGTGAGGCAAAGTGTCTGGAGCGAATTGCTAGCATGGCAGAGCTTCTGAAGAGTCTGGCTAGGAAGGCAGATAGTCTGGAGCGTCTTGCAAGCGAGGCAGAGTTTCTGGAGCGTTTTATTACCGAGGTAGAGTGTCTAAAGCGTCTTTCTAGCAAAGTAGAGTGTCTGTAGCTTCTGGCTAGCGTGGTAGAGTGTCTGGAGCGTCTGGCAAGCAAAGCAGAGTATCTGGAGCGTCAGGCATGCCAAACAGGGTGTCTGGAGCGTCTTGCTTCTAAGACAGAGTGTTTGGAGCGTCTGGCAAGCGAGACAGGGTGTCTGGAGCGTCTTGCTTCTAAGACAGAGTGTTTAGAGCGTCTAGCAAGTGAGGCAGAATGTCTGGAGCGTCTTGCTTCTAAGGCAGACTGTCTGGAGAGTCTGGCAAGCGGGGAAAAGTGTCTGGAGTGTCTTTTTACCGAGGCTTAGTGTCTAGAGCGACTAGCTAGCAAGACAGAGAGTCTGGAGCGTCTGGGGAGCGAGGCAGCGTGTCTGGAGCGCCTGGCTAGCGAGGCAGAGTGTCTGGAGCGTCTAGCTAGCGTAGCAGAGTGTCTGGAGCCTCTGGCTAGCGTGGCAGATAATCTGGAGCCACTGGCTAGCGTGGCAGATAGTCTGGAGCGTCTGGGTAGCGAGGCAGCGTGTCTGGAGCGCCTGGCTAGCGAGGTAGAGTGTCTGGAGGGTCTGGCTAGCGAGGCAGAGTGTCTAGAGCGTCTGGGTAGCGAGGCAGAGTGTCTGGAGCGCCTGGCTAGCGAGGCAGAGTGTCTGAAATCTCTGGCTAGCATGGCAGAGTGTCTGGAGCGGCTGGCTAGCGAGGCAGAGTGTCTGGAGATTTTGGGTAGCAAGGCAGAGTGTCTGGAGCGCCTGGCTAGCGAGGCAGAGTGTCTGGAGCGTCTTGCTAGCGTGGCAGAGTGTCTGGAGCCTCTGGCTAGCGTGGCAGATAATCTGGAGCCACTGGCTAGCGTGGCAGATAGTCTGGAGCGTCTCAGTAGCAAGGCAAAGTGTCTGGAACGTCTAGGTAGCGAATCAGAGTGTCTGGAGCGTCTGGCTAGCGTGGCAGAGTGTCTGGAGCGTTTGGCTAGCGTGGCAGAAAGTCTGAAGCGTCTGGCTAGCATGGCAGAGTGTCTGGAGCCTCTGGCTAGCGTGGCAGATAGTCTGGAGCCACTGGCTAGCGTGGCATATAGTCTATAGCGTCTGGCTAGCATGGCAGAGTGTCTGGAGCGTCTAGCTAGCGAGGCAGAGTGTCTGAAGCGCCTGGCTAGCGAGGCAGAGTCTCTGGAGCGTCTGGATAGCGAGGCAAAGTGTCTGGGGCGTCTGGGTAGCGAGGCAGAGTGTCTGGAGCGCCTGGCAAGCGAGGCAGTTTGTGTCTTGAGCGTCTTGCTAGCGAGGCAGAAAGTCTGGAACGAAAGGCTAGCAAGGAAGAAGGTATGGAGCGCCTGGCTAGCGAGTCAGAGTGTTTTGAGTGCCTGGCAAGCGAGGCAGTGTGTCTGGAACGTCTGGCTAGCATGGCAGAGTGTCTGGAGCGCCTGGCTAGCGAGGCAGAGCTTCTGAAGCGCCTGGCTAGCGAGGCAGAGTGTCTGGAGCGTCTGGGTGGCAAGGCAAAGTGTCTGGAACGTCTGGGTAGCGAATCAGAGTGTCTGGAGCGTCTGGCTTGCGTAGCAAAGTGTCTGGAGCGTTTGGCTAGCGTGGCAGAGTGTCTAAAGCGGCTGGCTAGCAAAGCAGAGTGTCTGGAGCGTCTGGGGAGCGAGGGAAAGTGTCTGGAACGTCTGGGTAGCGAATCAGAGTGTCTGGAGCGTCTGGCTAGCGTGGCAGAGTGTCTGGAGCGTCTAGCTAGCGTGGCAGAGTGTCTGGAGCGTCTGAGTAGCGAACCAGAGTGTCTGGAATGCCTCGCTAGCGAGGCAGAGTGTCTGGAGCGTCTTAGTAGCGAGGCAGAGTGCCTGGAGCGTCTAGCTAGCGTGGCAGAGTGTCTGGAGCAACTGGCTAGCGTGGCAGATAGTCTGAAGCGTCTAATAGCGAGGCAGAGTGTCTGGAGCGCCTGGCTAGCGAGGCAGAGTGTCTGGAGCGTCTGGGTAGCGAGGCAGAGTGTCTGGAGCGCCTGGCTAGCGGGGCAGAGTGTCTGGAGGGTCTGGGTAGCAAGGCAGAGTGTCTAGAGCGTCTAGCTAGCGTGGCAGAGTGTCTGGAGCGTCTAGCTAGCGTAGCAGAGTGTCTGAAATCTCTGGCTAGCATGGCAGAGTGTCTGGAGCGGCTGGCTAGGGAGGCAGAGTGTCTGGAGCGTCTGGGTAGCGAGGCAGAGTGTCTGGAGCGTCTGGATAGCGAGGCAGAGTGTCTGGAGCGCCTGGTTAGCGATGCAGAGTGTCTGGAGCGTCCAGCTAGCGTGGCAGAGTGTCTGGAGCCTCTGGCTAGCGTGGCAAATATTCTGGAGCCACTGGCTAGCGTGGCAGATAGTCTGGAGCGTCTGGGTAGCGAGGCAGAGTGTCTGGAGCGCCTGGCTAGCGAGGCAGAGTGTCTGAAGGGTCTAAGTAGCAAGGCAGAGTGTCTGGAGCTTCTAGCTAGCGTGGCAGAGTGTCTGGAGCGTCTAGCTAGCGTAGCAGAGTGTCTGAAATCTCTGGCTAGCATGGCAGAGTGTCTGAAGCGGCAGGCTAGGAAGGCAGAGTGTCTGGAGCGTCCTGGTAGCGAGCCAGAGTGTCTGGAGTGCCTGGCTAGCGAGGCAGAGTTTCTGGAGCTACTAAATAGCGAGGCAGAGTGCCTAGAGCGTCAAGCTAGCGTGGCAGAGAGTCTGGAGCCACTGGCTAGCGTAGCAGAGTGTTTAAAGCATTAAAATATTAAAGCAAAGCGTCTGGAGCGCCTGGGTAGCGATGCAGAGTGTCTGGAGCTTTTTGCTAGTGAGGCAGAGTGTCTGCAGCGTCTGGCTAGCATGGCAGAGTGTCTGGAGCGTCTGGATAGTTAAGCAGAAATTCTGGAGCGTCTTGCTAGCGAGGCAGAGTGTCTGGAGCGTCTGACTAGCGTGGCAGAGTGTCTGGAGCGTCTTGCTAGCGAGGCAGAGTTTCTTGTGCGTGTTATTACCGAGGCAAAGTGTCTGAAGCGATTTGCAATAAAACGAGAGTGTATGGAGCGTCTGTCTAGCAAGGCAAAGTATCTGACGCCAATCTAGCGAGGCAGAGTTTCTGGAGCGTCTGGGTAGCGAGGCAGAGTGTCTGGAGCGTCTAGCTAGCGTGGCAGATAGTCTGGAGCATCTAACTACCAATGCAGAGTGTCTGGAGCGTCTAGCTAGCGTGGCAGATAGTCTGGATCATCTTACTTCCAAGGCAGAGTGTCTGGGGCGTCTAGCTAGCGAGGAAGAGTGTCTGAAACGTCTTGCTAGCAAAGCAGAGTGTCTAGAGCGTCTTTTTAGCGAGGCAGAGTGTCTGAAGCGTCTTTTTAGCGAGGCAGCGTGTCTGGAGCGTCTGGCTAGCATGGATGAGTGTCTGGAGCGTCTGGCAAGCAAAGCAGAGTGCCTGGAGCTTCTTGCTAGTGAGGCAAAGTGTCTGGAGCGAATTGCTAGCATGGCAGAGCTTCTGAAGAGTCTGGCTAGGAAGGCAGATAGTCTGGAGCGTCTTGCAAGCGAGGCAGAGTTTCTGGAGCGTTTTATTACCGAGGTAGAGTGTCTAAAGCGTCTTCCTAGCAAAGTAGAGTGTCTGTAGCTTCTGGCTAGCGTGGTAGAGTGTCTGGAGCGTCTGGCAAGCAAAGCAGAGTATCTGGAGCGTCAGGCATGCCAAACAGGGTGTCTGGAGCGTCTTGCTTCTAAGACAGAGTGTTTGGAGCGTCTGGCAAGCGAGACAGGGTGTCTGGAGCGTCTTGCTTCTAAGACAGAGTGTTTAGAGCGTCTAGCAAGTGAGGCAGAATGTCTGGAGCGTCTTGCTTCTAAGGCAGACTGTCTGGAGAGTCTGGCAAGCGGGGAAAAGTGTCTGGAGTGTCTTTTTACCGAGGCTTAGTGTCTAGAGCGACTAGCTAGCAAGACAGAGAGTCTGGAGCGTCTGGGTAGCGAGGCAGCGTGTCTGGAGCGCCTGGCTAGCGAGGCAGAGTGTCTGGAGGGTCTGGGTAGCAAGGCAGAGTGTCTGGAGCGTCTAGCTAGCGAGGCAGAGAGTCTGGAGAGTCTAGCTAGCGTAGCAGAGTGTCTGAAACCTCTGGCTCGCGTGGCAGTAAGTCTGAAACGTCGGGCTAGCATGGCAGAGTGTCTGGAGCGGCTGGCTAGCGTGGCAGAGTGTCTGGAGCGTCTAGCTAGCGTAGCAGAGTGTCTGGAGCCTCTGGCTAGCGTGGCAGATAATCTGGAGCCACTGGCTAGCGTGGCAGATAGTCTGGAGCGTCTGGGTAGCAAGACAGAGTGTCTGGAGCGTCTAGCTAGCGTAGCAGAGTGTCTGGAGCGTCTGGGTAGCGAATCAGAGTGTCTGGAGCGCCTGGCTAGCGAAGCAGAGGGTCTGGAGCGTCTGGATAGCAAGACAGAGTGTCTGGAGCTTTTTGCTAGTGAGGCAGAGTGTCTGCAGCGTCTGGCTAGCATGGCAGAGTGTCTGGAGCGTCTGGATAGTTAAGCAGAAATTCTGGAGCGTCTTGCTAGCGAGGCAGAGTGTCTGGAGCGTCTGACTAGCGTGGCAGAGTGTCTGGAGCGTCTTGCTAGCGAGGCAGAGTTTCTTGAGCGTGATATTACCGAGGCAAAGTGTCTGAAGCGATTTGCAATAAAACGAGAGTGTATGGAGCGTCTGTCTAGCAAGGCAAAGTGTCTGACGCCAATCTAGCGAGGCAGAGTTTCTGGAGCGTCTGGGTAGCGTGGCAGATAGTCTGGAGCATCTTACTTCCAAGGCAGAGTGTCTGGGGCGTCTAGCTAGCGAGGAAGAGTGTCTGAAACGTCTTGCTAGCAAAGCAGAGTGTCTAGAACGTCTTGTTAGCGAGGCAGAGTGTCTGAAGCGTCTTTTTAGCGAGGCAGCGTGTCTGGAGCGTCTGGCTAGCATGGATGAGTGTCTGGAGCGTCTGGCAAGCAAAGCAGAGTGCCTGGAGCGTCAGGCATGCCAAACAGGGTGTCTGGAGCGTCTTGCTTCTAAGACAGAGTGTTTGGAGCGTCTGGCAAGCGAGACAGGGTGTCTGGAGCGTCTTGCTTCTAAGACTGAGTGTTTAGAGCGTCTAGCAAGTGAGGCAGAATGTCTGGAGCGTCTTGCTTCTAAGGCAGACGGTCTGGAGAGTCTGGCAAGCGGGGAAAAAAGTCTGGAGTGTCTTTTTACCGAGGCTTAGTGTCTAGAGCGACTAGCTAGCAAGAAAGAGAGTCTGGAGCGTCTGGGTAGCAAGACAGAGTGTCTGGAGCGTCTAGCTAGCGTAGCAGAGTGTCTGGAGCGTCTGGGTAGCAAGACAGAGTGTCTGGAGCGTCTAGCTAGCGTAGCAGAGTGTCTGGGGCGTCTGGGTAGCGAGGCAGAGTGTCTGGAGCGCCTGGCTAGCGAGGCAGAGTGTCTGGAGAGTCTAGCTAGCATGGTAGAGTAACTGGAGCGTCTGAATAGCGAGGCAGAGTGTCTGGAGCGTCCGGCGAGCGTAGCTGAGTGTCTGGAGCGTCTTGCTAGCGTGGCAGAGTGTCTGGAGCCTATGGCTAGCGTGGCGGATAGTCTATAGCGTCTGGCTAGCATGGTAGAGTGTCTGGAGCGTCTAGCTAGCGAGGCAGAGTGTCTAAAGCGCCTGGCTTGCGAGGCAGAGTCTCTTGAGCGTCTGGGTAGCGAGGCAGAGTGTCTGGAGCGTCTTGCTAGCGTGGCAGAGTGTCTGGAGCGTCTAGCTAGCGTAGCAGAGTGTCTGAAATCTCTGGCTAGCATGTCAGAGTGTCTGGAGAACCCGGCTAGGAAGGCAGATTGTCTGGAGGGTCTGGGTAGCAAGGCAGAGTGTCTGGAGCGTCTAGCTAGCGAAGCAGAGTGTCTGGTGTGTCTAAGTAGCTAGGCAAAGTGTCTGGAGCGTCTGGGTAGCGAATCAGAGTGTCTGGAGCGCCTGGCTAGCAAAGCAGAGGGTCTGGAGCGTCTGGATAGCAAGACAGAGTGTCTGGAGCGTCTAGGTAGCGAGGCAGAGTGTCTGGAGCGCCTGGGTAGCAAGACAGAGTGTCTGGAGCGTCTAGCTAGCGTAGCAGAGTGTCTGGAGCGTCTGGGTAGCGAATCAGAGTGTCTGCAGCGTCTGGCTAGCATGGCAGAGTGTCTGGAGCGTCTGGATAGTTAAGCAGAAATTCTGGAGCGTCTTGCTAGCGAGGCAGAGTGTCTGGAGCGTCTGACTAGCGTGGCAGAGTGTCTGGAGCATCTTGCTAGCGAGGCAGAGTTTCTTGAGCGTGATATTACCGAGGCAAAGTGTCTGAAGCGATTTGCAATAAAACGAGAGTGTATGGAGCGTCTGTCTAGCAAGGCAAAGTGTCTGACGCCAATCTAGCGATGCAGAGTTTCTGGAGCGTCTGGGTAGCGAGGCAGAGTGTCTGGAGCGTCTAGCTAGCGTGTCAGATAGTCTGGAGCATCTAACTACCAAGGCAGAGTGTCTGGAGCGTCTAGCTAGCGTGGCAGATAGTCTGGAGCATCTAACTACCAATGCAGAGTGTCTGGAGCGTCTAGCTAGCGTGGCAGATAGTCTGGAGCATCTTACTACCAAGGCAGAGTGTCTGGGGCGTCTAGCTAGCGAGGAAGAGTGTCTGAAACGTCTTGCTAGCAAAGCAGAGTGTCTAGAGCGTCTTGTTAGCGAGGCAGAGTGTCTGAAGCGTCTTTTTAGCGAGGCAGCGTGTCTGGAGCGTCTGGCTAGCATGGATGAGTGTCTGGAGCGTCTGGCAAGCAAAGCAGAGTGCCTGGAGCTTCTTGCTAGTGAGGCAAAGTGTCTGGAGCGAATTGCTAGCATGGCAGAGCTTCTGAAGAGTCTGGCTAGGAAGGCAGATAGTCTGGAGCGTCTTGCAAGCGAGGCAGAGTTTCTGGAGCGTTTTATTACCGAGGTAGAGTGTCTAAAGCGTCTTCCTAGCAAAGTAGAGTGTCTGTAGCTTCTGGCTAGCGTGGTAGAGTGTCTGGAGCGTCTGGCAAGCAAAGCAGAGTATCTGGAGCGTCAGGCATGCCAAACAGGGTGTCTGGAGCGTCTTGCTTCTAAGACAGAGTGTTTGGAGCGTCTGGCAAGCGAGACAGGGTGTCTGGAGCGTCTTGCTTCTAAGACAGAGTGTTTAGAGCGTCTAGCAAGTGAGGCAGAATGTCTGGAGCGTCTTGCTTCTAAGGCAGACTGTCTGGAGAGTCTGGCAAGCGGGGAAAAGTGTCTGGAGTGTCTTTTTACCGAGGCTTAGTGTCTAGAGCGACTAGCTAGCAAGACAGAGAGTCTGGAGCGTCTGGGTAGCGAGGCAGCGTGTCTGGAGCGCCTGGCTAGCGAGGCAGAGTGTCTGGAGCGTCTAGCTAGCGTAGCAGAGTGTCTGGAGCCTCTGGCTAGCGTGGCAGATAATCTGGAGCCACTGGCTAGCGTGGCAGATAGTCTGGAGCGTCTGGGTAGCGAGGCAGCGTGTCTGGAGCGCCTGGCTAGCGAGGTAGAGTGTC
Organism: Protonemura montana; assembly: GCA_947568835.1. Lineage (NCBI taxonomy): Eukaryota > Metazoa > Arthropoda > Insecta > Plecoptera > Nemouridae > Protonemura > Protonemura montana. The sequence continues at coordinate 397,903 of CANOQG010000001.1, read as the reverse complement.
TGGAGGGTCTGGCTAGCGAGGCAGAGTGTCTAGAGCGTCTGGGTAGCGAGGCAGAGTGTCTGGAGCGCCTGGCTAGCGAGGCAGAGTGTCTGAAATCTCTGGCTAGCATGGCAGAGTGTCTGGAGCGGCTGGCTAGCGAGGCAGAGTGTCTGGAGATTTTGGGTAGCAAGGCAGAGTGTCTGGAGCGCCTGGCTAGCGAGGCAGAGTGTCTGGAGCGTCTTGCTAGCGTGGCAGAGTGTCTGGAGCCTCTGGCTAGCGTGGCAGATAATCTGGAGCCACTGGCTAGCGTGGCAGATAGTCTGGAGCGTCTCAGTAGCAAGGCAAAGTGTCTGGAACGTCTAGGTAGCGAATCAGAGTGTCTGGAGCGTCTGGCTAGCGTGGCAGAGTGTCTGGAGCGTTTGGCTAGCGTGGCAGAAAGTCTGAAGCGTCTGGCTAGCATGGCAGAGTGTCTGGAGCCTCTGGCTAGCGTGGCAGATAGTCTGGAGCCACTGGCTAGCGTGGCATATAGTCTATAGCGTCTGGCTAGCATGGCAGAGTGTCTGGAGCGTCTAGCTAGCGAGGCAGAGTGTCTGAAGCGCCTGGCTAGCGAGGCAGAGTCTCTGGAGCGTCTGGATAGCGAGGCAAAGTGTCTGGGGCGTCTGGGTAGCGAGGCAGAGTGTCTGGAGCGCCTGGCAAGCGAGGCAGTTTGTGTCTTGAGCGTCTTGCTAGCGAGGCAGAAAGTCTGGAACGAAAGGCTAGCAAGGAAGAAGGTATGGAGCGCCTGGCTAGCGAGTCAGAGTGTTTTGAGTGCCTGGCAAGCGAGGCAGTGTGTCTGGAACGTCTGGCTAGCATGGCAGAGTGTCTGGAGCGCCTGGCTAGCGAGGCAGAGCTTCTGAAGCGCCTGGCTAGCGAGGCAGAGTGTCTGGAGCGTCTGGGTGGCAAGGCAAAGTGTCTGGAACGTCTGGGTAGCGAATCAGAGTGTCTGGAGCGTCTGGCTAGCGTAGCAAAGTGTCTGGAGCGTTTGGCTAGCGTGGCAGAGTGTCTAAAGCGGCTGGCTAGCAAAGCAGAGTGTCTGGAGCGTCTGGGGAGCGAGGGAAAGTGTCTGGAACGTCTGGGTAGCGAATCAGAGTGTCTGGAGCGTCTGGCTAGCGTGGCAGAGTGTCTGGAGCGTCTAGCTAGCGTGGCAGAGTGTCTGGAGCGTCTGAGTAGCGAACCAGAGTGTCTGGAATGCCTCGCTAGCGAGGCAGAGTGTCTGGAGCGTCTTAGTAGCGAGGCAGAGTGCCTGGAGCGTCTAGCTAGCGTGGCAGAGTGTCTGGATCAACTGGCTAGCGTGGCAGATAGTCTGAAGCGTCTAGGTAGCGAGGCAGAGTGTCTGGAGCGCCTGGCTAGCGAGGCAGAGTGTCTGGAGCGTCTGGGTAGCGAGGCAGAGTGTCTGGAGCGCCTGGCTAGCGGGGCAGAGTGTCTGGAGGGTCTGGGTAGCAAGGCAGAGTGTCTAGAGCGTCTAGCTAGCGTGGCAGAGTGTCTGGAGCGTCTAGCTAGCGTAGCAGAGTGTCTGAAATCTCTGGCTAGCATGGCAGAGTGTCTGGAGCGGCTGGCTAGGGAGGCAGAGTGTCTGGAGCGTCTGGGTAGCGAGGCAGAGTGTCTGGAGCGTCTGGATAGCGAGGCAGAGTGTCTGGAGCGCCTGGTTAGCGATGCAGAGTGTCTGGAGCGTCCAGCTAGCGTGGCAGAGTGTCTGGAGCCTCTGGCTAGCGTGGCAAATATTCTGGAGCCACTGGCTAGCGTGGCAGATAGTCTGGAGCGTCTGGGTAGCGAGGCAGAGTGTCTGGAGCGCCTGGCTAGCGAGGCAGAGTGTCTGAAGGGTCTAAGTAGCAAGGCAGAGTGTCTGGAGCTTCTAGCTAGCGTGGCAGAGTGTCTGGAGCGTCTAGCTAGCGTAGCAGAGTGTCTTAAATCTCTGGCTAGCATGGCAGAGTGTCTGAAGCGGCAGGCTAGGAAGGCAGAGTGTCTGGAGCGTCCTGGTAGCGAGCCAGAGTGTCTGGAGTGCCTGGCTAGCGAGGCAGAGTTTCTGGAGCTACTAAATAGCGAGGCAGAGTGCCTAGAGCGTCAAGCTAGCGTGGCAGAGAGTCTGGAGCCACTGGCTAGCGTAGCAGAGTGTTTAAAGCATTAAAATATTAAAGCAAAGCGTCTGGAGCGCCTGGGTAGCGATGCAGAGTGTCTGGAGCTTTTTGCTAGTGAGGCAGAGTGTCTGCAGCGTCTGGCTAGCATGGCAGAGTGTCTGGAGCGTCTGGATAGTTAAGCAGAAATTCTGGAGCGTCTTGCTAGCGAGGCAGAGTGTCTGGAGCGTCTGACTAGCGTGGCAGAGTGTCTGGAGCGTCTTGCTAGCGAGGCAGAGTTTCTTGTGCGTGTTATTACCGAGGCAAAGTGTCTGAAGCGATTTGCAATAAAACGAGAGTGTATGGAGCGTCTGTCTAGCAAGGCAAAGTATCTGACGCCAATCTAGCGAGGCAGAGTTTCTGGAGCGTCTGGGTAGCGAGGCAGAGTGTCTGGAGCGTCTAGCTAGCGTGGCAGATAGTCTGGAGCATCTAACTACCAATGCAGAGTGTCTGGAGCGTCTAGCTAGCGTGGCAGATAGTCTGGATCATCTTACTTCCAAGGCAGAGTGTCTGGGGCGTCTAGCTAGCGAGGAAGAGTGTCTGAAACGTCTTGCTAGCAAAGCAGAGTGTCTAGAGCGTCTTTTTAGCGAGGCAGAGTGTCTGAAGCGTCTTTTTAGCGAGGCAGCGTGTCTGGAGCGTCTGGCTAGCATGGATGAGTGTCTGGAGCGTCTGGCAAGCAAAGCAGAGTGCCTGGAGCTTCTTGCTAGTGAGGCAAAGTGTCTGGAGCGAATTGCTAGCATGGCAGAGCTTCTGAAGAGTCTGGCTAGGAAGGCAGATAGTCTGGAGCGTCTTGCAAGCGAGGCAGAGTTTCTGGAGCGTTTTATTACCGAGGTAGAGTGTCTAAAGCGTCTTCCTAGCAAAGTAGAGTGTCTGTAGCTTCTGGCTAGCGTGGTAGAGTGTCTGGAGCGTCTGGCAAGCAAAGCAGAGTATCTGGAGCGTCAGGCATGCCAAACAGGGTGTCTGGAGCGTCTTGCTTCTAAGACAGAGTGTTTGGAGCGTCTGGCAAGCGAGACAGGGTGTCTGGAGCGTCTTGCTTCTAAGACAGAGTGTTTAGAGCGTCTAGCAAGTGAGGCAGAATGTCTGGAGCGTCTTGCTTCTAAGGCAGACTGTCTGGAGAGTCTGGCAAGCGGGAAAAAGTGTCTGGAGTGTCTTTTTACCGAGGCTTAGTGTCTAGAGCGACTAGCTAGCAAGACAGAGAGTCTGGAGCGTCTGGGTAGCGAGGCAGCGTGTCTGGAGCGCCTGGCTAGCGAGGCAGAGTGTCTGGAGGGTCTGGGTAGCAAGGCAGAGTGTCTGGAGCGTCTAGCTAGCGAGGCAGAGAGTCTGGAGAGTCTAGCTAGCGTAGCAGAGTGTCTGAAACCTCTGGCTCGCGTGGCAGTAAGTCTGAAACGTCGGGCTAGCATGGCAGAGTGTCTGGAGCGGCTGGCTAGCGTGGCAGAGTGTCTGGAGCGTCTAGCTAGCGTAGCAGAGTGTCTGGAGCCTCTGGCTAGCGTGGCAGATAATCTGGAGCCACTGGCTAGCGTGGCAGATAGTCTGGAGCGTCTGGGTAGCAAGACAGAGTGTCTGGAGCGTCTAGCTAGCGTAGCAGAGTGTCTGGAGCGTCTGGGTAGCGAATCAGAGTGTCTGGAGCGCCTGGCTAGCGAAGCAGAGGGTCTGGAGCGTCTGGATAGCAAGACAGAGTGTCTGGAGCTTTTTGCTAGTGAGGCAGAGTGTCTGCAGCGTCTGGCTAGCATGGCAGAGAGTCTGGAGCGTCTGGATAGTTAAGCAGAAATTCTGGAGCGTCTTGCTAGCGAGGCAGAGTGTCTGGAGCGTCTGACTAGCGTGGCAGAGTGTCTGGAGCGTCTTGCTAGCGAGGCAGAGTTTCTTGAGCGTGATATTACCGAGGCAAAGTGTCTGAAGCGATTTGCAATAAAACGAGAGTGTATGGAGCGTCTGTCTAGCAAGGCAAAGTGTCTGACGCCAATCTAGCGAGGCAGAGTTTCTGGAGCGTCTGGGTAGCGTGGCAGATAGTCTGGAGCATCTTACCACCAAGGCAGAGTGTCTGGGGCGTCTAGCTAGCGAGGAAGAGTGTCTGAAACGTCTTGCTAGCAAAGCAGAGTGTCTAGAACGTCTTGTTAGCGAGGCAGAGTGTCTGAAGCGTCTTTTTAGCGAGGCAGCGTGTCTGGAGCGTCTGGCTAGCATGGATGAGTGTCTGGAGCGTCTGGCAAGCAAAGCAGAGTGCCTGGAGCGTCAGGCATGCCAAACAGGGTGTCTGGAGCGTCTTGCTTCTAAGACAGAGTGTTTGGAGCGTCTGGCAAGCGAGACAGGGTGTCTGGAGCGTCTTGCTTCTAAGACTGAGTGTTTAGAGCGTCTAGCAAGTGAGGCAGAATGTCTGGAGCGTCTTGCTTCTAAGGCAGACGGTCTGGAGAGTCTGGCAAGCGGGGAAAAAAGTCTGGAGTGTCTTTTTACCGAGGCTTAGTGTCTAGAGCGACTAGCTAGCAAGAAAGAGAGTCTGGAGCGTCTGGGTAGCAAGACAGAGTGTCTGGAGCGTCTAGCTAGCGTAGCAGAGTGTCTGGAGCGTTTGGCTAGCGTGGCAGAAAGTCTGAAGCGTCTGGCTAGCATGGCAGAGTGTCTGGAGCGGCTGGCTAGGAAGGCAGAGTGTCTGGAGCGTCCTGGTAGCGAGCCAGAGTGTCTAGGGTGCCTGGCTAGCGAGGCAGAGTTTCTGGAGCGTCTAAATAGCGAGGCAGAGTGCCTAGAGCGTCAAGCTAGCGTGGCAGAGTGTCTGGAGCCACTGGCTAGCGTAGCAGAGTGTTTAAAGCATTAAAATATTAAAGCAAAGCGTCTGGAGCGCCTGGGTAGCGATGCAGAGTGTCTGGAGCTTTTTGCTAGTGAGGCAGAGTGTCTGCAGCGTCTGGCTAGCATGGCAGAGTGTCTGGAGCGTCTGGATAGTTAAGCAGAGTGTCTGGAGCGTCTTGCTAGCGAGGCAGAGTTTTTTGAGCGTGTTATTACCGAGGCAAAGTGTCTGAAGCGATTTGCAATAAAACGAGAGTGTATGGATCGTCTGTCTAGCAAGGCAAAGTGTCTGACGCCAATCTAGCGAGGCAGAGTTTCTGGAGCGTCTGGGTAGCGAGGCAGAGTGTCTGGAGCGTCTAGCTAGCGTGGCAGATAGTCTGGAGCATCTAACTACCAATGCAAAGTGTCTGGAGCGTCTAGCTAGAGTGGCAGATAGTCTGGAGCATCTTACTTCCAAGGCAGAGTGTCTGGGGCGTCTAGCTAGCGAGGAAGAGTGTCTGAAACGTCTTGCTAGCAAAGCAGAGTGTCTAGAGCGTCTTGTTAGCGAGGCAGAGTGTCTGAAGCGTCTTTTTAGCGAGGCAGCGTGTCTGGAGCGTCTGGCTAGCATGGATGAGTGTCTGGAGCGTCTGGCAAGCAAAGCAGAGTGCCTGGAGCTTCTTGCTAGTGAGGCAAAGTGTCTGGAGCGAATTGCTAGCATAGCAGAGCTTCTGAAGAGTCTGGCTAGGAAGGCAGATAGTCTGGAGCGTCTTGCAAGCGAGGCAGAGTTTCTGGAGCGTTTTATTACCGAGGTAGAGTGTCTAAAGCGTCTTCCTAGCAAAGTAGAGTGTCTGTAGCTTCTGGCTAGCGTGGTAGAGTGTCTGGAGCGTCTGGCAAGCAAAGCAGAGTATCTGGAGCGTCAGGCATGCCAAACAGGGTGTCTGGAGCGTCTTGCTTCTAAGACAGAGTGTTTGGAGCGTCTGGCAAGCGAGACAGGGTGTCTGGAGCGTCTTGCTTCTAAGACAGAGTGTTTAGAGCGTCTAGCAAGTGAGGCAGAATGTCTGGAGTGTCTTGCTTCTAAGGCAGACTGTCTGGAGAGTCTGGCAAGCGGGGAAAAGTGTCTGGAGTGTCTTTTTACCGAGGCTTAGTGTCTAGAGCGACTAGCTAGCAAGACAGAGAGTCTGGAGCGTCTGGGTAGCGAGGCAGCGTGTCTGGAGCGCCTGGCTAGCGAGGCAGAGTGTCTGGAGCGTCTAGCTAGCGTAGCAGAGTGTCTGGAGCCTCTGGCTAGCGTGGCAGATAATCTGGAGCCACTGGCTAGCGTGGCAGATAGTCTGGAGCGTCTGGGTAGCGAGGCAGCGTGTCTGGAGCGCCTGGCTAGCGAGGTAGAGTGTCTGGAGGGTCTGGGTAGCAAGGCAGAGTGTCTGGAGCATCTAGCTAGCAAGGCAGAGAGTCTGGAGAGTCTAGCTAGCGTAGCAGAGTGTCTGAAACCTCTGGCTAGCGTGGCAGTAAGTCTGAAACGTCTGGCTGTCATGGCAGAGTGTCTGGAGCGGCTGGCTAGCGAGGCAGAGTGTCTAGAGCGTCTGGGTAGCGAGGCAGAGTGTCTGGAGCGCCTGGCTAGCGAGGCAGAGTGTCTGAAATCTCTGGCTAGCATGGCAGAGTGTCTGGAGCGGCTGGCTAGCGAGGCAGAGTGTCTGGAGATTTTGGGTAGCAAGGCAGAGTGTCTGGAGCGCCTGGCTAGCGAGGCAGAGTGTCTGGAGCGTCTTGCTAGCGTGGCAGAGTGTCTGGAGCCTCTGGCTAGCGTGGCAGATAATCTGGAGCCACTGGCTAGCGTGGCAGATAGTCTGGAGCGTCTCAGTAGCAAGGCAAAGTGTCTGGAACGTCTAGGTAGCGAATCAGAGTGTCTGGAGCGTCTGGCTAGCGTGGCAGAGTGTCTGGAGCGTTTGGCTAGCGTGGCAGAAAGTCTGAAGCGTCTGGCTAGCATGGCAGAGTGTCTGGAGCCTCTGGCTAGCGTGGCAGATAGTCTGGAGCCACTGGCTAGCGTGGCATATAGTCTATAGCGTCTGGCTAGCATGGCAGAGTGTCTGGAGCGTCTAGCTAGCGAGGCAGAGTGTCTGAAGCGCCTGGCTAGCGAGGCAGAGTCTCTGGAGCGTCTGGATAGCGAGGCAAAGTGTCTGGAGCGTCTGGGTAGCGAGGCAGAGTGTTTTGAGTGCCTGGCAAGCGAGGCAGTGTGTCTGGAACGTCTGGCTAGCATGGCAGAGTGTCTGGAGCGCCTGGCTAGCGAGGCAGAGCTTCTGAAGCGCCTGGCTAGCGAGGCAGAGTGTCTGGAGCGTCTGGGTGGCAAGGCAAAGTGTCTGGAACGTCTGGGTAGCGACTAAGAGTGTCTGGAGCGTCTGGCTAGCGTGGCAGAGTGTCTGGAGCGTCTGGCTAGCGTGGCAGAGTGTATAAAGCGGCTGGCTAGCGAGGCAGAGTGTCTAGAGCGTCTAAGTAGCAAGGCAGAGTGTCTGGAGCTCCTGGCTAGCGAGGCAGAGTGTCTGGAGCGTCTAAGTAGCGAGGCAGTGTGTCTGGAGCGTCTAGCTAGCGTAGCAGAGTGTCTGGAGCCACTGGCTAGCGTGGCATATAGTCTATAGCGTCTGGCTAGCATGGCAGAGTGTCTGGAGCGTCTAGCTAGCGAGGCAGAGTGTCTGAAGCGCCTGGCTAGCGAGGCAGAGTCTCTGGAGCGTCTGGGTAGCGAGGCAAAGTGTCTGGAGCGTCTGGGTAGCGAGGCAGAGTGTCTGGAGCGTCTGGCTAGCAGGGTAGATGGTCTGCAGCGTCTGGCTAGCGTGGGAGAGTGTCTGGAGCGCCTGGCAAGCGAGGCAGTTTGTGTCTTGAGCGTCTTGCTAGCGAGGCAGAAAGTCTGGAACGAAAGGCTAGCAAGGAAGAAGGTATGGAGCGCCTGGCTAGCGAGTCAGAGTGTTTTGAATGCCTGGCAAGCGAGGCAGTGTGTCTGGAGCGTCTGGCTAGCATGGCAGAGTGTCTGGAGCGCCTGGCTAGCGAGGCAGAGCTTCTGAAGCGCCTGGCTAGCGAGGCAGAGTGTCTGGAGCGTCTGGGTGGCAAGGCAAAGTGTCTGGAACGTCTGGGTAGCGAATCAGAGTGTCTGGAGCGTCTGGCTAGCGTAGCAAAGTGTCTGGAGCGTTTGGCTAGCGTGGCAGAGTGTCTAAAGCGGCTGGCTAGCGAGGCAGAGTGTCTGGAGCGTCTGGGGAGCGGGGGAAAGTGTCTGGAACGTCTGGGTAGCGAATCAGAGTGTCTGGAGCGTCTGGCTAGCGTGGCAGAGTGTCTGGAGCGTCTAGCTAGCGTGGCAGAGTGTCTGGAGCGTCTGAGTAGCGAACCAGAGTGGCTGGAATGCCTCGCTAGCGAGGCAGAGTGTCTGGAGCGTCTTAGTAGCGAGGCAGAGTGCCTGGAGCGTCTAGCTAGCGTGGCAGAGTGTCTGGAGCAACTGGCTAGCGTGGCAGATAGTCTGAAGCGTCTAGGTAGCGAGGCAGAGTGTCTGGAGCGCCTGGCTAGCGAGGCAGAGTGTCTGGAGCGTCTGGGTAGCGAGGCAGAGTGTCTGGAGCGCCTGGCTAGCGGGGCAGAGTGTCTGGAGGGTCTGGGTAGCAAGGCAGAGTGTCTGGAGCGTCTAGCTAGCGTGGCAGAGTGTCTGGAGCGTCTAGCTAGCGTAGCAGAGTGTCTGAAATCTCTGGCTAGCATGGCAGAGTGTCTGGAGTGGCTGGCTAGGGAGGCAGAGTGTCTGGAGCGTCTAGCTAGCGTGGCAGAGTGTCTGGAGCCTCTGGCTAGCGTGGCAAATATTCTGGAGCCACTGGCTAGCGTGGCAGATAGTCTGGAGCGTCTGGGTAGCGAGGCAGAGTGTCTGGAGCGCCTGGCTAGCGAGGCAGAGTGTCTGAAGGGTCTAAGTAGCAAGGCAGAGTGTCTGGAGCTTCTAGCTAGCGTGGCAGAGTGTCTGGAGCGTCTAGCTAGCGTAGCAGAGTGTCTGAAATCTCTGGCTAGCATGGCAGAGTGTCTGGAGCGGCTGGCTAGGAAGGCAGAGTGTCTGGAGCGTCCTGGTAGCGAGCCAGAGTGTCTGGAGTGCCTGGCTAGCGAGGCAGAGTTTCTGGAGCGTCTAAATAGCGAGGCAGAGTGCCTAGAGCGTCAAGCTAGCGTGGCAGAGTGTCTGGAGCCACTGGCTAGCGTAGCAGAGTGTTTAAAGCATTAAAATATTAAAGCAAAGCGTCTGGAGCGCCTGGGTAGCGATGCAGAGTGTCTGGAGCTTTTTGCTAGTGAGGCAGAGTGTCTGCAGCGTCTGGCTAGCATGGCAGAGTGTCTGGAGCGTCTGGATAGTTAAGCAGAGTGTCTGGAGCGTCTTGCTAGCGAGGCAGAGTTTTTTGAGCGTGTTATTACCGAGGCAAAGTGTCTGAAGCGATTTGCAATAAAACGAGAGTGTATGGAGCGTCTGTCTAGCAAGGCAAAGTGTCTGACGCCAATCTAGCGAGGCAGAGTTTCTGGAGCGTCTGGGTAGCGAGGCAGAGTGTCTGGAGCGTCTAGCTAGCGTGGCAGATAGTCTGGAGCATCTAACTACCAATGCAAAGTGTCTGGAGCGTCTAGCTAGCGTGGCAGATAGTCTGGAGCATCTTACTTCCAAGGCAGAGTGTCTGGGGCGTCTAGCTAGCGAGGAAGAGTGTCTGAAACGTCTTGCTAGCAAAGCAGAGTGTCTAGAGCGTCTTGTTAGCGAGGCAGAGTGTCTGAAGCGTCTTTTTAGCGAGGCAGCGTGTCTGGAGCGTCTGGCTAGCATGGATGAGTGTCTGGAGCGTCTGGCAAGCAAAGCAGAGTGCCTGGAGCTTCTTGCTAGTGAGGCAAAGTGTCTGGAGCGAATTGCTAGCATGGCAGAGCTTCTGAAGAGTCTGGCTAGGAAGGCAGATAGTCTGGAGCGTCTTGCAAGCGAGGCAGAGTTTCTGGAGCGTTTTATTACCGAGGTAGAGTGTCTAAAGCGTCTTCCTAGCAAAGTAGAGTGTCTGTAGCTTCTGGATAGCGTGGTAGAGTGTCTGGAGCGTCTGGCAAGCAAAGCAGAGTATCTGGAGCGTCAGGCATGCCAAACAGGGTGTCTGGAGCGTCTTGCTTCTAAGACAGAGTGTTTGGAGCGTCTGGCAAGCGAGACAGGGTGTCTGGAGCGTCTTGCTTCTAAGACAGAGTGTTTAGAGCGTCTAGCAAGTGAGGCAGAATGTCTGGAGCGTCTTGCTTCTAAGGCAGACTGTCTGGAGAGTCTGGCAAGCGGGGAAAAGTGTCTGGAGTGTCTTTTTACCGAGGCTTAGTGTCTAGAGCGACTAGCTAGCAAGACAGAGAGTCAGGAGCGTCTGGGTAGCGAGGCAGCGTGTCTGGAGCGCCTGGCTAGCGAGGCAGAGTGTCTGGAGCGTCTAGCTAGCGTAGCAGAGTGTCTGGAGCCTCTGGCTAGCGTGGCAGATAATCTGGAGCCACTGGCTAGCGTGGCAGATAGTCTGGAGCGTCTGGGTAGCGAGGCAGCGTGTCTGGAGCGCCTGGCTAGCGAGGTAGAGTGTCTGGAGGGTCTGGGTAGCAAGGCAGAGTGTCTGGAGCATCTAGCTAGCAAGGCAGAGAGTCTAGAGAGTCTAGCTAGCGTAGCAGAGTGTCTGAAACCTCTGGCTAGCGTGGCAGTAAGTCTGAAACGTCTAGCTGTCATGGCAGAGTGTCTGGAGCGGCTGGCTAGCGAGGCAGAGTGTCTAGAGCGTCTGGGTAGCGAGGCAGAGTGTCTGGAGCGCCTGGCTAGCGAGGCAGAGTGTCTGAAATCTCTGGCTAGCATGGCAGAGTGTCTGGAGCGGCTGGCTAGCGAGGCAGAGTGTCTGGAGATTTTGGGTAGCAAGGCAGAGTGTCTGGAGCGCCTGGCTAGCGAGGCAGAGTGTCTGGAGCGTCTTGCTAGCGTGGCAGAGTGTCTGGAGCCTCTGGCTAGCGTGGCAGATAATCTGGAGCCACTGGCTAGCGTGGCAGATAGTCTGGAGCGTCTCAGTAGCAAGGCAAAGTGTCTGGAACGTCTAGGTAGCGAATCAGAGTGTCTGGAGCGTCTGGCTAGCGTGGCAGAGTGTCTGGAGCGTTTGGCTAGCGTGGCAGAAAGTCTGAAGCGTCTGGCTAGCATGGCAGAGTGTCTGGAGCCTCTGGCTAGCGTGGCAGATAGTCTGGAGCCACTGGCTAGCGTGGCATATAGTCTATAGCGTCTGGCTAGCATGGCAGAGTGTCTGGAGCGTCTAGCTAGCGAGGCAGAGTCTCTGGAGCGTCTGGATAGCGAGGCAAAGTGTCTGGAGCGTCTGGGTAGCGAGGCAGAGTGTCTGGAGCGCCTGGAAAGCGAGGCAGTTTGTGTCTTGAGCGGCTTGCTAGCGAGGCAGAAAGTCTGGAACGAAAGGCTAGCAAGGAAGAAGGTATGGAGCGCCTGGCTAGCGAGTCAGAGTGATTTGAGTGCCTGGCAAGCGAGGCAGTGTGTCTGGAACGTCTGGCTAGCATGGCAGAGTGTCTGGAGCGCCTGGCTAGCGAGGCAGAGCTTCTGAAGCGCCTGGCTAGCGAGGCAGAGTGTCTGGAGCGTCTGGGTGGCAAGGCAAAGTGTCTGGAACGTCTGGGTAGCGAATCAGAGTGTCTGGAGCGTCTGGCTAGCGTAGCAAAGTGTCTGGAGCGTTTGGCTAGCGTGGCAGAGTGTCTAAAGCGGCTGGCTAGCGAGGCAGAGTGTCTGGAGCGTCTGGGGAGCGGGGGAAAGTGTCTGGAACGTCTGGGTAGCGAATCAGAGTGTCTGGAGCGTCTGGCTAGCGTGGCAGAGTGTCTGGAGCGTCTAGCTAGCGTGGCAGAGTGTCTGGAGCGTCTGAGTAGCGAACCAGAGTGGCTGGAATGCCTCGCTAGCGAGGCAGAGTGTCTGGAGCGTCTTAGTAGCGAGGCAGAGTGCCTGGAGCGTCTAGCTAGCGTGGCAGAGTGTCTGGAGCAACTGGCTAGCGTGGCAGATAGTCTGAAGCGTCTAGGTAGCGAGGCAGAGTGTCTGGAGCGCCTGGCTAGCGAGGCAGAGTGTCTGGAGCGTCTGGGTAGCGAGGCAGAGTGTCTGGAGCGCCTGGCTAGCGGGGCAGAGTGTCTGGAGGGTCTGGGTAGCAAGGCAGAGTGTCTGGAGCGTCTAGCTAGCGTGGCAGAGTGTCTGGAGCGTCTAGCTAGCGTAGCAGAGTGTCTGAAATCTCTGGCTAGCATGGCAGAGTGTCTGGAGTGGCTGGCTAGGGAGGCAGAGTGTCTGGAGCGTCTGGGTAGCGAGGCAGAGTGTCTGGAGCGTCTGGATAGCGAGGCAGAGTGTCTGGAGCGCCTGGTTAGCGATGCAGAGTGTCTGGAGCGTCTAGCTAGCGTGGCAGAGTGTCTGGAGCCTCTGGCTAGCGGGGCAAATATTCTGGAGCCACTGGCTAGCGTGGCAGATAGTCTGGAGCGTCTGGGTAGCGAGGCAGAGTGTCTGGAGCGCCTGGCTAGCGAGGCAGAGTGTCTGAAGGGTCTAAGTAGCAAGGCAGAGTGTCTGGAGCTTCTAGCTAGCGTGGCAGAGTGTCTGGAGCGTCTAGCTAGCGTAGCAGAGTGTCTGAAATCTCTGGCTAGCATGGCAGAGTGTCTGGAGCGGCTGGCTAGGAAGGCAGAGTGTCTGGAGCGTCCTGGTAGCGAGCCAGAGTGTCTGGAGTGCCTGGCTAGCGAGGCAGAGTTTCTGGAGCGTCTAAATAGCGAGGCAGAGTGCCTAGAGCGTCAAGCTAGCGTGGCAGAGTGTCTGGAGCCACTGGCTAGCGTAGCAGAGTGTTTAAAGCATTAAAATATTAAAGCAAAGCGTCTGGAGCGCCTGGGTAGCGATGCAGAGTGTCTGGAGCTTTTTGCTAGTGAGGCAGAGTGTCTGCAGCGTCTGGCTAGCATGGCAGAGTGTCTGGAGCGTCTGGATAGTTAAGCAGAGTGTCTGGAGCGTCTTGCTAGCGAGGCAGAGTTTTTTGAGCGTGTTATTACCGAGGCAAAGTGTCTGAAGCGATTTGCAATAAAACGAGAGTGTATGGAGCGTCTGTCTAGCAAGGCAAAGTGTCTGACGCCAATCTAGCGAGGCAGAGTTTCTGGAGCGTCTGGGTAGCGAGGCAGAGTGTCTGGAGCGTCTAGCTAGCGTGGCAGATAGTCTGGAGCATCTAACTACCAATGCAAAGTGTCTGGAGCGTCTAGCTAGCGTGGCAGATAGTCTGGAGCATCTTACTTCCAAGGCAGAGTGTCTGGGGCGTCTAGCTAGCGAGGAAGAGTGTCTGAAACGTCTTGCTAGCAAAGCAGAGTGTCTAGAGCGTCTTGTTAGCGAGGCAGAGTGTCTGAAGCGTCTTTTTAGCGAGGCAGCGTGTCTGGAGCGTCTGGCTAGCATGGATGAGTGTCTGGAGCGTCTGGCAAGCAAAGCAGAGTGCCTGGAGCTTCTTGCTAGTGAGGCAAAGTGTCTGGAGCGAATTGCTAGCATGGCAGAGCTTCTGAAGAGTCTGGCTAGGAAGGCAGATAGTCTGGAGCGTCTTGCAAGCGAGGCAGAGTTTCTGGAGCGTTTTATTACCGAGGTAGAGTGTCTAAAGCGTCTTCCTAGCAAAGTAGAGTGTCTGTAGCTTCTGGCTAGCGTGGTAGAGTGTCTGGAGCGTCTGGCAAGCAAAGCAGAGTATCTGGAGCGTCAGGCATGCCAAACAGGGTGTCTGGAGCGTCTTGCTTCTAAGACAGAGTGTTTGGAGCGTCTGGCAAGCGAGACAGGGTGTCTGGAGCGTCTTGCTTCTAAGACAGAGTGTTTAGAGCGTCTAGCAAGTGAGGCAGAATGTCTGGAGCGTCTTGCTTCTAAGGCAGACTGTCTGGAGAGTCTGGCAAGCGGGGAAAAGTGTCTGGAGTGTCTTTTTACCGAGGCTTAGTGTCTAGAGCGACTAGCTAGCAAGACAGAGAGTCAGGAGCGTCTGGGTAGCGAGGCAGCGTGTCTGGAGCGCCTGGCTAGCGAGGCAGAGTGTCTGGAGCGTCTAGCTAGCGTAGCAGAGTGTCTGGAGCCTCTGGCTAGCGTGGCAGATAATCTGGAGCCACTGGCTAGCGTGGCAGATAGTCTGGAGCGTCTGGGTAGCGAGGCAGCGTGTCTGGAGCGCCTGGCTAGCGAGGTAGAGTGTCTGGAGGGTCTGGGTAGCAAGGCAGAGTGTCTGGAGCATCTAGCTAGCAAGGCAGAGAGTCTAGAGAGTCTAGCTAGCGTAGCAGAGTGTCTGAAACCTCTGGCTAGCGTGGCAGTAAGTCTGAAACGTCTAGCTGTCATGGCAGAGTGTCTGGAGCGGCTGGCTAGCGAGGCAGAGTGTCTAGAGCGTCTGGGTAGCGAGGCAGAGTGTCTGGAGCGCCTGGCTAGCGAGGCAGAGTGTCTGAAATCTCTGGCTAGCATGGCAGAGTGTCTGGAGCGGCTGGCTAGCGAGGCAGAGTGTCTGGAGATTTTGGGTAGCAAAGCAGAGTGTCTGGAGCGCCTGGCTAGCGAGGCAGAGTGTCTGGAGCGTCTTGCTAGCGTGGCAGAGTGTCTGGAGCCTCTGGCTAGCGTGGCAGATAATCTGGAGCCACTGGCTAGCGTGGCAGATAGTCTGGAGCGTCTCAGTAGCAAGGCAAAGTGTCTGGAACGTCTAGGTAGCGAATCAGAGTGTCTGGAGCGTCTGGCTAGCGTGGCAGAGTGTCTGGAGCGTTTGGCTAGCGTGGCAGAAAGTCTGAAGCGTCTGGCTAGCATGGCAGAGTGTCTGGAGCCTCTGGCTAGCGTGGCAGATAGTCTGGAGCCACTGGCTAGCGTGGCATATAGTCTATAGCGTCTGGCTAGCATGGCAGAGTGTCTGGAGCGTCTAGCTAGCGAGGCAGAGTCTCTGGAGCGTCTGGATAGCGAGGCAAAGTGTCTGGAGCGTCTGGGTAGCGAGGCAGAGTGTCTGGAGCGCCTGGAAAGCGAGGCAGTTTGTGTCTTGAGCGGCTTGCTAGCGAGGCAGAAAGTCTGGAACGAAAGGCTAGCAAGGAAGAAGGTATGGAGCGCCTGGCTAGCGAGTCAGAGTGATTTGAGTGCCTGGCAAGCGAGGCAGTGTGTCTGGAACGTCTGGCTAGCATGGCAGAGTGTCTGGAGCGCCTGGCTAGCGAGGCAGAGCTTCTGAAGCGCCTGGCTAGCGAGGCAGAGTGTCTGGAGCGTCTGGGTGGCAAGGCAAAGTGTCTGGAACGTCTGGGTAGCGAATCAGAGTGTCTGGAGCGTCTGGCTAGCGTAGCAAAGTGTCTGGAGCGTTTGGCTAGCGTGGCAGAGTGTCTAAAGCGGCTGGCTAGCGAGGCAGAGTGTCTGGAGCGTCTGGGGAGCGGGGGAAAGTGTCTGGAACGTCTGGGTAGCGAATCAGAGTGTCTGGAGCGTCTGGCTAGCGTGGCAGAGTGTCTGGAGCGTCTAGCTAGCGTGGCAGAGTGTATGGAGCGTCTGAGTAGCGAACCAGAGTGGCTGGAATGCCTCGCTAGCGAGGCAGAGTGTCTGGAGCGTCTTAGTAGCGAGGCAGAGTGCCTGGAGCGTCTAGCTAGCGTGGCAGAGTGTCTGGAGCAACTGGCTAGCGTGGCAGATAGTCTGAAGCGTCTAGGTAGCGAGGCAGAGTGTCTGGAGCGTCTGGGTAGCGAGGCAGAGTGTCTGGAGCGCCTGGCTAGCGGGGCAGAGTGTCTGGAGGGTCTGGGTAGCAAGGCAGAGTGTCTGGAGCGTCTAGCTAGCGTGGCAGAGTGTCTGGAGCGTCTAGCTAGCGTAGCAGAGTGTCTGAAATCTCTGGCTAGCATGGCAGAGTGTCTGGAGTGGCTGGCTAGGGAGGCAGAGTGTCTGGAGCGTCTGGGTAGCGAGGCAGAGTGTCTGGAGCGTCTGGATAGCGAGGCAGAGTGTCTGGAGCGCCTGGTTAGCGATGCAGAGTGTCTGGAGCGTCTAGCTAGCGTGGCAGAGTGTCTGGAGCCTCTGGCTAGCGTGGCAAATATTCTGGAGCCACTGGCTAGCGTGGCAGATAGTCTGGAGCGTCTGGGTAGCGAGGCAGAGTGTCTGGAGCGCCTGGCTAGCGAGGCAGAGTGTCTGAAGGGTCTAAGTAGCAAGGCAGAGTGTCTGGAGCTTCTAGCTAGCGTGGCAGAGTGTCTGGAGCGTCTAGCTAGCGTAGCAGAGTGTCTGAAATCTCTGGCTAGCATGGCAGAGTGTCTGGAGCGGCTGGCTAGGAAGGCAGAGTGTCTGGAGCGTCCTGGTAGCGAGCCAGAGTGTCTGGAGTGCCTGGCTAGCGAGGCAGAGTTTCTGGAGCGTCTAAATAGCGAGGCAGAGTGCCTAGAGCGTCAAGCTAGCGTGGCAGAGTGTCTGGAGCCACTGGCTAGCGTAGCAGAGTGTTTAAAGCATTAAAATATTAAAGCAAAGCGTCTGGAGCGCCTGGGTAGCGATGCAGAGTGTCTGGAGCTTTTTGCTAGTGAGGCAGAGTGTCTGCAGCGTCTGGCTAGCATGGCAGAGTGTCTGGAGCGTCTGGATAGTTAAGCAGAGTGTCTGGAGCGTCTTGCTAGCGAGGCAGAGTTTTTTGAGCGTGTTATTACCGAGGCAAAGTGTCTGAAGCGATTTGCAATAAAACGAGAGTGTATGGAGCGTCTGTCTAGCAAGGCAAAGTGTCTGACGCCAATCTAGCGAGGCAGAGTTTCTGGAGCGTCTGGGTAGCGAGGCAGAGTGTCTGGAGCGTCTAGCTAGCGTGGCAGATAGTCTGGAGCATCTAACTACCAATGCAAAGTGTCTGGAGCGTCTAGCTAGCGTGGCAGATAGTCTGGAGCATCTTACTTCCAAGGCAGAGTGTCTGGGGCGTCTAGCTAGCGAGGAAGAGTGTCTGAAACGTCTTGCTAGCAAAGCAGAGTGTCTAGAGCGTCTTGTTAGCGAGGCAGAGTGTCTGAAGCGTCTTTTTAGCGAGGCAGCGTGTCTGGAGCGTCTGGCTAGCATGGATGAGTGTCTGGAGCGTCTGGCAAGCAAAGCAGAGTGCCTGGAGCTTCTTGCTAGTGAGGCAAAGTGTCTGGAGCGAATTGCTAGCATGGCAGAGCTTCTGAAGAGTCTGGCTAGGAAGGCAGATAGTCTGGAGCGTCTTGCAAGCGAGGCAGAGTTTCTGGAGCGTTTTATTACCGAGGTAGAGTGTCTAAAGCGTCTTCCTAGCAAAGTAGAGTGTCTGTAGCTTCTGGCTAGCGTGGTAGAGTGTCTGGAGCGTCTGGCAAGCAAAGCAGAGTATCTGGAGCGTCAGGCATGCCAAACAGGGTGTCTGGAGCGTCTTGCTTCTAAGACAGAGTGTTTGGAGCGTCTGGCAAGCGAGACAGGGTGTCTGGAGCGTCTTGCTTCTAAGACAGAGTGTTTAGAGCGTCTAGCAAGTGAGGCAGAATGTCTGGAGCGTCTTGCTTCTAAGGCAGACTGTCTGGAGAGTCTGGCAAGCGGGGAAAAGTGTCTGGAGTGTCTTTTTACCGAGGCTTAGTGTCTAGAGCGACTAGCTAGCAAGACAGAGAGTCAGGAGCGTCTGGGTAGCGAGGCAGCGTGTCTGGAGCGCCTGGCTAGCGAGGCAGAGTGTCTGGAGCGTCTAGCTAGCGTAGCAGAGTGTCTGGAGCCTCTGGCTAGCGTGGCAGATAATCTGGAGCCACTGGCTAGCGTGGCAGATAGTCTGGAGCGTCTGGGTAGCGAGGCAGCGTGTCTGGAGCGCCTGGCTAGCGAGGTAGAGTGTCTGGAGGGTCTGGGTAGCAAGGCAGAGTGTCTGGAGCATCTAGCTAGCAAGGCAGAGAGTCTAGAGAGTCTAGCTAGCGTAGCAGAGTGTCTGAAACCTCTGGCTAGCGTGGCAGTAAGTCTGAAACGTCTAGCTGTCATGGCAGAGTGTCTGGAGCGGCTGGCTAGCGAGGCAGAGTGTCTAGAGCGTCTGGGTAGCGAGGCAGAGTGTCTGGAGCGCCTGGCTAGCGAGGCAGAGTGTCTGAAATCTCTGGCTAGCATGGCAGAGTGTCTGGAGCGGCTGGCTAGCGAGGCAGAGTGTCTGGAGATTTTGGGTAGCAAAGCAGAGTGTCTGGAGCGCCTGGCTAGCGAGGCAGAGTGTCTGGAGCGTCTTGCTAGCGTGGCAGAGTGTCTGGAGCCTCTGGCTAGCGTGGCAGATAATCTGGAGCCACTGGCTAGCGTGGCAGATAGTCTGGAGCGTCTCAGTAGCAAGGCAAAGTGTCTGGAACGTCTAGGTAGCGAATCAGAGTGTCTGGAGCGTCTGGCTAGCGTGGCAGAGTGTCTGGAGCGTTTGGCTAGCGTGGCAGAAAGTCTGAAGCGTCTGGCTAGCATGGCAGAGTGTCTGGAGCCTCTGGCTAGCGTGGCAGATAGTCTGGAGCCACTGGCTAGCGTGGCATATAGTCTATAGCGTCTGGCTAGCATGGCAGAGTGTCTGGAGCGTCTAGCTAGCGAGGCAGAGTCTCTGGAGCGTCTGGATAGCGAGGCAAAGTGTCTGGAGCGTCTGGGTAGCGAGGCAGAGTGTCTGGAGCGCCTGGAAAGCGAGGCAGTTTGTGTCTTGAGCGGCTTGCTAGCGAGGCAGAAAGTCTGGAACGAAAGGCTAGCAAGGAAGAAGGTATGGAGCGCCTGGCTAGCGAGTCAGAGTGATTTGAGTGCCTGGCAAGCGAGGCAGTGTGTCTGGAACGTCTGGCTAGCATGGCAGAGTGTCTGGAGCGCCTGGCTAGCGAGGCAGAGCTTCTGAAGCGCCTGGCTAGCGAGGCAGAGTGTCTGGAGCGTCTGGGTGGCAAGGCAAAGTGTCTGGAACGTCTGGGTAGCGAATCAGAGTGTCTGGAGCGTCTGGCTAGCGTAGCAAAGTGTCTGGAGCGTTTGGCTAGCGTGGCAGAGTGTCTAAAGCGGCTGGCTAGCGAGGCAGAGTGTCTGGAGCGTCTGGGGAGCGGGGGAAAGTGTCTGGAACGTCTGGGTAGCGAATCAGAGTGTCTGGAGCGTCTGGCTAGCGTGGCAGAGTGTCTGGAGCGTCTAGCTAGCGTGGCAGAGTGTATGGAGCGTCTGAGTAGCGAACCAGAGTGGCTGGAATGCCTCGCTAGCGAGGCAGAGTGTCTGGAGCGTCTTAGTAGCGAGGCAGAGTGCCTGGAGCGTCTAGCTAGCGTGGCAGAGTGTCTGGAGCAACTGGCTAGCGTGGCAGATAGTCTGAAGCGTCTAGGTAGCGAGGCAGAGTGTCTGGAGCGTCTGGGTAGCGAGGCAGAGTGTCTGGAGCGCCTGGCTAGCGGGGCAGAGTGTCTGGAGGGTCTGGGTAGCAAGGCAGAGTGTCTGGAGCGTCTAGCTAGCGTGGCAGAGTGTCTGGAGCGTCTAGCTAGCGTAGCAGAGTGTCTGAAATCTCTGGCTAGCATGGCAGAGTGTCTGGAGTGGCTGGCTAGGGAGGCAGAGTGTCTGGAGCGTCTGGGTAGCGAGGCAGAGTGTCTGGAGCGTCTGGATAGCGAGGCAGAGTGTCTGGAGCGCCTGGTTAGCGATGCAGAGTGTCTGGAGCGTCTAGCTAGCGTGGCAGAGTGTCTGGAGCCTCTGGCTAGCGTGGCAAATATTCTGGAGCCACTGGCTAGCGTGGCAGATAGTCTGGAGCGTCTGGGTAGCGAGGCAGAGTGTCTGGAGCGCCTGGCTAGCGAGGCAGAGTGTCTGAAGGGTCTAAGTAGCAAGGCAGAGTGTCTGGAGCTTCTAGCTAGCGTGGCAGAGTGTCTGGAGCGTCTAGCTAGCGTAGCAGAGTGTCTGAAATCTCTGGCTAGCATGGCAGAGTGTCTGGAGCGGCTGGCTAGGAAGGCAGAGTGTCTGGAGCGTCCTGGTAGCGAGCCAGAGTGTCTGGAGTGCCTGGCTAGCGAGGCAGAGTTTCTGGAGCGTCTAAATAGCGAGGCAGAGTGCCTAGAGCGTCAAGCTAGCGTGGCAGAGTGTCTGGAGCCACTGGCTAGCGTAGCAGAGTGTTTAAAGCATTAAAATATTAAAGCAAAGCGTCTGGAGCGCCTGGGTAGCGATGCAGAGTGTCTGGAGCTTTTTGCTAGTGAGGCAGAGTGTCTGCAGCGTCTGGCTAGCATGGCAGAGTGTCTGGAGCGTCTGGATAGTTTAGCAGAGTGTCTGGAGCGTCTTGCTAGCGAGGCAGAGTTTTTTGAGCGTGTTATTACCGAGGCAAAGTGTCTGAAGCGATTTGCAATAAAACGAGAGTGTATGGAGCGTCTGTCTAGCAAGGCAAAGTGTCTGACGCCAATCTAGCGAGGCAGAGTTTCTGGAGCGTCTGGGTAGCGAGGCAGAGTGTCTGGAGCGTCTAGCTAGCGTGGCAGATAGTCTGGAGCATCTAACTACCAATGCAAAGTGTCTGGAGCGTCTAGCTAGCGTGGCAGATAGTCTGGAGCATCTTACTTCCAAGGCAGAGTGTCTGGGGCGTCTAGCTAGCGAGGAAGAGTGTCTGAAACGTCTTGCTAGCAAAGCAGAGTGTCTAGAGCGTCTTGTTAGCGAGGCAGAGTGTCTGAAGCGTCTTTTTAGCGAGGCAGCGTGTCTGGAGCGTCTGGCTAGCATGGATGAGTGTCTGGAGCGTCTGGCAAGCAAAGCAGAGTGCCTGGAGCTTCTTGCTAGTGAGGCAAAGTGTCTGGAGCGAATTGCTATTATGGCAGAGCTTCTGAAGAGTCTGGCTAGGAAGGCAGATAGTCTGGAGCGTCTTGCAAGCGAGGCAGAGTTTCTGGAGCGTTTTATTACCGAGGTAGAGTGTCTAAAGCGTCTTCCTAGCAAAGTAGAGTGTCTGTAGCTTCTGGCTAGCGTGGTAGAGTGTCTGGAGCGTCTGGCAAGCAAAGCAGAGTATCTGGAGCGTCAGGCATGCCAAACAGGGTGTCTGGAGCGTCTTGCTTCTAAGACAGAGTGTTTGGAGCGTCTGGCAAGCGAGACAGGGTGTCTGGAGCGTCTTGCTTCTAAGACAGAGTGTTTAGAGCGTCTAGCAAGTGAGGCAGAATGTCTGGAGCGTCTTGCTTCTAAGGCAGACTGTCTGGAGAGTCTGGCAAGCGGGGAAAAGTGTCTGGAGTGTCTTTTTACCGAGGCTTAGTGTCTAGAGCGACTAGCTAGCAAGACAGAGAGTCTGGAGCGTCTGGGTAGCGAGGCAGCGTGTCTGGAGCGCCTGGCTAGCGAGGCAGAGTGTCTGGAGCGTCTAGCTAGCGTAGCAGAGTGTCTGGAGCCTCTGGCTAGCGTGGCAGATAATCTGGAGCCACTGGCTAGCGTGGCAGATAGTCTGGAGCGTCTGGGTAGCGAGGCAGCGTGTCTGGAGCGCCTGGCTAGCGAGGTAGAGTGTCTGGAGGGTCTGGGTAGCAAGGCAGAGTGTCTGGAGCATCTAGCTAGCAAGGCAGAGAGTCTGGAGAGTCTAGCTAGCGTAGCAGAGTGTCTGAAACCTCTGGCTAGCGTGGCAGTAAGTCTGAAACGTCTGGCTGTCATGGCAGAGTGTCTGGAGCGGCTGGCTAGCGAGGCAGAGTGTCTAGAGCGTCTGGGTAGCGAGGCAGAGTGTCTGGAGCGCCTGGCTAGCGAGGCAGAGTGTCTGAAATCTCTGGCTAGCATGGCAGAGTGTCTGGAGCGGCTGGCTAGCGAGGCAGAGTGTCTGGAGATTTTGGGTAGCAAGGCAGAGTGTCTGGAGCGCCTGGCTAGCGAGGCAGAGTGTCTGGAGCGTCTTGCTAGCGTGGCAGAGTGTCTGGAGCCTCTGGCTAGCGTGGCAGATAATCTGGAGCCACTGGCTAGCGTGGCAGATAGTCTGGAGCGTCTCAGTAGCAAGGCAAAGTGTCTGGAACGTCTAGGTAGCGAATCAGAGTGTCTGGAGCGTCTGGCTAGCGTGGCAGAGTGTCTGGAGCGTTTGGCTAGCGTGGCAGAAAGTCTGAAGCGTCTGGCTAGCATGGCAGAGTGTCTGGAGCCTCTGGCTAGCGTGGCAGATAGTCTGGAGCCACTGGCTAGCGTGGCATATAGTCTATAGCGTCTGGCTAGCATGGCAGAGTGTCTGGAGCGTCTAGCTAGCGAGGCAGAGTGTCTGAAGCGCCTGGCTAGCGAGGCAGAGTCTCTGGAGCGTCTGGATAGCGAGGCAAAGTGTCTGGAGCGTCTGGGTAGCGAGGCAGAGTGTCTGGAGCGCCTGGCAAGCGAGGCAGTTTGTGTCTTGAGCGTCTTGCTAGCGAGGCAGAAAGTCTGGAACGAAAGGCTAGCAAGGAAGAAGGTATGGAGCGCCTGGCTAGCGAGTCAGAGTGTTTTGAGTGCCTGGCAAGCGAGGCAGTGTGTCTGGAACGTCTGGCTAGCATGGCAGAGTGTCTGGAGCGCCTGGCTAGCGAGGCAGAGCTTCTGAAGCGCCTGGCTAGCGAGGCAGAGTGTCTGGAGCGTCTGGGTGGCAAGGAAAAGTGTCTGGAACGTCTGGGTAGCGAATCAGAGTGTCTGGAGCGTCTGGCTAGCGTAGCAAAGTGTCTGGAGCGTTTGGCTAGCGTGGCAGAGTGTCTAAAGCGGCTGGCTAGCAAAGCAGAGTGTCTGGAGCGTCTGGGGAGCGAGGGAAAGTGTCTGGAACGTCTGGGTAGCGAATCAGAGTGTCTGGAGCGTCTGGCTAGCGTGGCAGAGTGTCTGAAGCGTCTAGCTAGCGTGGCAGAGTGTCTGGAGCCTCTGGCTAGCGTGGCAAATATTCTGGAGCCACTGGCTAGCGTGGCAGATAGTCTGGAGCGTCTGGGTAGCGAGGCAGAGTGTCTGGAGCGCCTGGCTAGCGAGGCAGAGTGTCTGAAGGGTCTAAGTAGCAAGGCAGAGTGTCTGGAGCTTCTAGCTAGCGTGGCAGAGTGTCTGGAGCGTCTAGCTAGCGTAGCAGAGTGTCTGAAATCTCTGGCTAGCATGGCAGAGTGTCTGGAGCGGCTGGCTAGGAAGGCAGAGTGTCTGGAGCGTCCTGGTAGCGAGCCAGAGTGTCTGGAGTGCCTGGCTAGCGAGGCAGAGTTTCTGGAGCTACTAAATAGCGAGGCAGAGTGCCTAGAGCGTCAAGCTAGCGTGGCAGTGTGTCTGGAGCCACTGGCTAGCGTAGCATAAAATATTAAAGCAAAGCGTCTGGAGCGCCTGGGTAGCGATGCAGAGTGTCTGGAGCTTTTTGCTAGTGAGGCAGAGTGTCTGCAGCGTCTGGCTAGCATGGCAGAGTGTCTGGAGCGTCTGGATAGTTAAGCAGAAATTCTGGAGCGTCTTGCTAGCGAGGCAGAGTGTCTGGAGCGTCTGACTAGCGTGGCAGAGTGTCTGGAGCGTCATGCTAGCGAGGCAGAGTTTCTTGTGCGTGTTATTACCGAGGCAAAGTGTCTGAAGCGATTTGCAATAAAACGAGAGTGTATGGAGCGTCTGTCTAGCAAGGCAAAGTATCTGACGCCAATCTAGCGAGGCAGAGTTTCTGGAGCGTCTGGGTAGCGAGGCAGAGTGTCTGGAGCGTCTAGCTAGCGTGGCAGATAGTCTGGAGCATCTAACTACCAATGCAGAGTGTCTGGAGCGTCTAGCTAGCGTGGCAGATAGTCTGGATCATCTTACTTCCAAGGCAGAGTGTCTGGGGCGTCTAGCTAGCGAGGAAGAGTGTCTGAAACGTCTTGCTAGCAAAGAAGAGTGTCTGGAGCGTCTGGCTAGCATGGATGAGTGTCTGGAGCGTCTGGCAAGCAAAGCAGAGTGCCTGGAGCTTCTTGCTAGTGAGGCAAAGTGTCTGGAGCGAATTGCTAGCATGGCAGAGCTTCTGAAGAGTCTGGCTAGGAAGGCAGATAGTCTGGAGCGTCTTGCAAGCGAGGCAGAGTTTCTGGAGCGTTTTATTACCGAGGTAGAGTGTCTAAAGCGTCTTCCTAGCAAAGAAGGGGGTCTGTAGCTTTTGGCTAGCGTGGTAGAGTGTCTGGAGCGTCTGGCAAGCAAAGCAGAGTATCTGGAGCGTCAGGCATGCCAAACAGGGTGTCTGGAGCGTCTTGCTTCTAAGACAGAGTGTTTGGAGCGTCTGGCAAGCGAGACAGGGTGTCTGGAGCGTCTTGCTTCTAAGACAGAGTGTTTAGAGCGTCTAGCAAGTGAGGCAGAATGTCTGGAGCGTCTTGCTTCTAAGGCAGACTGTCTGGAGAGTCTGGCAAGCGGGGAAAAGTGTCTGGAGTGTCTTTTTACCGAGGCTTAGTGTCTAGAGCGACTAGCTAGCAAGACAGAGAGTCTGGAGCGTCTGGGTAGCGAGGCAGCGTGTCTGGAGCGCCTGGCTAGCGAGGCAGAGTGTCTGGAGGGTCTGGGTAGCAAGGCAGAGTGTCTGGAGCGTCTAGCTAGCGAGGCAGAGAGTCTGGAGAGTCTAGCTAGCGTAGCAGAGTGTCTGAAACCTCTGGCTCGCGTGGCAGTAAGTCTGAAACGTCGGGCTAGCATGGCAGAGTGTCTGGAGCGGCTGGCTAGCGTAGCAGAGTGTCTGGAGCGTCTAGCTAGCGTAGCAGAGTGTCTGGAGCCTCTGGCTAGCGTGGCAGATAATCTGGAGCCACTGGCTAGCGTGGCAGATAGTCTGGAGCGTCTGGGTAGCAAGACAGAGTGTCTGGAGCGTCTAGCTAGCGTAGCAGAGTGTCTGGAGCGTCTGGGTAGCGAATCAGAGTGTCTGGAGCGCCTGGCTAGCGAAGCAGAGTGTCTGGAGCGTCTGGGTAGCGAGGCAGAGTGTCTGGAGCGCCTGGCTAGCGGGGCAGAGTGTCTGGAGGGTCTGGGTAGCAAGGCAGAGTGTCTAGAGCGTCTAGCTAGCGTGGCAGAGTGTCTGGAGCGTCTAGCTAGCGTAGCAGAGTGTCTGAAATCTCTGGCTAGCATGGCAGAGTGTCTGGAGCGGCTGGCTAGGGAGGCAGAGTGTCTGGAGCGTCTGGGTAGCGAGGCAGAGTGTCTGGAGCGTCTGGATAGCGAGGCAGAGTGTCTGGAGCGCCTGGTTAGCGATGCAGAGTGTCTGGAGCGTCCAGCTAGCGTGGCAGAGTGTCTGGAGCCTCTGGCTAGCGTGGCAAATATTCTGGAGCCACTGGCTAGCGTGGCAGATAGTCTGGAGCGTCTGGGTAGCGAGGCAGAGTGTCTGGAGCGCCTGGCTAGCGAGGCAGAGTGTCTGAAGGGTCTAAGTAGCAAGGCAGAGTGTCTGGAGCTTCTAGCTAGCGTGGCAGAGTGTCTGGAGCGTCTAGCTAGCGTAGCAGAGTGTCTGAAATCTCTGGCTAGCATGGCAGAGTGTCTGGAGCGGCTGGCTAGGAAGGCAGAGTGTCTGGAGCGTCCTGGTAGCGAGCCAGAGTGTCTGGAGTGCCTGGCTAGCGAGGCAGAGTTTCTGGAGCTACTAAATAGCGAGGCAGAGTGCCTAGAGCGTCAAGCTAGCGTGGCAGTGTGTCTGGAGCCACTGGCTAGCGTAGCATAAAATATTAAAGCAAAGCGTCTGGAGCGCCTGGGTAGCGATGCAGAGTGTCTGGAGCTTTTTGCTAGTGAGGCAGAGTGTCTGCAGCGTCTGGCTAGCATGGCAGAGTGTCTGGAGCGTCTGGATAGTTAAGCAGAAATTCTGGAGCGTCTTGCTAGCGAGGCAGAGTGTCTGGAGCGTCTGACTAGCGTGGCAGAGTGTCTGGAGCGTCATGCTAGCGAGGCAGAGTTTCTTGTGCGTGTTATTACCGAGGCAAAGTGTCTGAAGCGATTTGCAATAAAACGAGAGTGTATGGAGCGTCTGTCTAGCAAGGCAAAGTATCTGACGCCAATCTAGCGAGGCAGAGTTTCTGGAGCGTCTGGGTAGCGAGGCAGAGTGTCTGGAGCGTCTAGCTAGCGTGGCAGATAGTCTGGAGCATCTAACTACCAATGCAGAGTGTCTGGAGCGTCTAGCTAGCGTGGCAGATAGTCTGGATCATCTTACTTCCAAGGCAGAGTGTCTGGGGCGTCTAGCTAGCGAGGAAGAGTGTCTGAAACGTCTTGCTAGCAAAGAAGAGTGTCTGGAGCGTCTGGCTAGCATGGATGAGTGTCTGGAGCGTCTGGCAAGCAAAGCAGAGTGCCTGGAGCTTCTTGCTAGTGAGGCAAAGTGTCTGGAGCGAATTGCTAGCATGGCAGAGCTTCTGAAGAGTCTGGCTAGGAAGGCAGATAGTCTGGAGCGTCTTGCAAGCGAGGCAGAGTTTCTGGAGCGTTTTATTACCGAGGTAGAGTGTCTAAAGCGTCTTCCTAGCAAAGAAGGGGGTCTGTAGCTTTTGGCTAGCGTGGTAGAGTGTCTGGAGCGTCTGGCAAGCAAAGCAGAGTATCTGGAGCGTCAGGCATGCCAAACAGGGTGTCTGGAGCGTCTTGCTTCTAAGACAGAGTGTTTGGAGCGTCTGGCAAGCGAGACAGGGTGTCTGGAGCGTCTTGCTTCTAAGACAGAGTGTTTAGAGCGTCTAGCAAGTGAGGCAGAATGTCTGGAGCGTCTTGCTTCTAAGGCAGACTGTCTGGAGAGTCTGGCAAGCGGGGAAAAGTGTCTGGAGTGTCTTTTTACCGAGGCTTAGTGTCTAGAGCGACTAGCTAGCAAGACAGAGAGTCTGGAGCGTCTGGGTAGCGAGGCAGCGTGTCTGGAGCGCCTGGCTAGCGAGGCAGAGTGTCTGGAGGGTCTGGGTAGCAAGGCAGAGTGTCTGGAGCGTCTAGCTAGCGAGGCAGAGAGTCTGGAGAGTCTAGCTAGCGTAGCAGAGTGTCTGAAACCTCTGGCTCGCGTGGCAGTAAGTCTGAAACGTCGGGCTAGCATGGCAGAGTGTCTGGAGCGGCTGGCTAGCGTAGCAGAGTGTCTGGAGCGTCTAGCTAGCGTAGCAGAGTGTCTGGAGCCTCTGGCTAGCGTGGCAGATAATCTGGAGCCACTGGCTAGCGTGGCAGATAGTCTGGAGCGTCTGGGTAGCAAGACAGAGTGTCTGGAGCGTCTAGCTAGCGTAGCAGAGTGTCTGGAGCGTCTGGGTAGCGAATCAGAGTGTCTGGAGCGCCTGGCTAGCGAAGCAGAGTGTCTGGAGCGTCTGGGTAGCGAGGCAGAGTGTCTGGAGCGCCTGGCTAGCGGGGCAGAGTGTCTGGAGGGTCTGGGTAGCAAGGCAGAGTGTCTAGAGCGTCTAGCTAGCGTGGCAGAGTGTCTGGAGCGTCTAGCTAGCGTAGCAGAGTGTCTGAAATCTCTGGCTAGCATGGCAGAGTGTCTGGAGCGGCTGGCTAGGGAGGCAGAGTGTCTGGAGCGTCTGGGTAGCGAGGCAGAGTGTCTGGAGCGTCTGGATAGCGAGGCAGAGTGTCTGGAGCGCCTGGTTAGCGATGCAGAGTGTCTGGAGCGTCCAGCTAGCGTGGCAGAGTGTCTGGAGCCTCTGGCTAGCGTGGCAAATATTCTGGAGCCACTGGCTAGCGTGGCAGATAGTCTGGAGCGTCTGGGTAGCGAGGCAGAGTGTCTGGAGCGCCTGGCTAGCGAGGCAGAGTGTCTGAAGGGTCTAAGTAGCAAGGCAGAGTGTCTGGAGCTTCTAGCTAGCGTGGCAGAGTGTCTGGAGCGTCTAGCTAGCGTAGCAGAGTGTCTGAAATCTCTGGCTAGCATGGCAGAGTGTCTGGAGCGGCTGGCTAGGAAGGCAGAGTGTCTGGAGCGTCCTGGTAGCGAGCCAGAGTGTCTGGAGTGCCTGGCTAGCGAGGCAGAGTTTCTGGAGCTACTAAATAGCGAGGCAGAGTGCCTAGAGCGTCAAGCTAGCGTGGCAGAGTGTCTGGAGCCACTGGCTAGCGTAGCATAAAATATTAAAGCAAAGCGTCTGGAGCGCCTGGGTAGCGATGCAGAGTGTCTGGAGCTTTTTGCTAGTGAGGCAGAGTGTCTGCAGCGTCTGGCTAGCATGGCAGAGTGTCTGGAGCGTCTGGATAGTTAAGCAGAAATTCTGGAGCGTCTTGCTAGCGAGGCAGAGTGTCTGGAGCGTCTGACTAGCGTGGCAGAGTGTCTGGAGCGTCATGCTAGCGAGGCAGAGTTTCTTGTGCGTGTTATTACCGAGGCAAAGTGTCTGAAGCGATTTGCAATAAAACGAGAGTGTATGGAGCGTCTGTCTAGCAAGGCAAAGTATCTGACGCCAATCTAGCGAGGCAGAGTTTCTGGAGCGTCTGGGTAGCGAGGCAGAGTGTCTGGAGCGTCTAGCTAGCGTGGCAGATAGTCTGGAGCATCTAACTACCAATGCAGAGTGTCTGGAGCGTCTAGCTAGCGTGGCAGATAGTCTGGATCATCTTACTTCCAAGGCAGAGTGTCTGGGGCGTCTAGCTAGCGAGGAAGAGTGTCTGAAACGTCTTGCTAGCAAAGCAGAGTGTCTGGAGCGTCTGGCTAGCATGGATGAGTGTCTGGAGCGTCTGGCAAGCAAAGCAGAGTGCCTGGAGCTTCTTGCTAGTGAGGCAAAGTGTCTGGAGCGAATTGCTAGCATGGCAGAGCTTC
The DNA here is from genome assembly GCA_947568835.1 of Protonemura montana. NCBI lineage: Eukaryota > Metazoa > Arthropoda > Insecta > Plecoptera > Nemouridae > Protonemura > Protonemura montana. The sequence goes on along the minus strand of CANOQG010000001.1, from coordinate 369,666 downwards.
TGAAGAGTCTGGCTAGGAAGGCAGATAGTCTGGAGCGTCTTGCAAGCGAGGCAGAGTTTCTGGAGCGTTTTATTACCGAGGTAGAGTGTCTAAAGCGTCTTCCTAGCAAAGAAGGGGGTCTGTAGCTTTTGGCTAGCGTGGTAGAGTGTCTGGAGCGTCTGGCAAGCAAAGCAGAGTATCTGGAGCGTCAGGCATGCCAAACAGGGTGTCTGGAGCGTCTTGCTTCTAAGACAGAGTGTTTGGAGCGTCTGGCAAGCGAGACAGGGTGTCTGGAGCGTCTTGCTTCTAAGACAGAGTGTTTAGAGCGTCTAGCAAGTGAGGCAGAATGTCTGGAGCGTCTTGCTTCTAAGGCAGACTGTCTGGAGAGTCTGGCAAGCGGGGAAAAGTGTCTGGAGTGTCTTTTTACCGAGGCTTAGTGTCTAGAGCGACTAGCTAGCAAGACAGAGAGTCTGGAGCGTCTGGGTAGCGAGGCAGCGTGTCTGGAGCGCCTGGCTAGCGAGGCAGAGTGTCTGGAGGGTCTGGGTAGCAAGGTAGAGTGTTTGGAGCGTCTAGCTAGCGAGGCAGAGAGTCTGGAGAGTCTAGCTAGCGTAGCAGAGTGTCTGAAACCTCTGGCTCGCGTGGCAGTAAGTCTGAAACGTCGGGCTAGCATGGCAGAGTGTCTGGAGCGGCTGGCTAGCGTAGCAGAGTGTCTGGAGCGTCTAGCTAGCGTAGCAGAGTGTCTGGAGCCTCTGGCTAGCGTGGCAGATAATCTGGAGCCACTGGCTAGCGTGGCAGATAGTCTGGAGCGTCTGGGTAGCAAGACAGAGTGTCTGGAGCGTCTAGCTAGCGTAGCAGAGTGTCTGGAGCGTCTGGGTAGCGAATCAGAGTGTCTGGAGCGCCTGGCTAGCGAAGCAGAGGGTCTGGAGCGTCTGGATAGCAAGACAGAGTGTCTGGAGCTTTTTGCTAGTGAGGCAGAGTGTCTGCAGCGTCTGGCTAGCATGGCAGAGTGTCTGGAGCGTCTGGATAGTTAAGCAGAAATTCTGGAGCGTCTTGCTAGCGAGGCAGAGTGTCTGGAGCGTCTGACTAGCGTGGCTGAGTGTCTGGAGCGTCTTGCTAGCGAGGCAGAGTTTCTTGAGCGTGATATTACCGAGGCAAAGTGTCTGAAGCGATTTGCAATAAAACGAGAGTGTATGGAGCGTCTGTCTAGCAAGGCAAAGTGTCTGACGCCAATCTAGCGAGGCAGAGTTTCTGGAGCGTCTGGGTAGCGAGGCAGAGTGTCTGGAGCGTCTAGCTAGCGTGGCAAAAAGTCTGGAGCATCTAACTACCAAGGCAGAGTGTCTGGAGCGTCTAGCTAGCGTGGCAGATAGTCTGGAGCATCTAACTACCAATGCAGAGTGTCTGGAGCGTCTAGCTAGCGTGGCAGATAGTCTGGAGCATCTTACTACCAAGGCAGAGTGTCTGGGGCGTCTAGCTAGCGAGGAAGAGTGTCTGAAACGTCTTGCTAGCAAAGCAGAGTGTCTAGAGCGTCTTGTTAGCGAGGCAGAGTGTCTGAAGCGTCTTTTTAGCGAGGCAGCGTGTCTGGAGCGTCTGGCTAGCATGGATGAGTGTCTGGAGCGTCTGGCAAGCATAGCAGAGTGCCTGGAGCGTCAGGCATGCCAAACAGGGTGTCTGGAGCGTCTTGCTTCTAAGACAGAGTGTTTGGAGCGTCTGGCAAGCGAGACAGGGTGTCTGGAGCGTCTTGCTTCTAAGACTGAGTGTTTAGAGCGTCTAGCAAGTGAGGCAGAATGTCTGGAGCGTCCTGCTTCTAAGGCAGACTGTCTGGAGAGTCTGGCAAGCGGGGAAAAGTGTCTGGAGTGTCTTTTTACCGAGGCTTAGTGTCTAGAGCGACTAGCTAGCAAGACAGAGAGTCTGGAGCGTCTGGGTAGCAAGACAGAGTGTCTGGAGCGTCTAGCTAGCGTAGCAGAGTGTCTGGAGCGTCTGGGTAGCAAGACAGAGTGTCTGGAGCGTCTAGCTAGCGTAGCAGAGTGTCTGGGGCGTCTGGGTAGCGAGGCAGAGTGTCTGGAGCGCCTGGCTAGCGAGGCAGAGTGTCTGGAGAGTCTAGCTAGCATGGTAGAGTAACTGGAGCGTCTGAATAGCGAGGCAGAGTGTCTGGAGCGTCCGGCGAGCGTAGCTGAGTGTCTGGAGCGTCTTGCTAGCGTGGCAGAGTGTCTGGAGCCTATGGCTAGCGTGGCGGATAGTCTATAGCGTCTGGCTAGCATGGTAGAGTGTCTGGAGCGTGTAGCTAGCGAGGCAGAGTGTCTAAAGCGCCTGGCTTGCGAGGCAGAGTCTCTTGAGCGTCTGGGTAGCGAGGCAGAGTGTCTGGAGCGTCTTGCTAGCGTGGCAGAGTGTCTGGAGCGTCTAGCTAGCGTAGCAGAGTGTCTGAAATCTCTGGCTAGCATGTTAGAGTGTCTGGAGAACCCGGCTAGGAAGGCAGAGTGTCTGGAGGGTCTGGGTAGCAAGGCAGAGTGTCTGGAGCGTCTAGCTAGCGAAGCAGAGTGTCTGGTGTGTCTAAGTAGCTAGGCAAAGTGTCTGGAGCGTCTGGGTAGCGAATCAGAGTGTCTGGAGCGCCTGGCTAGCAAAGCAGAGAGTCTGGAGCGTCTGGATAGCAAGACAGAGTGTCTGGAGCGTCTAGCTAGCGTAGCAGAGTGTCTGGAGCGTCTGGGTAGCGAATCAGAGTGTCTGCAGCGTCTGGCTAGCATGGCAGAGTGTCTGGAGCGTCTGGATAGTTAAGCAGAAATTCTGGAGCGTCTTGCTAGCGAGGCAGAGTGTCTGGAGCGTCTGACTAGCGTGGCAGAGTGTCTGGAGCGTCTTGCTAGCGAGGCAGAGTTTCTTGAGCGTGATATTACCGAGGCAAAGTGTCTGAAGCGATTTGCAATAAAACGAGAGTGTATGGAGCGTCTGTCTAGCAAGGCAAAGTGTCTGACGCCAATCTAGCGATGCAGAGTTTCTGGAGCGTCTGGGTAGCGAGGCAGAGTGTCTGGAGCGTCTAGCTAGCGTGTCAGATAGTCTGGAGCATCTAACTACCAAGGCAGAGTGTCTGGAGCGTCTAGCTAGCGTGGCAGATAGTCTGGAGCATCTAACTACCAATGCAGAGTGTCTGGAGCGTCTAGCTAGCGTGGCAGATAGTCTGGAGCATCTTACTACCAAGGCAGAGTGTCTGGGGCGTCTAGCTAGCGAGGAAGAGTGTCTGAAACGTCTTGCTAGCAAAGCAGAGTGTCTAGAGCGTCTTGTTAGCGAGGCAGAGTGTCTGAAGCGTCTTTTTAGCGAGGCAACGTGTCTGGAGCGTCTGGCTAGCATGGATGAGTGTCTGGAGCGTCTGGCAAGCAAAGCAGAGTGCCTGGAGCTTCTTGCTAGTGAGGCAAAGTGTCTGGAGCGAATTGCTAGCATGGCAGAGCTTCTGAAGAGTCTGGCTAGGAAGGCAGATAGTCTGGAGCGTCTTGCAAGCGAGGCAGAGTTTCTGGAGCGTTTTATTACCGAGGTAGAGTGTCTAAAGCGTCTTTCTAGCAAAGTAGAGTGTCTGTAGCTTCTGGCTAGCGTGGTAGAGTGTCTGGAGCGTCTGGCAAGCAAAGCAGAGTATCTGGAGCGTCAGGCATGCCAAACAGGGTGTCTGGAGCGTCTTGCTTCTAAGACAGAGTGTTTGGAGCGTCTGGCAAGCGAGACAGGGTGTCTGGAGCGTCTTGCTTCTAAGACAGAGTGTTTAGAGCGTCTAGCAAGTGAGGCAGAATGTCTGGAGCGTCTTGCTTCTAAGGCAGACTGTCTGGAGAGTCTGGCAAGCGGGGAAAAGTGTCTGGAGTGTCTTTTTACCGAGGCTTAGTGTCTAGAGCGACTAGCTAGCAAGACAGAGAGTCTGGAGCGTCTGGGGAGCGAGGCAGCTTGTCTGGAGCGCCTGGCTAGCGAGGCAGAGTGTCTGGAGCGTCTAGCTAGCGTAGCAGAGTGTCTGGAGCCTCTGGCTAGCGTGGCAGATAATCTGGAGCCACTGGCTAGCGTGGCAGATAGTCTGGAGCGTCTGGGTAGCGAGGCAGCGTGTCTGGAGCGCCTGGCTAGCGAGGTAGAGTGTCTGGAGGGTCTGGCTAGCGAGGCAGAGTGTCTAGAGCGTCTGGGTAGCGAGGCAGAGTGTCTGGAGCGCCTGGCTAGCGAGGCAGAGTGTCTGAAATCTCTGGCTAGCATGGCAGAGTGTCTGGAGCGGCTGGCTAGCGAGGCAGAGTGTCTGGAGATTTTGGGTAGCAAGGCAGAGTGTCTGGAGCGCCTGGCTAGCGAGGCAGAGTGTCTGGAGCGTCTTGCTAGCGTGGCAGAGTGTCTGGAGCCTCTGGCTAGCGTGGCAGATAATCTGGAGCCACTGGCTAGCGTGGCAGATAGTCTGGAGCGTCTCAGTAGCAAGGCAAAGTGTCTGGAACGTCTAGGTAGCGAATCAGAGTGTCTGGAGCGTCTGGCTAGCGTGGCAGAGTGTCTGGAGCGTTTGGCTAGCGTGGCAGAAAGTCTGAAGCGTCTGGCTAGCATGGCAGAGTGTCTGGAGCCTCTGGCTAGCGTGGCAGATAGTCTGGAGCCACTGGCTAGCGTGGCATATAGTCTATAGCGTCTGGCTAGCATGGCAGAGTGTCTGGAGCGTCTAGCTAGCGAGGCAGAGTGTCTGAAGCGCCTGGCTAGCGAGGCAGAGTCTCTGGAGCGTCTGGATAGCGAGGCAAAGTGTCTGGGGCGTCTGGGTAGCGAGGCAGAGTGTCTGGAGCGCCTGGCAAGCGAGGCAGTTTGTGTCTTGAGCGTCTTGCTAGCGAGGCAGAAAGTCTGGAACGAAAGGCTAGCAAGGAAGAAGGTATGGAGCGCCTGGCTAGCGAGTCAGAGTGTTTTGAGTGCCTGGCAAGCGAGGCAGTGTGTCTGGAACGTCTGGCTAGCATGGCAGAGTGTCTGGAGCGCCTGGCTAGCGAGGCAGAGCTTCTGAAGCGCCTGGCTAGCGAGGCAGAGTGTCTGGAGCGTCTGGGTGGCAAGGCAAAGTGTCTGGAACGTCTGGGTAGCGAATCAGAGTGTCTGGAGCGTCTGGCTAGCGTAGCAAAGTGTCTGGAGCGTTTGGCTAGCGTGGCAGAGTGTCTAAAGCGGCTGGCTAGCAAATCAGAGTGTCTGGAGCGTCTGGGGAGCGAGGGAAAGTGTCTGGAACGTCTGGGTAGCGAATCAGAGTGTCTGGAGCGTCTGGCTAGCGTGGCAGAGTGTCTGGAGCGTCTAGCTAGCGTGGCAGAGTGTCTGGAGCGTCTGAGTAGCGAACCAGAGTGTCTGGAATGCCTCGCTAGCGAGGCAGAGTGTCTGGAGCGTCTTAGTAGCGAGGCAGAGTGCCTGGAGCGTCTAGCTAGCGTGGCAGAGTGTCTGGAGCAACTGGCTAGCGTGGCAGATAGTCTGAAGCGTCTTATAGCGAGGCAGAGTGTCTGGAGCGCCTGGCTAGCGAGGCAGAGTGTCTGGAGCGTCTGGGTAGCGAGGCAGAGTGTCTGGAGCGCCTGGCTAGCGGGGCAGAGTGTCTGGAGGGTCTGGGTAGCAAGGCAGAGTGTCTAGAGCGTCTAGCTAGCGTGGCAGAGTGTCTGGAGCGTCTAGCTAGCGTAGCAGAGTGTCTGAAATCTCTGGCTAGCATGGCAGAGTGTCTGGAGCGGCTGGCTAGGGAGGCAGAGTGTCTGGAGCGTCTGGGTAGCGAGGCAGAGTGTCTGGAGCGTCTGGATAGCGAGGCAGAGTGTCTGGAGCGCCTGGTTAGCGATGCATAGTGTCTGGAGCGTCCAGCTAGCGTGGCAGAGTGTCTGGAGCCTCTGGCTAGCGTGGCAAATATTCTGGAGCCACTGGCTAGCGTGGCAGATAGTCTGGAGCGTCTGGGTAGCGAGGCAGAGTGTCTGGAGCGCCTGGCTAGCGAGGCAGAGTGTCTGAAGGGTCTAAGTAGCAAGGCAGAGTGTCTGGAGCTTCTAGCTAGCGTGGCAGAGTGTCTGGAGCGTCTAGCTAGCGTAGCAGAGTGTCTGAAATCTCTGGCTAGCATGGCAGAGTGTCTGAAGCGGCAGGCTAGGAAGGCAGAGTGTCTGGAGCGTCCTGGTAGCGAGCCAGAGTGTCTGGAGTGCCTGGCTAGCGAGGCAGAGTTTCTGGAGCTACTAAATAGCGAGGCAGAGTGCCTAGAGCGTCAAGCTAGCGTGGCAGAGAGTCTGGAGCCACTGGCTAGCGTAGCAGAGTGTTTAAAGCATTAAAATATTAAAGCAAAGCGTCTGGAGCGCCTGGGTAGCGATGCAGAGTGTCTGGAGCTTTTTGCTAGTGAGGCAGAGTGTCTGCAGCGTCTGGCTAGCATGGCAGAGTGTCTGGAGCGTCTGGATAGTTAAGCAGAAATTCTGGAGCGTCTTGCTAGCGAGGCAGAGTGTCTGGAGCGTCTGACTAGCGTGGCAGAGTGTCTGGAGCGTCTTGCTAGCGAGGCAGAGTTTCTTGTGCGTGTTATTACCGAGGCAAAGTGTCTGAAGCGATTTGCAATAAAACGAGAGTGTATGGAGCGTCTGTCTAGCAAGGCAAAGTATCTGACGCCAATCTAGCGAGGCAGAGTTTCTGGAGCGTCTGGGTAGCGAGGCAGAGTGTCTGGAGCGTCTAGCTAGCGTGGCAGATAGTCTGGAGCATCTAACTACCAATGCAGAGTGTCTGGAGCGTCTAGCTAGCGTGGCAGATAGTCTGGATCATCTTACTTCATAGGCAGAGTGTCTGGGGCGTCTAGCTAGCGAGGAAGAGTGTCTGAAACGTCTTGCTAGCAAAGCAGAGTGTCTAGAGCGTCTTTTTAGCGAGGCAGAGTGTCTGAAGCGTCTTTTTAGCGAGGCAGCGTGTCTGGAGCGTCTGGCTAGCATGGATGAGTGTCTGGAGCGTCTGGCAAGCAAAGCAGAGTGCCTGGAGCTTCTTGCTAGTGAGGCAAAGTGTCTGGAGCGAATTGCTAGCATGGCAGAGCTTCTGAAGAGTCTGGCTAGGAAGGCAGATAGTCTGGAGCGTCTTGCAAGCGAGGCAGAGTTTCTGGAGCGTTTTATTACCGAGGTAGAGTGTCTAAAGCGTCTTCCTAGCAAAGTAGAGTGTCTGTAGCTTCTGGCTAGCGTGGTAGAGTGTCTGGAGCGTCTGGCAAGCAAAGCAGAGTATCTGGAGCGTCAGGCATGCCAAACAGGGTGTCTGGAGCGTCTTGCTTCTAAGACAGAGTGTTTGGAGCGTCTGGCAAGCGAGACAGGGTGTCTGGAGCGTCTTGCTTCTAAGACAGAGTGTTTAGAGCGTCTAGCAAGTGAGGCAGAATGTCTGGAGCGTCTTGCTTCTAAGGCAGACTGTCTGGAGAGTCTGGCAAGCGGGAAAAAGTGTCTGGAGTGTCTTTTTACCGAGGCTTAGTGTCTAGAGCGACTAGCTAGCAAGACAGAGAGTCTGGAGCGTCTGGGTAGCGAGGCAGCGTGTCTGGAGCGCCTGGCTAGCGAGGCAGAGTGTCTGGAGGGTCTGGGTAGCAAGGCAGAGTGTCTGGAGCGGCTGGCTAGCGTGGCAGAGTGTCTGGAGCGTCTAGCTAGCGTAGCAGAGTGTCTGGAGCCTCTGGCTAGCGTGGCAGATAATCTGGAGCCACTGGCTAGCGTGGCAGATAGTCTGGAGCGTCTGGGTAGCAAGACAGAGTGTCTGGAGCGTCTAGCTAGCGTAGCAGAGTGTCTGGAGCGTCTGGGTAGCGAATCAGAGTGTCTGGAGCGCCTGGCTAGCGAAGCAGAGGGTCTGGAGCGTCTGGATAGCAAGACAGAGTGTCTGGAGCTTTTTGCTAGTGAGGCAGAGTGTCTGCAGCGTCTGGCTAGCATGGCAGAGTGTCTGGAGCGTCTGGATAGTTAAGCAGAAATTCTGGAGCGTCTTGCTAGCGAGGCAGAGTGTCTGGAGCGTCTGACTAGCGTGGCAGAGTGTCTGGAGCGTCTTGCTAGCGAGGCAGAGTTTCTTGAGCGTGATATTACCGAGGCAAAGTGTCTGAAGCGATTTGCAATAAAACGAGAGTGTATGGAGCGTCTGTCTAGCAAGGCAAAGTGTCTGACGCCAATCTAGCGAGGCAGAGTTTCTGGAGCGTCTGGGTAGCGTGGCAGATAGTCTGGAGCATCTTACTACCAAGGCAGAGTGTCTGGGGCGTCTAGCTAGCGAGGAAGAGTGTCTGAAACGTCTTGCTAGCAAAGCAGAGTGTCTAGAACGTCTTGTTAGCGAGGCAGAGTGTCTGAAGCGTCTTTTTAGCGAGGCAGCGTGTCTGGAGCGTCTGGCTAGCATGGATGAGTGTCTGGAGCGTCTGGCAAGCAAAGCAGAGTGCCTGGAGCGTCAGGCATGCCAAACAGGGTGTCTGGAGCGTCTTGCTTCTAAGACAGAGTGTTTGGAGCGTCTGGCAAGCGAGACAGGGTGTCTGGACCGTCTTGCTTCTAAGACTGAGTGTTTAGAGCGTCTAGCAAGTGAGGCAGAATGTCTGGAGCGTCTTGCTTCTAAGGCAGACGGTCTGGAGAGTCTGGCAAGCGGGGAAAAAAGTCTGGAGTGTCTTTTTACCGAGGCTTAGTGTCTAGAGCGACTAGCTAGCAAGAAAGAGAGTCTGGAGCGTCTGGGTAGCAAGACAGAGTGTCTGGAGCGTCTAGCTAGCGTAGCAGAGTGTCTGGAGCGTCTGGGTAGCAAGACAGAGTGTCTGGAGCGTCTAGCTAGCGTAGCAGAGTGTCTGGGGCGTCTGGGTAGCGAGGCAGAGTGTCTGGAGCGCCTGGCTAGCGAGGCAGAGTGTCTGGAGAGTCTAGCTAGCATGGTAGAGTAACTGGAGCGTCTGAATAGCGAGGCAGAGTGTCTGGAGCGTCCGGCGAGCGTAGCTGAGTGTCTGGAGCGTCTTGCTAGCGTGGCAGAGTGTCTGGAGCCTATGGCTAGCGTGGCGGATAGTCTATAGCGTCTGGCTAGCATGGTAGAGTGTCTGGAGCGTCTAGCTAGCGAGGCAGAGTGTCTAAAGCGCCTGGCTTGCGAGGCAGAGTCTCTTGAGCGTCTGGGTAGCGAGGCAGAGTGTCTGGAGCGTCTTGCTAGCGTGGCAGAGTGTCTGGAGCGTCTAGCTAGCGTAGCAGAGTGTCTGAAATCTCTGGCTAGCATGTCAGAGTGTCTGGAGAACCCGGCTAGGAAGGCAGAGTGTCTGGAGGGTCTGGGTAGCAAGGCAGAGTGTCTGGAGCGTCTAGCTAGCGAAGCAGAGTGTCTGGTGTGTCTAAGTAGCTAGGCAAAGTGTCTGGAGCGTCTGGGTAGCGAATCAGAGTGTCTGGAGCGCCTGGCTAGCAAAGCAGAGGGTCTGGAGCGTCTGGATAGCAAGACAGAGTGTCTGGAGCGTCTAGGTAGCGAGGCAGAGTGTCTGGAGCGCCTGGGTAGCAAGACAGAGTGTCTGGAGCGTCTAGCTAGCGTAGCAGAGTGTCTGGAGCGTCTGGGTAGCGAATCAGAGTGTCTGCAGCGTCTGGCTAGCATGGCAGAGTGTCTGGAGCGTCTGGATAGTTAAGCAGAAATTCTGGAGCGTCTTGCTAGCGAGGCAGAGTGTCTGGAGCGTCTGACTAGCGTGGCAGAGTGTCTGGAGCGTCTTGCTAGCGAGGCAGAGTTTCTTGAGCGTGATATTACCGAGGCAAAGTGTCTGAAGCGATTTGCAATAAAACGAGAGTGTATGGAGCGTCTGTCTAGCAAGGCAAAGTGTCTGACGCCAATCTAGCGATGCAGAGTTTCTGGAGCGTCTGGGTAGCGAGGCAGAGTGTCTGGAGCGTCTAGCTAGCGTGTCAGATAGTCTGGAGCATCTAACTACCAAGGCAGAGTGTCTGGAGCGTCTAGCTAGCGTGGCAGATAGTCTGGAGCATCTAACTACCAATGCAGAGTGTCTGGAGCGTCTAGCTAGCGTGGCAGATAGTCTGGAGCATCTTACTACCAAGGCAGAGTGTCTGGGGCGTCTAGCTAGCGAGGAAGAGTGTCTGAAACGTCTTGCTAGCAAAGCAGAGTGTCTAGAGCGTCTTGTTAGCGAGGCAGAGTGTCTGAAGCGTCTTTTTAGCGAGGCAGCGTGTCTGGAGCGTCTGGCTAGCATGGATGAGTGTCTGGAGCGTCTGGCAAGCAAAGCAGAGTGCCTGGAGCTTCTTGCTAGTGAGGCAAAGTGTCTGGAGCGAATTGCTAGCATGGCAGAGCTTCTGAAGAGTCTGGCTAGGAAGGCAGATAGTCTGGAGCGTCTTGCAAGCGAGGCAGAGTTTCTGGAGCGTTTTATTACCGAGGTAGAGTGTCTAAAGCGTCTTCCTAGCAAAGTAGAGTGTCTGTAGCTTCTGGCTAGCGTGGTAGAGTGTCTGGAGCGTCTGGCAAGCAAAGCAGAGTATCTGGAGCGTCAGGCATGCCAAACAGGGTGTCTGGAGCGTCTTGCTTCTAAGACAGAGTGTTTGGAGCGTCTGGCAAGCGAGACAGGGTGTCTGGAGCGTCTTGCTTCTAAGACAGAGTGTTTAGAGCGTCTAGCAAGTGAGGCAGAATGTATGGAGCGTCTTGCTTCTAAGGCAGACTGTCTGGAGAGTCTGGCAAGCGGGGAAAAGTGTCTGGAGTGTCTTTTTACCGAGGCTTAGTGTCTAGAGCGACTAGCTAGCAAGACAGAGAGTCTGGAGCGTCTGGGTAGCGAGGCAGCGTGTCTGGAGCGCCTGGCTAGCGAGGCAGAGTGTCTGGAGCGTCTAGCTAGCGTAGCAGAGTGTCTGGAGCCTCTGGCTAGCGTGGCAGATAATCTGGAGCCACTGGCTAGCGTGGCAGATAGTCTGGAGCGTCTGGGTAGCGAGGCAGCGTGTCTGGAGCGCCTGGCTAGCGAGGTAGAGTGTCTGGAGGGTCTGGCTAGCGAGGCAGAGTGTCTAGAGCGTCTGGGTAGCGAGGCAGAGTGTCTGGAGCGCCTGGCTAGCGAGGCAGAGTGTCTGAAATCTCTGGCTAGCATGGCAGAGTGTCTGGAGCGGCTGGCTAGCGAGGCAGAGTGTCTGGAGATTTTGGGTAGCAAGGCAGAGTGTCTGGAGCGCCTGGCTAGCGAGGCAGAGTGTCTGGAGCGTCTTGCTAGCGTGGCAGAGTGTCTGGAGCCTCTGGCTAGCGTGGCAGATAATCTGGAGCCACTGGCTAGCGTGGCAGATAGTCTGGAGCGTCTCAGTAGCAAGGCAAAGTGTCTGGAACGTCTAGGTAGCGAATCAGAGTGTCTGGAGCGTCTGGCTAGCGTGGCAGAGTGTCTGGAGCGTTTGGCTAGCGTGGCAGAAAGTCTGAAGCGTCTGGCTAGCATGGCAGAGTGTCTGGAGCCTCTGGCTAGCGTGGCAGATAGTCTGGAGCCACTGGCTAGCGTGGCATATAGTCTATAGCGTCTGGCTAGCATGGCAGAGTGTCTGGAGCGTCTAGCTAGCGAGGCAGAGTGTCTGAAGCGCCTGGCTAGCGAGGCAGAGTCTCTGGAGCGTCTGGATAGCGAGGCAAAGTGTCTGGGGCGTCTGGGTAGCGAGGCAGAGTGTCTGGAGCGCCTGGCAAGCGAGGCAGTTTGTGTCTTGAGCGTCTTGCTAGCGAGGCAGAAAGTCTGGAACGAAAGGCTAGCAAGGAAGAAGGTATGGAGCGCCTGGCTAGCGAGTCAGAGTGTTTTGAGTGCCTGGCAAGCGAGGCAGTGTGTCTGGAACGTCTGGCTAGCATGGCAGAGTGTCTGGAGCGCCTGGCTAGCGAGGCAGAGCTTCTGAAGCGCCTGGCTAGCGAGGCAGAGTGTCTGGAGCGTCTGGGTGGCAAGGCAAAGTGTCTGGAACGTCTGGGTAGCGAATCAGAGTGTCTGGAGCGTCTGGCTAGCGTAGCAAAGTGTCTGGAGCGTTTGGCTAGCGTGGCAGAGTGTCTAAAGCGGCTGGCTAGCAAAGCAGAGTGTCTGGAGCGTCTGGGGAGCGAGGGAAAGTGTCTGGAACGTCTGGGTAGCGAATCAGAGTGTCTGGAGCGTCTGGCTAGCGTGGCAGAGTGTCTGGAGCGTCTAGCTAGCGTGGCAGAGTGTCTGGAGCGTCTGAGTAGCGAACCAGAGTGTCTGGAATGCCTCGCTAGCGAGGCAGAGTGTCTGGAGCGTCTTAGTAGCGAGGCAGAGTGCCTGGAGCGTCTAGCTAGCGTGGCAGAGTGTCTGGAGCAACTGGCTAGCGTAGCAGATAGTCTGAAGCGTCTAATAGCGAGGCAGAGTGTCTGGAGCGCCTGGCTAGCGAGGCAGAGTGTCTGGAGCGTCTGGGTAGCGAGGCAGAGTGTCTGGAGCGCCTGGCTAGCGGGGCAGAGTGTCTGGAGGGTCTGGGTAGCAAGGCAGAGTGTCTAGAGCGTCTAGCTAGCGTGGCAGAGTGTCTGGAGCGTCTAGCTAGCGTGGCAGAGTGTCTGAAATCTCTGGCTAGCATGGCAGAGTGTCTGGAGCGGCTGGCTAGGGAGGCAGAGTGTCTGGAGCGTCTGGGTAGCGAGGCAGAGTGTCTGGAGCGTCTGGATAGCGAGGCAGAGTGTCTGGAGCGCCTGGTTAGCGATGCAGAGTGTCTGGAGCGTCCAGCTAGCGTGGCAGAGTGTCTGGAGCCTCTGGCTAGCGTGGCAAATATTCTGGAGCCACTGGCTAGCGTGGCAGATAGTCTGGAGCGTCTGGGTAGCGAGGCAGAGTGTCTGGAGCGCCTGGCTAGCGAGGCAGAGTGTCTGAAGGGTCTAAGTAGCAAGGCAGAGTGTCTGGAGCTTCTAGCTAGCGTGGCAGAGTGTCTGGAGCGTCTAGCTAGCGTAGCAGAGTGTCTGAAATCTCTGGCTAGCATGGCAGAGTGTCTGAAGCGGCAGGCTAGGAAGGCAGAGTGTCTGGAGCGTCCTGGTAGCGAGCCAGAGTGTCTGGAGTGCCTGGCTAGCGAGGCAGAGTTTCTGGAGCTACTAAATAGCGAGGCAGAGTGCCTAGAGCGTCAAGCTAGCGTGGCAGAGAGTCTGGAGCCACTGGCTAGCGTAGCAGAGTGTTTAAAGCATTAAAATATTAAAGCAAAGCGTCTGGAGCGCCTGGGTAGCGATGCAGAGTGTCTGGAGCTTTTTGCTAGTGAGGCAGAGTGTCTGCAGCGTCTGGCTAGCATGGCAGAATGTCTGGAGCGTCTGGATAGTTAAGCAGAAATTCTGGAGCGTCTTGCTAGCGAGGCAGAGTGTCTGGAGCGTCTGACTAGCGTGGCAGAGTGTCTGGAGCGTCTTGCTAGCGAGGCAGAGTTTCTTGTGCGTGCTATTACCGAGGCAAAGTGTCTGAAGCGATTTGCAATAAAACGAGAGTGTATGGAGCGTCTGTCTAGCAAGGCAAAGTATCTGACGCCAATCTAGCGAGGCAGAGTGTCTGGGGCGTCTGGGTAGCGAGGCAGAGTGTCTGGAGCGCCTGGCTAGCGAGGCAGAGTGTCTGGAGAGTCTAGCTAGCATGGTAGAGTAACTGGAGCGTCTGAATAGCGAGGCAGAGTGTCTGGAGCGTCCGGCGAGCGTAGCTGAGTGTCTGGAGCGTCTTGCTAGCGTGGCAGAGTGTCTGGAGCCTATGGCTAGCGTGGCGGATAGTCTATAGCGTCTGGCTAGCATGGTAGAGTGTCTGGAGCGTCTAGCTAGCGAGGCAGAGTGTCTAAAGCGCCTGGCTTGCGAGGCAGAGTCTCTTGAGCGTCTGGGTAGCGAGGCAGAGTGTCTGGAGCGTCTTGCTAGCGTGGCAGAGTGTCTGGAGCGTCTAGCTAGCGTAGCAGAGTGTCTGAAATCTCTGGCTAGCATGTCAGAGTGTCTGGAGAACCCGGCTAGGAAGGCAGAGTGTCTGGAGGGTCTGGGTAGCAAGGCAGAGTGTCTGGAGCGTCTAGCTAGCGAAGCAGAGTGTCTGGTGTGTCTAAGTAGCTAGGCAAAGTGTCTGGAGCGTCTGGGTAGCGAATCAGAGTGTCTGGAGCGCCTGGCTAGCAAAGCAGAGGGTCTGGAGCGTCTGGATAGCAAGACAGAGTGTCTGGAGCGTCTAGGTAGCGAGGCAGAGTGTCTGGAGCGCCTGGGTAGCAAGACAGAGTGTCTGGAGCGTCTAGCTAGCGTAGCAGAGTGTCTGGAGCGTCTGGGTAGCGAATCAGAGTGTCTGCAGCGTCTGGCTAGCATGGCAGAGTGTCTGGAGCGTCTGGATAGTTAAGCAGAAATTCTGGAGCGTCTTGCTAGCGAGGCAGAGTGTCTGGAGCGTCTGACTAGCGTGGCAGAGTGTCTGGAGCGTCTTGCTAGCGAGGCAGAGTTTCTTGAGCGTGATATTACCGAGGCAAAGTGTCTGAAGCGATTTGCAATAAAACGAGAGTGTATGGAGCGTCTGTCTAGCAAGGCAAAGTGTCTGACGCCAATCTAGCGATGCAGAGTTTCTGGAGCGTCTGGGTAGCGAGGCAGAGTGTCTGGAGCGTCTAGCTAGCGTGTCAGATAGTCTGGAGCATCTAACTACCAAGGCAGAGTGTCTGGAGCGTCTAGCTAGCGTGGCAGATAGTCTGGAGCATCTAACTACCAATGCAGAGTGTCTGGAGCGTCTAGCTAGCGTGGCAGATAGTCTGGAGCATCTTACTACCAAGGCAGAGTGTCTGGGGCGTCTAGCTAGCGAGGAAGAGTGTCTGAAACGTCTTGCTAGCAAAGCAGAGTGTCTAGAGCGTCTTGTTAGCGAGGCAGAGTGTCTGAAGCGTCTTTTTAGCGAGGCAGCGTGTCTGGAGCGTCTGGCTAGCATGGATGAGTGTCTGGAGCGTCTGGCAAGCAAAGCAGAGTGCCTGGAGCTTCTTGCTAGTGAGGCAAAGTGTCTGGAGCGAATTGCTAGCATGGCAGAGCTTCTGAAGAGTCTGGCTAGGAAGGCAGATAGTCTGGAGCGTCTTGCAAGCGAGGCAGAGTTTCTGGAGCGTTTTATTACCGAGGTAGAGTGTCTAAAGCGTCTTCCTAGCAAAGTAGAGTGTCTGTAGCTTCTGGCTAGCGTGGTAGAGTGTCTGGAGCGTCTGGCAAGCAAAGCAGAGTATCTGGAGCGTCAGGCATGCCAAACAGGGTGTCTGGAGCGTCTTGCTTCTAAGACAGAGTGTTTGGAGCGTCTGGCAAGCGAGACAGGGTGTCTGGAGCGTCTTGCTTCTAAGACAGAGTGTTTAGAGCGTCTAGCAAGTGAGGCAGAATGTCTGGAGCGTCTTGCTTCTAAGGCAGACTGTCTGGAGAGTCTGGCAAGCGGGGAAAAGTGTCTGGAGTGTCTTTTTACCGAGGCTTAGTGTCTAGAGCGACTAGCTAGCAAGACAGAGAGTCTGGAGCGTCTGGGTAGCGAGGCAGCGTGTCTGGAGCGCCTGGCTAGCGAGGCAGAGTGTCTGGAGCGTCTAGCTAGCGTAGCAGAGTGTCTGGAGCCTCTGGCTAGCGTGGCAGATAATCTGGAGCCACTGGCTAGCGTGGCAGATAGTCTGGAGCGTCTGGGTAGCGAGGCAGCGTGTCTGGAGCGCCTGGCTAGCGAGGTAGAGTGTCTGGAGGGTCTGGCTAGCGAGGCAGAGTGTCTAGAGCGTCTGGGTAGCGAGGCAGAGTGTCTGGAGCGCCTGGCTAGCGAGGCAGAGTGTCTGAAATCTCTGGCTAGCATGGCAGAGTGTCTGGAGCGGCTGGCTAGCGAGGCAGAGTGTCTGGAGATTTTGGGTAGCAAGGCAGAGTGTCTGGAGCGCCTGGCTAGCGAGGCAGAGTGTCTGGAGCGTCTTGCTAGCGTGGCAGAGTGTCTGGAGCCTCTGGCTAGCGTGGCAGATAATCTGGAGCCACTGGCTAGCGTGGCAGATAGTCTGGAGCGTCTCAGTAGCAAGGCAAAGTGTCTGGAACGTCTAGGTAGCGAATCAGAGTGTCTGGAGCGTCTGGCTAGCGTGGCAGAGTGTCTGGAGCGTTTGGCTAGCGTGGCAGAAAGTCTGAAGCGTCTGGCTAGCATGGCAGAGTGTCTGGAGCCTCTGGCTAGCGTGGCAGATAGTCTGGAGCCGCTGGCTAGCGTGGCATATAGTCTATAGCGTCTGGCTAGCATGGCAGAGTGTCTGGAGCGTCTAGCTAGCGAGGCAGAGTGTCTGAAGCGCCTGGCTAGCGAGGCAGAGTCTCTGGAGCGTCTGGATAGCGAGGCAAAGTGTCTGGGGCGTCTGGGTAGCGAGGCAGAGTGTCTGGAGCGCCTGGCAAGCGAGGCAGTTTGTGTCTTGAGCGTCTTGCTAGCGAGGCAGAAAGTCTGGAACGAAAGGCTAGCAAGGAAGAAGGTATGGAGCGCCTGGCTAGCGAGTCAGAGTGTTTTGAGTGCCTGGCAAGCGAGGCAGTGTGTCTGGAACGTCTGGCTAGCATGGCAGAGTGTCTGGAGCGCCTGGCTAGCGAGGCAGAGCTTCTGAAGCGCCTGGCTAGCGAGGCAGAGTGTCTGGAGCGTCTGGGTGGCAAGGCAAAGTGTCTGGAACGTCTGGGTAGCGAATCAGAGTGTCTGGAGCGTCTGGCTAGCGTAGCAAAGTGTCTGGAGCGTTTGGCTAGCGTGGCAGAGTGTCTAAAGCGGCTGGCTAGCAAAGCAGAGTGTCTGGAGCGTTTGGGGAGCGAGGGAAAGTGTCTGGAACGTCTGGGTAGCGAAACAGAGTGTCTGGAGCGTCTGGCTAGCGTGGCAGAGGGTCTGGAGCGTCTAGCTAGCGTGGCAGAGTGTCTGGAGCGTCTGAGTAGCGAACCAGAGTGTCTGGAATGCCTCGCTAGCGAGGCAGAGTGTCTGGAGCGTCTTAGTAGCGAGGCAGAGTGCCTGGAGCGTCTAGCTAGCGTGGCAGAGTGTCTGGAGCAACTGGCTAGCGTGGCAGATAGTCTGAAGCGTCTAATAGCGAGGCAGAGTGTCTGGAGCGCCTGGCTAGCGAGGCAGAGTGTCTGGAGCGTCTGGGTAGCGAGGCAGAGTGTCTGGAGCGCCTGGCTAGCGGGGCAGAGTGTCTGGAGGGTCTGGGTAGCAAGGCAGAGTGTCTAGAGCGTCTAGCTAGCGTGGCAGAGTGTCTGGAGCGTCTAGCTAGCGTAGCAGAGTGTCTGAAATCTCTGGCTAGCATGGCAGAGTGTCTGGAGCGGCTGGCTAGGGAGGCAGAGTGTCTGGAGCGTCTGGGTAGCGAGGCAGAGTGTCTGGAGCGTCTGGATAGCGAGGCAGAGTGTCTGGAGCGCCTGGTTAGCGATGCAGAGTGTCTGGAGCGTCCAGCTAGCGTAGCAGAGTGTCTGGAGCCTCTGGCTAGCGTGGCAAATATTCTGGAGCCACTGGCTAGCGTGGCAGATAGTCTGGAGCGTCTGGGTAGCGAGGCAGAGTGTCTGGAGCGCCTGGCTAGCGAGGCAGAGTGTCTGAAGGGTCTAAGTAGCAAGGCAGAGTGTCTGGAGCTTCTAGCTAGCGTGGCAGAGTGTCTGGAGCGTCTAGCTAGCGTAGCAGAGTGTCTGAAATCTCTGGCTAGCATGGCAGAGTGTCTGAAGCGGCAGGCTAGGAAGGCAGAGTGTCTGGAGCGTCCTGGTAGCGAGCCAGAGTGTCTGGAGTGCCTGGCTAGCGAGGCAGAGTTTCTGGAGCTACTAAATAGCGAGGCAGAGTGCCTAGAGCGTCAAGCTAGCGTGGCAGAGAGTCTGGAGCCACTGGCTAGCGTAGCAGAGTGTTTAAAGCATTAAAATATTAAAGCAAAGCGTCTGGAGCGCCTGGGTAGCGATGCAGAGTGTCTGGAGCTTTTTGCTAGTGAGGCAGAGTGTCTGCAGCGTCTGGCTAGCATGGCAGAGTGTCTGGAGCGTCTGGATAGTTAAGCAGAAATTCTGGAGCGTCTTGCTAGCGAGGCAGAGTGTCTGGAGCGTCTGACTAGCGTGGCAGAGTGTCTGGAGCGTCTTGCTAGCGAGGCAGAGTTTCTTGTGCGTGTTATTACCGAGGCAAAGTGTCTGAAGCGATTTGCAATAAAACGAGAGTGTATGGAGCGTCTGTCTAGCAAGGCAAAGTATCTGACGCCAATCTAGCGAGGCAGAGTTTCTGGAGCGTCTGGGTAGCGAGGCAGAGTGTCTGGAGCGTCTAGCTAGCGTGGCAGATAGTCTGGAGCATCTAACTACCAATGCAGAGTGTCTGGAGCGTCTAGCTAGCGTGGCAGATAGTCTGGATCATCTTACTTCCAAGGCAGAGTGTCTGGGGCGTCTAGCTTGCGAGGAAGAGTGTCTGAAACGTCTTGCTAGCAAAGCAGAGTGTCTAGAGCGTCTTTTTAGCGAGGCAGAGTGTCTGAAGCGTCTTTTTAGCGAGGCAGCGTGTCTGGAGCGTCTGGCTAGCATGGATGAGTGTCTGGAGCGTCTGGCAAGCAAAGCAGAGTGCCTGGAGCTTCTTGCTAGTGAGGCAAAGTGTCTGGAGCGAATTGCTAGCATGGCAGAGCTTCTGAAGAGTCTGGCTAGGAAGGCAGATAGTCTGGAGCGTCTTGCAAGCGAGGCAGAGTTTCTGGAGCGTTTTATTACCGAGGTAGAGTGTCTAAAGCGTCTTCCTAGCAAAGTAGAGTGTCTGTAGCTTCTGGCTAGCGTGGTAGAGTGTCTGGAGCGTCTGGCAAGCAAAGCAGAGTATCTGGAGCGTCAGGCATGCCAAACAGGGTGTCTGGAGCGTCTTGCTTCTAAGACAGAGTGTTTGGAGCGTCTGGCAAGCGAGACAGGGTGTCTGGAGCGTCTTGCTTCTAAGACAGAGTGTTTAGAGCGTCTAGCAAGTGAGGCAGAATGTCTGGAGCGTCTTGCTTCTAAGGCAGACTGTCTGGAGAGTCTGGCAAGCGGGAAAAAGTGTCTGGAGTGTCTTTTTACCGAGGCTTAGTGTCTAGAGCGACTAGCTAGCAAGACAGAGAGTCTGGAGCGTCTGGGTAGCGAGGCAGCGTGTCTGGAGCGCCTGGCTAGCGAGGCAGAGTGTCTGGAGCGTCTAGCTAGCGTAGCAGAGTGTCTGGAGCCTCTGGCTAGCGTGGCAGATAATCTGGAGCCACTGGCTAGCGTGGCAGATAGTCTGGAGCGTCTGGGTAGCGAGGCAGCGTGTCTGGAGCGCCTGGCTAGCGAGGTAGAGTGTCTGGAGGGTCTGGCTAGCGAGGCAGAGTGTCTAGAGCGTCTGGGTAGCGAGGCAGAGTGTCTGGAGCGCCTGGCTAGCGAGGCAGAGTGTCTGAAATCTCTGGCTAGCATGGCAGAGTGTCTGGAGCGGCTGGCTAGCGAGGCAGAGTGTCTGGAGATTTTGGGTAGCAAGGCAGAGTGTCTGGAGCGCCTGGCTAGCGAGGCAGAGTGTCTGGAGCGTCTTGCTAGCGTGGCAGAGTGTCTGGAGCCTCTGGCTAGCGTGGCAGATAATCTGGAGCCACTGGCTAGCGTGGCAGATAGTCTGGAGCGTCTCAGTAGCAAGGCAAAGTGTCTGGAACGTCTAGGTAGCGAATCAGAGTGTCTGGAGCGTCTGGCTAGCGTGGCAGAGTGTCTGGAGCGTTTGGCTAGCGTGGCAGAAAGTCTGAAGCGTCTGGCTAGCATGGCAGAGTGTCTGGAGCCTCTGGCTAGCGTGGCAGATAGTCTGGAGCCGCTGGCTAGCGTGGCATATAGTCTATAGCGTCTGGCTAGCATGGCAGAGTGTCTGGAGCGTC
This sequence comes from Protonemura montana, assembly GCA_947568835.1. NCBI lineage: Eukaryota > Metazoa > Arthropoda > Insecta > Plecoptera > Nemouridae > Protonemura > Protonemura montana. The sequence continues at coordinate 350,140 of CANOQG010000001.1, read as the reverse complement.
TAGCTAGCGAGGCAGAGTGTCTGAAGCGCCTGGCTAGCGAGGCAGAGTCTCTGGAGCGTCTGGATAGCGAGGCAAAGTGTCTGGGGCGTCTGGGTAGCGAGGCAGAGTGTCTGGAGCGCCTGGCAAGCGAGGCAGTTTGTGTCTTGAGCGTCTTGCTAGCGAGGCAGAAAGTCTGGAACGAAAGGCTAGCAAGGAAGAAGGTATGGAGCGCCTGGCTAGCGAGTCAGAGTGTTTTGAGTGCCTGGCAAGCGAGGCAGTGTGTCTGGAACGTCTGGCTAGCATGGCAGAGTGTCTGGAGCGCCTGGCTAGCGAGGCAGAGCTTCTGAAGCGCCTGGCTAGCGAGGCAGAGTGTCTGGAGCGTCTGGGTGGCAAGGCAAAGTGTCTGGAACGTCTGGGTAGCGAATCAGAGTGTCTGGAGCGTCTGGCTAGCGTAGCAAAGTGTCTGGAGCGTTTGGCTAGCGTGGCAGAGTGTCTAAAGCGGCTGGCTAGCAAAGCAGAGTGTCTGGAGCGTTTGGGGAGCGAGGGAAAGTGTCTGGAACGTCTGGGTAGCGAATCAGAGTGTCTGGAGCGTCTGGCTAGCGTGGCAGAGGGTCTGGAGCGTCTAGCTAGCGTGGCAGAGTGTCTGGAGCGTCTGAGTAGCGAACCAGAGTGTCTGGAATGCCTCGCTAGCGAGGCAGAGTGTCTGGAGCGTCTTAGTAGCGAGGCAGAGTGCCTGGAGCGTCTAGCTAGCGTGGCAGAGTGTCTGGAGCAACTGGCTAGCGTGGCAGATAGTCTGAAGCGTCTAATAGCGAGGCAGAGTGTCTGGAGCGCCTGGCTAGCGAGGCAGAGTGTCTGGAGCGTCTGGGTAGCGAGGCAGAGTGTCTGGAGCGCCTGGCTAGCGGGGCAGAGTGTCTGGAGGGTCTGGGTAGCAAGGCAGAGTGTCTAGAGCGTCTAGCTAGCGTGGCAGAGTGTCTGGAGCGTCTAGCTAGCGTAGCAGAGTGTCTGAAATCTCTGGCTAGCATGGCAGAGTGTCTGGAGCGGCTGGCTAGGGAGGCAGAGTGTCTGGAGCGTCTGGGTAGCGAGGCAGAGTGTCTGGAGCGTCTGGATAGCGAGGCAGAGTGTCTGGAGCGCCTGGTTAGCGATGCAGAGTGTCTGGAGCGTCCAGCTAGCGTAGCAGAGTGTCTGGAGCCTCTGGCTAGCGTGGCAAATATTCTGGAGCCACTGGCTAGCGTGGCAGATAGTCTGGAGCGTCTGGGTAGCGAGGCAGAGTGTCTGGAGCGCCTGGCTAGCGAGGCAGAGTGTCTGAAGGGTCTAAGTAGCAAGGCAGAGTGTCTGGAGCTTCTAGCTAGCGTGGCAGAGTGTCTGGAGCGTCTAGCTAGCGTAGCAGAGTGTCTGAAATCTCTGGCTAGCATGGCAGAGTGTCTGAAGCGGCAGGCTAGGAAGGCAGAGTGTCTGGAGCGTCCTGGTAGCGAGCCAGAGTGTCTGGAGTGCCTGGCTAGCGAGGCAGAGTTTCTGGAGCTACTAAATAGCGAGGCAGAGTGCCTAGAGCGTCAAGCTAGCGTGGCAGAGAGTCTGGAGCCACTGGCTAGCGTAGCAGAGTGTTTAAAGCATTAAAATATTAAAGCAAAGCGTCTGGAGCGCCTGGGTAGCGATGCAGAGTGTCTGGAGCTTTTTGCTAGTGAGGCAGAGTGTCTGCAGCGTCTGGCTAGCATGGCAGAGTGTCTGGAGCGTCTGGATAGTTAAGCAGAAATTCTGGAGCGTCTTGCTAGCGAGGCAGAGTGTCTGGAGCGTCTGACTAGCGTGGCAGAGTGTCTGGAGCGTCTTGCTAGCGAGGCAGAGTTTCTTGTGCGTGTTATTACCGAGGCAAAGTGTCTGAAGCGATTTGCAATAAAACGAGAGTGTATGGAGCGTCTGTCTAGCAAGGCAAAGTATCTGACGCCAATCTAGCGAGGCAGAGTTTCTGGAGCGTCTGGGTAGCGAGGCAGAGTGTCTGGAGCGTCTAGCTAGCGTGGCAGATAGTCTGGAGCATCTAACTACCAATGCAGAGTGTCTGGAGCGTCTAGCTAGCGTGGCAGATAGTCTGGATCATCTTACTTCCAAGGCAGAGTGTCTGGGGCGTCTAGCTTGCGAGGAAGAGTGTCTGAAACGTCTTGCTAGCAAAGCAGAGTGTCTAGAGCGTCTTTTTAGCGAGGCAGAGTGTCTGAAGCGTCTTTTTAGCGAGGCAGCGTGTCTGGAGCGTCTGGCTAGCATGGATGAGTGTCTGGAGCGTCTGGCAAGCAAAGCAGAGTGCCTGGAGCTTCTTGCTAGTGAGGCAAAGTGTCTGGAGCGAATTGCTAGCATGGCAGAGCTTCTGAAGAGTCTGGCTAGGAAGGCAGATAGTCTGGAGCGTCTTGCAAGCGAGGCAGAGTTTCTGGAGCGTTTTATTACCGAGGTAGAGTGTCTAAAGCGTCTTCCTAGCAAAGTAGAGTGTCTGTAGCTTCTGGCTAGCGTGGTAGAGTGTCTGGAGCGTCTGGCAAGCAAAGCAGAGTATCTGGAGCGTCAGGCATGCCAAACAGGGTGTCTGGAGCGTCTTGCTTCTAAGACAGAGTGTTTGGAGCGTCTGGCAAGCGAGACAGGGTGTCTGGAGCGTCTTGCTTCTAAGACAGAGTGTTTAGAGCGTCTAGCAAGTGAGGCAGAATGTCTGGAGCGTCTTGCTTCTAAGGCAGACTGTCTGGAGAGTCTGGCAAGCGGGAAAAAGTGTCTGGAGTGTCTTTTTACCGAGGCTTAGTGTCTAGAGCGACTAGCTAGCAAGACAGAGAGTCTGGAGCGTCTGGGTAGCGAGGCAGCGTGTCTGGAGCGCCTGGCTAGCGAGGCAGAGTGTCTGGAGGGTCTGGGTAGCAAGGCAGAGTGTCTGGAGCGTCTAGCTAGCGAGGCAGAGAGTCTGGAGAGTCTAGCTAGCGTAGCAGAGTGTCTGAAACCTCTGGCTCGCGTGGCAGTAAGTCTGAAACGTCGGGCTAGCATGGCAGAGTGTCTGGAGCGGCTGGCTAGCGTGGCAGAGTGTCTGGAGCGTCTAGCTAGCGTAGCAGAGTGTCTGGAGCCTCTGGCTAGCGTGGCAGATAATCTGGAGCCACTGGCTAGCGTGGCAGATAGTCTGGAGCGTCTGGGTAGCAAGACAGAGTGTCTGGAGCGTCTAGCTAGCGTAGCAGAGTGTCTGGAGCGTCTGGGTAGCGAATCAGAGTGTCTGGAGCGCCTGGCTAGCGAAGCAGAGGGTCTTGAGCGTCTGGATAGCAAGACAGAGTGTCTGGAGCTTTTTGCTAGTGAGGCAGAGTGTCTGCAGCGTCTGGCTAGCATGGCAGAGTGTCTGGAGCGTCTGGATAGTTAAGCAGAAATTCTGGAGCGTCTTGCTAGCGAGGCAGAGTGTCTGGAGCGTCTGACTAGCGTGGCAGAGTGTCTGGAGCGTCTTGCTAGCGAGGCAGAGTTTCTTGAGCGTGATATTACCGAGGCAAAGTGTCTGAAGCGATTTGCAATAAAACGAGAGTGTATGGAGCGTCTGTCTAGCAAGGCAAAGTGTCTGACGCCAATCTAGCGAGGCAGAGTTTCTGGAGCGTCTGGGTAGCGTGGCAGATAGTCTGGAGCATCTTACTACCAAGGCAGAGTGTCTGGGGCGTCTAGCTAGCGAGGAAGAGTGTCTGAAACGTCTTGCTAGCAAAGCAGAGTGTCTAGAACGTCTTGTTAGCGAGGCAGAGTGTCTGAAGCGTCTTTTTAGCGAGGCAGCGTGTCTGGAGCGTCTGGCTAGCATGGATGAGTGTCTGGAGCGTCTGGCAAGCAAAGCAGAGTGCCTGGAGCGTCAGGCATGCCAAACAGGGTGTCTGGAGCGTCTTGCTTCTAAGACAGAGTGTTTGGAGCGTCTGGCAAGCGAGACAGGGTGTCTGGAGCGTCTTGCTTCTAAGACTGAGTGTTTAGAGCGTCTAGCAAGTGAGGCAGAATGTCTGGAGCGTCTTGCTTCTAAGGCAGACGGTCTGGAGAGTCTGGCAAGCGGGGAAAAAAGTCTGGAGTGTCTTTTTACCGAGGCTTAGTGTCTAGAGCGACTAGCTAGCAAGAAAGAGAGTCTGGAGCGTATGGGTAGCAAGACAGAGTGTCTGGAGCGTCTAGCTAGCGTAGCAGAGTGTCTGGAGCGTCTGGGTAGCAAGACAGAGTGTCTGGAGCGTCTAGCTAGCGTAGCAGAGTGTCTGGGGCGTCTGGGTAGCGAGGCAGAGTGTCTGGAGCGCCTGGCTAGCGAGGCAGAGTGTCTGGAGAGTCTAGCTAGCATGGTAGAGTAACTGGAGCGTCTGAATAGCGAGGCAGAGTGTCTGGAGCGTCCGGCGAGCGTAGCTGAGTGTCTGGAGCGTCTTGCTAGCGTGGCAGAGTGTCTGGAGCCTATGGCTAGCGTGGCGGATAGTCTATAGCGTCTGGCTAGCATGGTAGAGTGTCTGGAGCGTCTAGCTAGCGAGGCAGAGTGTCTAAAGCGCCTGGCTTGCGAGGCAGAGTCTCTTGAGCGTCTGGGTAGCGAGGCAGAGTGTCTGGAGCGTCTTGCTAGCGTGGCAGAGTGTCTGGAGCGTCTAGCTAGCGTAGCAGAGTGTCTGAAATCTCTGGCTAGCATGTCAGAGTGTCTGGAGAACCCGGCTAGGAAGGCAGAGTGTCTGGAGGGTCTGGGTAGCAAGGCAGAGTGTCTGGAGCGTCTAGCTAGCGAAGCAGAGTGTCTGGTGTGTCTAAGTAGCTAGGCAAAGTGTCTGGAGCGTCTGGGTAGCGAATCAGAGTGTCTGGAGCGCCTGGCTAGCAAAGCAGAGGGTCTGGAGCGTCTTGATAGCAAGACAGAGTGTCTGGAGCGTCTAGGTAGCGAGGCAGAGTGTCTGGAGCGCCTGGGTAGCAAGACAGAGTGTCTGGAGCGTCTAGCTAGCGTAGCAGAGTGTCTGGAGCGTCTGGGTAGCGAATCAGAGTGTCTGCAGCGTCTGGCTAGCATGGCAGAGTGTCTGGAGCGTCTGGATAGTTAAGCAGAAATTCTGGAGCGTCTTGCTAGCGAGGCAGAGTGTCTGGAGCGTCTGACTAGCGTGGCAGAGTGTCTGGAGCGTCTTGCTAGCGAGGCAGAGTTTCTTGAGCGTGATATTACCGAGGCAAAGTGTCTGAAGCGATTTGCAATAAAACGAGAGTGTATGGAGCGTCTGTCTAGCAAGGCAAAGTGTCTGACGCCAATCTAGCGATGCAGAGTTTCTGGAGCGTCTGGGTAGCGAGGCAGAGTGTCTGGAGCGTCTAGCTAGCGTGTCAGATAGTCTGGAGCATCTAACTACCAAGGCAGAGTGTCTGGAGCGTCTAGCTAGCGTGGCAGATAGTCTGGAGCATCTAACTACCAATGCAGAGTGTCTGGAGCGTCTAGCTAGCGTGGCAGATAGTCTGGAGCATCTTACTACCAAGGCAGAGTGTCTGGGGCGTCTAGCTAGCGAGGAAGAGTGTCTGAAACGTCTTGCTAGCAAAGCAGAGTGTCTAGAGCGTCTTGTTAGCGAGGCAGAGTGTCTGAAGCGTCTTTTTAGCGAGGCAGCGTGTCTGGAGCGTCTGGCTAGCATGGATGAGTGTCTGGAGCGTCTGGCAAGCAAAGCAGAGTGCCTGGAGCGTCAGGCATGCCAAACAGGGTGTCTGGAGCGTCTTGCTTCTAAGACAGAGTGTTTGGAGCGTCTGGCAAGCGAGACAGGGTGTCTGGAGCGTCTTGCTTCTAAGACAGAGTGTTTAGAGCGTCTAGCAAGTGAGGCAGAATGTCTGGAGCATCTTGCTTCTAAGGCAGACTGTCTGGAGAGTCTGGCAAGCGGGGAAAAGTGTCTGGAGTGTCTTTTTACCGAGGCTTAGTGTCTAGAGCGACTAGCTAGCAAGACAGAGAGTCTGGAGCGTCTGGGTAGCAAGACAGAGTGTCTGGAGCGTCTAGCTAGCGTAGCAGAGTGTCTGGAGCGTCTGGGTAGCAAGACAGAGTGTCTGGAGCGTCTAGCTAGCGTAGCAGAGTGTCTGGGGCGTCTGGGTAGCGAGGCAGAGTGTCTGGAGCGCCTGGCTAGCGAGGCAGAGTGTCTGGAGAGTCTAGCTAGCATGGTAGAGTAACTGGAGCGTCTGAATAGCGAGGCAGAGTGTCTGGAGCGTCCGGCGAGCGTAGCTGAGTGTCTGGAGCGTCTTGCTAGCGTGGCAGAGTGTCTGGAGCCTATGGCTAGCGTGGCGGATAGTCTATAGCGTCTGGCTAGCATGGTAGAGTGTCTGGAGCGTCTAGCTAGCGAGGCAGAGTGTCTAAAGCGGCTGGCTAGCGAGGCAGAGTGTCTGGAGCGTCTGGGGAGCGGGGGAAAGTGTCTGGAACGTCTGGGTAGCGAATCAGAGTGTCTGGAGCGTCTGGCTAGCGTGGCAGAGTGTCTGGAGCGTCTAGCTAGCGTGGCAGAGTGTCTGGAGCGTCTCAGTAGCGAACCAGAGTGGCTGGAATGCCTCGCTAGCGAGGCAGAGTGTCTGGAGCGTCTTAGTAGCGAGGCATAGTGCCTGGAGCGTCTAGCTAGCGTGGCAGAGTGTCTGGAGCAACTGGCTAGCGTGGCAGATAGTCTGAAGCGTCTAGGTAGCGAGGCAGAGTGTCTGGAGCGCCTGGCTAGCGAGGCAGAGTGTCTGGAGCGTCTGGGTAGCGAGGCAGAGTGTCTGGAGCGCCTGGCTAGCGGGGCAGAGTGTCTGGAGGGTCTGGGTAGCAAGGCAGAGTGTCTGGAGCGTCTAGCTAGCGTAGCAGAGTGTCTGAAATCTCTGGCTAGCATGGCAGAGTGTCTGGAGTGGCTGGCTAGGGAGGCAGAGTGTCTGGAGCGTCTGGGTAGCGAGGCAGAGTGTCTGGAGCGTCTGGATAGCGAGGCAGAGTGTCTGGAGCGCCTGGTTAGCGATGCAGAGTGTCTGGAGCGTCTAGCTAGCGTGGCAGAGTGTCTGGAGCCTCTGGCTAGCGTGGCAAATATTCTGGAGCCACTGGCTAGCGTGGCAGATAGTCTGGAGCGTCTGGGTAGCGAGGCAGAGTGTCTGGAGCGCCTGGCTAGCGAGGCAGAGTGTCTGAAGGGTCTAAGTAGCAAGGCAGAGTGTCTGGAGCTTCTAGCTAGCGTGGCAGAGTGTCTGGAGCGTCTAGCTAGCGTAGCAGAGTGTCTGAAATCTCTGGCTAGCATGGCAGAGTGTCTGGAGCGGCTGGCTAGGAAGGCAGAGTGTCTGGAGCGTCCTGGTAGCGAGCCAGAGTGTCTAGGGTGCCTGGCTAGCGAGGCAGAGTTTCTGGAGCGTCTAAATAGCGAGGCAGAGTGCCTAGAGCGTCAAGCTAGCGTGGCAGAGTGTCTGGAGCCACTGGCTAGCGTAGCAGAGTGTTTAAAGCATTAAAATATTAAAGCAAAGCGTCTGGAGCGCCTGGGTAGCGATGCAGAGTGTCTGGAGCTTTTTGCTAGTGAGGCAGAGTGTCTGCAGCGTCTGGCTAGCATGGCAGAGTGTCTGGAGCGTCTGGATAGTTAAGCAGAGTGTCTGGAGCGTCTTGCTAGCGAGGCAGAGTTTTTTGAGCGTGTTATTACCGAGGCAAAGTGTCTGAAGCGATTTGCAATAAAACGAGAGTGTATGGAGCGTCTGTCTAGCAAGGCAAAGTGTCTGACGCCAATCTAGCGAGGCAGAGTTTCTGGAGCGTCTGGGTAGCGAGGCAGAGTGTCTGGAGCGTCTAGCTAGCGTGGCAGATAGTCTGGAGCATCTAACTACCAATGCAAAGTGTCTGGAGCGTCTAGCTAGCGTGGCAGATAGTCTGGAGCATCTTACTTCCAAGGCAGAGTGTCTGGGGCGTCTAGCTAGCGAGGAAGAGTGTCTGAAACGTATTGCTAGCAAAGCAGAGTGTCTAGAGCGTCTTGTTAGCGAGGCAGAGTGTCTGAAGCGTCTTTTTAGCGAGGCAGCGTGTCTGGAGCGTCTGGCTAGCATGGATGAGTGTCTGGAGCGTCTGGCAAGCAAAGCAGAGTGCCTGTAGCTTCTGGCTAGCGTGGTAGAGTGTCTGGAGCGTCTGGCAAGCAAAGCAGAGTATCTGGAGCGTCAGGCATGCCAAACAGGGTGTCTGGAGCGTCTTGCTTCTAAGACAGAGTGTTTGGAGCGTCTGGCAAGCGAGACAGGGTGTCTGGAGCGTCTTGCTTCTAAGACAGAGTGTTTAGAGCGTCTAGCAAGTGAGGCAGAATGTCTGGAGCGTCTTGCTTCTAAGGCAGACTGTCTGGAGAGTCTGGCAAGCGGGGAAAAGTGTCTGGAGTGTCTTTTTACCGAGGCTTAGTGTCTAGAGCGACTAGCTAGCAAGACAGAGAGTCTGGAGCGTCTGGGTAGCGAGGCAGCGTGTCTGGAGCGCCTGGCTAGCGAGGCAGAGTGTCTGGAGCGTCTAGCTAGCGTAGCAGAGTGTCTGGAGCCTCTGGCTAGCGTGGCAGATAATCTGGAGCCACTGGCTAGCGTGGCAGATAGTCTGGAGCGTCTGGGTAGCGAGGCAGCGTGTCTGGAGCGCCTGGCTAGCGAGGTAGAGTGTCTGGAGGGTCTGGGTAGCAAGGCAGAGTGTCTGGAGCATCTAGCTAGCAAGGCAGAGAGTCTGGAGAGTCTAGCTAGCGTAGCAGAGTGTCTGAAACCTCTGGCTAGCGTGGCAGTAAGTCTGAAACGTCTGGCTGTCATGGCAGAGTGTCTGGAGCGGCTGGCTAGCGAGGCAGAGTGTCTAGAGCGTCTGGGTAGCGAGGCAGAGTGTCTGGAGCGCCTGGCTAGCGAGGCAGAGTGTCTGAAATCTCTGGCTAGCATGGCAGAGTGTCTGGAGCGGCTGGCTAGCGAGGCAGAGTGTCTGGAGATTTTGGGTAGCAAGGCAGAGTGTCTGGAGCGCCTGGCTAGCGAGGCAGAGTGTCTGGAGCGTCTTGCTAGCGTGGCAGAGTGTCTGGAGCCTCTGGCTAGCGTGGCAGATAATCTGGAGCCACTGGCTAGCGTGGCAGATAGTCTGGAGCGTCTCAGTAGCAAGGCAAAGTGTCTGGAACGTCTAGGTAGCGAATCAGAGTGTCTAGAGCGTCTTGTTAGCGAGGCAGAGTGTCTGAAGCGTCTTTTTAGCGAGGCAGCGTGTCTGGAGCGTCTGGCTAGCATGGATGAGTGTCTGGAGCGTCTGGCAAGCAAAGCAGAGTGCCTGGAGCTTCTTGCTAGTGAGGCAAAGTGTCTGGAGCGAATTGCTAGCATGGCAGAGCTTCTGAAGAGTCTGGCTAGGAAGGCAGATAGTCTGGAGCGTCTTGCAAGCGAGGCAGAGTTTCTGGAGCGTTTTATTACCGAGGTAGAGTGTCTAAAGCGTCTTCCTAGCAAAGTAGAGTGTCTGTAGCTTCTGGCTAGCGTGGTAGAGTGTCTGGAGCGTCTGGCAAGCAAAGCAGAGTATCTGGAGCGTCAGGCATGCCAAACAGGGTGTCTGGAGCGTCTTGCTTCTAAGACAGAGTGTTTGGAGCGTCTGGCAAGCGAGACAGGGTGTCTGGAGCGTCTTGCTTCTAAGACAGAGTGTTTAGAGCGTCTAGCAAGTGAGGCAGAATGTCTGGAGCGTCTTGCTTCTAAGGCAGACTGTCTGGAGAGTCTGGCAAGCGGGGAAAAGTGTCTGGAGTGTCTTTTTACCGAGGCTTAGTGTCTAGAGCGACTAGCTAGCAAGACAGAGAGTCTGGAGCGTCTGGGTAGCGAGGCAGCGTGTCTGGAGCGCCTGGCTAGCGAGGCAGAGTGTCTGGAGCGTCTAGCTAGCGTAGCAGAGTGTCTGGAGCCTCTGGCTAGCGTGGCAGATAATCTGGAGCCACTGGCTAGCGTGGCAATAAGTCTGGAGCGTCTGGGTAGCGAGGCAGCGTGTCTGGAGCGCCTGGCTAGCGAGGTAGAGTGTCTGGAGGGTCTGGGTAGCAAGGCAGAGTGTCTGGAGCATCTAGCTAGCAAGGCAGAGAGTCTGGAGAGTCTAGCTAGCGTAGCAGAGTGTCTGAAACCTCTGGCTAGCGTGGCAGTAAGTCTGAAACGTCTGGCTGTCATGGCAGAGTGTCTGGAGCGGCTGGCTAGCGAGGCAGAGTGTCTAGAGCGTCTGGGTAGCGAGGCAGAGTGTCTGGAGCGCCTGGCTAGCGAGGCAGAGTGTCTGAAATCTCTGGCTAGCATGGCAGAGTGTCTGGAGCGGCTGGCTAGCGAGGCAGAGTGTCTGGAGATTTTGGGTAGCAAGGCAGAGTGTCTGGAGCGCCTGGCTAGCGAGGGAGAGTGTCTGGAGCGTCTTGCTAGCGTGGCAGAGTGTCTGGAGCCTCTGGCTAGCGTGGCAGATAATCTGGAGCCACTGGCTAGCGTGGCAGATAGTCTGGAGCGTCTCAGTAGCAAGGCAAAGTGTCTGGAACGTCTAGGTAGCGAATCAGAGTGTCTGGAGCGTCTGGCTAGCGTGGCAGAGTGTCTGGAGCGTTTGGCTAGCGTGGCAGAAAGTCTGAAGCGTCTGGCTAGCATGGCAGAGTGTCTGGAGCCTCTGGCTAGCGTGGCAGATAGTCTGGAGCCACTGGCTAGCGTGGCATATAGTCTATAGCGTCTGGCTAGCATGGCAGAGTGTCTGGAGCGTCTAGCTAGCGAGGCAGAGTGTCTGAAGCGCCTGGCTAGCGAGGCAGAGTCTCTGGAGCGTCTGGATAGCGAGGCAAAGTGTCTGGAGCGTCTGGGTAGCGAGGCAGAGTGTTTTGAGTGCCTGGCAAGCGAGGCAGTGTGTCTGGAACGTCTGGCTAGCATGGCAGAGTGTCTGGAGCGCCTGGCTAGCGAGGCAGAGCTTCTGAAGCGCCTGGCTAGCGAGGCAGAGTGTCTGGAGCGTCTGGGTGGCAAGGCAAAGTGTCTGGAACGTCTGGGTAGCGAATCAGAGTGTCTGGAGCGTCTGGCTAGCGTAGCAAAGTGTCTGGAGCGTTTGGCTAGCGTGGCAGAGTGTCTAAAGCGGCTGGCTAGCAAAGCAGAGTGTCTGGAGCGTCTGGGGAGCGAGGGAAAGTGTCTGGAACGTCTGGGTAGCGAATCAGAGTGTCTGGAGCGTCTGGCTAGCGTGGCAGAGTGTCTGGAGCGTCTAGCTAGCGTGGCAGAGTGTCTGGAGCGTCTGAGTAGCGAACCAGAGTGTCTGGAATGCCTCGCTAGCGAGGCAGAGTGTCTGGAGCGTCTTAGTAGCGAGGCAGAGTGCCTGGAGCGTCTAGCTAGCGTGGCAGAGTGTCTGGATCAACTGGCTAGCGTGGCAGATAGTCTGAAGCGTCTAGGTAGCGAGGCAGAGTGTCTGGAGCGCCTGGCTAGCGAGGCAGAGTGTCTGGAGCGTCTGGGTACTGAGGCAGAGTGTCTGGAGCGCCTGGCTAGCGGGGCAGAGTGTCTGGAGGGTCTGGGTAGCAAGGCAGAGTGTCTAGAGCGTCTAGCTAGCGTGGCAGAGTGTCTGGAGCGTCTAGCTAGCGTAGCAGAGTGTCTGAAATCTCTGGCTAGCATGGCAGAGTGTCTGGAGCGGCTGGCTAGGGAGGCAGAGTGTCTGGAGCGTCTGGGTAGCGAGGCAGAGTGTCTGGAGCGTCTGGATAGCGAGGCAGAGTGTCTGGAGCGCCTGGTTAGCGATGCAGAGTGTCTGGAGCGTCCAGCTAGCGTGGCAGAGTGTCTGGAGCCTCTGGCTAGCGTGGCAAATATTCTGGAGCCACTGGCTAGCGTGGCAGATAGTCTGGAGCGTCTGGGTAGCGAGGCAGAGTGTCTGGAGCGCCTGGCTAGCGAGGCAGAGTGTCTGAAGGGTCTAAGTAGCAAGGCAGAGTGTCTGGAGCTTCTAGCTAGCGTGGCAGAGTGTCTGGAGCGTCTAGCTAGCGTAGCAGAGTGTCTGAAATCTCTGGCTAGCATGGCAGAGTGTCTGGAGCGGCTGGCTAGGAAGGCAGAGTGTCTGGAGCGTCCTGGTAGCGAGCCAGAGTGTCTGGAGTGCCTGGCTAGCGAGGCAGAGTTTCTGGAGCTACTAAATAGCGAGGCAGAGTGCCTAGAGCGTCAAGCTAGCGTGGCAGAGTGTCTGGAGCCACTGGCTAGCGTAGCATAAAATATTAAAGCAAAGCGTCTGGAGCGCCTGGGTAGCGATGCAGAGTGTCTGGAGCTTTTTGCTAGTGAGGCAGAGTGTCTGCAGCGTCTGGCTAGCATGGCAGAGTGTCTGGAGCGTCTGGATAGTTAAGCAGAAATTCTGGAGCGTCTTGCTAGCGAGGCAGAGTGTCTGGAGCGTCTGACTAGCGTGGCAGAGTGTCTGGAGCGTCTTGCTAGCGAGGCAGAGTTTCTTGTGCGTGTTATTACCGAGGCAAAGTGTCTGAAGCGATTTGCAATAAAACGAGAGTGTATGGAGCGTCTGTCTAGCAAGGCAAAGTATCTGACGCCAATCTAGCGAGGCAGAGTGTCTGGAGCGTTTGGGTAGCAAGGCAAAGTGTCTGGAACGTCTGGGTAGCGACTAAGAGTGTCTGGAGCGTCTGGCTAGCGTGGCAGAGTGTCTGGAGCGTCTGGCTAGCGTGGCAGAGTGTATAAAGCGGCTGGCTAGCGAGGCAGAGTGTCTAGAGCGTCTAAGTAGCAAGGCAGAGTGTCTGGAGCTCCTGGCTAGCGAGGCAGAGTGTCTGGAGCGTCTAAGTAGCGAGGCAGTGTGTCTGGAGCGTCTAGCTAGCGTAGCAGAGTGTCTGGAGCCACTGGCTAGCGTGGCATATAGTCTATAGCGTCTGGCTAGCATGGCAGAGTGTCTGGAGCGTCTAGCTAGCGAGGCAGAGTGTCTGAAGCGCCTGGCTAGCGAGGCAGAGTCTCTGGAGCGTCTGGGTAGCGAGGCAAAGTGTCTGGAGCGTCTGGGTAGCGAGGCAGAGTGTCTGGAGCGTCTGGCTAGCAGGGTAGATGGTCTGCATCGTCTGGCTAGCGTGGGAGAGTGTCTGGAGCGCCTGGCAAGCGAGGCAGTTTGTGTCTTGAGCGTCTTGCTAGCGAGGCAGAAAGTCTGGAACGAAAGGCTAGCAAGGAAGAAGGTATGGAGCGCCTGGCTAGCGAGTCAGAGTGTTTTGAATGCCTGGCAAGCGAGGCAGTGTGTCTGGAGCGTCTGGCTAGCATGGCAGAGTGTCTGGAGCGCCTGGCTAGCGAGGCAGAGCTTCTGAAGCGCCTGGCTAGCGAGGCAGAGTGTCTGGAGCGTCTGGGTGGCAAGGCAAAGTGTCTGGAACGTCTGGGTAGCATGGCAGAGTGTCTGGAGCGCCTGGCTAGCGAGGCATAGCTTCTGAAGCGCCTGGCTAGCGAGGCAGAGTGTCTGGAGCGTCTGGGTGGCAAGGCAAAGTGTCTGGAACGTCTGGGTAGCGAATCAGAGTGTCTGGAGCGTCTGGCTAGCGTAGCAAAGTGTCTGGAGCGTTTGGCTAGCGTGGCAGAGTGTCTAAAGCGGCTGGCTAGCGAGGCAGAGTGTCTGGAGCGTCTGGGGAGCGGGGGAAAGTGTCTGGAACGTCTGGGTAGCGAATCAGAGTGTCTGGAGCGTCTGGCTAGCGTGGCAGAGTGTCTGGAGCGTCTAGCTAGCGTGGCAGAGTGTCTGGAGCGTCTGAGTAGCGAACCAGAGTGGCTGGAATGCCTCGCTAGCGAGGCAGAGTGTCTGGAGCGTCTTAGTAGCGAGGCAGAGTGCCTGGAGCGTCTAGCTAGCGTGGCAGAGTGTCTGGAGCAACTGGCTAGCGTGGCAGATAGTCTGAAGCGTCTAGGTAGCGAGGCAGAGTGTCTGGAGCGCCTGGCTAGCGAGGCAGAGTGTCTGGAGCGTCTGGGTAGCGAGGCAGAGTGTCTGGAGCGCCTGGCTAGCGGGGCAGAGTGTCTGGAGGGTCTGGGTAGCAAGGCAGAGTGTCTGGAGCGTCTAGCTAGCGTGGCAGAGTGTCTGGAGCGTCTAGCTAGCGTAGCAGAGTGTCTGAAATCTCTGGCTAGCATGGCAGAGTGTCTGGAGTGGCTGGCTAGGGAGGCAGAGTGTCTGGAGCGTCTGGGTAGCGAGGCAGAGTGTCTGGAGCGTCTGGATAGCGAGGCAGAGTGTCTGGAGCGCCTGGTTAGCGATGCAGAGTGTCTGGAGCGTCTAGCTAGCGTGGCAGAGTGTCTGGAGCCTCTGGCTAGCGTGGCAAATATTCTGGAGCCACTGGCTAGCGTGGCAGATAGTCTGGAGCGTCTGGGTAGCGAGGCAGAGTGTCTGGAGCGCCTGGCTAGCGAGGCAGAGTGTCTGAAGGGTCTAAGTAGCAAGGCAGAGTGTCTGGAGCTTCTAGCTAGCGTGGCAGAGTGTCTGGAGCGTCTAGCTAGCGTAGCAGAGTGTCTGAAATCTCTGGCTAGCATGGCAGAGTGTCTGGAGCGGCTGGCTAGGAAGGCAGAGTGTCTGGAGCGTCCTGGTAGCGAGCCAGAGTGTCTGGAGTGCCTGGCTAGCGAGGCAGAGTTTCTGGAGCGTCTAAATAGCGAGGCAGAGTGCCTAGAGCGTCAAGCTAGCGTGGCAGAGTGTCTGGAGCCACTGGCTAGCGTAGCAGAGTGTTTAAAGCATTAAAATATTAAAGCAAAGCGTCTGGAGCGCCTGGGTAGCGATGCAGAGTGTCTGGAGCTTTTTGCTAGTGAGGCAGAGTGTCTGCAGCGTCTGGCTAGCATGGCAGAGTGTCTGGAGCGTCTGGATAGTTAAGCAGAGTGTCTGGAGCGTCTTGCTAGCGAGGCAGAGTTTTTTGAGCGTGTTATTACCGAGGCAAAGTGTCTGAAGCGATTTGCAATAAAACGAGAGTGTATGGAGCGTCTGTCTAGCAAGGCAAAGTGCCTGACGCCAATCTAGCGAGGCAGAGTTTCTGGAGCGTCTGGGTAGCGAGGCAGAGTGTCTGGAGCGTCTAGCTAGCGTGGCAGATAGTCTGGAGCATCTAACTACCAATGCAAAGTGTCTGGAGCGTCTAGCTAGCGTGGCAGATAGTCTGGAGCATCTTACTTCCAAGGCAGAGTGTCTGGGGCGTCTAGCTAGCGAGGAAGAGTGTCTGAAACGTCTTGCTAGCAAAGCAGAGTGTCTAGAGCGTCTTGTTAGCGAGGCAGAGTGTCTGAAGCGTCTTTTTAGCGAGGCAGCGTGTCTGGAGCGTCTGGCTAGCATGGATGAGTGTCTGGAGCGTCTGGCAAGCAAAGCAGAGTGCCTGGAGCTTCTTGCTAGTGAGGCAAAGTGTCTGGAGCGAATTGCTAGCATGGCAGAGCTTCTGAAGAGTCTGGCTAGGAAGGCAGATAGTCTGGAGCGTCTTGCAAGCGAGGCAGAGTTTCTGGAGCGTTTTATTACCGAGGTAGAGTGTCTAAAGCGTCTTCCTAGCAAAGTAGAGTGTCTGTAGCTTCTGGCTAGCGTGGTAGAGTGTCTGGAGCGTCTGGCAAGCAAAGCAGAGTATCTGGAGCGTCAGGCATGCCAAACAGGGTGTCTGGAGCGTCTTGCTTCTAAGACAGAGTGTTTGGAGCGTCTGGCAAGCGAGACAGGGTGTCTGGAGCGTCTTGCTTCTAAGACAGAGTGTTTAGAGCGTCTAGCAAGTGAGGCAGAATGTCTGGAGCGTCTTGCTTCTAAGGCAGACTGTCTGGAGAGTCTGGCAAGCGGGGAAAAGTGTCTGGAGTGTCTTTTTACCGAGGCTTAGTGTCTAGAGCGACTAGCTAGCAAGACAGAGAGTCTGGAGCGTCTGGGTAGCGAGGCAGCGTGTCTGGAGCGCCTGGCTAGCGAGGCAGAGTGTCTGGAGGGTCTGGGTAGCAAGGCAGAGTGTCTGGAGCGTCTAGCTAGCGAGGCAGAGAGTCTGGAGAGTCTAGCTAGCGTAGCAGAGTGTCTGAAACCTCTGGCTCGCGTGGCAGTAAGTCTGAAACGTCGGGCTAGCATGGCAGAGTGTCTGGAGCGGCTGGCTAGCGTGGCAGAGTGTCTGGAGCGTCTAGCTAGCGTAGCAGAGTGTCTGGAGCCTCTGGCTAGCGTGGCAGATAATCTGGAGCCACTGGCTAGCGTGGCAGATAGTCTGGAGCGTCTGGGTAGCGAGGCAGCGTGTCTGGAGCGCCTGGCTAGCGAGGTAGAGTGTCTGGAGGGTCTGGGTAGCAAGGCAGAGTGTCTGGAGCATCTAGCTAGCGAGGCAGAGAGTCTGGAGAGTCTAGCTAGCGTAGCAGAGTGTCTGAAACCTCTGGCTAGCGTGGCAGTAAGTCTGAAACGTCTGGCTGTCATGGCAGAGTGTCTGGAGCGGCTGGCTAGCGAGGCAGAGTGTCTAGAGCGTCTGGGTAGCGAGGCAGAGTGTCTGGAGCGCCTGGCTAGCGAGGCAGAGTGTCTGGAGGGTCTTAGTAGCAAGGCAGAGTGTCTGGAGCGTCAAGATAGCGTGGCAGAGTGTCTGGAGCGTCTAGCTAGCGTAGCAGAGTGTCTGAAATCTCTGGCTAGCATGGCAGAGTGTCTGGAGCGGCTGGCTAGCGAGGCAGAGTGTCTGGAGATTTTGGGTAGCAAGGCAGAGTGTCTGGAGCGCCTGGCTAGCGAGGCAGAGTGTCTGGAGCGTCTTGCTAGCGTGGCAGAGTGTCTGGAGCCTCTGGCTAGCGTGGCAGATAATCTGGAGCCACTGGCTAGCGTGGCAGATAGTCTGGAGCGTCTGGGTAGCGAGGCAGCGTGTCTGGAGCGTCTTGCTAGCGAGGCAGAGTTTCTTGTGCGTGTTATTACCGAGGCAAAGTGTCTGAAGCGATTTGCAATAAAACGAGAGTGTATGGAGCGTCTGTCTAGCAAGGCAAAGTATCTGACGCCAATCTAGCGAGGCAGAGTTTCTGGAGCGTCTGGGTAGCGAGGCAGAGTGTCTGGAGCGTCTAGCTAGCGTGGCAGATAGTCTGGAGCATCTAACTACCAATGCAGAGTGTCTGGAGCGTCTAGCTAGCGTGGCAGATAGTCTGGATCATCTTACTTCCAAGGCAGAGTGTCTGGGGCGTCTAGCTAGCGAGGAAGAGTGTCTGAAACGTCTTGCTAGCAAAGCAGAGTGTCTAGAGCGTCTTTTTAGCGAGGCAGAGTGTCTGAAGCGTCTTTTTAGCGAGGCAGCGTGTCTGGAGCGTCTGGCTAGCATGGATGAGTGTCTGGAGCGTCTGGCAAGCAAAGCAGAGTGCCTGGAGCTTCTTGCTAGTGAGGCAAAGTGTCTGGAGCGAATTGCTAGCATGGCAGAGCTTCTGAAGAGTCTGGCTAGGAAGGCAGATAGTCTGGAGCGTCTTGCAAGCGAGGCAGAGTTTCTGGAGCGTTTTATTACCGAGGTAGAGTGTCTAAAGCGTCTTCCTAGCAAAGTAGAGTGTCTGTAGCTTCTGGCTAGCGTGGTAGAGTGTCTGGAGCGTCTGGCAAACAAAGCAGAGTATCTGGAGCGTCAGGCATGCCAAACAGGGTGTCTGGAGCGTCTTGCTTCTAAGACAGAGTGTTTGGAGCGTCTGGCAAGCGAGACAGGGTGTCTGGAGCGTCTTGCTTCTAAGACAGAGTGTTTAGAGCGTCTAGCAAGTGAGGCAGAATGTCTGGAGCGTCTTGCTTCTAAGGCAGACTGTCTGGAGAGTCTGGCAAGCGGGGAAAAGTGTCTGGAGTGTCTTTTTACCGAGGCTTAGTGTCTAGAGCGACTAGCTAGCAAGACAGAGAAACTGGAGCGTCTGGGTAGCGAGGCAGCGTGTCTGGAGCGCCTGGCTAGCGAGGCAGAGTGTCTGGAGGGTCTGGGTAGCAAGGCAGAGTGTCTGGAGCGTCTAGCTAGCGAGGCAGAGAGTCTGGAGAGTCTAGCTAGCGTAGCAGAGTGTCTGAAACCTCTGGCTCGCGTGGCAGTAAGTCTGAAACGTCGGGCTAGCATGGCAGAGTGTCTGGAGCGGCTGGCTAGCGTGGCAGAGTGTCTGGAGCGTCTAGCTAGCGTAGCAGAGTGTCTGGAGCCTCTGGCTAGCGTGGCAGATAATCTGGAGCCACTGGCTAGCGTGGCAGATAGTCTGGAGCGTCTGGGTAGCGAGGCAGCGTGTCTGGAGCGCCTGGCTAGCGAGGTAGAGTGTCTGGAGGGTCTGGGTAGCAAGGCAGAGTGTCTGGAGCATCTAGCTAGCGAGGCAGAGAGTCTGGAGAGTCTAGCTAGCGTAGCAGAGTGTCTGAAACCTCTGGCTAGCGTGGCAGTAAGTCTGAAACGTCTGGCTGTCATGGCAGAGTGTCTGGAGCGGCTGGCTAGCGAGGCAGAGTGTCTAGAGCGTCTGGGTAGCGAGGCAGAGTGTCTGGAGCGCCTGGCTAGCGAGGCAGAGTGTCTGGAGGGTCTTAGTAGCAAGGCAGAGTGTCTGGAGCGTCAAGATAGCGTGGCAGAGTGTCTGGAGCGTCTAGCTAGCGTAGCAGAGTGTCTGAAATCTCTGGCTAGCATGGCAGAGTGTCTGGAGCGGCTGGCTAGCGAGGCAGAGTGTCTGGAGACTTTGGGTAGCAAGGCAGAGTGTCTGGAGCGCCTGGCTAGCGAGGCAGAGTGTCTGGAGCGTCTTGCTAGCGTTGCAGAGTGTCTGGAGCCTCTGGCTAGCGTGGCAGATAATCTGGAGCCACTGGCTAGCGTGGCAGATAGTCTGGAGCGTCTGGGTAGCGAGGCAGCGTGTCTGGAGCGCCTGGCTAGCGAGGCAGAGTGTCTGGAGGGTCTGAGTAGCAAGGCAGAGTGTCTGGAGCGTCTAGCTAGCGAAGCAGAGTGTCTGGTGTGTCTAAGTAGCGAGGCAAAGTGTCTGGAGCGTCTGGGTAGCGAATCAGAGTGTCTGGAGCGCCTGGCTAGCAAAGCAGAGGGTCTGGAGCGTCTGGATAGCAAGACAGAGTGTCTGGAGCGTCTAGCTAGCGTAGCAGAGTGTCTGGAGCGTCTGGGTAGCGAGGCAGAGTGTCTGGAGCGCCTGGGTAGCAAGACAGAGAGTCTGGAGCGTCTGGGTAGCGAGGCAGAGTGTCTGGAGCGCCTGGCTAGCGAGGCAGAGTGTCTGGAGCGTCTATTTATTTATTTATTTATTTATTATTTAAGTCTAGGAATTCCTACTCTGTTGTAATACAGAGGAATGTACAGACTATACTATATTATAAGATATAAAAATATGAAAAAAAAAAAAAAAAATGAATAATAACTTCTTATGGAAATAGAAAAGGAAAAAATAATAATAATAATAATGCATGTCAATTATAATGGTAACAAATAATAAAAGCAGTGATCATAATAATATTAATAAGTGTAAAACTAGCTAGCATGGTAGAGTAACTGGAGCGTCTGAATAGCGAGGCAGAGTGTCTGGAGCGTCTGGCGAGCGTGGCTGAGTGTCTGGAGCGTCTTGCTAGCGTGGCAGAGTGTCTGGAGCCTATGACTAGCGTGGCGGATAGTCTATAGCGTCTGGCTAGCATGGTAGAGTGTCTGGAGCGTCTAGCTAGCGAGGCAGAGTGTCTAAAGCGCCTGGCTTGCGAGGCAGAGTCTCTTGAGCGTCTGGGTAGCGAGGCAGAGTGTCTGGAGCGTCTTGCTAGCGTGGCAGAGTGTCTGGAGCGTCTGGCTAGCGTGGCAGAGTGTCTGGAGCGTCTTGCTAGCGTGGCAGAGTGTTTTGAGCGCCTGGCAAGCGAGGCAGTGTGTCTGGAGCGTCTGGGTAGCAAGGCAGAGTACCTGGAGCGTCTGGCTAGCATGGCTGAGTGTCTGGACCGTCTAGCTAGCGAAACAGAGTGTCTAAAGTAACTTGCTGGCGAGGCAGAGTGCCTGGAGCGTCTGGGTAGCGAGGCAGAGTGTCTGGAGCGCCTAGCTAGCGAGGCAGAGTGTCTGGAGCATCTGGGTAGCGAGCCAGAGTGTCTGGAGCGCCTGGCTGGCGAGGCAGTGTGTCTGGAGCGTCTAGCTAGCATGGTAGAGTAACTGGAGCGTCTTGCTAGCGTGGCAGAGTGTCTGGAGCCTATGGCTAGCGTGGCAGATAGTCTAGGGCGTCTAGTTAGCATGGCAGAGTGTCTAGAGCGTCTGGCTAGCGAGGCAGAGTCTCCGGAGCGTCTGGGTAGCGAGGCAAAGTGTCTGGATCGTCTGGCTAGCGTGGCAGAGTTTCTGGAGCGTCTGGGTAGCGAGGCAGAGTCTCCGGAGCGTCTGGGTAGCGAGGCAAAGTGTCTGGATCGTCTGGCTAGCGTGGCAGAGTTTCTGGAGCGTCTGGGTAGCGAGGCAGAGTGTCTGGAGCGCCTGGCTAGCGGGGCAGAGTGTCTGGAGGGTCTGGGTAGCAAGGCAGAGTGTCTGGAGCGTCTAGCTAGCGTGGCAGAGTGTCTGGAGCGTCTAGCTAGCGTAGCAGAGTGTCTGAAATCTCTGGCTAGCATGGCAGAGTGTCTGGAGCGGCTGGCTAGGGAGGCAGAGTGTCTGGAGCGTCTGGGTAGCGAGGCAGAGTGTCTGGAGCGACTGGAAAGCGAGGCAGAGTGTCTGGAGCGCCTGGTTAGCGATGCAGAGTGTCTGGAGCGTCTTGCTAGCGTGGCAGAGTGTCTGGAGCCTCTGGCTAGCGTGGCAAATATTCTGGAGCCACAGGCTAGCGTGGCAGATAGTCTGGAGCGTCTGGGTAGCGAGGCAGAGTGTCTGGAGCGCCTAGCTAGCGAGGCAGAGTGTCTGGAGGGTCTAAGTAGCAAGGCAGAGTGTCTGGAGCTTCTAGCTAGCGTGGCAGAGTGTCTGGAGCGTCTAGCTAGCGTAGCAGAGTGTCTGAAATCTCTGGCTAGCATGGCAGAGTGTCTGGAGGGTCTGGGTAGCAAGGCAGAGTGTCTGGAGCGGCTGGCTAGCGTGGCAGAGTGTCTGGAGCGTCTAGCTAGCGTAGCAGAGTGTCTGGAGCCTCTGGCTAGCGTGGCAGATAATCTGGAGCCACTGGCTAGCGTGGCAGATAGTCTGGAGCGTCTGGGTAGCGAGGCAGCGTGTCTGGAGCGCCTGGCTAGCGAGGTAGAGTGTCTGGAGGGTCTGGGTAGCAAGGCAGAGTGTCTGGAGCATCTAGCTAGCGAGGCAGAGAGTCTGGAGAGTCTAGCTAGCGTAGCAGAGTGTCTGAAACCTCTGGCTAGCGTGGCAGTAAGTCTGAAACGTCTGGCTATCATGGCAGAGTGTCTGGAGCGGCTGGCTAGCGAGGCAGAGTGTCTAGAGCGTCTGGGTAGCGAGGCAGAGTGTCTGGAGCGCCTGGCTAGCGAGGCAGAGTGTCTGGAGGGTCTTAGTAGCAAGGCAGAGTGTCTGGAGCGTCAAGATAGCGTGGCAGAGTGTCTGGAGCGTCTAGCTAGCGTAGCAGAGTGTCTGAAATCTCTGGCTAGTATGGCAGAGTGTCTGGAGCGGCTGGCTAGCGAGGCAGAGTGTCTGGAGATTTTGGGTAGCAAGGCAGAGTGTCTGGAGCGCCTGGCTAGCGAGGCAGAGTGTCTGGAGCGTCTTGCTAGCGTGGCAGAGTGTCTGGAGCCTCTGGCTAGCGTGGCAGATAATCTGGAGCCACTGGCTAGCGTGGCAGATAGTCTGGAGCGTCTGGGTAGCGAGGCAGCGTGTCTGGAGCGCCTGGCTAGCGAGGCAGAGTGTCTGGAGGGTCTGAGTAGCAAGGCAGAGTGTCTGGAGCGTCTAGCTAGCGAAGCAGAGTGTCTGGTGTGTCTAAGTAGCGAGGCAAAGTGTCTGGAGCGTCTGGGTAGCGAATCAGAGTGTCTGGAGCGCCTGGCTAGCAAAGCAGAGGGTCTGGAGCGTCTGGATAGCAAGACAGAGTGTCTGGAGCGTCTAGCTAGCGTAGCAGAGTGTCTGGAGCGTCTGGGTAGCGAGGCAGAGTGTCTGGAGCGCCTGGGTAGCAAGACAGAGAGTCTGGAGCGTCTGGGTAGCGAGGCAGAGTGTCTGGAGCGCCTGGCTAGCGAGGCAGAGTGTCTGGAGCGTCTAGCTAGCATGGTAGAGTAACTGGAGCGTCTGACTAGCGAGGCAGAGTGTCTGGAGCGTCTGGCGAGCGTGGCTGAGTGTCTGGAGCGTCTTGCTAGCGTGGCAGAGTGTCTGGAGCCTATGGCTAGCGTGGCGGATAGTCTATAGCGTCTGGCTAGCATGGTAGAGTGTCTGGAGCGTCTAGCTAGCGAGGCAGAGTGTCTAAAGCGCCTGGCTAGCGAGGCAGAGTCTCTTGAGCGTCTGGGTAGCGAGGCAGAGTGTCTGGCGCGCCTGGCTAGCGAGGCAGAGTGTCTGGAGGGTCTGAGTAGCAAGGCAGAGTGTCTGGAGCGTCTAGCTAGCGAAGCAGAGTGTCTGGTGTGTCTAAGTAGCGAGGCAAAGTGTCTGGAGCGTCTGGGTAGCGAATCAGAGTGTCTGGAGCGCCTGGCTAGCAAAGCAGAGGGTCTGGAGCGTCTGGATAGCAAGACAGAGTGTCTGGAGCGTCTAGCTAGCGTAGCAGAGTGTCTGGAGCGTCTGGGTAGCGAGGCAGAGTGTCTGGAGCGCCTGGGTAGCAAGACAGAGAGTCTGGAGCGTCTGGGTAGCGAGGCAGAGTGTCTGGAGCGCCTGGCTAGCGAGGCAGAGTGTCTGGAGCGTCTAGCTAGCATGGTAGAGTAACTGGAGCGTCTGACTAGCGAGGCAGAGTGTCTGGAGCGTCTGGCGAGCGTGGCTGAGTGTCTGGAGCGTCTTGCTAGCGTGGCAGAGTGTCTGGAGCCTATGGCTAGCGTGGCGGATAGTCTATAGCGTCTGGCTAGCATGGTAGAGTGTCTGGAGCGTCTAGCTAGCGAGGCAGAGTGTCTAAAGCGCCTGGCTAGCGAGGCAGAGTCTCTTGAGCGTCTGGGTAGCGAGGCAGAGTGTCTGGAGCGTCTTGCTAGCGTGGCAGAGTGTCTGGAGCGTCTGGCTAGCGTGGCAGAGTGTCTGGAGCGTCTTGCTAGCGTGGCAGAGTGTTTTGAGCGCCTGGCAAGCGAGGCAGTGTGTCTGGAGCGTCTGGGTAGCAAGGCAGAGTACCTGGAGCGTCTGGCTAGCATGGCTGAGTGTCTGGACCGTCTAGCTAGCGAAACAGAGTGTCTAAAGTAACTTGCTGGCGAGGCAGAGTGCCTGGAGCGTCTGGGTAGCGGGGCAGAGTGTCTGGAGCGCCTAGCTAGCGAGGCAGAGTGTGGAGCATCTGGGTAGCGAGCCAGAGTGTCTGGAGCGCCTGGCTGGCGAGGCAGTGTGTCTGGAGCGTCTAGCTAGCATGGTAGAGTAACTGGAGCGTCTTGCTAGCGTGGCAGAGTGTCTGGAGCCTATGGCTAGCGTGGCAGATAGTCTAGGGCGTCTGGTTAGCATGGCAGAGTGTCTAGAGCGTCTGGCTAGCGAGGCAGAGTCTCCGGAGCGTCTGGGTAGCGAGGCAAAGTGTCTGGAGCGGCTGGCTAGCGTGGCAGAGTGTCTGGAGCGTCTAGCTAGCGTAGCAGAGTGTCTGGAGCCTCTGGCTAGCGTGGCAGATAATCTGGAGCCACTGGCTAGCGTGGCAGATAGTCTGGAGCGTCTGGGTAGCGAGGCAGCGTGTCTGGAGCGCCTGGCTAGCGAGGTAGAGTGTCTGGAGGGTCTGGGTAGCAAGGCAGAGTGTCTGGAGCATCTAGCTAGCGAGGCAGAGAGTCTGGAGAGTCTAGCTAGCGTAGCAGAGTGTCTGAAACCTCTGGCTAGCGTGGCAGTAAGTCTGAAACGTCTGGCTATCATGGCAGAGTGTCTGGAGCGGCTGGCTAGCGAGGCAGAGTGTCTAGAGCGTCTGGGTAGCGAGGCAGAGTGTCTGGAGCGCCTGGCTAGCGAGGCAGAGTGTCTGGAGGGTCTTAGTAGCAAGGCAGAGTGTCTGGAGCGTCAAGATAGCGTGGCAGAGTGTCTGGAGCGTCTAGCTAGCGTAGCAGAGTGTCTGAAATCTCTGGCTAGTATGGCAGAGTGTCTGGAGCGGCTGGCTAGCGAGGCAGAGTGTCTGGAGATTTTGGGTAGCAAGGCAGAGTGTCTGGAGCGCCTGGCTAGCGAGGCAGAGTGTCTGGAGCGTCTTGCTAGCGTGGCAGAGTGTCTGGAGCCTCTGGCTAGCGTGGCAGATAATCTGGAGCCACTGGCTAGCGTGACAGATAGTCTGGAGCGTCTGGGTAGCGAGGCAGCGTGTCTGGAGCGCCTGGCTAGCGAGGCAGAGTGTCTGGAGGGTCTGAGTAGCAAGGCAGAGTGTCTGGAGCGTCTAGCTAGCGAAGCAGAGTGTCTGGTGTGTCTAAGTAGCGAGGCAAAGTGTCTGGAGCGTCTGGGTAGCGAATCAGAGTGTCTGGAGCGCCTGGCTAGCAAAGCAGAGGGTCTGGAGCGTCTGGATAGCAAGACAGAGTGTCTGGAGCGTCTAGCTAGCGTAGCAGAGTGTCTAAAGCGCCTGGCTAGCGAGGCAGAGTCTCTTGAGCGTCTGGGTAGCGAGGCAGAGTGTCTGGCGCGCCTGGCTAGCGAGGCAGAGTGTCTGGAGGGTCTGAGTAGCAAGGCAGAGTGTCTGGAGCGTCTAGCTAGCGAAGCAGAGTGTCTGGTGTGTCTAAGTAGCGAGGCAAAGTGTCTGGAGCGTCTGGGTAGCGAATCAGAGTGTCTGGAGCGCCTGGCTAGCAAAGCAGAGGGTCTGGAGCGTCTGGATAGCAAGACAGAGTGTCTGGAGCGTCTAGCTAGCGTAGCAGAGTGTCTGGAGCGTCTGGGTAGCGAGGCAGAGTGTCTGGAGCGCCTGGGTAGCAAGACAGAGAGTCTGGAGCGTCTGGGTAGCGAGGCAGAGTGTCTTGAGCGCCTGGCTAGCGAGGCAGAGTGTCTGGAGCGTCTAGCTAGCATGGTAGAGTAACTGGAGCGTCTGACTAGCGAGGCAGAGTGTCTGGAGCGTCTGGCGAGCGTGGCTGAGTGTCTGGAGCGTCTTGCTAGCGTGGCAGAGTGTCTGGAGCCTATGGCTAGCGTGGCGGATAGTCTATAGCGTCTGGCTAGCATGGTAGAGTGTCTGGAGCGTCTAGCTAGCGAGGCAGAGTGTCTAAAGCGCCTGGCTAGCGAGGCAGAGTCTCTTGAGCGTCTGGGTAGCGAGGCAGAGTGTCTGGAGCGTCTTGCTAGCGTGGCAGAGTGTCTGGAGCGTCTGGCTAGCGTGGCAGAGTGTCTGGAGCGTCTTGCTAGCGTGGCAGAGTGTTTTGAGCGCCTGGCAAGCGAGGCAGTGTGTCTGGAGCGTCTGGGTAGCAAGGCAGAGTACCTGGAGCGTCTGGCTAGCATGGCTGAGTGTCTGGACCGTCTAGCTAGCGAAACAGAGTGTCTAAAGTAACTTGCTGGCGAGGCAGAGTGCCTGGAGCGTCTGGGTGGCGAGGCAGCGTGTCTGGAGCGCCTGGCTAGCGAGGCAGAGTGTCTGGAGCGTCTAGCTAGCGTAGCAGAGTGTCTGGAGCCTCTGGCTAGCGTGGCAGATAATCTGGAGCCACTGGCTAGCGTGGCAGATAGTCTGGAGCGTCTGGGTAGCGAGGCAGCGTGTCTGGAGCGCCTGGCTAGCGAGGTAGAGTGTCTGGAGGGTCTGGGTAGCAAGGCAGAGTGTCTGGAGCATCTAGCTAGCAAGGCAGAGAGTCTAGAGAGTCTAGCTAGCGTAGCAGAGTGTCTGAAACCTCTGGCTAGCGTGGCAGTAAGTCTGAAACGTCTAGCTGTCATGGCAGAGTGTCTGGAGCGGCTGGCTAGCGAGGCAGAGTGTCTAGAGCGTCTGGGTAGCGAGGCAGAGTGTCTGGAGCGCCTGGCTAGCGAGGCAGAGTGTCTGAAATCTCTGGCTAGCATGGCAGAGTGTCTGGAGCGGCTGGCTAGCGAGGCAGAGTGTCTGGAGATTTTGGGTAGCAAGGCAGAGTGTCTGGAGCGCCTGGCTAGCGAGGCAGAGTGTCTGGAGCGTCTTGCTAGCGTGGCAGAGTGTCTGGAGCCTCTGGCTAGCGTGGCAGAGTGTATGGAGCGTCTGAGTAGCGAACCAGAGTGGCTGGAATGCCTCGCTAGCGAGGCAGAGTGTCTGGAGCGTCTTAGTAGCGAGGCAGAGTGCCTGGAGCGTCTAGCTAGCGTGGCAGAGTGTCTGGAGCAACTGGCTAGCGTGGCAGATAGTCTGAAGCGTCTAGGTAGCGAGGCAGAGTGTCTGGAGCGTCTGGGTAGCGAGGCAGAGTGTCTGGAGCGCCTGGCTAGCGGGGCAGAGTGTCTGGAGGGTCTGGGTAGCAAGGCAGAGTGTCTGGAGCGTCTAGCTAGCGTGGCAGAGTGTCTGGAGCGTCTAGCTAGCGTAGCAGAGTGTCTGAAATCTCTGGCTAGCATGGCAGAGTGTCTGGAGTGGCTGGCTAGGGAGGCAGAGTGTCTGGAGCGTCTGGGTAGCGAGGCAGAGTGTCTGGAGCGTCTGGATAGCGAGGCAGAGTGTCTGGAGCGCCTGGTTAGCGATGCAGAGTGTCTGGAGCGTCTAGCTAGCGTGGCAGAGTGTCTGGAGCCTCTGGCTAGCGTGGCAAATATTCTGGAGCCACTGGCTAGCGTGGCAGATAGTCTGGAGCGTCTGGGTAGCGAGGCAGAGTGTCTGGAGCGCCTGGCTAGCGAGGCAGAGTGTCTGAAGGGTCTAAGTAGCAAGGCAGAGTGTCTGGAGCTTCTAGCTAGCGTGGCAGAGTGTCTGGAGCGTCTAGCTAGCGTAGCAGAGTGTCTGAAATCTCTGGCTAGCATGGCAGAGTGTCTGGAGCGGCTGGCTAGGAAGGCAGAGTGTCTGGAGCGTCCTGGTAGCGAGCCAGAGTGTCTGGAGTGCCTGGCTAGCGAGGCAGAGTTTCTGGAGCGTCTAAATAGCGAGGCAGAGTGCCTAGAGCGTCAAGCTAGCGTGGCAGAGTGTCTGGAGCCACTGGCTAGCGTAGCAGAGTGTTTAAAGCATTAAAATATTAAAGCAAAGCGTCTGGAGCGCCTGGGTAGCGATGCAGAGTGTCTGGAGCTTTTTGCTAGTGAGGCAGAGTGTCTGCAGCGTCTGGCTAGCATGGCAGAGTGTCTGGAGCGTCTGGATAGTTAAGCAGAGTGTCTGGAGCGTCTTGCTAGCGAGGCAGAGTTTTTTGAGCGTGTTATTACCGAGGCAAAGTGTCTGAAGCGATTTGCAATAAAACGAGAGTGTATGGAGCGTCTGTCTAGCAAGGCAAAGTGTCTGACGCCAATCTAGCGAGGCAGAGTTTCTGGAGCGTCTGGGTAGCGAGGCAGAGTGTCTGGAGCGTCTAGCTAGCGTGGCAGATAGTCTGGAGCATCTAACTACCAATGCAAAGTGTCTGGAGCGTCTAGCTAGCGTGGCAGATAGTCTGGAGCATCTTACTTCCAAGGCAGAGTGTCTGGGGCGTCTAGCTAGCGAGGAAGAGTGTCTGAAACGTCTTGCTAGCAAAGCAGAGTGTCTAGAGCGTCTTGTTAGCGAGGCAGAGTGTCTGAAGCGTCTTTTTAGCGAGGCAGCGTGTCTGGAGCGTCTGGCTAGCATGGATGAGTGTCTGGAGCGTCTGGCAAGCAAAGCAGAGTGCCTGGAGCTTCTTGCTAGTGAGGCAAAGTGTCTGGAGCGAATTGCTAGCATGGCAGAGCTTCTGAAGAGTCTGGCTAGGAAGGCAGATAGTCTGGAGCGTCTTGCAAGCGAGGCAGAGTTTCTGGAGCGTTTTATTACCGAGGTAGAGTGTCTAAAGCGTCTTCCTAGCAAAGTAGAGTGTCTGTAGCTTCTGGCTAGCGTGGTAGAGTGTCTGGAGCGTCTGGCAAGCAAAGCAGAGTATCTGGAGCGTCAGGCATGCCAAACAGGGTGTCTGGAGCGTCTTGCTTCTAAGACAGAGTGTTTGGAGCGTCTGGCAAGCGAGACAGGGTGTCTGGAGCGTCTTGCTTCTAAGACAGAGTGTTTAGAGCGTCTAGCAAGTGAGGCAGAATGTCTGGAGCGTCTTGCTTCTAAGGCAGACTGTCTGGAGAGTCTGGCAAGCGGGGAAAAGTGTCTGGAGTGTCTTTTTACCGAGGCTTAGTGTCTAGAGCGACTAGCTAGCAAGACAGAGAGTCTGGAGCGTCTGGGTAGCGAGGCAGCGTGTCTGGAGCGCCTGGCTAGCGAGGCAGAGTGTCTGGAGCGTCTAGCTAGCGTAGCAGAGTGTCTGGAGCCTCTGGCTAGCGTGGCAGATAATCTGGAGCCACTGGCTAGCGTGGCAGATAGTCTGGAGCGTCTGGGTAGCGAGGCAGCGTGTCTGGAGCGCCTGGCTAGCGAGGTAGAGTGTCTGGAGGGTCTGGGTAGCAAGGCAGAGTGTCTGGAGCATCTAGCTAGCAAGGCAGAGAGTCTGGAGAGTCTAGCTAGCGTAGCAGAGTGTCTGAAACCTCTGGCTAGCGTGGCAGTAAGTCTGAAACGTCTGGCTGTCATGGCAGAGTGTCTGGAGCGGCTGGCTAGCGAGGCAGAGTGTCTAGAGCGTCTGGGTAGCGAGGCAGAGTGTCTGGAGCGCCTGGCTAGCGAGGCAGAGTGTCTGAAATCTCTGGCTAGCATGGCAGAGTGTCTGGAGCGGCTGGCTAGCGAGGCAGAGTGTCTGGAGATTTTGGGTAGCAAGGCAGAGTGTCTGGAGCGCCTGGCTAACGAGGCAGAGTGTCTGGAGCGTCTTGCTAGCGTGGCAGAGTGTCTGGAGCCTCTGGCTAGCGTGGCAGATAATCTGGAGCCACTGGCTAGCGTGGCAGATAGTCTGGAGCGTCTCAGTAGCAAGGCAAAGTGTCTGGAACGTCTAGGTAGCGAATCAGAGTGTCTGGAGCGTCTGGCTAGCGTGGCAGAGTGTCTGGAGCGTTTGGCTAGCGTGGCAGAAAGTCTGAAGCGTCTGGCTAGCATGGCAGAGTGTCTGGAGCCTCTGGCTAGCGTGGCAGATAGTCTGGAGCCACTGGCTAGCGTGGCATATAGTCTATAGCGTCTGGCTAGCATGGCAGAGTGTCTGGAGCGTCTAGCTAGCGAGGCAGAGTGTCTGAAGCGCCTGGCTAGCGAGGCAGAGTCTCTGGAGCGTCTGGATAGCGAGGCAAAGTGTCTGGAGCGTCTGGGTAGCGAGGCAGAGTGTCTGGAGCGCCTGGCAAGCGAGGCAGTTTGTGTCTTGAGCGTCTTGCTAGCGAGGCAGAAAGTCTGGAACGAAAGGCTAGCAAGGAAGAAGGTATGGAGCGCCTGGCTAGCGAGTCAGAGTGTTTTGAGTGCCTGGCAAGCGAGGCAGTGTGTCTGGAACGTCTGGCTAGCATGGCAGAGTGTCTGGAGCGCCTGGCTAGCGAGGCAGAGCTTCTGAAGCGCCTGGCTAGCGAGGCAGAGTGTCTGGAGCGTCTGGGTGGCAAGGAAAAGTGTCTGGAACGTCTGGGTAGCGAATCAGAGTGTCTGGAGCGTCTGGCTAGCGTAGCAAAGTGTCTGGAGCGTTTGGCTAGCGTGGCAGAGTGTCTTAAGCGGCTGGCTAGCAAAGCAGAGTGTCTGGAGCGTCTGGGGAGCGAGGGAAAGTGTCTGGAACGTCTGGGTAGCGAATCAGAGTGTCTGGAGCGTCTGGCTAGCGTGGCAGAGTGTCTGAAGCGTCTAGCTAGCGTGGCAGAGTGTCTGGAGCCTCTGGCTAGCGTGGCAAATATTCTGGAGCCACTGGCTAGCGTGGCAGATAGTCTGGAGCGTCTGGGTAGCGAGGCAGAGTGTCTGGAGCGCCTGGCTAGCGAGGCAGAGTGTCTGAAGGGTCTAAGTAGCAAGGCAGAGTGTCTGGAGCTTCTAGCTAGCGTGGCAGAGTGTCTGGAGCGTCTAGCTAGCGTAGCAGAGTGTCTGAAATCTCTGGCTAGCATGGCAGAGTGTCTGGAGCGGCTGGCTAGGATGGCAGAGTGTCTGGAGCGTCCTGGTAGCGAGCCAGAGTGTCTGGAGTGCCTGGCTAGCGAGGCAGAGTTTCTGGAGCTACTAAATAGCGAGGCAGAGTGCCTAGAGCGTCAAGCTAGCGTGGCAGTGTGTCTGGAGCCACTGGCTAGCGTAGCATAAAATATTAAAGCAAAGCGTCTGGAGCGCCTGGGTAGCGATGCAGAGTGTCTGGAGCTTTTTGCTAGTGAGGCAGAGTGTCTGCAGCGTCTGGCTAGCATGGCAGAGTGTCTGGAGCGTCTGGATAGTTAAGCAGAAATTCTGGAGCGTCTTGCTAGCGAGGCAGAGTGTCTGGAGCGTCTGACTAGCGTGGCAGAGTGTCTGGAGCGTCATGCTAGCGAGGCAGAGTTTCTTGTGCGTGTTATTACCGAGGCAAAGTGTCTGAAGCGATTTGCAATAAAACGAGAGTGTATGGAGCGTCTGTCTAGCAAGGCAAAGTATCTGACGCCAATCTAGCGAGGCAGAGTTTCTGGAGCGTCTGGGTAGCGAGGCAGAGTGTCTGGAGCGTCTAGCTAGCGTGGCAGATAGTCTGGAGCATCTAACTACCAATGCAGAGTGTCTGGAGCGTCTAGCTAGCGTGGCAGATAGTCTGGATCATC
This sequence comes from Protonemura montana, assembly GCA_947568835.1. NCBI lineage: Eukaryota > Metazoa > Arthropoda > Insecta > Plecoptera > Nemouridae > Protonemura > Protonemura montana. The sequence continues at coordinate 319,913 of CANOQG010000001.1, read as the reverse complement.
TTACTTCCAAGGCAGAGTGTCTGGGGCGTCTAGCTAGCGAGGAAGAGTGTCTGAAACGTCTTGCTAGCAAAGAAGAGTGTCTGGAGCGTCTGGCTAGCATGGATGAGTGTCTGGAGCGTCTGGCAAGCAAAGCAGAGTGCCTGGAGCTTCTTGCTAGTGAGGCAAAGTGTCTGGAGCGAATTGCTAGCATGGCAGAGCTTCTGAAGAGTCTGGCTAGGAAGGCAGATAGTCTGGAGCGTCTTGCAAGCGAGGCAGAGTTTCTGGAGCGTTTTATTACCGAGGTAGAGTGTCTAAAGCGTCTTCCTAGCAAAGAAGGGGGTCTGTAGCTTTTGGCTAGCGTGGTAGAGTGTCTGGAGCGTCTGGCAAGCAAAGCAGAGTATCTGGAGCGTCAGGCATGCCAAACAGGGTGTCTGGAGCGTCTTGCTTCTAAGACAGAGTGTTTGGAGCGTCTGGCAAGCGAGACAGGGTGTCTGGAGCGTCTTGCTTCTAAGACAGAGTGTTTAGAGCGTCTAGCAAGTGAGGCAGAATGTCTGGAGCGTCTTGCTTCTAAGGCAGACTGTCTGGAGAGTCTGGCAAGCGGGGAAAAGTGTCTGGAGTGTCTTTTTACCGAGGCTTAGTGTCTAGAGCGACTAGCTAGCAAGACAGAGAGTCTGGAGCGTCTGGGTAGCGAGGCAGCGTGTCTGGAGCGCCTGGCTAGCGAGGCAGAGTGTCTGGAGGGTCTGGGTAGCAAGGCAGAGTGTCTGGAGCGTCTAGCTAGCGAGGCAGAGAGTCTGGAGAGTCTAGCTAGCGTAGCAGAGTGTCTGAAACCTCTGGCTCGCGTGGCAGTAAGTCTGAAACGTCGGGCTAGCATGGCAGAGTGTCTGGAGCGGCTGGCTAGCGTAGCAGAGTGTCTGGAGCGTCTAGCTAGCGTAGCAGAGTGTCTGGAGCCTCTGGCTAGCGTGGCAGATAATCTGGAGCCACTGGCTAGCGTGGCAGATAGTCTGGAGCGTCTGGGTAGCAAGACAGAGTGTCTGGAGCGTCTAGCTAGCGTAGCAGAGTGTCTGGAGCGTCTGGGTAGCGAATCAGAGTGTCTGGAGCGCCTGGCTAGCGAAGCAGAGTGTCTGGAGCGTCTGGGTAGCGAGGCAGAGTGTCTGGAGCGCCTGGCTAGCGGGGCAGAGTGTCTGGAGGGTCTGGGTAGCAAGGCAGAGTGTCTAGAGCGTCTAGCTAGCGTGGCAGAGTGTCTGGAGCGTCTAGCTAGCGTAGCAGAGTGTCTGAAATCTCTGGCTAGCATGGCAGAGTGTCTGGAGCGGCTGGCTAGGGAGGCAGAGTGTCTGGAGCGTCTGGGTAGCGAGGCAGAGTGTCTGGAGCGTCTGGATAGCGAGGCAGAGTGTCTGGAGCGCCTGGTTAGCGATGCAGAGTGTCTGGAGCGTCCAGCTAGCGTGGCAGAGTGTCTGGAGCCTCTGGCTAGCGTGGCAAATATTCTGGAGCCACTGGCTAGCGTGGCAGATAGTCTGGAGCGTCTGGGTAGCGAGGCAGAGTGTCTGGAGCGCCTGGCTAGCGAGGCAGAGTGTCTGAAGGGTCTAAGTAGCAAGGCAGAGTGTCTGGAGCTTCTAGCTAGCGTGGCAGAGTGTCTGGAGCGTCTAGCTAGCGTAGCAGAGTGTCTGAAATCTCTGGCTAGCATGGCAGAGTGTCTGGAGCGGCTGGCTAGGAAGGCAGAGTGTCTGGAGCGTCCTGGTAGCGAGCCAGAGTGTCTGGAGTGCCTGGCTAGCGAGGCAGAGTTTCTGGAGCTACTAAATAGCGAGGCAGAGTGCCTAGAGCGTCAAGCTAGCGTGGCAGAGTGTCTGGAGCCACTGGCTAGCGTAGCATAAAATATTAAAGCAAAGCGTCTGGAGCGCCTGGGTAGCGATGCAGAGTGTCTGGAGCTTTTTGCTAGTGAGGCAGAGTGTCTGCAGCGTCTGGCTAGCATGGCAGAGTGTCTGGAGCGTCTGGATAGTTAAGCAGAAATTCTGGAGCGTCTTGCTAGCGAGGCAGAGTGTCTGGAGCGTCTGACTAGCGTGGCAGAGTGTCTGGAGCGTCATGCTAGCGAGGCAGAGTTTCTTGTGCGTGTTATTACCGAGGCAAAGTGTCTGAAGCGATTTGCAATAAAACGAGAGTGTATGGAGCGTCTGTCTAGCAAGGCAAAGTATCTGACGCCAATCTAGCGAGGCAGAGTTTCTGGAGCGTCTGGGTAGCGAGGCAGAGTGTCTGGAGCGTCTAGCTAGCGTGGCAGATAGTCTGGAGCATCTAACTACCAATGCAGAGTGTCTGGAGCGTCTAGCTAGCGTGGCAGATAGTCTGGATCATCTTACTTCCAAGGCAGAGTGTCTGGGGCGTCTAGCTAGCGAGGAAGAGTGTCTGAAACGTCTTGCTAGCAAAGCAGAGTGTCTGGAGCGTCTGGCTAGCATGGATGAGTGTCTGGAGCGTCTGGCAAGCAAAGCAGAGTGCCTGGAGCTTCTTGCTAGTGAGGCAAAGTGTCTGGAGCGAATTGCTAGCATGGCAGAGCTTCTGAAGAGTCTGGCTAGGAAGGCAGATAGTCTGGAGCGTCTTGCAAGCGAGGCAGAGTTTCTGGAGCGTTTTATTACCGAGGTAGAGTGTCTAAAGCGTCTTCCTAGCAAAGTAGAGTGTCTGTAGCTTCTGGCTAGCGTGGTAGAGTGTCTGGAGCGTCTGGCAAGCAAAGCAGAGTATCTGGAGCGTCAGGCATGCCAAACAGGGTGTCTGGAGCGTCTTGCTTCTAAGACAGAGTGTTTGGAGCGTCTGGCAAGCGAGACAGGGTGTCTGGAGCGTCTTGCTTCTAAGACAGAGTGTTTAGAGCGTCTAGCAAGTGAGGCAGAATGTCTGGAGCGTCTTGCTTCTAAGGCAGACTGTCTGGAGAGTCTGGCAAGCGGGGAAAAGTGTCTGGAGTGTCTTTTTACCGAGGCTTAGTGTCTAGAGCGACTAGCTAGCAAGACAGAGAGTCTGGAGCGTCTGGGTAGCGAGGCAGCGTGTCTGGAGCGCCTGGCTAGCGAGGCAGAGTGTCTGGAGCGTCTAGCTAGCGTAGCAGAGTGTCTGGAGCCTCTGGCTAGCGTGGCAGATAATCTGGAGCCACTGGCTAGCGTGGCAGATAGTCTGGAGCGTCTGGGTAGCGAGGCAGCGTGTCTGGAGCGCCTGGCTAGCGAGGTAGAGTGTCTGGAGGGTCTGGGTAGCAAGGCAGAGTGTCTGGAGCATCTAGCTAGCAAGGCAGAGAGTCTGGAGAGTCTAGCTAGCGTAGCAGAGTGTCTGAAACCTCTGGCTAGCGTGGCAGTAAGTCTGAAACGTCTGGCTGTCATGGCAGAGTGTCTGGAGCGGCTGGCTAGCGAGGCAGAGTGTCTAGAGCGTCTGGGTAGCGAGGCAGAGTGTCTGGAGCGCCTGGCTAGCGAGGCAGAGTGTCTGAAATCTCTGGCTAGCATGGCAGAGTGTCTGGAGCGGCTGGCTAGCGAGGCAGAGTGTCTGGAGATTTTGGGTAGCAAGGCAGAGTGTCTGGAGCGCCTGGCTAACGAGGCAGAGTGTCTGGAGCGTCTTGCTAGCGTGGCAGAGTGTCTGGAGCCTCTGGCTAGCGTGGCAGATAATCTGGAGCCACTGGCTAGCGTGGCAGATAGTCTGGAGCGTCTCAGTAGCAAGGCAAAGTGTCTGGAACGTCTAGGTAGCGAATCAGAGTGTCTGGAGCGTCTGGCTAGCGTGGCAGAGTGTCTGGAGCGTTTGGCTAGCGTGGCAGAAAGTCTGAAGCGTCTGGCTAGCATGGCAGAGTGTCTGGAGCCTCTGGCTAGCGTGGCAGATAGTCTGGAGCCACTGGCTAGCGTGGCATATAGTCTATAGCGTCTGGCTAGCATGGCAGAGTGTCTGGAGCGTCTAGCTAGCGAGGCAGAGTGTCTGAAGCGCCTGGCTAGCGAGGCAGAGTCTCTGGAGCGTCTGGATAGCGAGGCAAAGTGTCTGGAGCGTCTGGGTAGCGAGGCAGAGTGTCTGGAGCGCCTGGCAAGCGAGGCAGTTTGTGTCTTGAGCGTCTTGCTAGCGAGGCAGAAAGTCTGGAACGAAAGGCTAGCAAGGAAGAAGGTATGGAGCGCCTGGCTAGCGAGTCAGAGTGTTTTGAGTGCCTGGCAAGCGAGGCAGTGTGTCTGGAACGTCTGGCTAGCATGGCAGAGTGTCTGGAGCGCCTGGCTAGCGAGGCAGAGCTTCTGAAGCGCCTGGCTAGCGAGGCAGAGTGTCTGGAGCGTCTGGGTGGCAAGGAAAAGTGTCTGGAACGTCTGGGTAGCGAATCAGAGTGTCTGGAGCGTCTGGCTAGCGTAGCAAAGTGTCTGGAGCGTTTGGCTAGCGTGGCAGAGTGTCTTAAGCGGCTGGCTAGCAAAGCAGAGTGTCTGGAGCGTCTGGGGAGCGAGGGAAAGTGTCTGGAACGTCTGGGTAGCGAATCAGAGTGTCTGGAGCGTCTGGCTAGCGTGGCAGAGTGTCTGAAGCGTCTAGCTAGCGTGGCAGAGTGTCTGGAGCCTCTGGCTAGCGTGGCAAATATTCTGGAGCCACTGGCTAGCGTGGCAGATAGTCTGGAGCGTCTGGGTAGCGAGGCAGAGTGTCTGGAGCGCCTGGCTAGCGAGGCAGAGTGTCTGAAGGGTCTAAGTAGCAAGGCAGAGTGTCTGGAGCTTCTAGCTAGCGTGGCAGAGTGTCTGGAGCGTCTAGCTAGCGTAGCAGAGTGTCTGAAATCTCTGGCTAGCATGGCAGAGTGTCTGGAGCGGCTGGCTAGGATGGCAGAGTGTCTGGAGCGTCCTGGTAGCGAGCCAGAGTGTCTGGAGTGCCTGGCTAGCGAGGCAGAGTTTCTGGAGCTACTAAATAGCGAGGCAGAGTGCCTAGAGCGTCAAGCTAGCGTGGCAGTGTGTCTGGAGCCACTGGCTAGCGTAGCATAAAATATTAAAGCAAAGCGTCTGGAGCGCCTGGGTAGCGATGCAGAGTGTCTGGAGCTTTTTGCTAGTGAGGCAGAGTGTCTGCAGCGTCTGGCTAGCATGGCAGAGTGTCTGGAGCGTCTGGATAGTTAAGCAGAAATTCTGGAGCGTCTTGCTAGCGAGGCAGAGTGTCTGGAGCGTCTGACTAGCGTGGCAGAGTGTCTGGAGCGTCATGCTAGCGAGGCAGAGTTTCTTGTGCGTGTTATTACCGAGGCAAAGTGTCTGAAGCGATTTGCAATAAAACGAGAGTGTATGGAGCGTCTGTCTAGCAAGGCAAAGTATCTGACGCCAATCTAGCGAGGCAGAGTTTCTGGAGCGTCTGGGTAGCGAGGCAGAGTGTCTGGAGCGTCTAGCTAGCGTGGCAGATAGTCTGGAGCATCTAACTACCAATGCAGAGTGTCTGGAGCGTCTAGCTAGCGTGGCAGATAGTCTGGATCATCTTACTTCCAAGGCAGAGTGTCTGGGGCGTCTAGCTAGCGAGGAAGAGTGTCTGAAACGTCTTGCTAGCAAAGAAGAGTGTCTGGAGCGTCTGGCTAGCATGGATGAGTGTCTGGAGCGTCTGGCAAGCAAAGCAGAGTGCCTGGAGCTTCTTGCTAGTGAGGCAAAGTGTCTGGAGCGAATTGCTAGCATGGCAGAGCTTCTGAAGAGTCTGGCTAGGAAGGCAGATAGTCTGGAGCGTCTTGCAAGCGAGGCAGAGTTTCTGGAGCGTTTTATTACCGAGGTAGAGTGTCTAAAGCGTCTTCCTAGCAAAGAAGGGGGTCTGTAGCTTTTGGCTAGCGTGGTAGAGTGTCTGGAGCGTCTGGCAAGCAAAGCAGAGTATCTGGAGCGTCAGGCATGCCAAACAGGGTGTCTGGAGCGTCTTGCTTCTAAGACAGAGTGTTTGGAGCGTCTGGCAAGCGAGACAGGGTGTCTGGAGCGTCTTGCTTCTAAGACAGAGTGTTTAGAGCGTCTAGCAAGTGAGGCAGAATGTCTGGAGCGTCTTGCTTCTAAGGCAGACTGTCTGGAGAGTCTGGCAAGCGGGGAAAAGTGTCTGGAGTGTCTTTTTACCGAGGCTTAGTGTCTAGAGCGACTAGCTAGCAAGACAGAGAGTCTGGAGCGTCTGGGTAGCGAGGCAGCGTGTCTGGAGCGCCTGGCTAGCGAGGCAGAGTGTCTGGAGGGTCTGGGTAGCAAGGCAGAGTGTCTGGAGCGTCTAGCTAGCGAGGCAGAGAGTCTGGAGAGTCTAGCTAGCGTAGCAGAGTGTCTGAAACCTCTGGCTCGCGTGGCAGTAAGTCTGAAACGTCGGGCTAGCATGGCAGAGTGTCTGGAGCGGCTGGCTAGCGTAGCAGAGTGTCTGGAGCGTCTAGCTAGCGTAGCAGAGTGTCTGGAGCCTCTGGCTAGCGTGGCAGATAATCTGGAGCCACTGGCTAGCGTGGCAGATAGTCTGGAGCGTCTGGGTAGCAAGACAGAGTGTCTGGAGCGTCTAGCTAGCGTAGCAGAGTGTCTGGAGCGTCTGGGTAGCGAATCAGAGTGTCTGGAGCGCCTGGCTAGCGAAGCAGAGTGTCTGGAGCGTCTGGGTAGCGAGGCAGAGTGTCTGGAGCGCCTGGCTAGCGGGGCAGAGTGTCTGGAGGGTCTGGGTAGCAAGGCAGAGTGTCTAGAGCGTCTAGCTAGCGTGGCAGAGTGTCTGGAGCGTCTAGCTAGCGTAGCAGAGTGTCTGAAATCTCTGGCTAGCATGGCAGAGTGTCTGGAGCGGCTGGCTAGGGAGGCAGAGTGTCTGGAGCGTCTGGGTAGCGAGGCAGAGTGTCTGGAGCGTCTGGATAGCGAGGCAGAGTGTCTGGAGCGCCTGGTTAGCGATGCAGAGTGTCTGGAGCGTCCAGCTAGCGTGGCAGAGTGTCTGGAGCCTCTGGCTAGCGTGGCAAATATTCTGGAGCCACTGGCTAGCGTGGCAGATAGTCTGGAGCGTCTGGGTAGCGAGGCAGAGTGTCTGGAGCGCCTGGCTAGCGAGGCAGAGTGTCTGAAGGGTCTAAGTAGCAAGGCAGAGTGTCTGGAGCTTCTAGCTAGCGTGGCAGAGTGTCTGGAGCGTCTAGCTAGCGTAGCAGAGTGTCTGAAATCTCTGGCTAGCATGGCAGAGTGTCTGGAGCGGCTGGCTAGGAAGGCAGAGTGTCTGGAGCGTCCTGGTAGCGAGCCAGAGTGTCTGGAGTGCCTGGCTAGCGAGGCAGAGTTTCTGGAGCTACTAAATAGCGAGGCAGAGTGCCTAGAGCGTCAAGCTAGCGTGGCAGAGTGTCTGGAGCCACTGGCTAGCGTAGCATAAAATATTAAAGCAAAGCGTCTGGAGCGCCTGGGTAGCGATGCAGAGTGTCTGGAGCTTTTTGCTAGTGAGGCAGAGTGTCTGCAGCGTCTGGCTAGCATGGCAGAGTGTCTGGAGCGTCTGGATAGTTAAGCAGAAATTCTGGAGCGTCTTGCTAGCGAGGCAGAGTGTCTGGAGCGTCTGACTAGCGTGGCAGAGTGTCTGGAGCGTCATGCTAGCGAGGCAGAGTTTCTTGTGCGTGTTATTACCGAGGCAAAGTGTCTGAAGCGATTTGCAATAAAACGAGAGTGTATGGAGCGTCTGTCTAGCAAGGCAAAGTATCTGACGCCAATCTAGCGAGGCAGAGTTTCTGGAGCGTCTGGGTAGCGAGGCAGAGTGTCTGGAGCGTCTAGCTAGCGTGGCAGATAGTCTGGAGCATCTAACTACCAATGCAGAGTGTCTGGAGCGTCTAGCTAGCGTGGCAGATAGTCTGGATCATCTTACTTCCAAGGCAGAGTGTCTGGGGCGTCTAGCTAGCGAGGAAGAGTGTCTGAAACGTCTTGCTAGCAAAGCAGAGTGTCTGGAGCGTCTGGCTAGCATGGATGAGTGTCTGGAGCGTCTGGCAAGCAAAGCAGAGTGCCTGGAGCTTCTTGCTAGTGAGGCAAAGTGTCTGGAGCGAATTGCTAGCATGGCAGAGCTTCTGAAGAGTCTGGCTAGGAAGGCAGATAGTCTGGAGCGTCTTGCAAGCGAGGCAGAGTTTCTGGAGCGTTTTATTACCGAGGTAGAGTGTCTAAAGCGTCTTCCTAGCAAAGAAGGGGGTCTGTAGCTTTTGGCTAGCGTGGTAGAGTGTCTGGAGCGTCTGGCAAGCAAAGCAGAGTATCTGGAGCGTCAGGCATGCCAAACAGGGTGTCTGGAGCGTCTTGCTTCTAAGACAGAGTGTTTGGAGCGTCTGGCAAGCGAGACAGGGTGTCTGGAGCGTCTTGCTTCTAAGACAGAGTGTTTAGAGCGTCTAGCAAGTGAGGCAGAATGTCTGGAGCGTCTTGCTTCTAAGGCAGACTGTCTGGAGAGTCTGGCAAGCGGGGAAAAGTGTCTGGAGTGTCTTTTTACCGAGGCTTAGTGTCTAGAGCGACTAGCTAGCAAGACAGAGAGTCTGGAGCGTCTGGGTAGCGAGGCAGCGTGTCTGGAGCGCCTGGCTAGCGAGGCAGAGTGTCTGGAGGGTCTGGGTAGCAAGGTAGAGTGTCTGGAGCGTCTAGCTAGCGAGGCAGAGAGTCTGGAGAGTCTAGCTAGCGTAGCAGAGTGTCTGAAACCTCTGGCTCGCGTGGCAGTAAGTCTGAAACGTCGGGCTAGCATGGCAGAGTGTCTGGAGCGGCTGGCTAGCGTAGCAGAGTGTCTGGAGCGTCTAGCTAGCGTAGCAGAGTGTCTGGAGCCTCTGGCTAGCGTGGCAGATAATCTGGAGCCACTGGCTAGCGTGGCAGATAGTCTGGAGCGTCTGGGTAGCAAGACAGAGTGTCTGGAGCGTCTAGCTAGCGTAGCAGAGTGTCTGGAGCGTCTGGGTAGCGAATCAGAGTGTCTGGAGCGCCTGGCTAGCGAAGCAGAGTGTCTGGAGCGTCTGGGTAGCGAGGCAGAGTGTCTGGAGCGCCTGGCTAGCGGGGCAGAGTGTCTGGAGGGTCTGGGTAGCAAGGCAGAGTGTCTAGAGCGTCTAGCTAGCGTGGCAGAGTGTCTGGAGCGTCTAGCTAGCGTAGCAGAGTGTCTGAAATCTCTGGCTAGCATGGCAGAGTGTCTGGAGCGGCTGGCTAGGGAGGCAGAGTGTCTGGAGCGTCTGGGTAGCGAGGCAGAGTGTCTGGAGCGTCTGGATAGCGAGGCAGAGTGTCTGGAGCGCCTGGTTAGCGATGCAGAGTGTCTAGAGCGTCCAGCTAGCGTGGCAGAGTGTCTGGAGCCTCTGGCTAGCGTGGCAAATATTCTGGAGCCACTGGCTAGCGTGGCAGATAGTCTGGAGAGTCTGGGTAGCGAGGCAGAGTGTCTGGAGCGCCTGGCTAGCGAGGCAGAGTGTCTGAAGGGTCTAAGTAGCAAGGCAGAGTGTCTGGAGCTTCTAGCTAGCGTGGCAGAGTGTCTGGAGCGTCTAGCTAGCGTAGCAGAGTGTCTGAAATCTCTGGCTAGCATGGCAGAGTGTCTGGAGCGGCTGGCTAGGAAGGCAGAGTGTCTGGAGCGTCCTGGTAGCGAGCCAGAGTGTCTGGAGTGCCTGGCTAGCGAGGCAGAGTTTCTGGAGCTACTAAATAGCGAGGCAGAGTGCCTAGAGCGTCAAGCTAGCGTGGCAGAGTGTCTGGAGCCACTGGCTAGCGTAGCATAAAATATTAAAGCAAAGCGTCTGGAGCGCCTGGGTAGCGATGCAGAGTGTCTGGAGCTTTTTGCTAGTGAGGCAGAGTGTCTGCAGCGTCTGGCTAGCATGGCAGAGTGTCTGGAGCGTCTGGATAGTTAAGCAGAAATTCTGGAGCGTCTTGCTAGCGAGGCAGAGTGTCTGGAGCGTCTGACTAGCGTGGCAGAGTGTCTGGAGCGTCATGCTAGCGAGGCAGAGTTTCTTGTGCGTGTTATTACCGAGGCAAAGTGTCTGAAGCGATTTGCAATAAAACGAGAGTGTATGGAGCGTCTGTCTAGCAAGGCAAAGTATCTGACGCCAATCTAGCGAGGCAGAGTTTCTGGAGCGTCTGGGTAGCGAGGCAGAGTGTCTGGAGCGTCTAGCTAGCGTGGCAGATAGTCTGGAGCATCTAACTACCAATGCAGAGTGTCTGGAGCGTCTAGCTAGCGTGGCAGATAGTCTGGATCATCTTACTTCCAAGGCAGAGTGTCTGGGGCGTCTAGCTAGCGAGGAAGAGTGTCTGAAACGTCTTGCTAGCAAAGCAGAGTGTCTGGAGCGTCTGGCTAGCATGGATGAGTGTCTGGAGCGTCTGGCAAGCAAAGCAGAGTGCCTGGAGCTTCTTGCTAGTGAGGCAAAGTGTCTGGAGCGAATTGCTAGCATGGCAGAGCTTCTGAAGAGTCTGGCTAGGAAGGCAGATAGTCTGGAGCGTCTTGCAAGCGAGGCAGAGTTTCTGGAGCGTTTTATTACCGAGGTAGAGTGTCTAAAGCGTCTTCCTAGCAAAGAAGGGGGTCTGTAGCTTTTGGCTAGCGTGGTAGAGTGTCTGGAGCGTCTGGCAAGCAAAGCAGAGTATCTGGAGCGTCAGGCATGCCAAACAGGGTGTCTGGAGCGTCTTGCTTCTAAGACAGAGTGTTTGGAGCGTCTGGCAAGCGAGACAGGGTGTCTGGAGCGTCTTGCTTCTAAGACAGAGTGTTTAGAGCGTCTAGCAAGTGAGGCAGAATGTCTGGAGCGTCTTGCTTCTAAGGCAGACTGTCTGGAGAGTCTGGCAAGCGGGGAAAAGTGTCTGGAGTGTCTTTTTACCGAGGCTTAGTGTCTAGAGCGACTAGCTAGCAAGACAGAGAGTCTGGAGCGTCTGGGTAGCGAGGCAGCGTGTCTGGAGCGCCTGGCTAGCGAGGCAGAGTGTCTGGAGGGTCTGGGTAGCAAGGTAGAGTGTCTGGAGCGTCTAGCTAGCGAGGCAGAGAGTCTGGAGAGTCTAGCTAGCGTAGCAGAGTGTCTGAAACCTCTGGCTCGCGTGGCAGTAAGTCTGAAACGTCGGGCTAGCATGGCAGAGTGTCTGGAGCGGCTGGCTAGCGTAGCAGAGTGTCTGGAGCGTCTAGCTAGCGTAGCAGAGTGTCTGGAGCCTCTGGCTAGCGTGGCAGATAATCTGGAGCCACTGGCTAGCGTGGCAGATAGTCTGGAGCGTCTGGGTAGCAAGACAGAGTGTCTGGAGCGTCTAGCTAGCGTAGCAGAGTGTCTGGAGCGTCTGGGTAGCGAATCAGAGTGTCTGGAGCGCCTGGCTAGCGAAGCAGAGTGTCTGGAGCGTCTGGGTAGCGAGGCAGAGTGTCTGGAGCGCCTGGCTAGCGGGGCAGAGTGTCTGGAGGGTCTGGGTAGCAAGGCAGAGTGTCTAGAGCGTCTAGCTAGCGTGGCAGAGTGTCTGGAGCGTCTAGCTAGCGTAGCAGAGTGTCTGAAATCTCTGGCTAGCATGGCAGAGTGTCTGGAGCGGCTGGCTAGGGAGGCAGAGTGTCTGGAGCGTCTGGGTAGCGAGGCAGAGTGTCTGGAGCGTCTGGATAGCGAGGCAGAGTGTCTGGAGCGCCTGGTTAGCGATGCAGAGTGTCTAGAGCGTCCAGCTAGCGTGGCAGAGTGTCTGGAGCCTCTGGCTAGCGTGGCAAATATTCTGGAGCCACTGGCTAGCGTGGCAGATAGTCTGGAGAGTCTGGGTAGCGAGGCAGAGTGTCTGGAGCGCCTGGCTAGCGAGGCAGAGTGTCTGAAGGGTCTAAGTAGCAAGGCAGAGTGTCTGGAGCTTCTAGCTAGCGTGGCAGAGTGTCTGGAGCGTCTAGCTAGCGTAGCAGAGTGTCTGAAATCTCTGGCTAGCATGGCAGAGTGTCTGGAGCGGCTGGCTAGGAAGGCAGAGTGTCTGGAGCGTCCTGGTAGCGAGCCAGAGTGTCTGGAGTGCCTGGCTAGCGAGGCAGAGTTTCTGGAGCTACTAAATAGCGAGGCAGAGTGCCTAGAGCGTCAAGCTAGCGTGGCAGAGTGTCTGGAGCCACTGGCTAGCGTAGCATAAAATATTAAAGCAAAGCGTCTGGAGCGCCTGGGTAGCGATGCAGAGTGTCTGGAGCTTTTTGCTAGTGAGGCAGAGTGTCTGCAGCGTCTGGCTAGCATGGCAGAGTGTCTGGAGCGTCTGGATAGTTAAGCAGAAATTCTGGAGCGTCTTGCTAGCGAGGCAGAGTGTCTGGAGCGTCTGACTAGCGTGGCAGAGTGTCTGGAGCGTCTTGCTAGCGAGGCAGAGTTTCTTGTGCGTGTTATTACCGAGGCAAAGTGTCTGAAGCGATTTGCAATAAAACGAGAGTGTATGGAGCGTCTGTCTAGCAAGGCAAAGTATCTGACGCCAATCTAGCGAGGCAGAGTTTCTGGAGCGTCTGGGTAGCGAGGCAGAGTGTCTGGAGCGTCTAGCTAGCGTGGCAGATAGTCTGGAGCATCTAACTACCAATGCAGAGTGTCTGGAGCGTCTAGCTAGCGTGGCAGATAGTCTGGATCATCTTACTTCCAAGGCAGAGTGTCTGGGGCGTCTAGCTAGCGAGGAAGAGTGTCTGAAACGTCTTGCTAGCAAAGCAGAGTGTCTGGAGCGTCTGGCTAGCATGGATGAGTGTCTGGAGCGTCTGGCAAGCAAAGCAGAGTGCCTGGAGCTTCTTGCTAGTGAGGCAAAGTGTCTGGAGCGAATTGCTAGCATGGCAGAGCTTCTGAAGAGTCTGGCTAGGAAGGCAGATAGTCTGGAGCGTCTTGCAAGCGAGGCAGAGTTTCTGGAGCGTTTTATTACCGAGGTAGAGTGTCTAAAGCGTCTTCCTAGCAAAGAAGGGGGTCTGTAGCTTTTGGCTAGCGTGGTAGAGTGTCTGGAGCGTCTGGCAAGCAAAGCAGAGTATCTGGAGCGTCAGGCATGCCAAACAGGGTGTCTGGAGCGTCTTGCTTCTAAGACAGAGTGTTTGGAGCGTCTGGCAAGCGAGACAGGGTGTCTGGAGCGTCTTGCTTCTAAGACAGAGTGTTTAGAGCGTCTAGCAAGTGAGGCAGAATGTCTGGAGCGTCTTGCTTCTAAGGCAGACTGTCTGGAGAGTCTGGCAAGCGGGGAAAAGTGTCTGGAGTGTCTTTTTACCGAGGCTTAGTGTCTAGAGCGACTAGCTAGCAAGACAGAGAGTCTGGAGCGTCTGGGTAGCGAGGCAGCGTGTCTGGAGCGCCTGGCTAGCGAGGCAGAGTGTCTGGAGGGTCTGGGTAGCAAGGCAGAGTGTCTGGAGCGTCTAGCTAGCGAGGCAGAGAGTCTGGAGAGTCTAGCTAGCGTAGCAGAGTGTCTGAAACCTCTGGCTCGCGTGGCAGTAAGTCTGAAACGTCGGGCTAGCATGGCAGAGTGTCTGGAGCGGCTGGCTAGCGTAGCAGAGTGTCTGGAGCGTCTAGCTAGCGTAGCAGAGTGTCTGGAGCCTCTGGCTAGCGTGGCAGATAATCTGGAGCCACTGGCTAGCGTGGCAGATAGTCTGGAGCGTCTGGGTAGCAAGACAGAGTGTCTGGAGCGTCTAGCTAGCGTAGCAGAGTGTCTGGAGCGTCTGGGTAGCGAATCAGAGTGTCTGGAGCGCCTGGCTAGCGAAGCAGAGGGTCTGGAGCGTCTGGATAGCAAGACAGAGTGTCTGGAGCTTTTTGCTAGTGAGGCAGAGTGTCTGCAGCGTCTGGCTAGCATGGCAGAGTGTCTGGAGCGTCTGGATAGTTAAGCAGAAATTCTGGAGCGTCTTGCTAGCGAGGCAGAGTGTCTGGAGCGTCTGACTAGCGTGGCTGAGTGTCTGGAGCGTCTTGCTAGCGAGGCAGAGTTTCTTGAGCGTGATATTACCGAGGCAAAGTGTCTGAAGCGATTTGCAATAAAACGAGAGTGTATGGAGCGTCTGTCTAGCAAGGCAAAGTGTCTGACGCCAATCTAGCGAGGCAGAGTTTCTGGAGCGTCTGGGTAGCGAGGCAGAGTGTCTGGAGCGTCTAGCTAGCGTGGCAAAAAGTCTGGAGCATCTAACTACCAAGGCAGAGTGTCTGGAGCGTCTAGCTAGCGTGGCAGATAGTCTGGAGCATCTAACTACCAATGCAGAGTGTCTGGAGCGTCTAGCTAGCGTGGCAGATAGTCTGGAGCATCTTACTACCAAGGCAGAGTGTCTGGGGCGTCTAGCTAGCGAGGAAGAGTGTCTGAAACGTCTTGCTAGCAAAGCAGAGTGTCTAGAGCGTCTTGTTAGCGAGGCAGAGTGTCTGAAGCGTCTTTTTAGCGAGGCAGCGTGTCTGGAGCGTCTGGCTAGCATGGATGAGTGTCTGGAGCGTCTGGCAAGCATAGCAGAGTGCCTGGAGCGTCAGGCATGCCAAACAGGGTGTCTGGAGCGTCTTGCTTCTAAGACAGAGTGTTTGGAGCGTCTGGCAAGCGAGACAGGGTGTCTGGAGCGTCTTGCTTCTAAGACTGAGTGTTTAGAGCGTCTAGCAAGTGAGGCAGAATGTCTGGAGCGTCCTGCTTCTAAGGCAGACTGTCTGGAGAGTCTGGCAAGCGGGGAAAAGTGTCTGGAGTGTCTTTTTACCGAGGCTTAGTGTCTAGAGCGACTAGCTAGCAAGACAGAGAGTCTGGAGCGTCTGGGTAGCAAGACAGAGTGTCTGGAGCGTCTAGCTAGCGTAGCAGAGTGTCTGGAGCGTCTGGGTAGCAAGACAGAGTGTCTGGAGCGTCTAGCTAGCGTAGCAGAGTGTCTGGGGCGTCTGGGTAGCGAGGCAGAGTGTCTGGAGCGCCTGGCTAGCGAGGCAGAGTGTCTGGAGAGTCTAGCTAGCATGGTAGAGTAACTGGAGCGTCTGAATAGCGAGGCAGAGTGTCTGGAGCGTCCGGCGAGCGTAGCTGAGTGTCTGGAGCGTCTTGCTAGCGTGGCAGAGTGTCTGGAGCCTATGGCTAGCGTGGCGGATAGTCTATAGCGTCTGGCTAGCATGGTAGAGTGTCTGGAGCGTGTAGCTAGCGAGGCAGAGTGTCTAAAGCGCCTGGCTTGCGAGGCAGAGTCTCTTGAGCGTCTGGGTAGCGAGGCAGAGTGTCTGGAGCGTCTTGCTAGCGTGGCAGAGTGTCTGGAGCGTCTAGCTAGCGTAGCAGAGTGTCTGAAATCTCTGGCTAGCATGTTAGAGTGTCTGGAGAACCCGGCTAGGAAGGCAGAGTGTCTGGAGGGTCTGGGTAGCAAGGCAGAGTGTCTGGAGCGTCTAGCTAGCGAAGCAGAGTGTCTGGTGTGTCTAAGTAGCTAGGCAAAGTGTCTGGAGCGTCTGGGTAGCGAATCAGAGTGTCTGGAGCGCCTGGCTAGCAATGCAGAGGGTCTGGAGCGTCTGGATAGCAAGACAGAGTGTCTGGAGCGTCTAGGTAGCGAGGCAGAGTGTCTGGAGCGCCTGGGTAGCAAGACAGAGTGTCTGGAGCGTCTAGCTAGCGTAGCAGAGTGTCTGGAGCGTCTGGGTAGCGAATCAGAGTGTCTGCAGCGTCTGGCTAGCATGGCAGAGTGTCTGGAGCGTCTGGATAGTTAAGCAGAAATTCTGGAGCGTCTTGCTAGCGAGGCAGAGTGTCTGGAGCGTCTGACTAGCGTGGCAGAGTGTCTGGAGCGTCTTGCTAGCGAGGCAGAGTTTCTTGAGCGTGATATTACCGAGGCAAAGTGTCTGAAGCGATTTGCAATAAAACGAGAGTGTATGGAGCGTCTGTCTAGCAAGGCAAAGTGTCTGACGCCAATCTAGCGATGCAGAGTTTCTGGAGCGTCTGGGTAGCGAGGCAGAGTGTCTGGAGCGTCTAGCTAGCGTGTCAGATAGTCTGGAGCATCTAACTACCAAGGCAGAGTGTCTGGAGCGTCTAGCTAGCGTGGCAGATAGTCTGGAGCATCTAACTACCAATGCAGAGTGTCTGGAGCGTCTAGCTAGCGTGGCAGATAGTCTGGAGCATCTTACTACCAAGGCAGAGTGTCTGGGGCGTCTAGCTAGCGAGGAAGAGTGTCTGAAACGTCTTGCTAGCAAAGCAGAGTGTCTAGAGCGTCTTGTTAGCGAGGCAGAGTGTCTGAAGCGTCTTTTTAGCGAGGCAGCGTGTCTGGAGCGTCTGGCTAGCATGGATGAGTGTCTGGAGCGTCTGGCAAGCAAAGCAGAGTGCCTGGAGCTTCTTGCTAGTGAGGCAAAGTGTCTGGAGCGAATTGCTAGCATGGCAGAGCTTCTGAAGAGTCTGGCTAGGAAGGCAGATAGTCTGGAGCGTCTTGCAAGCGAGGCAGAGTTTCTGGAGCGTTTTATTACCGAGGTAGAGTGTCTAAAGCGTCTTCCTAGCAAAGTAGAGTGTCTGTAGCTTCTGGCTAGCGTGGTAGAGTGTCTGGAGCGTCTGGCAAGCAAAGCAGAGTATCTGGAGCGTCAGGCATGCCAAACAGGGTGTCTGGAGCGTCTTGCTTCTAAGACAGAGTGTTTGGAGCGTCTGGCAAGCGAGACAGGGTGTCTGGAGCGTCTTGCTTCTAAGACAGAGTGTTTAGAGCGTCTAGCAAGTGAGGCAGAATGTCTGGAGCGTCTTGCTTCTAAGGCAGACTGTCTGGAGAGTCTGGCAAGCGGGGAAAAGTGTCTGGAGTGTCTTTTTACCGAGGCTTAGTGTCTAGAGCGACTAGCTAGCAAGACAGAGAGTCTGGAGCGTCTGGGTAGCGAGGCAGCGTGTCTGGAGCGCCTGGCTAGCGAGGCAGAGTGTCTGGAGCGTCTAGCTAGCGTAGCAGAGTGTCTGGAGCCTCTGGCTAGCGTGGCAGATAATCTGGAGCCACTGGCTAGCGTGGCAGATAGTCTGGAGCGTCTGGGTAGCGAGGCAGCGTGTCTGGAGCGCCTGGCTAGCGAGGTAGAGTGTCTGGAGGGTCTGGCTAGCGAGGCAGAGTGTCTAGAGCGTCTGGGTAGCGAGGCAGAGTGTCTGGAGCGCCTGGCTAGCGAGGCAGAGTGTCTGAAATCTCTGGCTAGCATGGCAGAGTGTCTGGAGCGGCTGGCTAGCGAGGCAGAGTGTCTGGAGATTTTGGGTAGCAAGGCAGAGTGTCTGGAGCGCCTGGCTAGCGAGGCAGAGTGTCTGGAGCGTCTTGCTAGCGTGGCAGAGTGTCTGGAGCCTCTGGCTAGCGTGGCAGATAATCTGGAGCCACTGGCTAGCGTGGCAGATAGTCTGGAGCGTCTCAGTAGCAAGGCAAAGTGTCTGGAACGTCTAGGTAGCGAATCAGAGTGTCTGGAGCGTCTGGCTAGCGTGGCAGAGTGTCTGGAGCGTTTGGCTAGCGTGGCAGAAAGTCTGAAGCGTCTGGCTAGCATGGCAGAGTGTCTGGAGCCTCTGGCTAGCGTGGCAGATAGTCTGGAGCCACTGGCTAGCGTGGCATATAGTCTATAGCGTCTGGCTAGCATGGCAGAGTGTCTGGAGCGTCTAGCTAGCGAGGCAGAGTGTCTGAAGCGCCTGGCTAGCGAGGCAGAGTCTCTGGAGCGTCTGGATAGCGAGGCAAAGTGTCTGGGGCGTCTGGGTAGCGAGGCAGAGTGTCTGGAGCGCCTGGCAAGCGAGGCAGTTTGTGTCTTGAGCGTCTTGCTAGCGAGGCAGAAAGTCTGGAACGAAAGGCTAGCAAGGAAGAAGGTATGGAGCGCCTGGCTAGCGAGTCAGAGTGTTTTGAGTGCCTGGCAAGCGAGGCAGTGTGTCTGGAACGTCTGGCTAGCATGGCAGAGTGTCTGGAGCGCCTGGCTAGCGAGGCAGAGCTTCTGAAGCGCCTGGCTAGCGAGGCAGAGTGTCTGGAGCGTCTGGGTGGCAAGGCAAAGTGTCTGGAACGTCTGGGTAGCGAATCAGAGTGTCTGGAGCGTCTGGCTAGCGTGGCAGAGTGTCTGGAGCGTCTAGCTAGCGTGGCAGAGTGTCTGGAGCGTCTGAGTAGCGAACCAGAGTGTCTGGAATGCCTCGCTAGCGAGGCAGAGTGTCTGGAGCGTCTTAGTAGCGAGGCAGAGTGCCTGGAGCGTCTAGCTAGCGTGGCAGAGTGTCTGGAGCAACTGGCTAGCGTGGCAGATAGTCTGAAGCGTCTAATAGCGAGGCAGAGTGTCTGGAGCGCCTGGCTAGCGAGGCAGAGTGTCTGGAGCGTCTGGGTAGCGAGGCAGAGTGTCTGGAGCGCCTGGCTAGCGGGGCAGAGTGTCTGGAGGGTCTGGGTAGCAAGGCAGAGTGTCTAGAGCGTCTAGCTAGCGTGGCAGAGTGTCTGGAGCGTCTAGCTAGCGTAGCAGAGTGTCTGAAATCTCTGGCTAGCATGGCAGAGTGTCTGGAGCGGCTGGCTAGGGAGGCAGAGTGTCTGGAGCGTCTGGGTAGCGAGGCAGAGTGTCTGGAGCGTCTGGATAGCGAGGCAGAGTGTCTGGAGCGCCTGGTTAGCGATGCAGAGTGTCTGGAGCGTCCAGCTAGCGTGGCAGAGTGTCTGGAGCCTCTGGCTAGCGTGGCAAATATTCTGGAGCCACTGGCTAGCGTGGCAGATAGTCTGGAGCGTCTGGGTAGCGAGGCAGAGTGTCTGGAGCGCCTGGCTAGCGAGGCAGAGTGTCTGAAGGGTCTAAGTAGCAAGGCAGAGTGTCTGGAGCTTCTAGCTAGCGTGGCAGAGTGTCTGGAGCGTCTAGCTAGCGTAGCAGAGTGTCTGAAATCTCTGGCTAGCATGGCAGAGTGTCTGCAGCGTCTGGCTAGCATGGCAGAGTGTCTGGAGCGTCTGGATAGTTAAGCAGAAATTCTGGAGCGTCTTGCTAGCGAGGCAGAGTGTCTGGAGCGTCTGACTAGCGTGGCAGAGTGTCTGGAGCGTCTTGCTAGCGAGGCAGAGTTTCTTGAGCGTGATATTACCGAGGCAAAGTGTCTGAAGCGATTTGCAATAAAACGAGAGTGTATGGAGCGTCTGTCTAGCAAGGCAAAGTGTCTGACGCCAATCTAGCGAGGCAGAGTTTCTGGAGCGTCTGGGTAGCGAGGCAGAGTGTCTGGAGCGTCTAGCTAGCGTGGCAAAAAGTCTGGAGCATCTAACTACCAAGGCAGAGTGTCTGGAGCGTCTAGCTAGCGTGGCAGATAGTCTGGAGCATCTAACTACCAATGCAGAGTGTCTGGAGCGTCTAGCTAGCGTGGCAGATAGTCTGGAGCATCTTACTACCAAGGCAGAGTGTCTGGGGCGTCTAGCTAGCGAGGAAGAGTGTCTGAAACGTCTTGCTAGCAAAGCAGAGTGTCTAGAGCGTCTTGTTAGCGAGGCAGAGTGTCTGAAGAATCTTTTTAGCGAGGCAGCGTGTCTGGAGCGTCTGGCTAGCATGGATGAGTGTCTGGAGCGTCTGGCAAGCATAGCAGAGTGCCTGGAGCGTCAGGCATGCCAAACAGGGTGTCTGGAGCGTCTTGCTTCTAAGACAGAGTGTTTGGAGCGTCTGGCAAGCGAGACAGGGTGTCTGGAGCGTCTTGCTTCTAAGACTGAGTGTTTAGAGCGTCTAGCAAGTGAGGCAGAATGTCTGGAGCGTCTTGCTTCTAAGGCAGACTGTCTGGAGAGTCTGGCAAGCGGGGAAAAGTGTCTGGAGTGTCTTTTTACCGAGGCTTAGTGTCTAGAGCGACTAGCTAGCAAGACAGAGAGTCTGGAGCGTCTGGGTAGCAAGACAGAGTGTCTGGAGCGTCTAGCTAGCGTAGCAGAGTGTCTGGAGCGTCTGGGTAGCAAGACAGAGTGTCTGGAGCGTCTAGCTAGCGTAGCAGAGTGTCTGGGGCGTCTGGGTAGCGAGGCAGAGTGTCTGGAGCGCCTGGCTAGCTAGGCAGAGTGTCTGGAGAGTCTAGCTATTATGGTAGAGTAACTGGAGCGTCTGAATAGCGAGGCAGAGTGTCTGGAGCGTCCGGCGAGCGTAGCTGAGTGTCTGGAGCGTCTTGCTAGCGTGGCAGAGTGTCTGGAGCCTATGGCTAGCGTGGCGGATAGTCTATAGCGTCTGGCTAGCATGGTAGAGTGTCTGGAGCGTCTAGCTAGCGAGGCAGAGTGTCTAAAGCGCCTGGCTTGCGAGGCAGAGTCTCTTGAGCGTCTGGGTAGCGAGGCAGAGTGTCTGGAGCGTCTTGCTAGCGTGGCAGAGTGTCTGGAGCGTCTAGCTAGCGTAGCAGAGTGTCTGAAATCTCTGGCTAGCATGTCAGAGTGTCTGGAGAACCCGGCTAGGAAGGCAGAGTGTCTGGAGGGTCTGGGTAGCAAGGCAGAGTGTCTGGAGCGTCTAGCTAGCGAAGCAGAGTGTCTGGTGTGTCTAAGTAGCTAGGCAAAGTGTCTGGAGCGTCTGTGTAGCGAATCAGAGTGTCTGGAGCGCCTGGCTAGCAAAGCAGAGGGTCTGGAGCGTCTGGATAGCAAGACAGAGTGTCTGGAGCGTCTAGGTAGCGAGGCAGAGTGTCTGGAGCGCCTGGGTAGCAAGACAGAGTGTCTGGAGCGTCTAGCTAGCGTAGCAGAGTGTCTGGAGCGTCTGGGTAGCGAATCAGAGTGTCTGCAGCGTCTGGCTAGCATGGCAGAGTGTCTGGAGCGTCTGGATAGTTAAGCAGAAATTCTGGAGCGTCTTGCTAGCGAGGCAGAGTGTCTGGAGCGTCTGACTAGCGTGGCAGAGTGTCTGGAGCGTCTTGCTAGCGAGGCAGAGTTTCTTGAGCGTGATATTACCGAGGCAAAGTGTCTGAAGCGATTTGCAATAAAACGAGAGTGTATGGAGCGTCTGTCTAGCAAGGCAAAGTGTCTGACGCCAATCTAGCGATGCAGAGTTTCTGGAGCGTCTGGGTAGCGAGGCAGAGTGTCTGGAGCGTCTAGCTAGCGTGTCAGATAGTCTGGAGCATCTAACTACCAAGGCAGAGTGTCTGGAGCGTCTAGCTAGCGTGGCAGATAGTCTGGAGCATCTAACTACCAATGCAGAGTGTCTGGAGCGTCTAGCTAGCGTGGCAGATAGTCTGGAGCATCTTACTACCAAGGCAGAGTGTCTGGGGCGTCTAGCTAGCGAGGAAGAGTGTCTGAAACGTCTTGCTAGCAAAGCAGAGTGTCTAGAGCGTCTTGTTAGCGAGGCAGAGTGTCTGAAGCGTCTTTTTAGCGAGGCAACGTGTCTGGAGCGTCTGGCTAGCATGGATGAGTGTCTGGAGCGTCTGGCAAGCAAAGCAGAGTGCCTGGAGCTTCTTGCTAGTGAGGCAAAGTGTCTGGAGCGAATTGCTAGCATGGCAGAGCTTCTGAAGAGTCTGGCTAGGAAGGCAGATAGTCTGGAGCGTCTTGCAAGCGAGGCAGAGTTTCTGGAGCGTTTTATTACCGAGGTAGAGTGTCTAAAGCGTCTTTCTAGCAAAGTAGAGTGTCTGTAGCTTCTGGCTAGCGTGGTAGAGTGTCTGGAGCGTCTGGCAAGCAAAGCAGAGTATCTGGAGCGTCAGGCATGCCAAACAGGGTGTCTGGAGCGTCTTGCTTCTAAGACAGAGTGTTTGGAGCGTCTGGCAAGCGAGACAGGGTGTCTGGAGCGTCTTGCTTCTAAGACAGAGTGTTTAGAGCGTCTAGCAAGTGAGGCAGAATGTCTGGAGCGTCTTGCTTCTAAGGCAGACTGTCTGGAGAGTCTGGCAAGCGGGGAAAAGTGTCTGGAGTGTCTTTTTACCGAGGCTTAGTGTCTAGAGCGACTAGCTAGCAAGACAGAGAGTCTGGAGCGTCTGGGGAGCGAGGCAGCGTGTCTGGAGCGCCTGGCTAGCGAGGCAGAGTGTCTGGAGCGTCTAGCTAGCGTAGCAGAGTGTCTGGAGCCTCTGGCTAGCGTGGCAGATAATCTGGAGCCACTGGCTAGCGTGGCAGATAGTCTGGAGCGTCTGGGTAGCGAGGCAGCGTGTCTGGAGCGCCTGGCTAGCGAGGTAGAGTGTCTGGAGGGTCTGGCTAGCGAGGCAGAGTGTCTAGAGCGTCTGGGTAGCGAGGCAGAGTGTCTGGAGCGCCTGGCTAGCGAGGCAGAGTGTCTGAAATCTCTGGCTAGCATGGCAGAGTGTCTGGAGCGGCTGGCTAGCGAGGCAGAGTGTCTGGAGATTTTGGGTAGCAAGGCAGAGTGTCTGGAGCGCCTGGCTAGCGAGGCAGAGTGTCTGGAGCGTCTTGCTAGCGTGGCAGAGTGTCTGGAGCCTCTGGCTAGCGTGGCAGATAATCTGGAGCCACTGGCTAGCGTGGCAGATAGTCTGGAGCGTCTCAGTAGCAAGGCAAAGTGTCTGGAACGTCTAGGTAGCGAATCAGAGTGTCTGGAGCGTCTGGCTAGCGTGGCAGAGTGTCTGGAGCGTTTGGCTAGCGTGGCAGAAAGTCTGAAGCGTCTGGCTAGCATGGCAGAGTGTCTGGAGCCTCTGGCTAGCGTGGCAGATAGTCTGGAGCCACTGGCTAGCGTGGCATATAGTCTATAGCGTCTGGCTAGCATGGCAGAGTGTCTGGAGCGTCTAGCTAGCGAGGCAGAGTGTCTGAAGCGCCTGGCTAGCGAGGCAGAGTCTCTGGAGCGTCTGGATAGCGAGGCAAAGTGTCTGGGGCGTCTGGGTAGCGAGGCAGAGTGTCTGGAGCGCCTGGCAAGCGAGGCAGTTTGTGTCTTGAGCGTCTTGCTAGCGAGGCAGAAAGTCTGGAACGAAAGGCTAGCAAGGAAGAAGGTATGGAGCGCCTGGCTAGCGAGTCAGAGTGTTTTGAGTGCCTGGCAAGCGAGGCAGTGTGTCTGGAACGTCTGGCTAGCATGGCAGAGTGTCTGGAGCGCCTGGCTAGCGAGGCAGAGCTTCTGAAGCGCCTGGCTAGCGAGGCAGAGTGTCTGGAGCGTCTGGGTGGCAAGGCAAAGTGTCTGGAACGTCTGGGTAGCGAATCAGAGTGTCTGGAGCGTCTGGCTAGCGTAGCAAAGTGTCTGGAGCGTTTGGCTAGCGTGGCAGAGTGTCTAAAGCGGCTGGCTAGCAAAGCAGAGTGTCTGGAGCGTCTGGGGAGCGAGGGAAAGTGTCTGGAACGTCTGGGTAGCGAATCAGAGTGTCTGGAGCGTCTGGCTAGCGTGGCAGAGTGTCTGGAGCGTCTAGCTAGAGTGGCAGAGTGTCTGGAGCGTCTGAGTAGCGAACCAGAGTGTCTGGAATGCCTCGCTAGCGAGGCAGAGTGTCTGGAGCGTCTTAGTAGCGAGGCAGAGTGCCTGGAGCGTCTAGCTAGCGTGGCAGAGTGTCTGGAGCAACTGGCTAGCGTGGCAGATAGTCTGAAGCGTCTAATAGCGAGGCAGAGTGTCTGGAGCGCCTGGCTAGCGAGGCAGAGTGTCTGGAGCGTCTGGGTAGCGAGGCAGAGTGTCTGGAGCGCCTGGCTAGCGGGGCAGAGTGTCTGGAGGGTCTGGGTAGCAAGGCAGAGTGTCTAGAGCGTCTAGCTAGCGTGGCAGAGTGTCTGGAGCGTCTAGCTAGCGTAGCAGAGTGTCTGAAATCTCTGGCTAGCATGGCAGAGTGTCTGGAGCGGCTGGCTAGGGAGGCAGAGTGTCTGGAGCGTCTGGGTAGCGAGGCAGAGTGTCTGGAGCGTCTGGATAGCGAGGCAGAGTGTCTGGAGCGCCTGGTTAGCGATGCAGAGTGTCTGGAGCGTCCAGCTAGCGTGGCAGAGTGTCTGGAGCCTCTGGCTAGCGTGGCAAATATTCTGGAGCCACTGGCTAGCGTGGCAGATAGTCTGGAGCGTCTGGGTAGCGAGGCAGAGTGTCTGGAGCGCCTGGCTAGCGAGGCAGAGTGTCTGAAGGGTCTAAGTAGCAAGGCAGAGTGTCTGGAGCTTCTAGCTAGCGTGGCAGAGTGTCTGGAGCGTCTAGCTAGCGTAGCAGAGTGTCTGAAATCTCTGGCTAGCATGGCAGAGTGTCTGAAGCGGCAGGCTAGGAAGGCAGAGTGTCTGGAGCGTCCTGGTAGCGAGCCAGAGTGTCTGGAGTGCCTGGCTAGCGAGGCAGAGTTTCTGGAGCTACTAAATAGCGAGGCAGAGTGCCTAGAGCGTCAAGCTAGCGTGGCAGAGAGTCTGGAGCCACTGGCTAGCGTAGCAGAGTGTTTAAAGCATTAAAATATTAAAGCAAAGCGTCTGGAGCGCCTGGGTAGCGATGCAGAGTGTCTGGAGCTTTTTGCTAGTGAGGCAGAGTGTCTGCAGCGTCTGGCTAGCATGGCAGAGTGTCTGGAGCGTCTGGATAGTTAAGCAGAAATTCTGGAGCGTCTTGCTAGCGAGGCAGAGTGTCTGGAGCGTCTGACTAGCGTGGCAGAGTGTCTGGAGCGTCTTGCTAGCGAGGCAGAGTTTCTTGTGCGTGTTATTACCGAGGCAAAGTGTCTGAAGCGATTTGCAATAAAACGAGAGTGTATGGAGCGTCTGTCTAGCAAGGCAAAGTATCTGACGCCAATCTAGCGAGGCAGAGTTTCTGGAGCGTCTGGGTAGCGAGGCAGAGTGTCTGGAGCGTCTAGCTAGCGTGGCAGATAGTCTGGAGCATCTAACTACCAATGCAGAGTGTCTGGAGCGTCTAGCTAGCGTGGCAGATAGTCTGGATCATCTTACTTCATAGGCAGAGTGTCTGGGGCGTCTAGCTAGCGAGGAAGAGTGTCTGAAACGTCTTGCTAGCAAAGCAGAGTGTCTAGAGCGTCTTTTTAGCGAGGCAGAGTGTCTGAAGCGTCTTTTTAGCGAGGCAGCGTGTCTGGAGCGTCTGGCTAGCATGGATGAGTGTCTGGAGCGTCTGGCAAGCAAAGCAGAGTGCCTGGAGCTTCTTGCTAGTGAGGCAAAGTGTCTGGAGCGAATTGCTAGCATGGCAGAGCTTCTGAAGAGTCTGGCTAGGAAGGCAGATAGTCTGGAGCGTCTTGCAAGCGAGGCAGAGTTTCTGGAGCGTTTTATTACCGAGGTAGAGTGTCTAAAGCGTCTTCCTAGCAAAGTAGAGTGTCTGTAGCTTCTGGCTAGCGTGGTAGAGTGTCTGGAGCGTCTGGCAAGCAAAGCAGAGTATCTGGAGCGTCAGGCATGCCAAACAGGGTGTCTGGAGCGTCTTGCTTCTAAGACAGAGTGTTTGGAGCGTCTGGCAAGCGAGACAGGGTGTCTGGAGCGTCTTGCTTCTAAGACAGAGTGTTTAGAGCGTCTAGCAAGTGAGGCAGAATGTCTGGAGCGTCTTGCTTCTAAGGCAGACTGTCTGGAGAGTCTGGCAAGCGGGAAAAAGTGTCTGGAGTGTCTTTTTACCGAGGCTTAGTGTCTAGAGCGACTAGCTAGCAAGACAGAGAGTCTGGAGCGTCTGGGTAGCGAGGCAGCGTGTCTGGAGCGCCTGGCTAGCGAGGCAGAGTGTCTGGAGGGTCTGGGTAGCAAGGCAGAGTGTCTGGAGCGTCTAGCTAGCGAGGCAGAGAGTCTGGAGAGTCTAGCTAGCGTAGCAGAGTGTCTGAAACCTCTGGCTCGCGTGGCAGTAAGTCTGAAACGTCGGGCTAGCATGGCAGAGTGTCTGGAGCGGCTGGCTAGCGTGGCAGAGTGTCTGGAGCGTCTAGCTAGCGTAGCAGAGTGTCTGGAGCCTCTGGCTAGCGTGGCAGATAATCTGGAGCCACTGGCTAGCGTGGCAGATAGTCTGGAGCGTCTGGGTAGCAAGACAGAGTGTCTGGAGCGTCTAGCTAGCGTAGCAGAGTGTCTGGAGCGTCTGGGTAGCGAATCAGAGTGTCTGGAGCGCCTGGCTAGCGAAGCAGAGGGTCTGGAGCGTCTGGATAGCAAGACAGAGTGTCTGGAGCTTTTTGCTAGTGAGGCAGAGTGTCTGCAGCGTCTGGCTAGCATGGCAGAGTGTCTGGAGCGTCTGGATAGTTAAGCAGAAATTCTGGAGCGTCTTGCTAGCGAGGCAGAGTGTCTGGAGCGTCTGACTAGCGTGGCAGAGTGTCTGGAGCGTCTTGCTAGCGAGGCAGAGTTTCTTGAGCGTGATATTACCGAGGCAAAGTGTCTGAAGCGATTTGCAATAAAACGAGAGTGTATGGAGCGTCTGTCTAGCAAGGCAAAGTGTCTGACGCCAATCTAGCGAGGCAGAGTTTCTGGAGCGTCTGGGTAGCGTGGCAGATAGTCTGGAGCATCTTACTACCAAGGCAGAGTGTCTGGGGCGTCTAGCTAGCGAGGAAGAGTGTCTGAAACGTCTTGCTAGCAAAGCAGAGTGTCTAGAACGTCTTGTTAGCGAGGCAGAGTGTCTGAAGCGTCTTTTTAGCGAGGCAGCGTGTCTGGAGCGTCTGGCTAGCATGGATGAGTGTCTGGAGCGTCTGGCAAGCAAAGCAGAGTGCCTGGAGCGTCAGGCATGCCAAACAGGGTGTCTGGAGCGTCTTGCTTCTAAGACAGAGTGTTTGGAGCGTCTGGCAAGCGAGACAGGGTGTCTGGAGCGTCTTGCTTCTAAGACTGAGTGTTTAGAGCGTCTAGCAAGTGAGGCAGAATGTCTGGAGCGTCTTGCTTCTAAGGCAGACGGTCTGGAGAGTCTGGCAAGCGGGGAAAAAAGTCTGGAGTGTCTTTTTACCGAGGCTTAGTGTCTAGAGCGACTAGCTAGCAAGAAAGAGAGTCTGGAGCGTCTGGGTAGCAAGACAGAGTGTCTGGAGCGTCTAGCTAGCGTAGCAGAGTGTCTGGAGCGTCTGGGTAGCAAGACAGAGTGTCTGGAGCGTCTAGCTAGCGTAGCAGAGTGTCTGGGGCGTCTGGGTAGCGAGGCAGAGTGTCTGGAGCGCCTGGCTAGCGAGGCAGAGTGTCTGGAGAGTTTAGCTAGCATGGTAGAGTAACTGGAGCGTCTGAATAGCGAGGCAGAGTGTCTGGAGCGTCCGGCGAGCGTAGCTGAGTGTCTGGAGCGTCTTGCTAGCGTGGCAGAGTGTCTGGAGCCTATGGCTAGCGTGGCGGATAGTCTATAGCGTCTGGCTAGCATGGTAGAGTGTCTGGAGCGTCTAGCTAGCGAGGCAGAGTGTCTAAAGCGCCTGGCTTGCGAGGCAGAGTCTCTTGAGCGTCTGGGTAGCGAGGCAGAGTGTCTGGAGCGTCTTGCTAGCGTGGCAGAGTGTCTGGAGCGTCTAGCTAGCGTAGCAGAGTGTCTGAAATCTCTGGCTAGCATGTCAGAGTGTCTGGAGAACCCGGCTAGGAAGGCAGAGTGTCTGGAGGGTCTGGGTAGCAAGGCAGAGTGTCTGGAGCGTCTAGCTAGCGAAGCAGAGTGTCTGGTGTGTCTAAGTAGCTAGGCAAAGTGTCTGGAGCGTCTGGGTAGCGAATCAGAGTGTCTGGAGCGCCTGGCTAGCAAAGCAGAGGGTCTGGAGCGTCTGGATAGCAAGACAGAGTGTCTGGAGCGTCTAGGTAGCGAGGCAGAGTGTCTGGAGCGCCTGGGTAGCAAGACAGAGTGTCTGGAGCGTCTAGCTAGCGTAGCAGAGTGTCTGGAGCGTCTGGGTAGCGAATTAGAGTGTCTGCAGCGTCTGGCTAGCATGGCAGAGTGTCTGGAGCGTCTGGATAGTTAAGCAGAAATTCTGGAGCGTCTTGCTAGCGAGGCAGAGTGTCTGGAGCGTCTGACTAGCGTGGCAGAGTGTCTGGAGCGTCTTGCTAGCGAGGCAGAGTTTCTTGAGCGTGATATTACCGAGGCAAAGTGTCTGAAGCGATTTGCAATAAAACGAGAGTGTATGGAGCGTCTGTCTAGCAAGGCAAAGTGTCTGACGCCAATCTAGCGATGCAGAGTTTCTGGAGCGTCTGGGTAGCGAGGCAGAGTGTCTGGAGCGTCTAGCTAGCGTGTCAGATAGTCTGGAGCATCTAACTACCAAGGCAGAGTGTCTGGAGCGTCTAGCTAGCGTGGCAGATAGTCTGGAGCATCTAACTACCAATGCAGAGTGTCTGGAGCGTCTAGCTAGCGTGGCAGATAGTCTGGAGCATCTTACTACCAAGGCAGAGTGTCTGGGGCGTCTAGCTAGCGAGGAAGAGTGTCTGAAACGTCTTGCTAGCAAAGCAGAGTGTCTAGAGCGTCTTGTTAGCGAGGCAGAGTGTCTGAAGCGTCTTTTTAGCGAGGCAGCGTGTCTGGAGCGTCTGGCTAGCATGGATGAGTGTCTGGAGCGTCTGGCAAGCAAAGCAGAGTGCCTGGAGCTTCTTGCTAGTGAGGCAAAGTGTCTGGAGCGAATTGCTAGCATGGCAGAGCTTCTGAAGAGTCTGGCTAGGAAGGCAGATAGTCTGGAGCGTCTTGCAAGCGAGGCAGAGTTTCTGGAGCGTTTTATTACCGAGGTAGAGTGTCTAAAGCGTCTTCCTAGCAAAGTAGAGTGTCTGTAGCTTCTGGCTAGCGTGGTAGAGTGTCTGGAGCGTCTGGCAAGCAAAGCAGAGTATCTGGAGCGTCAGGCATGCCAAACAGGGTGTCTGGAGCGTCTTGCTTCTAAGACAGAGTGTTTGGAGCGTCTGGCAAGCGAGACAGGGTGTCTGGAGCGTCTTGCTTCTAAGACAGAGTGTTTGGAGCGTCTGGCAAGCGAGACAGGGTGTCTGGAGCGTCTTGCTTCTAAGACTGAGTGTTTAGAGCGTCTAGCAAGTGAGGCAGAATGTCTGGAGCGTCTTGCTTCTAAGGCAGACGGTCTGGAGAGTCTGGCAAGCGGGGAAAAAAGTCTGGAGTGTCTTTTTACCGAGGCTTAGTGTCTAGAGCGACTAGCTAGCAAGAAAGAGAGTCTGGAGCGTCTGGGTAGCAAGACAGAGTGTCTGGAGCGTCTAGCTAGCGTAGCAGAGTGTCTGGAGCGTCTGGGTAGCAAGACAGAGTGTCTGGAGCGTCTAGCTAGCGTAGCAGAGTGTCTGGGGCGTCTGGGTAGCGAGGCAGAGTGTCTGGAGCGCCTGGCTAGCGAGGCAGAGTGTCTGGAGAGTCTAGCTAGCATGGTAGAGTAACTGGAGCGTCTGAATAGCGAGGCAGAGTGTCTGGAGCGTCCGGCGAGCGTAGCTGAGTGTCTGGAGCGTCTTGCTAGCGTGGCAGAGTGTCTGGAGCCTATGGCTAGCGTGGCGGATAGTCTATAGCGTCTGGCTAGCATGGTAGAGTGTCTGGAGCGTCTAGCTAGCGAGGCAGAGTGTCTAAAGCGCCTGGCTTGCGAGGCAGAGTCTCTTGAGCGTCTGGGTAGCGAGGCAGAGTGTCTGGAGCGTCTTGCTAGCGTGGCAGAGTGTCTGGAGCGTCTAGCTAGCGTAGCAGAGTGTCTGAAATCTCTGGCTAGCATGTCAGAGTGTCTGGAGAACCCGGCTAGGAAGGCAGAGTGTCTGGAGGGTCTGGGTAGCAAGGCAGAGTGTCTGGAGCGTCTAGCTAGCGAAGCAGAGTGTCTGGTGTGTCTAAGTAGCTAGGCAAAGTGTCTGGAGCGTCTGGGTAGCGAATCAGAGTGTCTGGAGCGCCTGGCTAGCAAAGCAGAGGGTCTGGAGCGTCTGGATAGCAAGACAGAGTGTCTGGAGCGTCTAGGTAGCGAGGCAGAGTGTCTGGAGCGCCTGGGTAGCAAGACAGAGTGTCTGGAGCGTCTAGCTAGCGTAGCAGAGTGTCTGGAGCGTCTGGGTAGCGAATCAGAGTGTCTGCAGCGTCTGGCTAGCATGGCAGAGTGTCTGGAGCGTCTGGATAGTTAAGCAGAAATTCTGGAGCGTCTTGCTAGCGAGGCAGAGTGTCTGGAGCGTCTGACTAGCGTGGCAGAGTGTCTGGAGCGTCTTGCTAGCGAGGCAGAGTTTCTTGAGCGTGATATTACCGAGGCAAAGTGTCTGAAGCGATTTGCAATAAAACGAGAGTGTATGGAGCGTCTGTCTAGCAAGGCAAAGTGTCTGACGCCAATCTAGCGATGCAGAGTTTCTGGAGCGTCTGGGTAGCGAGGCAGAGTGTCTGGAGCGTCTAGCTAGCGTGTCAGATAGTCTGGAGCATCTAACTACCAAGGCAGAGTGTCTGGAGCGTCTAGCTAGCGTGGCAGATAGTCTGGAGCATCTAACTACCAATGCAGAGTGTCTGGAGCGTCTAGCTAGCGTGGCAGATAGTCTGGAGCATCTTACTACCAAGGCAGAGTGTCTGGGGCGTCTAGCTAGCGAGGAAGAGTGTCTGAAACGTCTTGCTAGCAAAGCAGAGTGTCTAGAGCGTCTTGTTAGCGAGGCAGAGTGTCTGAAGCGTCTTTTTAGCGAGGCAGCGTGTCTGGAGCGTCTGGCTAGCATGGATGAGTGTCTGGAGCGTCTGGCAAGCAAAGCAGAGTGCCTGGAGCTTCTTGCTAGTGAGGCAAAGTGTCTGGAGCGAATTGCTAGCATGGCAGAGCTTCTGAAGAGTCTGGCTAGGAAGGCAGATAGTCTGGAGCGTCTTGCAAGCGAGGCAGAGTTTCTGGAGCGTTTTATTACCGAGGTAGAGTGTCTAAAGCGTCTTCCTAGCAAAGTAGAGTGTCTGTAGCTTCTGGCTAGCGTGGTAGAGTGTCTGGAGCGTCTGGCAAGCAAAGCAGAGTATCTGGAGCGTCAGGCATGCCAAACAGGGTGTCTGGAGCGTCTTGCTTCTAAGACAGAGTGTTTGGAGCGTCTGGCAAGCGAGACAGGGTGTCTGGAGCGTCTTGCTTCTAAGACAGAGTGTTTAGAGCGTCTAGCAAGTGAGGCAGAATGTCTGGAGCGTCTTGCTTCTAAGGCAGACTGTCTGGAGAGTCTGGCAAGCGGGGAAAAGTGTCTGGAGTGTCTTTTTACCGAGGCTTAGTGTCTAGAGCGACTAGCTAGCAAGACAGAGAGTCTGGAGCGTCTGGGTAGCGAGGCAGCGTGTCTGGAGCGCCTGGCTAGCGAGGCAGAGTGTCTGGAGCGTCTAGCTAGCGTAGCAGAGTGTCTGGAGCCTCTGGCTAGCGTGGCAGATAATCTGGAGCCACTGGCTAGCGTGGCAGATAGTCTGGAGCGTCTGGGTAGCGAGGCAGCGTGTCTGGAGCGCCTGGCTAGCGAGGTAGAGTGTCTGGAGGGTCTGGCTAGCGAGGCAGAGTGTCTAGAGCGTCTGGGTAGCGAGGCAGAGTGTCTGGAGCGCCTGGCTAGCGAGGCAGAGTGTCTGAAATCTCTGGCTAGCATGGCAGAGTGTCTGGAGCGGCTGGCTAGCGAGGCAGAGTGTCTGGAGATTTTGGGTAGCAAGGCAGAGTGTCTGGAGCGCCTGGCTAGCGAGGCAGAGTGTCTGGAGCGTCTTGCTAGCGTGGCAGAGTGTCTGGAGCCTCTGGCTAGCGTGGCAGATAATCTGGAGCCACTGGCTAGCGTGGCAGATAGTCTGGAGCGTCTCAGTAGCAAGGCAAAGTGTCTGGAACGTCTAGGTAGCGAATCAGAGTGTCTGGAGCGTCTGGCTAGCGTGGCAGAGTGTCTGGAGCGTTTGGCTAGCGTGGCAGAAAGTCTGAAGCGTCTGGCTAGCATGGCAGAGTGTCTGGAGCCTCTGGCTAGCGTGGCAGATAGTCTGGAGCCACTGGCTAGCGTGGCATATAGTCTATAGCGTCTGGCTAGCATGGCAGAGTGTCTGGAGCGTCTAGCTAGCGAGGCAGAGTGTCTGAAGCGCCTGGCTAGCGAGGCAGAGTCTCTGGAGCGTCTGGATAGCGAGGCAAAGTGTCTGGGGCGTCTGGGTAGCGAGGCAGAGTGTCTGGAGCGCCTGGCAAGCGAGGCAGTTTGTGTCTTGAGCGTCTTGCTAGCGAGGCAGAAAGTCTGGAACGAAAGGCTAGCAAGGAAGAAGGTATGGAGCGCCTGGCTAGCGAGTCAGAGTGTTTTGAGTGCCTGGCAAGCGAGGCAGTGTGTCTGGAACGTCTGGCTAGCATGGCAGAGTGTCTGGAGCGCCTGGCTAGCGAGGCAGAGCTTCTGAAGCGCCTGGCTAGCGAGGCAGAGTGTCTGGAGCGTCTGGGTGGCAAGGCAAAGTGTCTGGAACGTCTGGGTAGCGAATCAGAGTGTCTGGAGCGTCTGGCTAGCGTAGCAAAGTGTCTGGAGCGTTTGGCTAGCGTGGCAGAGTGTCTAAAGCGGCTGGCTAGCAAAGCAGAGTGTCTGGAGCGTCTGGGGAGCGAGGGAAAGTGTCTGGAACGTCTGGGTAGCGAATCAGAGTGTCTGGAGCGTCTGGCTAGCGTGGCAGAGTGTCTGGAGCGTCTAGCTAGCGTGGCAGAGTGTCTGGAGCGTCTGAGTAGCGAACCAGAGTGTCTGGAATGCCTCGCTAGCGAGGCAGAGTGTCTGGAGCGTCTTAGTAGCGAGGCAGAGTGCCTGGAGCGTCTAGCTAGCGTGGCAGAGTGTCTGGAGCAACTGGCTAGCGTGAAAGATAGTCTGAAGCGTCTAATAGCGAGGCAGAGTGTCTGGAGCGCCTGGCTAGCGAGGCAGAGTGTCTGGAGCGTCTGGGTAGCGAGGCAGAGTGTCTGGAGCGCCTGGCTAGCGGGGCAGAGTGTCTGGAGGGTCTGGGTAGCAAGGCAGAGTGTCTAGAGCGTCTAGCTAGCGTGGCAGAGTGTCTGGAGCGTCTAGCTAGCGTAGCAGAGTGTCTGAAATCTCTGGCTAGCATGGCAGAGTGTCTGGAGCGGCTGGCTAGGGAGGCAGAGTGTCTGGAGCGTCTGGGTAGCGAGGCAGAGTGTCTGGAGCGTCTGGATAGCGAGGCAGAGTGTCTGGAGCGCCTGGTTAGCGATGCAGAGTGTCTGGAGCGTCCAGCTAGCGTGGCAGAGTGTCTGGAGCCTCTGGCTAGCGTGGCAAATATTCTGGAGCCACTGGCTAGCGTGGCAGATAGTCTGGAGCGTCTGGGTAGCGAGGCAGAGTGTCTGGAGCGCCTGGCTAGCGAGGCAGAGTGTCTGAAGGGTCTAAGTAGCAAGGCAGAGTGTCTGGAGCTTCTAGCTAGCGTGGCAGAGTGTCTGGAGCGTCTAGCTAGCGTAGCAGAGTGTCTGAAATCTCTGGCTAGCATGGCAGAGTGTCTGAAGCGGCAGGCTAGGAAGGCAGAGTGTCTGGAGCGTCCTGGTAGCGAGCCAGAGTGTCTGGAGTGCCTGGCTAGCGAGGCAGAGTTTCTGGAGCTACTAAATAGCGAGGCAGAGTGCCTAGAGCGTCAAGCTAGCGTGGCAGAGAGTCTGGAGCCACTGGCTAGCGTAGCAGAGTGTTTAAAGCATTAAAATATTAAAGCAAAGCGTCTGGAGCGCCTGGGTAGCGATGCAGAGTGTCTGGAGCTTTTTGCTAGTGAGGCAGAGTGTCTGCAGCGTCTGGCTAGCATGGCAGAATGTCTGGAGCGTCTGGATAGTTAAGCAGAAATTCTGGAGCGTCTTGCTAGCGAGGCAGAGTGTCTGGAGCGTCTGACTAGCGTGGCAGAGTGTCTGGAGCGTCTTGCTAGCGAGGCAGAGTTTCTTGTGCGTGTTATTACCGAGGCAAAGTGTCTGAAGCGATTTGCAATAAAACGAGAGTGTATGGAGCGTCTGTCTAGCAAGGCAAAGTATCTGACGCCAATCTAGCGAGGCAGAGTTTCTGGAGCGTCTGGGTAGCGAGGCAGAGTGTCTGGAGCGTCTAGCTAGCGTGGCAGATAGTCTGGAGCATCTAACTACCAATGCAGAGTGTCTGGAGCGTCTAGCTAGCGTGGCAGATAGTCTGGATCATCTTACTTCCAAGGCAGAGTGTCTGGGGCGTCTAGCTAGCGAGGAAGAGTGTCTGAAACGTCTTGCTAGCAAAGCAGAGTGTCTAGAGCGTCTTTTTAGCGAGGCAGAGTGTCTGAAGCGTCTTTTTAGCGAGGCAGCGTGTCTGGAGCGTCTGGCTAGCATGGATGAGTGTCTGGAGCGTCTGGCAAGCAAAGCAGAGTATCTGGAGCGTCAGGCATGCCAAACAGGGTGTCTGGAGCGTCTTGCTTCTAAGACAGAGTGTTTGGAGCGTCTGGCAAGCGAGACAGGGTGTCTGGAGCGTCTTGCTTCTAAGACAGAGTGTTTAGAGCGTCTAGCAAGTGAGGCAGAATGTCTGGAGCGTCTTGCTTCTAAGGCAGACTGTCTGGAGAGTCTGGCAAGCGGGAAAAAGTGTCTGGAGTGTCTTTTTACCGAGGCTTAGTGTCTAGAGCGACTAGCTAGCAAGACAGAGAGTCTGGAGCGTCTGGGTAGCGAGGCAGCGTGTCTGGAGCGCCTGGCTAGCGAGGCAGAGTGTCTGGAGGGTCTGGGTAGCAAGGCAGAGTGTCTGGAGCGTCTAGCTAGCGAGGCAGAGAGTCTGGAGAGTCTAGCTAGCGTAGCAGAGTGTCTGAAACCTCTGGCTCGCGTGGCAGTAAGTCTGAAACGTCGGGCTAGCATGGCAGAGTGTCTGGAGCGGCTGGCTAGCGTGGCAGAGTGTCTGGAGCGTCTAGCTAGCGTAGCAGAGTGTCTGGAGCCTCTGGCTAGCGTGGCAGATAATCTGGAGCCACTGGCTAGCGTGGCAGATAGTCTGGAGCGTCTGGGTAGCAAGACAGAGTGTCTGGAGCGTCTAGCTAGCGTAGCAGAGTGTCTGGAGCGTCTGGGTAGCGAATCAGAGTGTCTGGAGCGCCTGGCTAGCGAAGCAGAGGGTCTGGAGCGTCTGGATAGCAAGACAGAGTGTCTGGAGCTTTTTGCTAGTGAGGCAGAGTGTCTGCAGCGTCTGGCTAGCATGGCAGAGTGTCTGGAGCGTCTGGATAGTTAAGCAGAAATTCTGGAGCGTCTTGCTAGCGAGGCAGAGTGTCTGGAGCGTCTGACTAGCGTGGCAGAGTGTCTGGAGCGTCTTGCTAGCGAGGCAGAGTTTCTTGAGCGTGATATTACCGAGGCAAAGTGTCTGAAGCGATTTGCAATAAAACGAGAGTGTATGGAGCGTCTGTCTAGCAAGGCAAAGTGTCTGACGCCAATCTAGCGAGGCAGAGTTTCTGGAGCGTCTGGGTAGCGTGGCAGATAGTCTGGAGCATCTTACCACCAAGGCAGAGTGTCTGGGGCGTCTAGCTAGCGAGGAAGAGTGTCTGAAACGTCTTGCTAGCAAAGCAGAGTGTCTAGAACGTCTTGTTAGCGAGGCAGAGTGTCTGAAGCGTCTTTTTAGCGAGGCAGCGTGTCTGGAGCGTCTGGCTAGCATGGATGAGTGTCTGGAGCGTCTGGCAAGCAAAGCAGAGTGCCTGGAGCGTCAGGCATGCCAAACAGGGTGTCTGGAGCGTCTTGCTTCTAAGACAGAGTGTTTGGAGCGTCTGGCAAGCGAGACAGGGTGTCTGGAGCGTCTTGCTTCTAAGACTGAGTGTTTAGAGCGTCTAGCAAGTGAGGCAGAATGTCTGGAGCGTCTTGCTTCTAAGGCAGACGGTCTGGAGAGTCTGGCAAGCGGGGAAAAAAGTCTGGAGTGTCTTTTTACCGAGGCTTAGTGTCTAGAGCGACTAGCTAGCAAGAAAGAGAGTCTGGAGCGTCTGGGTAGCAAGACAGAGTGTCTGGAGCGTCTAGCTAGCGTAGCAGAGTGTCTGGAGCGTCTGGGTAGCAAGACAGAGTGTCTGGAGCGTCTAGCTAGCGTAGCAGAGTGTCTGGGGCGTCTGGGTAGCGAGGCAGAGTGTCTGGAGCGCCTGGCTAGCGAGGCAGAGTGTCTGGAGAGTCTAGCTAGCATGGTAGAGTAACTGGAGCGTCTGAATAGCGAGGCAGAGTGTCTGGAGCGTCCGGCGAGCGTAGCTGAGTGTCTGGAGCGTCTTGCTAGCGTGGCAGAGTGTCTGGAGCCTATGGCTAGCGTGGCGGATAGTCTATAGCGTCTGGCTAGCATGGTAGAGTGTCTGGAGCGTCTAGCTAGCGAGGCAGAGTGTCTAAAGCGCCTGGCTTGCGAGGCAGAGTCTCTTGAGCGTCTGGGTAGCGAGGCAGAGTGTCTGGAGCGTCTTGCTAGCGTGGCAGAGTGTCTGGAGCGTCTAGCTAGCGTAGCAGAGTGTCTGAAATCTCTGGCTAGCATGTCAGAGTGTCTGGAGAACCCGGCTAGGAAGGCAGAGTGTCTGGAGGGTCTGGGTAGCAAGGCAGAGTGTCTGGAGCGTCTAGCTAGCGAAGCAGAGTGTCTGGTGTGTCTAAGTAGCTAGGCAAAGTGTCTGGAGCGTCTGGGTAGCGAATCAGAGTGTCTGGAGCGCCTGGCTAGCAAAGCAGAGGGTCTGGAGCGTCTGGATAGCAAGACAGAGTGTCTGGAGCGTCTAGGTAGCGAGGCAGAGTGTCTGGAGCGCCTGGGTAGCAAGACAGAGTGTCTGGAGCGTCTAGCTAGCGTAGCAGAGTGTCTGGAGCGTCTGGGTAGCGAATCAGAGTGTCTGCAGCGTCTGGCTAGCATGGCAGAGTGTCTGGAGCGTCTGGATAGTTAAGCAGAAATTCTGGAGCGTCTTGCTAGCGAGGCAGAGTGTCTGGAGCGTCTGACTAGCGTGGCAGAGTGTCTGGAGCGTCTTGCTAGCGAGGCAGAGTTTCTTGAGCGTGATATTACCGAGGCAAAGTGTCTGAAGCGATTTGCAATAAAACGAGAGTGTATGGAGCGTCTGTCTAGCAAGGCAAAGTGTCTGACGCCAATCTAGCGATGCAGAGTTTCTGGAGCGTCTGGGTAGCGAGGCAGAGTGTCTGGAGCGTCTAGCTAGCGTGTCAGATAGTCTGGAGCATCTAACTACCAAGGCAGAGTGTCTGGAGCGTCTAGCTAGCGTGGCAGATAGTCTGGAGCATCTAACTACCAATGCAGAGTGTCTGGAGCGTCTAGCTAGCGTGGCAGATAGTCTGGAGCATCTTACTACCAAGGCAGAGTGTCTGGGGCGTCTAGCTAGCGAGGAAGAGTGTCTGAAACGTCTTGCTAGCAAAGCAGAGTGTCTAGAGCGTCTTGTTAGCGAGGCAGAGTGTCTGAAGCGTCTTTTTAGCGAGGCAGCGTGTCTGGAGCGTCTGGCTAGCATGGATGAGTGTCTGGAGCGTCTGGCAAGCAAAGCAGAGTGCCTGGAGCGTCAGGCATGCCAAACAGGGTGTCTGGAGCGTCTTGCTTCTAAGACAGAGTGTTTGGAGCGTCTGGCAAGCGAGACAGGGTGTCTGGAGCGTCTTGCTTCTAAGACAGAGTGTTTAGAGCGTCTAGCAAGTGAGGCAGAATGTCTGGAGCATCTTGCTTCTAAGGCAGACTGTCTGGAGAGTCTGGCAAGCGGGGAAAAGTGTCTGGAGTGTCTTTTTACCGAGGCTTAGTGTCTAGAGCGACTAGCTAGCAAGACAGAGAGTCTGGAGCGTCTGGGTAGCAAGACAGAGTGTCTGGAGCGTCTAGCTAGCGTAGCAGAGTGTCTGGAGCGTCTGGGTAGCAAGACAGAGTGTCTGGAGCGTCTAGCTAGCGTAGCAGAGTGTCTGGGGCGTCTGGGTAGCGAGGCAGAGTGTCTGGAGCGCCTGGCTAGCGAGGCAGAGTGTCTGGAGAGTCTAGCTAGCATGGTAGAGTAACTGGAGCGTCTGAATAGCGAGGCAGAGTGTCTGGAGCGTCCGGCGAGCGTAGCTGAGTGTCTGGAGCGTCTTGCTAGCGTGGCAGAGTGTCTGGAGCCTATGGCTAGCGTGGCGGATAGTCTATAGCGTCTGGCTAGCATGGTAGAGTGTCTGGAGCGTCTAGCTAGCGAGGCAGAGTGTCTAAAGCGGCTGGCTAGCGAGGCAGAGTGTCTGGAGCGTCTGGGGAGCGGGGGAAAGTGTCTGGAACGTCTGGGTAGCGAATCAGAGTGTCTGGAGCGTCTGGCTAGCGTGGCAGAGTGTCTGGAGCGTCTAGCTAGCGTGGCAGAGTGTCTGGAGCGTCTGAGTAGCGAACCAGAGTGGCTGGAATGCCTCGCTAGCGAGGCAGAGTGTCTGGAGCGTCTTAGTAGCGAGGCATAGTGCCTGGAGCGTCTAGCTAGCGTGGCAGAGTGTCTGGAGCAACTGGCTAGCGTGGCAGATAGTCTGAAGCGTCTAGGTAGCGAGGCAGAGTGTCTGGAGCGCCTGGCTAGCGAGGCAGAGTGTCTGGAGCGTCTGGGTAGCGAGGCAGAGTGTCTGGAGCGCCTGGCTAGCGGGGCAGAGTGTCTGGAGGGTCTGGGTAGCAAGGCAGAGTGTCTGGAGCGTCTAGCTAGCGTAGCAGAGTGTCTGAAATCTCTGGCTAGCATGGCAGAGTGTCTGGAGTGGCTGGCTAGGGAGGCAGAGTGTCTGGAGCGTCTGGGTAGCGAGGCAGAGTGTCTGGAGCGTCTGGATAGCGAGGCAGAGTGTCTGGAGCGCCTGGTTAGCGATGCAGAGTGTCTGGAGCGTCTAGCTAGCGTGGCAGAGTGTCTGGAGCCTCTGGCTAGCGTGGCAAATATTCTGGAGCCACTGGCTAGCGTGGCAGATAGTCTGGAGCGTCTGGGTAGCGAGGCAGAGTGTCTGGAGCGCCTGGCTAGCGAGGCAGAGTGTCTGAAGGGTCTAAGTAGCAAGGCAGAGTGTCTGGAGCTTCTAGCTAGCGTGGCAGAGTGTCTGGAGCGTCTAGCTAGCGTAGCAGAGTGTCTGAAATCTCTGGCTAGCATGGCAGAGTGTCTGGAGCGGCTGGCTAGGAAGGCAGAGTGTCTGGAGCGTCCTGGTAGCGAGCCAGAGTGTCTAGGGTGCCTGGCTAGCGAGGCAGAGTTTCTGGAGCGTCTAAATAGCGAGGCAGAGTGCCTAGAGCGTCAAGCTAGCGTGGCAGAGTGTCTGGAGCCACTGGCTAGCGTAGCAGAGTGTTTAAAGCATTAAAATATTAAAGCAAAGCGTCTGGAGCGCCTGGGTAGCGATGCAGAGTGTCTGGAGCTTTTTGCTAGTGAGGCAGAGTGTCTGCAGCGTCTGGCTAGCATGGCAGAGTGTCTGGAGCGTCTGGATAGTTAAGCAGAGTGTCTGGAGC
Organism: Protonemura montana; assembly: GCA_947568835.1. Taxonomy (NCBI): domain Eukaryota; kingdom Metazoa; phylum Arthropoda; class Insecta; order Plecoptera; family Nemouridae; genus Protonemura; species Protonemura montana. The sequence continues at coordinate 281,468 of CANOQG010000001.1, read as the reverse complement.
GTCTTGCTAGCGAGGCAGAGTTTTTTGAGCGTGTTATTACCGAGGCAAAGTGTCTGAAGCGATTTGCAATAAAACGAGAGTGTATGGAGCGTCTGTCTAGCAAGGCAAAGTGTCTGACGCCAATCTAGCGAGGCAGAGTTTCTGGAGCGTCTGGGTAGCGAGGCAGAGTGTCTGGAGCGTCTAGCTAGCGTGGCAGATAGTCTGGAGCATCTAACTACCAATGCAAAGTGTCTGGAGCGTCTAGCTAGCGTGGCAGATAGTCTGGAGCATCTTACTTCCAAGGCAGAGTGTCTGGGGCGTCTAGCTAGCGAGGAAGAGTGTCTGAAACGTCTTGCTAGCAAAGCAGAGTGTCTAGAGCGTCTTGTTAGCGAGGCAGAGTGTCTGAAGCGTCTTTTTAGCGAGGCAGCGTGTCTGGAGCGTCTGGCTAGCATGGATGAGTGTCTGGAGCGTCTGGCAAGCAAAGCAGAGTGCCTGGAGCTTCTTGCTAGTGAGGCAAAGTGTCTGGAGCGAATTGCTAGCATGGCAGAGCTTCTGAAGAGTCTGGCTAGGAAGGCAGATAGTCTGGAGCGTCTTGCAAGCGAGGCAGAGTTTCTGGAGCGTTTTATTACCGAGGTAGAGTGTCTAAAGCGTCTTCCTAGCAAAGTAGAGTGTCTGTAGCTTCTGGCTAGCGTGGTAGAGTGTCTGGAGCGTCTGGCAAGCAAAGCAGAGTATCTGGAGCGTCAGGCATGCCAAACAGGGTGTCTGGAGCGTCTTGCTTCTAAGACAGAGTGTTTGGAGCGTCTGGCAAGCGAGACAGGGTGTCTGGAGCGTCTTGCTTCTAAGACAGAGTGTTTAGAGCGTCTAGCAAGTGAGGCAGAATGTCTGGAGCGTCTTGCTTCTAAGGCAGACTGTCTGGAGAGTCTGGCAAGCGGGGAAAAGTGTCTGGAGTGTCTTTTTACCGAGGCTTAGTGTCTAGAGCGACTAGCTAGCAAGACAGAGAGTCTGGAGCGTCTGGGTAGCGAGGCAGCGTGTCTGGAGCGCCTGGCTAGCGAGGCAGAGTGTCTGGAGCGTCTAGCTAGCGTAGCAGAGTGTCTGGAGCCTCTGGCTAGCGTGGCAGATAATCTGGAGCCACTGGCTAGCGTGGCAGATAGTCTGGAGCGTCTGGGTAGCGAGGCAGCGTGTCTGGAGCGCCTGGCTAGCGAGGTAGAGTGTCTGGAGGGTCTGGGTAGCAAGGCAGAGTGTCTGGAGCATCTAGCTAGCAAGGCAGAGAGTCTGGAGAGTCTAGCTAGCGTAGCAGAGTGTCTGAAACCTCTGGCTAGCGTGGCAGTAAGTCTGAAACGTCTGGCTGTCATGGCAGAGTGTCTGGAGCGGCTGGCTAGCGAGGCAGAGTGTCTAGAGCGTCTGGGTAGCGAGGCAGAGTGTCTGGAGCGCCTGGCTAGCGAGGCAGAGTGTCTGAAATCTCTGGCTAGCATGGCAGAGTGTCTGGAGCGGCTGGCTAGCGAGGCAGAGTGTCTGGAGATTTTGGGTAGCAAGGCAGAGTGTCTGGAGCGCCTGGCTAGCGAGGCAGAGTGTCTGGAGCGTCTTGCTAGCGTGGCAGAGTGTCTGGAGCCTCTGGCTAGCGTGGCAGATAATCTGGAGCCACTGGCTAGCGTGGCAGATAGTCTGGAGCGTCTCAGTAGCAAGGCAAAGTGTCTGGAACGTCTAGGTAGCGAATCAGAGTGTCTAGAGCGTCTTGTTAGCGAGGCAGAGTGTCTGAAGCGTCTTTTTAGCGAGGCAGCGTGTCTGGAGCGTCTGGCTAGCATGGATGAGTGTCTGGAGCGTCTGGCAAGCAAAGCAGAGTGCCTGGAGCTTCTTGCTAGTGAGGCAAAGTGTCTGGAGCGAATTGCTAGCATGGCAGAGCTTCTGAAGAGTCTGGCTAGGAAGGCAGATAGTCTGGAGCGTCTTGCAAGCGAGGCAGAGTTTCTGGAGCGTTTTATTACCGAGGTAGAGTGTCTAAAGCGTCTTCCTAGCAAAGTAGAGTGTCTGTAGCTTCTGGCTAGCGTGGTAGAGTGTCTGGAGCGTCTGGCAAGCAAAGCAGAGTATCTGGAGCGTCAGGCATGCCAAACAGGGTGTCTGGAGCGTCTTGCTTCTAAGACAGAGTGTTTGGAGCGTCTGGCAAGCGAGACAGGGTGTCTGGAGCGTCTTGCTTCTAAGACAGAGTGTTTAGAGCGTCTAGCAAGTCAGGCAGAATGTCTGGAGCGTCTTGCTTCTAAGGCAGACTGTCTGGAGAGTCTGGCAAGCGGGGAAAAGTGTCTGGAGTGTCTTTTTACCGAGGCTTAGTGTCTAGAGCGACTAGCTAGCAAGACAGAGAGTCTGGAGCGTCTGGGTAGCGAGGCAGCGTGTCTGGAGCGCCTGGCTAGCGAGGCAGAGTGTCTGGAGCGTCTAGCTAGCGAAGCAGAGTGTCTGGAGCCTCTGGCTAGCGTGGCAGATAATCTGGAGCCACTGGCTAGCGTGGCAGATAGTCTGGAGCGTCTGGGTAGCGAGGCAGCGTGTCTGGAGCGCCTGGCTAGCGAGGTAGAGTGTCTGGAGGGTCTGGGTAGCAAGGCAGAGTGTCTGGAGCATCTAGCTAGCAAGGCAGAGAGTCTGGAGAGTCTAGCTAGCGTAGCAGAGTGTCTGAAACCTCTGGCTAGCGTGGCAGTAAGTCTGAAACGTCTGGCTGTCATGGCAGAGTGTCTGGAGCGGCTGGCTAGCGAGGCAGAGTGTCTAGAGCGTCTGGGTAGCGAGGCAGAGTGTCTGGAGCGCCTGGCTAGCGAGGCAGAGTGTCTGAAATCTCTGGCTAGCATGGCAGAGTGTCTGGAGCGGCTGGCTAGCGAGGCAGAGTGTCTGGAGATTTTGGGTAGCAAGGCAGAGTGTCTGGAGCGCCTGGCTAGCGAGGGAGAGTGTCTGGAGCGTCTTGCTAGCGTGGCAGAGTGTCTGGAGCCTCTGGCTAGCGTGGCAGATAATCTGGAGCCACTGGCTAGCGTGGCAGATAGTCTGGAGCGTCTCAGTAGCAAGGCAAAGTGTCTGGAACGTCTAGGTAGCGAATCAGAGTGTCTGGAGCGTCTGGCTAGCGTGGCAGAGTGTCTGGAGCGTTTGGCTAGCGTGGCAGAAAGTCTGAAGCGTCTGGCTAGCATGGCAGAGTGTCTGGAGCCTCTGGCTAGCGTGGCAGATAGTCTGGAGCCACTGGCTAGCGTGGCATATAGTCTATAGCGTCTGGCTAGCATGGCAGAGTGTCTGGAGCGTCTAGCTAGCGAGGCAGAGTGTCTGAAGCGCCTGGCTAGCGAGGCAGAGTCTCTGGAGCGTCTGGATAGCGAGGCAAAGTGTCTGGAGCGTCTGGGTAGCGAGGCAGAGTGTTTTGAGTGCCTGGCAAGCGAGGCAGTGTGTCTGGAACGTCTGGCTAGCATGGCAGAGTGTCTGGAGCGCCTGGCTAGCGAGGCAGAGCTTCTGAAGCGCCTGGCTAGCGAGGCAGAGTGTCTGGAGCGTCTGGGTGGCAAGGCAAAGTGTCTGGAACGTCTGGGTAGCGAATCAGAGTGTCTGGAGCGTCTGGCTAGCGTAGCAAAGTGTCTGGAGCGTTTGGCTAGCGTGGCAGAGTGTCTAAAGCGGCTGGCTAGCAAAGCAGAGTGTCTGGAGCGTCTGGGGAGCGAGGGAAAGTGTCTGGAACGTCTGGGTAGCGAATCAGAGTGTCTGGAGCGTCTGGCTAGCGTGGCAGAGTGTCTGGAGCGTCTAGCTAGCGTGGCAGAGTGTCTGGAGCGTCTGAGTAGCGAACCAGAGTGTCTGGAATGCCTCGCTAGCGAGGCAGAGTGTCTGGAGCGTCTTAGTAGCGAGGCAGAGTGCCTGGAGCGTCTAGCTAGCGTGGCAGAGTGTCTGGATCAACTGGCTAGCGTGGCAGATAGTCTGAAGCGTCTAGGTAGCGAGGCAGAGTGTCTGGAGCGCCTGGCTAGCGAGGCAGAGTGTCTGGAGCGTCTGGGTAGCGAGGCAGAGTGTCTGGAGCGCCTGGCTAGCGGGGCAGAGTGTCTGGAGGGTCTGGGTAGCAAGGCAGAGTGTCTAGAGCGTCTAGCTAGCGTGGCAGAGTGTCTGGAGCGTCTAGCTAGCGTAGCAGAGTGTCTGAAATCTCTGGCTAGCATGGCAGAGTGTCTGGAGCGGCTGGCTAGGGAGGCAGAGTGTCTGGAGCGTCTGGGTAGCGAGGCAGAGTGTCTGGAGCGTCTGGATAGCGAGGCAGAGTGTCTGGAGCGCCTGGTTAGCGATGCAGAGTGTCTGGAGCGTCCAGCTAGCGTGGCAGAGTGTCTGGAGCCTCTGGCTAGCGTGGCAAATATTCTGGAGCCACTGGCTAGCGTGGCAGATAGTCTGGAGCGTCTGGGTAGCGAGGCAGAGTGTCTGGAGCGCCTGGCTAGCGAGGCAGAGTGTCTGAAGGGTCTAAGTAGCAAGGCAGAGTATCTGGAGCTTCTAGCTAGCGTGGCAGAGTGTCTGGAGCGTCTAGCTAGCGTAGCAGAGTGTCTGAAATCTCTGGCTAGCATGGCAGAGTGTCTGGAGCGGCTGGCTAGGAAGGCAGAGTGTCTGGAGCGTCCTGGTAGCGAGCCAGAGTGTCTGGAGTGCCTGGCTAGCGAGGCAGAGTTTCTGGAGCTACTAAATAGCGAGGCAGAGTGCCTAGAGCGTCAAGCTAGCGTGGCAGAGTGTCTGGAGCCACTGGCTAGCGTAGCATAAAATATTAAAGCAAAGCGTCTGGAGCGCCTGGGTAGCGATGCAGAGTGTCTGGAGCTTTTTGCTAGTGAGGCAGAGTGTCTGCAGCGTCTGGCTAGCATGGCAGAGTGTCTGGAGCGTCTGGATAGTTAAGCAGAAATTCTGGAGCGTCTTGCTAGCGAGGCAGAGTGTCTGGAGCGTCTGACTAGCGTGGCAGAGTGTCTGGAGCGTCTTGCTAGCGAGGCAGAGTTTCTTGTGCGTGTTATTACCGAGGCAAAGTGTCTGAAGCGATTTGCAATAAAACGAGAGTGTATGGAGCGTCTGTCTAGCAAGGCAAAGTATCTGACGCCAATCTAGCGAGGCAGAGTGTCTGGAGCGTTTGGGTAGCAAGGCAAAGTGTCTGGAACGTCTGGGTAGCGACTAAGAGTGTCTGGAGCGTCTGGCTAGCGTGGCAGAGTGTCTGGAGCGTCTGGCTAGCGTGGCAGAGTGTATAAAGCGGCTGGCTAGCGAGGCAGAGTGTCTAGAGCGTCTAAGTAGCAAGGCAGAGTGTCTGGAGCTCCTGGCTAGCGAGGCAGAGTGTCTGGAGCGTCTAAGTAGCGAGGCAGTGTGTCTGGAGCGTCTAGCTAGCGTAGCAGAGTGTCTGGAGCCACTGGCTAGCGTGGCATATAGTCTATAGCGTCTGGCTAGCATGGCAGAGTGTCTGGAGCGTCTAGCTAGCGAGGCAGAGTGTCTGAAGCGCCTGGCTAGCGAGGCAGAGTCTCTGGAGCGTCTGGGTAGCGAGGCAAAGTGTCTTGAGCGTCTGGGTAGCGAGGCAGAGTGTCTGGAGCGTCTGGCTAGCAGGGTAGATGGTCTGCAGCGTCTGGCTAGCGTGGGAGAGTGTCTGGAGCGCCTGGCAAGCGAGGCAGTTTGTGTCTTGAGCGTCTTGCTAGCGAGGCAGAAAGTCTGGAACGAAAGGCTAGCAAGGAAGAAGGTATGGAGCGCCTGGCTAGCGAGTCAGAGTGTTTTGAATGCCTGGCAAGCGAGGCAGTGTGTCTGGAGCGTCTGGCTAGCATGGCAGAGTGTCTGGAGCGCCTGGCTAGCGAGGCAGAGCTTCTGAAGCGCCTGGCTAGCGAGGCAGAGTGTCTGGAGCGTCTGGGTGGCAAGGCAAAGTGTCTGGAACGTCTGGGTAGCATGGCAGAGTGTCTGGAGCGCCTGGCTAGCGAGGCAGAGCTTCTGAAGCGCCTGGCTAGCGAGGCAGAGTGTCTGGAGCGTCTGGGTGGCAAGGCAAAGTGTCTGGAACGTCTGGGTAGCGAATCAGAGTGTCTGGAGCGTCTGGCTAGCGTAGCAAAGTGTCTGGAGCGTTTGGCTAGCGTGGCAGAGTGTCTAAAGCGGCTGGCTAGCGAGGCAGAGTGTCTGGAGCGTCTGGGGAGCGGGGGAAAGTGTCTGGAACGTCTGGGTAGCGAATCAGAGTGTCTGGAGCGTCTGGCTAGCGTGGCAGAGTGTCTGGAGCGTCTAGCTAGCGTGGCAGAGTGTCTGGAGCGTCTGAGTAGCGAACCAGAGTGGCTGGAATGCCTCGCTAGCGAGGCAGAGTGTCTGGAGCGTCTTAGTAGCGAGGCAGAGTGCCTGGAGCGTCTAGCTAGCGTGGCAGAGTGTCTGGAGCAACTGGCTAGCGTGGCAGATAGTCTGAAGCGTCTAGGTAGCGAGGCAGAGTGTCTGGAGCGCCTGGCTAGCGAGGCAGAGTGTCTGGAGCGTCTGGGTAGCGAGGCAGAGTGTCTGGAGCGCCTGGCTAGCGGGGCAGAGTGTCTGGAGGGTCTGGGTAGCAAGGCAGAGTGTCTGGAGCGTCTAGCTAGCGTGGCAGAGTGTCTGGAGCGTCTAGCTAGCGTAGCAGAGTGTCTGAAATCTCTGGCTAGCATGGCAGAGTGTCTGGAGTGGCTGGCTAGGGAGGCAGAGTGTCTGGAGCGTCTGGGTAGCGAGGCAGAGTGTCTGGAGCGTCTGGATAGCGAGGCAGAGTGTCTGGAGCGCCTGGTTAGCGATGCAGAGTGTCTGGAGCGTCTAGCTAGCGTGGCAGAGTGTCTGGAGCCTCTGGCTAGCGTGGCAAATATTCTGGAGCCACTGGCTAGCGTGGCAGATAGTCTGGAGCGTCTGGGTAGCGAGGCAGAGTGTCTGGAGCGCCTGGCTAGCGAGGCAGAGTGTCTGAAGGGTCTAAGTAGCAAGGCAGAGTGTCTGGAGCTTCTAGCTAGCGTGGCAGAGTGTCTGGAGCGTCTAGCTAGCGTAGCAGAGTGTCTGAAATCTCTGGCTAGCATGGCAGAGTGTCTGGAGCGGCTGGCTAGGAAGGCAGAGTGTCTGGAGCGTCCTGGTAGCGAGCCAGAGTGTCTGGAGTGCCTGGCTAGCGAGGCAGAGTTTCTGGAGCGTCTAAATAGCGAGGCAGAGTGCCTAGAGCGTCAAGCTAGCGTGGCAGAGTGTCTGGAGCCACTGGCTAGCGTAGCAGAGTGTTTAAAGCATTAAAATATTAAAGCAAAGCGTCTGGAGCGCCTGGGTAGCGATGCAGAGTGTCTGGAGCTTTTTGCTAGTGAGGCAGAGTGTCTGCAGCGTCTGGCTAGCATGGCAGAGTGTCTGGAGCGTCTGGATAGTTAAGCAGAGTGTCTGGAGCGTCTTGCTAGCGAGGCAGAGTTTTTTGAGCGTGTTATTACCGAGGCAAAGTGTCTGAAGCGATTTGCAATAAAACGAGAGTGTATGGAGCGTCTGTCTAGCAAGGCAAAGTGCCTGACGCCAATCTAGCGAGGCAGAGTTTCTGGAGCGTCTGGGTAGCGAGGCAGAGTGTCTGGAGCGTCTAGCTAGCGTGGCAGATAGTCTGGAGCATCTAACTACCAATGCAAAGTGTCTGGAGCGTCTAGCTAGCGTGGCAGATAGTCTGGAGCATCTTACTTCCAAGGCAGAGTGTCTGGGGCGTCTAGCTAGCGAGGAAGAGTGTCTGAAACGTCTTGCTAGCAAAGCAGAGTGTCTAGAGCGTCTTGTTAGCGAGGCAGAGTGTCTGAAGCGTCTTTTTAGCGAGGCAGCGTGTCTGGAGCGTCTGGCTAGCATGGATGAGTGTCTGGAGCGTCTGGCAAGCAAAGCAGAGTGCCTGGAGCTTCTTGCTAGTGAGGCAAAGTGTCTGGAGCGAATTGCTAGCATGGCAGAGCTTCTGAAGAGTCTGGCTAGGAAGGCAGATAGTCTGGAGCGTCTTGCAAGCGAGGCAGAGTTTCTGGAGCGTTTTATTACCGAGGTAGAGTGTCTAAAGCGTCTTCCTAGCAAAGTAGAGTGTCTGTAGCTTCTGGCTAGCGTGGTAGAGTGTCTGGAGCGTCTGGCAAGCAAAGCAGAGTATCTGGAGCGTCAGGCATGCCAAACAGGGTGTCTGGAGCGTCTTGCTTCTAAGACAGAGTGTTTGGAGCGTCTGGCAAGCGAGACAGGGTGTCTGGAGCGTCTTGCTTCTAAGACAGAGTGTTTAGAGCGTCTAGCAAGTGAGGCAGAATGTCTGGAGCGTCTTGCTTCTAAGGCAGACTGTCTGGAGAGTCTGGCAAGCGGGGAAAAGTGTCTGGAGTGTCTTTTTACCGAGGCTTAGTGTCTAGAGCGACTAGCTAGCAAGACAGAGAGTCAGGAGCGTCTGGGTAGCGAGGCAGCGTGTCTGGAGCGCCTGGCTAGCGAGGCAGAGTGTCTGGAGCGTCTAGCTAGCGTAGCAGAGTGTCTGGAGCCTCTGGCTAGCGTGGCAGATAATCTGGAGCCACTGGCTAGCGTGGCAGATAGTCTGGAGCGTCTGGGTAGCGAGGCAGCGTGTCTGGAGCGCCTGGCTAGCGAGGTAGAGTGTCTGGAGGGTCTGGGTAGCAAGGCAGAGTGTCTGGAGCATCTAGCTAGCAAGGCAGAGAGTCTGGAGAGTCTAGCTAGCGTAGCAGAGTGTCTGAAAACTCTGGCTAGCGTGGCAGTAAGTCTGAAACGTCTGGCTGTCATGGCAGAGTGTCTGGAGCGGCTGGCTAGCGAGGCAGAGTGTCTAGAGCGTCTGGGTAGCGAGGCAGAGTGTCTGGAGCGCCTGGCTAGCGAGGCAGAGTGTCTGAAATCTCTGGCTAGCATGGCAGAGTGTCTGGAGCGGCTGGCTAGCGAGGCAGAGTGTCTGGAGATTTTGGGTAGCAAGGCAGAGTGTCTGGAGCGCCTGGCTAGCGAGGCAGAGTGTCTGGAGCGTCTTGCTAGCGTGGCAGAGTGTCTGGAGCCTCTGGCTAGCGTGGCAGATAATCTGGAGCCACTGGCTAGCGTGGCAGATAGTCTGGAGCGTCTCAGTAGCAAGGCAAAGTGTCTGGAACGTCTAGGTAGCGAATCAGAGTGTCTGGAGCGTCTGGCTAGCGTGGCAGAGTGTCTGGAGCGTTTGGCTAGCGTGGCAGAAAGTCTGAAGCGTCTGGCTAGCATGGCAGAGTGTCTGGAGCCTCTGGCTTGCGTGGCAGATAGTCTGGAGCCACTGGCTAGCGTGGCATATAGTCTATAGCGTCTGGCTAGCATGGCAGAGTGTCTGGAGCGTCTAGCTAGCGAGGCAGAGTCTCTGGAGCGTCTGGATAGCGAGGCAAAGTGTCTGGAGCGTCTGGGTAGCGAGGCAGAGTGTCTGGAGCGCCTGGCAAGCGAGGCAGTTTGTGTCTTGAGCGTCTTGCTAGCGAGGCAGAAAGTCTGGAACGAAAGGCTAGCAAGGAAGAAGGTATGGAGCGCCTGGCTAGCGAGTCAGAGTGTTTTGAGTGCCTGGCAAGCGAGGCAGTGTGTCTGGAACGTCTGGCTAGCATGGCAGAGTGTCTGGAGCGCCTGGCTAGCGAGGCAGAGCTTCTGAAGCGCCTGGCTAGCGAGGCAGAGTGTCTGGAGCGTCTGGGTGGCAAGGCAAAGTGTCTGGAACGTCTGGGTAGCGAATCAGAGTGTCTGGAGCGTCTGGCTAGCGTAGCAAAGTGTCTGGAGCGTTTGGCTAGCGTGGCAGAGTGTCTAAAGCGGCTGGCTAGCGAGGCAGAGTGTCTGGAGCGTCTGGGGAGCGGGGGAAAGTGTCTGGAACGTCTGGGTAGCGAATCAGAGTGTCTGGAGCGTCTGGCTAGCGTGGCAGAGTGTCTGGAGCGTCTAGCTAGCGTGGCAGAGTGTCTGGAGCGTCTGAGTAGCGAACCAGAGTGGCTGGAATGCCTCGCTAGCGAGGCAGAGTGTCTGGAGCGTCTTAGTAGCGAGGCAGAGTGCCTGGAGCGTCTAGCTAGCGTGGCAGAGTGTCTGGAGCAACTGGCTAGCGTGGCAGATAGTCTGAAGCGTCTAGGTAGCGAGGCAGAGTGTCTGGAGCGCCTGGCTAGCGAGGCAGAGTGTCTGGAGCGTCTGGGTAGCGAGGCAGAGTGTCTGGAGCGCCTGGCTAGCGGGGCAGAGTGTCTGGAGGGTCTGGGTAGCAAGGCAGAGTGTCTGGAGCGTCTAGCTAGCGTGGCAGAGTGTCTGGAGCGTCTAGCTAGCGTAGCAGAGTGTCTGAAATCTCTGGCTAGCATGGCAGAGTGTCTGGAGTGGCTGGCTAGGGAGGCAGAGTGTCTGGAGCGTCTGGGTAGCGAGGCAGAGTGTCTGGAGCGTCTGGATAGCGAGGCAGAGTGTCTGGAGCGCCTGGTTAGCGATGCAGAGTGTCTGGAGCGTCTAGCTAGCGTGGCAGAGTGTCTGGAGCCTCTGGCTAGCGTGGCAAATATTCTGGAGCCACTGGCTAGCGTGGCAGATAGTCTGGAGCGTCTGGGTAGCGAGGCAGAGTGTCTGGAGCGCCTGGCTAGCGAGGCAGAGTGTCTGAAGGGTCTAAGTAGCAAGGCAGAGTGTCTGGAGCTTCTAGCTAGCGTGGCAGAGTGTCTGGAGCGTCTAGCTAGCGTAGCAGAGTGTCTGAAATCTCTGGCTAGCATGGCAGAGTGTCTGGAGCGGCTGGCTAGGAAGGCAGAGTGTCTGGAGCGTCCTGGTAGCGAGCCAGAGTGTCTGGAGTGCCTGGCTAGCGAGGCAGAGTTTCTGGAGCGTCTAAATAGCGAGGCAGAGTGCCTAGAGCGTCAAGCTAGCGTGGCAGAGTGTCTGGAGCCACTGGCTAGCGTAGCAGAGTGTTTAAAGCATTAAAATATTAAAGCAAAGCGTCTGGAGCGCCTGGGTAGCGATGCAGAGTGTCTGGAGCTTTTTGCTAGTGAGGCAGAGTGTCTGCAGCGTCTGGCTAGCATGGCAGAGTGTCTGGAGCGTCTGGATAGTTAAGCAGAGTGTCTGGAGCGTCTTGCTAGCGAGGCAGAGTTTTTTGAGCGTGTTATTACCGAGGCAAAGTGTCTGAAGCGATTTGCAATAAAACGAGAGTGTATGGAGCGTCTGTCTAGCAAGGCAAAGTGTCTGACGCCAATCTAGCGAGGCAGAGTTTCTGGAGCGTCTGGGTAGCGAGGCAGAGTGTCTGGAGCGTCTAGCTAGCGTGGCAGATAGTCTGGAGCATCTAACTACCAATGCAAAGTGTCTGGAGCGTCTAGCTAGCGTGGCAGATAGTCTGGAGCATCTTACTTCCAAGGCAGAGTGTCTGGGGCGTCTAGCTAGCGAGGAAGAGTGTCTGAAACGTCTTGCTAGCAAAGCAGAGTGTCTAGAGCGTCTTGTTAGCGAGGCAGAGTGTCTGAAGCGTCTTTTTAGCGAGGCAGCGTGTCTGGAGCGTCTGGCTAGCATGGATGAGTGTCTGGAGCGTCTGGCAAGCAAAGCAGAGTGCCTGGAGCTTCTTGCTAGTGAGGCAAAGTGTCTGGAGCGAATTGCTAGCATGGCAGAGCTTCTGAAGAGTCTGGCTAGGAAGGCAGATAGTCTGGAGCGTCTTGCAAGCGAGGCAGAGTTTCTGGAGCGTTTTATTACCGAGGTAGAGTGTCTAAAGCGTCTTCCTAGCAAAGTAGAGTGTCTGTAGCTTCTGGCTAGCGTGGTAGAGTGTCTGGAGCGTCTGGCAAGCAAAGCAGAGTATCTGGAGCGTCAGGCATGCCAAACAGGGTGTCTGGAGCGTCTTGCTTCTAAGACAGAGTGTTTGGAGCGTCTGGCAAGCGAGACAGGGTGTCTGGAGCGTCTTGCTTCTAAGACAGAGTGTTTAGAGCGTCTAGCAAGTGAGGCAGAATGTCTGGAGCGTCTTGCTTCTAAGGCAGACTGTCTGGAGAGTCTGGCAAGCGGGGAAAAGTGTCTGGAGTGTCTTTTTACCGAGGCTTAGTGTCTAGAGCGACTAGCTAGCAAGACAGAGAGTCTGGAGCGTCTGGGTAGCGAGGCAGCGTGTCTGGAGCGCCTGGCTAGCGAGGCAGAGTGTCTGGAGCGTCTAGCTAGCGTAGCAGAGTGTCTGGAGCCTCTGGCTAGCGTGGCAGATAATCTGGAGCCACTGGCTAGCGTGGCAGATAGTCTGGAGCGTCTGGGTAGCGAGGCAGCGTGTCTGGAGCGCCTGGCTAGCGAGGTAGAGTGTCTGGAGGGTCTGGGTAGCAAGGCAGAGTGTCTGGAGCATCTAGCTAGCAAGGCAGAGAGTCTGGAGAGTCTAGCTAGCGTAGCAGAGTGTCTGAAACCTCTGGCTAGCGTGGCAGTAAGTCTGAAACGTCTGGCTGTCATGGCAGAGTGTCTGGAGCGGCTGGCTAGCGAGGCAGAGTGTCTAGAGCGTCTGGGTAGCGAGGCAGAGTGTCTGGAGCGCCTGGCTAGCGAGGCAGAGTGTCTGAAATCTCTGGCTAGCATGGCAGAGTGTCTGGAGCGGCTGGCTAGCGAGGCAGAGTGTCTGGAGATTTTGGGTAGCAAGGCAGAGTGTCTGGAGCGCCTGGCTAGCGAGGCAGAGTGTCTGGAGCGTCTTGCTAGCGTGGCAGAGTGTCTGGAGCCTCTGGCTAACGTGGCAGATAATCTGGAGCCACTGGCTAGCGTGGCAGATAGTCTGGAGCGTCTCAGTAGCAAGGCAAAGTGTCTGGAACGTCTAGGTAGCGAATCAGAGTGTCTGGAGCGTCTGGCTAGCGTGGCAGAGTGTCTGGAGCGTTTGGCTAGCGTGGCAGAAAGTCTGAAGCGTCTGGCTAGCATGGCAGAGTGTCTGGAGCCTCTGGCTAGCGTGGCAGATAGTCTGGAGCCACTGGCTAGCGTGGCATATAGTCTATAGCGTCTGGCTAGCATGGCAGAGTGTCTGGAGCGTCTAGCTAGCGAGGCAGAGTGTCTGAAGCGCCTGGCTAGCGAGGCAGAGTCTCTGGAGCGTCTGGATAGCGAGGCAAAGTGTCTGGAGCGTCTGGGTAGCGAGGCAGAGTGTCTGGAGCGCCTGGCAAGCGAGGCAGTTTGTGTCTTGAGCGTCTTGCTAGCGAGGCAGAAAGTCTGGAACGAAAGGCTAGCAAGGAAGAAGGTATGGAGCGCCTGGCTAGCGAGTCAGAGTGTTTTGAGTGCCTGGCAAGCGAGGCAGTGTGTCTGGAACGTCTGGCTAGCATGGCAGAGTGTCTGGAGCGCCTGGCTAGCGAGGCAGAGCTTCTGAAGCGCCTGGCTAGCGAGGCAGAGTGTCTGGAGCGTCTGGGTGGCAAGGCAAAGTGTCTGGAACGTCTGGGTAGCGAATCAGAGTGTCTGGAGCGTCTGGCTAGCGTAGCAAAGTGTCTGGAGCGTTTGGCTAGCGTGGCAGAGTGTCTAAAGCGGCTGGCTAGCAAAGCAGAGTGTCTGGAGCGTCTTGGGAGCGAGGGAAAGTGTCTGGAACGTCTGGGTAGCGAATCAGAGTGTCTGGAGCGTCTGGCTAGCGTGGCAGAGTGTCTGGAGCGTCTAGCTAGCGTGGCAGAGTGTCTGGAGCGTCTGAGTAGCGAACCAGAGTGTCTGGAATGCCTCGCTAGCGAGGCAGAGTGTCTGGAGCGTCTTAGTAGCGAGGCAGAGTGCCTGGAGCGTCTAGCTAGCGTGGCAGAGTGTCTGGATCAACTGGCTAGCGTGGCAGATAGTCTGAAGCGTCTAGGTAGCGAGGCAGAGTGTCTGGAGCGCCTGGCTAGCGAGGCAGAGTGTCTGGAGCGTCTGGGTAGCGAGGCAGAGTGTCTGGAGCGCCTAGCTAGCGGGGCAGAGTGTCTGGAGGGTCTGGGTAGCAAGGCAGAGTGTCTAGAGCGTCTAGCTAGCGTGGCAGAGTGTCTGGAGCGTCTAGCTAGCGTAGCAGAGTGTCTGAAATCTCTGGCTAGCATGGCAGAGTGTCTGGAGCGGCTGGCTAGGGAGGCAGAGTGTCTGGAGCGTCTGGGTAGCGAGGCAGAGTGTCTGGAGCGTCTGGATAGCGAGGCAGAGTGTCTGGAGCGCCTGGTTAGCGATGCAGAGTGTCTGGAGCGTCCAGCTAGCGTGGCAGAGTGTCTGGAGCCTCTGGCTAGCGTGGAAAATATTCTGGAGCCACTGGCTAGCGTGGCAGATAGTCTGGAGCGTCTGGGTAGCGAGGCAGAGTGTCTGGAGCGCCTGGCTAGCGAGGCAGAGTGTCTGAAGGGTCTAAGTAGCAAGGCAGAGTGTCTGGAGCTTCTAGCTAGCGTGGCAGAGTGTCTGGAGCGTCTAGCTAGCGTAGCAGAGTGTCTGAAATCTCTGGCTAGCATGGCAGAGTGTCTGGAGCGGCTGGCTAGGAAGGCAGAGTGTCTGGAGCGTCCTGGTAGCGAGCCAGAGTGTCTGGAGTGCCTGGCTAGCGAGGCAGAGTTTCTGGAGCTACTAAATAGCGAGGCAGAGTGCCTAGAGCGTCAAGCTAGCGTGGCAGAGTGTCTGGAGCCACTGGCTAGCGTAGCATAAAATATTAAAGCAAAGCGTCTGGAGCGCCTGGGTAGCGATGCAGAGTGTCTGGAGCTTTTTGCTAGTGAGGCAGAGTGTCTGCAGCGTCTGGCTAGCATGGCAGAGTGTCTGGAGCGTCTGGATAGTTAAGCAGAAATTCTGGAGCGTCTTGCTAGCGAGGCAGAGTGTCTGGAGCGTCTGACTAGCGTGGCAGAGTGTCTGGAGCGTCTTGCTAGCGAGGCAGAGTTTCTTGTGCGTGTTATTACCGAGGCAAAGTGTCTGAAGCGATTTGCAATAAAACGAGAGTGTATGGAGCGTCTGTCTAGCAAGGCAAAGTATCTGACGCCAATCTAGCGAGGCAGAGTTTCTGGAGCGTCTGGGTAGCGAGGCAGAGTGTCTGGAGCGTCTAGCTAGCGTGGCAGATAGTCTGGAGCATCTAACTACCAATGCAGAGTGTCTGGAGCGTCTAGCTAGCGTGGCAGATAGTCTGGATCATCTTACTTCCAAGGCAGAGTGTCTGGGGCGTCTAGCTAGCGAGGAAGAGTGTCTGAAACGTCTTGCTAGCAAAGCAGAGTGTCTAGAGCGTCTTTTTAGCGAGGCAGAGTGTCTGAAGCGTCTTTTTAGCGAGGCAGCGTGTCTGGAGCGTCTGGCTAGCATGGATGAGTGTCTGGAGCGTCTGGCAAGCAAAGCAGAGTGCCTGGAGCTTCTTGCTAGTGAGGCAAAGTGTCTGGAGCGAATTGCTAGCATGGCAGAGCTTCTGAAGAGTCTGGCTAGGAAGGCAGATAGTCTGGAGCGTCTTGCAAGCGAGGCAGAGTTTCTGGAGCGTTTTATTACCGAGGTAGAGTGTCTAAAGCGTCTTCCTAGCAAAGTAGAGTGTCTGTAGCTTCTGGCTAGCGTGGTAGAGTGTCTGGAGCGTCTGGCAAGCAAAGCAGAGTATCTGGAGCGTCAGGCATGCCAAACAGGGTGTCTGGAGCGTCTTGCTTCTAAGACAGAGTGTTTGGAGCGTCTCGCAAGCGAGACAGGGTGTCTGGAGCGTCTTGCTTCTAAGACAGAGTGTTTAGAGCGTCTAGCAAGTGAGGCAGAATGTCTGGAGCGTCTTGCTTCTAAGGCAGACTGTCTGGAGAGTCTGGCAAGCGGGGAAAAGTGTCTGGAGTGTCTTTTTACCGAGGCTTAGTGTCTAGAGCGACTAGCTAGCAAGACAGAGAGTCTGGAGCGTCTGGGTAGCGAGGCAGCGTGTCTGGAGCGCCTGGCTAGCGAGGCAGAGTGTCTGGAGGGTCTGGGTAGCAAGGCAGAGTGTCTGGAGCGTCTAGCTAGCGAGGCAGAGAGTCTGGAGAGTCTAGCTAGCGTAGCAGAGTGTCTGAAACCTCTGGCTCGCGTGGCAGTAAGTCTGAAACGTCGGGCTAGCATGGCAGAGTGTCTGGAGCGGCTGGCTAGCGTGGCAGAGTGTCTGGAGCGTCTAGCTAGCGTAGCAGAGTGTCTGGAGCCTCTGGCTAGCGTGGCAGATAATCTGGAGCCACTGGCTAGCGTGGCAGATAGTCTGGAGCGTCTGGGTAGCGAGGCAGCGTGTCTGGAGCGCCTGGCTAGCGAGGTAGAGTGTCTGGAGGGTCTGGGTAGCAAGGCAGAGTGTCTGGAGCATCTAGCTAGCGAGGCAGAGAGTCTGGAGAGTCTAGCTAGCGTAGCAGAGTGTCTGAAACCTCTGGCTAGCGTGGCAGTAAGTCTGAAACGTCTGGCTGTCATGGCAGAGTGTCTGGAGCGGCTGGCTAGCGAGGCAGAGTGTCTAGAGCGTCTGGGTAGCGAGGCAGAGTGTCTGGAGCGCCTGGCTAGCGAGGCAGAGTGTCTGGAGGGTCTTAGTAGCAAGGCAGAGTGTCTGGAGCGTCAAGATAGCGTGGCAGAGTGTCTGGAGCGTCTAGCTAGCGTAGCAGAGTGTCTGAAATCTCTGGCTAGCATGGCAGAGTGTCTGGAGCGGCTGGCTAGCGAGGCAGAGTGTCTGGAGATTTTGGGTAGCAAGGCAGAGTGTCTGGAGCGCCTGGCTAGCGAGGCAGAGTGTCTGGAGCGTCTTGCTAGCGTGGCAGAGTGTCTGGAGCCTCTGGCTAGCGTGGCAGATAATCTGGAGCCACTGGCTAGCGTGGCAGATAGTCTGGAGCGTCTGGGTAGCGAGGCAGCGTGTCTGGAGCGTCTTGCTAGCGAGGCAGAGTTTCTTGTGCGTGTTATTACCGAGGCAAAGTGTCTGAAGCGATTTGCAATAAAACAAGAGTGTATGGAGCGTCTGTCTAGCAAGGCAAAGTATCTGACGCCAATCTAGCGAGGCAGAGTTTCTGGAGCGTCTGGGTAGCGAGGCAGAGTGTCTGGAGCGTCTAGCTAGCGTGGCAGATAGTCTGGAGCATCTAACTACCAATGCAGAGTGTCTGGAGCGTCTAGCTAGCGTGGCAGATAGTCTGGATCATCTTACTTCCAAGGCAGAGTGTCTGGGGCGTCTAGCTAGCGAGGAAGAGTGTCTGAAACGTCTTGCTAGCAAAGCAGAGTGTCTAGAGCGTCTTTTTAGCGAGGCAGAGTGTCTGAAGCGTCTTTTTAGCGAGGCAGCGTGTCTGGAGCGTCTGGCTAGCATGGATGAGTGTCTGGAGCGTCTGGCAAGCAAAGCAGAGTGCCTGGAGCTTCTTGCTAGTGAGGCAAAGTGTCTGGAGCGAATTGCTAGCATGGCAGAGCTTCTGAAGAGTCTGGCTAGGAAGGCAGATAGTCTGGAGCGTCTTGCAAGCGAGGCAGAGTTTCTGGAGCGTTTTATTACCGAGGTAGAGTGTCTAAAGCGTCTTCCTAGCAAAGTAGAGTGTCTGTAGCTTCTGGCTAGCGTGGTAGAGTGTCTGGAGCGTCTGGCAAGCAAAGCAGAGTATCTGGAGCGTCAGGCATGCCAAACAGGGTGTCTGGAGCGTCTTGCTTCTAAGACAGAGTGTTTGGAGCGTCTGGCAAGCGAGACAGGGTGTCTGGAGCGTCTTGCTTCTAAGACAGAGTGTTTAGAGCGTCTAGCAAGTGAGGCAGAATGTCTGGAGCGTCTTGCTTCTAAGGCAGACTGTCTGGAGAGTCTGGCAAGCGGGGAAAAGTGTCTGGAGTGTCTTTTTACCGAGGCTTAGTGTCTAGAGCGACTAGCTAGCAAGACAGAGAAACTGGAGCGTCTGGGTAGCGAGGCAGCGTGTCTGGAGCGCCTGGCTAGCGAGGCAGAGTGTCTGGAGGGTCTGGGTAGCAAGGCAGAGTGTCTGGAGCGTCTAGCTAGCGAGGCAGAGAGTCTGGAGAGTCTAGCTAGCGTAGCAGAGTGTCTGAAACCTCTGGCTCGCGTGGCAGTAAGTCTGAAACGTCGGGCTAGCATGGCAGAGTGTCTGGAGCGGCTGGCTAGCGTGGCAGAGTGTCTGGAGCGTCTAGCTAGCGTAGCAGAGTGTCTGGAGCCTCTGGCTAGCGTGGCAGATAATCTGGAGCCACTGGCTAGCGTGGCAGATAGTCTGGAGCGTCTGGGTAGCGAGGCAGCGTGTCTGGAGCGCCTGGCTAGCGAGGTAGAGTGTCTGGAGGGTCTGGGTAGCAAGGCAGAGTGTCTGGAGCATCTAGCTAGCGAGGCAGAGAGTCTGGAGAGTCTAGCTAGCGTAGCAGAGTGTCTGAAACCTCTGGCTAGCGTGGCAGTAAGTCTGAAACGTCTGGCTGTCATGGCAGAGTGTCTGGAGCGGCTGGCTAGCGAGGCAGAGTGTCTAGAGCGTCTGGGTAGCGAGGCAGAGTGTCTGGAGCGCCTGGCTAGCGAGGCAGAGTGTCTGGAGGGTCTTAGTAGCAAGGCAGAGTGTCTGGAGCGTCAAGATAGCGTGGCAGAGTGTCTGGAGCGTCTAGCTAGCGTAGCAGAGTGTCTGAAATCTCTGGCTAGCATGGCAGAGTGTCTGGAGCGGCTGGCTAGCGAGGCAGAGTGTCTGGAGACTTTGGGTAGCAAGGCAGAGTGTCTGGAGCGCCTGGCTAGCGAGGCAGAGTGTCTGGAGCGTCTTGCTAGCGTTGCAGAGTGTCTGGAGCCTCTGGCTAGCGTGGCAGATAATCTGGAGCCACTGGCTAGCGTGGCAGATAGTCTGGAGCGTCTGGGTAGCGAGGCAGCGTGTCTGGAGCGCCTGGCTAGCGAGGCAGAGTGTCTGGAGGGTCTGAGTAGCAAGGCAGAGTGTCTGGAGCGTCTAGCTAGCGAAGCAGAGTGTCTGGTGTGTCTAAGTAGCGAGGCAAAGTGTCTGGAGCGTCTGGGTAGCGAATCAGAGTGTCTGGAGCGCCTGGCTAGCAAAGCAGAGGGTCTGGAGCGTCTGGATAGCAAGACAGAGTGTCTGGAGCGTCTAGCTAGCGTAGCAGAGTGTCTGGAGCGTCTGGGTAGCGAGGCAGAGTGTCTGGAGCGCCTGGGTAGCAAGACAGAGAGTCTGGAGCGTCTGGGTAGCGAGGCAGAGTGTCTGGAGCGCCTGGCTAGCGAGGCAGAGTGTCTGGAGCGTCTATTTATTTATTTATTTATTTATTATTTAAGTCTAGGAATTCCTACTCTGTTGTAATACAGAGGAATGTACAGACTATACTATATTATAAGATATAAAAATATGAAAAAAAAAAAAAAAATGAATAATAACTTCTTATGGAAATAGAAAAGGAAAAAATAATAATAATAATAATGCATGTCAATTATAATGGTAACAAATAATAAAAGCAGTGATCATAATAATATTAATAAGTGTAAAACTAGCTAGCATGGTAGAGTAACTGGAGCGTCTGAATAGCGAGGCAGAGTGTCTGGAGCGTCTGGCGAGCGTGGCTGAGTGTCTGGAGCGTCTTGCTAGCGTGGCAGAGTGTCTGGAGCCTATGACTAGCGTGGCGGATAGTCTATAGCGTCTGGCTAGCATGGTAGAGTGTCTGGAGCGTCTAGCTAGCGAGGCAGAGTGTCTAAAGCGCCTGGCTTGCGAGGCAGAGTCTCTTGAGCGTCTGGGTAGCGAGGCAGAGTGTCTGGAGCGTCTTGCTAGCGTGGCAGAGTGTCTGGAGCGTCTGGCTAGCGTGGCAGAGTGTCTGGAGCGTCTTGCTAGCGTGGCAGAGTGTTTTGAGCGCCTGGCAAGCGAGGCAGTGTGTCTGGAGCGTCTGGGTAGCAAGGCAGAGTACCTGGAGCGTCTGGCTAGCATGGCTGAGTGTCTGGACCGTCTAGCTAGCGAAACAGAGTGTCTAAAGTAACTTGCTGGCGAGGCAGAGTGCCTGGAGCGTCTGGGTAGCGAGGCAGAGTGTCTGGAGCGCCTAGCTAGCGAGGCAGAGTGTCTGGAGCATCTGGGTAGCGAGCCAGAGTGTCTGGAGCGCCTGGCTGGCGAGGCAGTGTGTCTGGAGCGTCTAGCTAGCATGGTAGAGTAACTGGAGCGTCTTGCTAGCGTGGCAGAGTGTCTGGAGCCTATGGCTAGCGTGGCAGATAGTCTAGGGCGTCTAGTTAGCATGGCAGAGTGTCTAGAGCGTCTGGCTAGCGAGGCAGAGTCTCCGGAGCGTCTGGGTAGCGAGGCAAAGTGTCTGGATCGTCTGGCTAGCGTGGCAGAGTTTCTGGAGCGTCTGGGTAGCGAGGCAGAGTCTCCGGAGCGTCTGGGTAGCGAGGCAAAGTGTCTGGATCGTCTGGCTAGCGTGGCAGAGTTTCTGGAGCGTCTGGGTAGCGAGGCAGAGTGTCTGGAGCGCCTGGCTAGCGGGGCAGAGTGTCTGGAGGGTCTGGGTAGCAAGGCAGAGTGTCTGGAGCGTCTAGCTAGCGTGGCAGAGTGTCTGGAGCGTCTAGCTAGCGTAGCAGAGTGTCTGAAATCTCTGGCTAGCATGGCAGAGTGTCTGGAGCGGCTGGCTAGGGAGGCAGAGTGTCTGGAGCGTCTGGGTAGCGAGGCAGAGTGTCTGGAGCGACTGGATAGCGAGGCAGAGTGTCTGGAGCGCCTGGTTAGCGATGCAGAGTGTCTGGAGCGTCTTGCTAGCGTGGCAGAGTGTCTGGAGCCTCTGGCTAGCGTGGCAAATATTCTGGAGCCACAGGCTAGCGTGGCAGATAGTCTGGAGCGTCTGGGTAGCGAGGCAGAGTGTCTGGAGCGCCTAGCTAGCGAGGCAGAGTGTCTGGAGGGTCTAAGTAGCAAGGCAGAGTGTCTGGAGCTTCTAGCTAGCGTGGCAGAGTGTCTGGAGCGTCTAGCTAGCGTAGCAGAGTGTCTGAAATCTCTGGCTAGCATGGCAGAGTGTCTGGAGGGTCTGGGTAGCAAGGCAGAGTGTCTGGAGCGGCTGGCTAGCGTGGCAGAGTGTCTGGAGCGTCTAGCTAGCGTAGCAGAGTGTCTGGAGCCTCTGGCTAGCGTGGCAGATAATCTGGAGCCACTGGCTAGCGTGGCAGATAGTCTGGAGCGTCTGGGTAGCGAGGCAGCGTGTCTGGAGCGCCTGGCTAGCGAGGTAGAGTGTCTGGAGGGTCTGGGTAGCAAGGCAGAGTGTCTGGAGCATCTAGCTAGCGAGGCAGAGAGTCTGGAGAGTCTAGCTAGCGTAGCAGAGTGTCTGAAACCTCTGGCTAGCGTGGCAGTAAGTCTGAAACGTCTGGCTATCATGGCAGAGTGTCTGGAGCGGCTGGCTAGCGAGGCAGAGTGTCTAGAGCGTCTGGGTAGCGAGGCAGAGTGTCTGGAGCGCCTGGCTAGCGAGGCAGAGTGTCTGGAGGGTCTTAGTAGCAAGGCAGAGTGTCTGGAGCGTCAAGATAGCGTGGCAGAGTGTCTGGAGCGTCTAGCTAGCGTAGCAGAGTGTCTGAAATCTCTGGCTAGTATGGCAGAGTGTCTGGAGCGGCTGGCTAGCGAGGCAGAGTGTCTGGAGATTTTGGGTAGCAAGGCAGAGTGTCTGGAGCGCCTGGCTAGCGAGGCAGAGTGTCTGGAGCGTCTTGCTAGCGTGGCAGAGTGTCTGGAGCCTCTGGCTAGCGTGGCAGATAATCTGGAGCCACTGGCTAGCGTGGCAGATAGTCTGGAGCGTCTGGGTAGCGAGGCAGCGTGTCTGGAGCGCCTGGCTAGCGAGGCAGAGTGTCTGGAGGGTCTGAGTAGCAAGGCAGAGTGTCTGGAGCGTCTAGCTAGCGAAGCAGAGTGTCTGGTGTGTCTAAGTAGCGAGGCAAAGTGTCTGGAGCGT
Source organism: Protonemura montana (assembly GCA_947568835.1). Lineage (NCBI taxonomy): Eukaryota > Metazoa > Arthropoda > Insecta > Plecoptera > Nemouridae > Protonemura > Protonemura montana. Next base: position 259,991 of record CANOQG010000001.1, on the reverse strand, counting down.
CTGGGTAGCGAATCAGAGTGTCTGGAGCGCCTGGCTAGCAAAGCAGAGGGTCTGGAGCGTCTGGATAGCAAGACAGAGTGTCTGGAGCGTCTAGCTAGCGTAGCAGAGTGTCTGGAGCGTCTGGGTAGCGAGGCAGAGTGTCTGGAGCGCCTGGGTAGCAAGACAGAGAGTCTGGAGCGTCTGGGTAGCGAGGCAGAGTGTCTGGAGCGCCTGGCTAGCGAGGCAGAGTGTCTGGAGCGTCTAGCTAGCATGGTAGAGTAACTGGAGCGTCTGACTAGCGAGGCAGAGTGTCTGGAGCGTCTGGCGAGCGTGGCTGAGTGTCTGGAGCGTCTTGCTAGCGTGGCAGAGTGTCTGGAGCCTATGGCTAGCGTGGCGGATAGTCTATAGCGTCTGGCTAGCATGGTAGAGTGTCTGGAGCGTCTAGCTAGCGAGGCAGAGTGTCTAAAGCGCCTGGCTAGCGAGGCAGAGTCTCTTGAGCGTCTGGGTAGCGAGGCAGAGTGTCTGGCGCGCCTGGCTAGCGAGGCAGAGTGTCTGGAGGGTCTGAGTAGCAAGGCAGAGTGTCTGGAGCGTCTAGCTAGCGAAGCAGAGTGTCTGGTGTGTCTAAGTAGCGAGGCAAAGTGTCTGGAGCGTCTGGGTAGCGAATCAGAGTGTCTGGAGCGCCTGGCTAGCAAAGCAGAGGGTCTGGAGCGTCTGGATAGCAAGACAGAGTGTCTGGAGCGTCTAGCTAGCGTAGCAGAGTGTCTGGAGCGTCTGGGTAGCGAGGCAGAGTGTCTGGAGCGCCTGGGTAGCAAGACAGAGAGTCTGGAGCGTCTGGGTAGCGAGGCAGAGTGTCTGGAGCGCCTGGCTAGCGAGGCAGAGTGTCTGGAGCGTCTAGCTAGCATGGTAGAGTAACTGGAGCGTCTGACTAGCGAGGCAGAGTGTCTGGAGCGTCTGGCGAGCGTGGCTGAGTGTCTGGAGCGTCTTGCTAGCGTGGCAGAGTGTCTGGAGCCTATGGCTAGCGTGGCGGATAGTCTATAGCGTCTGGCTAGCATGGTAGAGTGTCTGGAGCGTCTAGCTAGCGAGGCAGAGTGTCTAAAGCGCCTGGCTAGCGAGGCAGAGTCTCTTGAGCGTCTGGGTAGCGAGGCAGAGTGTCTGGAGCGTCTTGCTAGCGTGGCAGAGTGTCTGGAGCGTCTGGCTAGCGTGGCAGAGTGTCTGGAGCGTCTTGCTAGCGTGGCAGAGTGTTTTGAGCGCCTGGCAAGCGAGGCAGTGTGTCTGGAGCGTCTGGGTAGCAAGGCAGAGTACCTGGAGCGTCTGGCTAGCATGGCTGAGTGTCTGGACCGTCTAGCTAGCGAAACAGAGTGTCTAAAGTAACTTGCTGGCGAGGCAGAGTGCCTGGAGCGTCTGGGTAGCGAGGCAGAGTGTCTGGAGCGCCTAGCTAGCGAGGCAGAGTGTGGAGCATCTGGGTAGCGAGCCAGAGTGTCTGGAGCGCCTGGCTGGCGAGGCAGTGTGTCTGGAGCGTCTAGCTAGCATGGTAGAGTAACTGGAGCGTCTTGCTAGCGTGGCAGAGTGTCTGGAGCCTATGGCTAGCGTGGCAGATAGTCTAGGGCGTCTGGTTAGCATGGCAGAGTGTCTAGAGCGTCTGGCTAGCGAGGCAGAGTCTCCGGAGCGTCTGGGTAGCGAGGCAAAGTGTCTGGAGCGGCTGGCTAGCGTGGCAGAGTGTCTGGAGCGTCTAGCTAGCGTAGCAGAGTGTCTGGAGCCTCTGGCTAGCGTGGCAGATAATCTGGAGCCACTGGCTAGCGTGGCAGATAGTCTGGAGCGTCTGGGTAGCGAGGCAGCGTGTCTGGAGCGCCTGGCTAGCGAGGTAGAGTGTCTGGAGGGTCTGGGTAGCAAGGCAGAGTGTCTGGAGCATCTAGCTAGCGAGGCAGAGAGTCTGGAGAGTCTAGCTAGCGTAGCAGAGTGTCTGAAACCTCTGGCTAGCGTGGCAGTAAGTCTGAAACGTCTGGCTATCATGGCAGAGTGTCTGGAGCGGCTGGCTAGCGAGGCAGAGTGTCTAGAGCGTCTGGGTAGCGAGGCAGAGTGTCTGGAGCGCCTGGCTAGCGAGGCAGAGTGTCTGGAGGGTCTTAGTAGCAAGGCAGAGTGTCTGGAGCGTCAAGATAGCGTGGCAGAGTGTCTGGAGCGTCTAGCTAGCGTAGCAGAGTGTCTGAAATCTCTGGCTAGTATGGCAGAGTGTCTGGAGCGGCTGGCTAGCGAGGCAGAGTGTCTGGAGATTTTGGGTAGCAAGGCAGAGTGTCTGGAGCGCCTGGCTAGCGAGGCAGAGTGTCTGGAGCGTCTTGCTAGCGTGGCAGAGTGTCTGGAGCCTCTGGCTAGCGTGGCAGATAATCTGGAGCCACTGGCTAGCGTGGCAGATAGTCTGGAGCGTCTGGGTAGCGAGGCAGCGTGTCTGGAGCGCCTGGCTAGCGAGGCAGAGTGTCTGGAGGGTCTGAGTAGCAAGGCAGAGTGTCTGGAGCGTCTAGCTAGCGAAGCAGAGTGTCTGGTGTGTCTAAGTAGCGAGGCAAAGTGTCTGGAGCGTCTGGGTAGCGAATCAGAGTGTCTGGAGCGCCTGGCTAGCAAAGCAGAGGGTCTGGAGCGTCTGGATAGCAAGACAGAGTGTCTGGAGCGTCTAGCTAGCGTAGCAGAGTGTCTGGAGCGTCTGGGTAGCGAGGCAGAGTGTCTGGAGCGCCTGGGTAGCAAGACAGAGAGTCTGGAGCGTCTGGGTAGCGAGGCAGAGTGTCTGGAGCGCCTGGCTAGCGAGGCAGAGTGTCTGGAGCGTCTAGCTAGCATGGTAGAGTAACTGGAGCGTCTGACTAGCGAGGCAGAGTGTCTGGAGCGTCTGGCGAGCGTGGCTGAGTGTCTGGAGCGTCTTGCTAGCGTGGCAGAGTGTCTGGAGCCTATGGCTAGCGTGGCGGATAGTCTATAGCGTCTGGCTAGCATGGTAGAGTGTCTGGAGCGTCTAGCTAGCGAGGCAGAGTGTCTAAAGCGCCTGGCTAGCGAGGCAGAGTCTCTTGAGCGTCTGGGTAGCGAGGCAGAGTGTCTGGCGCGCCTGGCTAGCGAGGCAGAGTGTCTGGAGGGTCTGAGTAGCAAGGCAGAGTGTCTGGAGCGTCTAGCTAGCGAAGCAGAGTGTCTGGTGTGTCTAAGTAGCGAGGCAAAGTGTCTGGAGCGTCTGGGTAGCGAATCAGAGTGTCTGGAGCGCCTGGCTAGCAAAGCAGAGGGTCTGGAGCGTCTGGATAGCAAGACAGAGTGTCTGGAGCGTCTAGCTAGCGTAGCAGAGTGTCTGGAGCGTCTGGGTAGCGAGGCAGAGTGTCTGGAGCGCCTGGGTAGCAAGACAGAGAGTCTGGAGCGTCTGGGTAGCGAGGCAGAGTGTCTGGAGCGCCTGGCTAGCGAGGCAGAGTGTCTGGAGCGTCTAGCTAGCATGGTAGAGTAACTGGAGCGTCTGACTAGCGAGGCAGAGTGTCTGGAGCGTCTGGCGAGCGTGGCTGAGTGTCTGGAGCGTCTTGCTAGCGTGGCAGAGTGTCTGGAGCCTATGGCTAGCGTGGCGGATAGTCTATAGCGTCTGGCTAGCATGGTAGAGTGTCTGGAGCGTCTAGCTAGCGAGGCAGAGTGTCTAAAGCGCCTGGCTAGCGAGGCAGAGTCTCTTGAGCGTCTGGGTAGCGAGGCAGAGTGTCTGGAGCGTCTTGCTAGCGTGGCAGAGTGTCTGGAGCGTCTGGCTAGCGTGGCAGAGTGTCTGGAGCGTCTTGCTAGCGTGGCAGAGTGTTTTGAGCGCCTGGCAAGCGAGGCAGTGTGTCTGGAGCGTCTGGGTAGCAAGGCAGAGTACCTGGAGCGTCTGGCTAGCATGGCTGAGTGTCTGGACCGTCTAGCTAGCGAAACAGAGTGTCTAAAGTAACTTGCTGGCGAGGCAGAGTGCCTGGAGCGTCTGGGTGGCGAGGCAGAGTGTCTGGAGCGCCTAGCTAGCGAGGCAGAGTGTGGAGCATCTGGGTAGCGAGCCAGAGTGTCTGGAGCGCCTGGCTGGCGAGGCAGTGTGTCTGGAGCGTCTAGCTAGCATGGTAGAGTAACTGGAGCGTCTTGCTAGCGTGGCAGAGTGTCTGGAGCCTATGGCTAGCGTGGCAGATAGTCTAGGGCGTCTGGTTAGCATGGCAGAGTGTCTAGAGCGTCTGGCTAGCGAGGCAGAGTCTCCGGAGCGTCTGGGTAGCGAGGCAAAGTGTCTGGATCGTCTGGCTAGCGTGGCAGAGTTTCTGGAGCGTCTGGCTAGCGTGGCAGAGTCTCCGGAGCGTCTGGGTAGCGAGGCAAAGTGTCTGGATCGTCTGGCTAGCGTGGCAGAGTTTCTGGAGCGTCTGGGTAGCGAGGCAGAGTGTCTGGAGCGCCTGGCTAGCGGGGCAGAGTGTCTGGAGGGTCTGGGTAGCAAGGCAGAGTGTCTGGAGCGTCTAGCTAGCGTGGCAGAGTGTCTGGAGCGTCTAGCTAGCGTAGCAGAGTGTCTGAAATCTCTGGCTAGCATGGCAGAGTGTCTGGAGCGGCTGGCTAGGGAGGCAGAGTGTCTGGAGCGTCTGGGTAGCGAGGCAGAGTGTCTGGAGCGTCTGGATAGCGAGGCAGAGTGTCTGGAGCGCCTGGTTAGCGATGCAGAGTGTCTGGAGCGTCTTGCTAGCGTGGCAGAGTGTCTGGAGCCTCTGGCTAGCGTGGCAAATATTCTGGAGCCACAGGCTAGCGTGGCAGATAGTCTGGAGCGTCTGGGTAGCGAGGCAGAGTGTCTGGAGCGCCTGGCTAGCGAGGCAGAGTGTCTGGAGGGTCTAAGTAGCAAGGCAGAGTGTCTGGAGCTTCTAGCTAGCGTGGCAGAGTGTCTGGAGCGTCTAGCTAGCGTAGCAGATTGTCTGAAATCTCTGGCTAGCATGGCAGAGTGTCTGGAGGGTCTGCGTAGCAAGGCAGAGTGTCTGGAGCGGCTGGCTAGGGAGGCAGAGTGTCTGGAGCGTCTGGGTAGCGAGGCAGAGTGTCTGGAGCGTCTCAATAGCGAGGCAGAGTGTCTGGAGCGCCTGGTTAGCGATGCAGAGTGTCTGGAGCGTCTTGCTAGCGTGGCAGAGTGTCTGGAGCCTCTGGCTAGCGTGGCAAATATTCTGGAGCCACTGGCTAGCGTGGCAGATAGTCTGGAGCGTCTGGGTAGCGAGGCAGAGTGTCTGGAGCGCCTGGCTAGCGAGGCAGAGTGTCTGGAGGGTCTAAGTAGCAAGGCAGAGTGTCTGGAGCTTCTAGCTAGCGTAACAGAGTGTCTGGAGCGTCTAGCTAGCGTAGCAGAGTGTCTGAAATCTCTGGCTAGCATGGCAGAGTGTCTGGAGCGGCTGGCTAGGGAGGCAGAGTGTCTGGAGCGTCTGGGTAGCGAGGCAGAGTGTCTGGAGCGTCTGGATAGCGAGGCAGAGTGTCTGGAGCGCCTGGTTAGCGATGCAGAGTGTCTTAAGCGTCTAGCTAGCGTGGCAGAGTGTCTGGAGCCTCTGGCTAGCGTGGCAAATATTCTGGAGCCACTGGCTAGCGTGGCAGGTAGTCTGGAGCGTCTGGGTAGCGAGGCAGAGTGTCTGGAGCGCCTGGCTAGCGAGGCAGAGTGTCTGGAGGGTCTAAGTAGCAAGGCAGAGTGTCTGGAGCTTCTAGCTAGCGTGGCAGAGTGTCTGGAGCGTCTATCTAGCGTAGCAGAGTGTCTGAAATCTCTGGCTAGCATGGCAGAGTGTCTGGAGCGGCTGGCTAGGAAGGCAGAGTGTCTGGAGCGTCCTGGTAGCGAGGTAGAGTGTCTGGAGGGTGTGGGTAGCTAGGCAGAGTGTCTGGAGCATCTAGCTAGCGAGGCAGAGAGTCTGAAGAGTCTAGCTAGCGTAGCAGAGTGTCTGAAACCTCTGGCTAGCGTGGCAGTAAGTCTGAAACGTCTGGCTGGCATGGCAGAGTGTCTGGAGCGGCTGGCTAGCGAGGCAGAGTGTCTAGAGCGTCTGGGTAGCGAGGCAGAGTGTCTGGAGCGCCTGGCTAGCGAGGCAGAGTGTCTGGAGGGTCTTAGTAGCAAGGCAGAGTGTCTGGAGCGTCAAGATAGCGTGGCAGAGTGTCTGGAGCGTCTAGCTAGCGTAGCAGAGTGTCTGAAATCTCTGGCTAGCATGGCAGAGTGTCTGGAGCGGCTGGCTAGCGAGGCAGAGTGTCTGGAGATTTTGGGTAGCAAGGCAGAGTGTCTGGAGCGCCTGGCTAGCGAGGCAGAGTGTCTGGAGCGTCTTGCTAGCGTGGCAGAGTGTCTGGAGCCTCTGGCTAGCGTGGCAGATAATCTGGAGCCACTGGCTAGCGTGGCAGATAGTCTGGAGCGTCTGGGTAGCGAGGCAGCGTGTCTGGAGCGCCTGGCTAGCGAGGCAGAGTGTCTGGAGGGTCTGGGTAGCAAGGCAGAGTGTCTGGAGCGTCTAGCTAGCGAAGCAGAGTGTCTGGAGCGTCTAGCTAGCGTAGCAGAGTGTCTGGAGCGTCTGGGTAGCGAGGCAGAGTTTCTGGAGCGCCTGGGTAGCAAGACAGAGAGTCTGGAGCGTCTGGGTAGCAAGGCAGAGTGTCTGGAGCGCCTGGCTAGCGAGGCAGAGTGTCTGGAGCGTCTAGCTAGCATGGTAGAGTAACTGGAGCGTCTGAATAGCGAGGCAGAGTGTCTGGAGCGTCTGGCGAGCGTGGCAGAGTGTCTGGAGCGTCTTGCTAGCGTGGCAGAGTGTCTGGAGCCTATGGCTAGCGTGGCGGATAGTCTATAGCGTCTGGCTAGCATGGTAGAGTGTCTGGAGCGTCTAGCTAGCGAGGCAGAGTGTCTAAAGCGCCTGGCTAGCAAAGCAGAGTCTCTTGAGCGTCTGGGTAGCGAGGCAGAGTGTCTGGAGCGTCCTGCTAGCGTGGCAGAGTGTCTGGAGCGTCTGGCTAGCGTGGCAGAGTGTCTGGAGCGTCTTGCTAGCGTATCAGAGTGTTTTGAGCGCCTGGCAAGCGAGGCAGTGTGTCTGGAGCGTCTGGGTAGCAAGGCAGAGTACCTGGAGCGTCTGGCTAGCATGGCTGAGTGTCTGGACCGTCTAGCTAGCGAAACAGAGTGTCTAAAGTAACTTGCTGGCGAGGCAGAGTGCCTGGAGCGTCTGGGTAGCAAGGCAGAGTGTCTGGAGCATCTAGCTAGCGAGGCAGAGAGTCTGGAGAGTCTAGCTAGCGTAGCAGAGTGTCTGAAACCTCTGGCTAGCGTGGCAGTAAGTCTGAAACGTCTGGCTATCATGGCAGAGTGTCTGGAGCGGCTGGCTAGCGAGGCAGAGTGTCTAGAGCGTCTGGGTAGCGAGGCAGAGTGTCTGGAGCGCCTGGCTAGCGAGGCAGAGTGTCTGGAGGGTCTTAGTAGCAAGGCAGAGTGTCTGGAGCGTCAAGATAGCGTGGCAGAGTGTCTGGAGCGTCTAGCTAGCGTAGCAGAGTGTCTGAAATCTCTGGCTAGTATGGCAGAGTGTCTGGAGCGGCTGGCTAGCGAGGCAGAGTGTCTGGAGATTTTGGGTAGCAAGGCAGAGTGTCTGGAGCGCCTGGCTAGCGAGGCAGAGTGTCTGGAGCGTCTTGCTAGCGTGGCAGAGTGTCTGGAGCCTCTGGCTAGCGTGGCAGATAATCTGGAGCCACTGGCTAGCGTGGCAGATAGTCTGGAGCGTCTGGGTAGCGAGGCAGCGTGTCTGGAGCGCCTGGCTAGCGAGGCAGAGTGTCTGGAGGGTCTGAGTAGCAAGGCAGAGTGTCTGGAGCGTCTAGCTAGCGAAGCAGAGTGTCTGGTGTGTCTAAGTAGCGAGGCAAAGTGTCTGGAGCGTCTGGGTAGCGAATCAGAGTGTCTGGAGCGCCTGGCTAGCAAAGCAGAGGGTCTGGAGCGTCTGGATAGCAAGACAGAGTGTCTGGAGCGTCTAGCTAGCGTAGCAGAGTGTCTGGAGCGTCTGGGTAGCGAGGCAGAGTGTCTGGAGCGCCTGGGTAGCAAGACAGAGAGTCTGGAGCGTCTGGGTAGCGAGGCAGAGTGTCTGGAGCGCCTGGCTAGCGAGGCAGAGTGTCTGGAGCGTCTAGCTAGCATGGTAGAGTAACTGGAGCGTCTGACTAGCGAGGCAGAGTGTCTGGAGCGTCTGGCGAGCGTGGCTGAGTGTCTGGAGCGTCTTGCTAGCGTGGCAGAGTGTCTGGAGCCTATGGCTAGCGTGGCGGATAGTCTATAGCGTCTGGCTAGCATGGTAGAGTGTCTGGAGCGTCTAGCTAGCGAGGCAGAGTGTCTAAAGCGCCTGGCTAGCGAGGCAGAGTCTCTTGAGCGTCTGGGTAGCGAGGCAGAGTGTCTGGCGCGCCTGGCTAGCGAGGCAGAGTGTCTGGAGGGTCTGAGTAGCAAGGCAGAGTGTCTGGAGCGTCTAGCTAGCGAAGCAGAGTGTCTGGTGTGTCTAAGTAGCGAGGCAAAGTGTCTGGAGCGTCTGGGTAGCGAATCAGAGTGTCTGGAGCGCCTGGCTAGCAAAGCAGAGGGTCTGGAGCGTCTGGATAGCAAGACAGAGTGTCTGGAGCGTCTAGCTAGCGTAGCAGAGTGTCTGGAGCGTCTGGGTAGCGAGGCAGAGTGTCTGGAGCGCCTGGGTAGCAAGACAGAGAGTCTGGAGCGTCTGGGTAGCGAGGCAGAGTGTCTGGAGCGCCTGGCTAGCGAGGCAGAGTGTCTGGAGCGTCTAGCTAGCATGGTAGAGTAACTGGAGCGTCTGACTAGCGAGGCAGAGTGTCTGGAGCGTCTGGCGAGCGTGGCTGAGTGTCTGGAGCGTCTTGCTAGCGTGGCAGAGTGTCTGGAGCCTATGGCTAGCGTGGCGGATAGTCTATAGCGTCTGGCTAGCATGGTAGAGTGTCTGGAGCGTCTAGCTAGCGAGGCAGAGTGTCTAAAGCGCCTGGCTAGCGAGGCAGAGTCTCTTGAGCGTCTGGGTAGCGAGGCAGAGTGTCTGGAGCGTCTTGCTAGCGTGGCAGAGTGTCTGGAGCGTCTGGCTAGCGTGGCAGAGTGTCTGGAGCGTCTTGCTAGCGTGGCAGAGTGTTTTGAGCGCCTGGCAAGCGAGGCAGTGTGTCTGGAGCGTCTGGGTAGCAAGGCAGAGTACCTGGAGCGTCTGGCTAGCATGGCTGAGTGTCTGGACCGTCTAGCTAGCGAAACAGAGTGTCTAAAGTAACTTGCTGGCGAGGCAGAGTGCCTGGAGCGTCTGGGTGGCGAGGCAGAGTGTCTGGAGCGCCTAGCTAGCGAGGCAGAGTGTGGAGCATCTGGGTAGCGAGCCAGAGTGTCTGGAGCGCCTGGCTGGCGAGGCAGTGTGTCTGGAGCGTCTAGCTAGCATGGTAGAGTAACTGGAGCGTCTTGCTAGCGTGGCAGAGTGTCTGGAGCCTATGGCTAGCGTGGCAGATAGTCTAGGGCGTCTGGTTAGCATGGCAGAGTGTCTAGAGCGTCTGGCTAGCGAGGCAGAGTCTCCGGAGCGTCTGGGTAGCGAGGCAAAGTGTCTGGATCGTCTGGCTAGCGTGGCAGAGTTTCTGGAGCGTCTGGCTAGCGTGGCAGAGTCTCCGGAGCGTCTGGGTAGCGAGGCAAAGTGTCTGGATCGTCTGGCTAGCGTGGCAGAGTTTCTGGAGCGTCTGGGTAGCGAGGCAGAGTGTCTGGAGCGCCTGGCTAGCGGGGCAGAGTGTCTGGAGGGTCTGGGTAGCAAGGCAGAGTGTCTGGAGCGTCTAGCTAGCGTGGCAGAGTGTCTGGAGCGTCTAGCTAGCGTAGCAGAGTGTCTGAAATCTCTGGCTAGCATGGCAGAGTGTCTGGAGCGGCTGGCTAGGGAGGCAGAGTGTCTGGAGCGTCTGGGTAGCGAGGCAGAGTGTCTGGAGCGTCTGGATAGCGAGGCAGAGTGTCTGGAGCGCCTGGTTAGCGATGCAGAGTGTCTGGAGCGTCTTGCTAGCGTGGCAGAGTGTCTGGAGCCTCTGGCTAGCGTGGCAAATATTCTGGAGCCACAGGCTAGCGTGGCAGATAGTCTGGAGCGTCTGGGTAGCGAGGCAGAGTGTCTGGAGCGCCTGGCTAGCGAGGCAGAGTGTCTGGAGGGTCTAAGTAGCAAGGCAGAGTGTCTGGAGCTTCTAGCTAGCGTGGCAGAGTGTCTGGAGCGTCTAGCTAGCGTAGCAGATTGTCTGAAATCTCTGGCTAGCATGGCAGAGTGTCTGGAGGGTCTGGGTAGCAAGGCAGAGTGTCTGGAGCGGCTGGCTAGGGAGGCAGAGTGTCTGGAGCGTCTGGGTAGCGAGGCAGAGTGTCTGGAGCGTCTCAATAGCGAGGCAGAGTGTCTGGAGCGCCTGGTTAGCGATGCAGAGTGTCTGGAGCGTCTTGCTAGCGTGGCAGAGTGTCTGGAGCCTCTGGCTAGCGTGGCAAATATTCTGGAGCCACTGGCTAGCGTGGCAGATAGTCTGGAGCGTCTGGGTAGCGAGGCAGAGTGTCTGGAGCGCCTGGCTAGCGAGGCAGAGTGTCTGGAGGGTCTAAGTAGCAAGGCAGAGTGTCTGGAGCTTCTAGCTAGCGTAACAGAGTGTCTGGAGCGTCTAGCTAGCGTAGCAGAGTGTCTGAAATCTCTGGCTAGCATGGCAGAGTGTCTGGAGCGGCTGGCTAGGGAGGCAGAGTGTCTGGAGCGTCTGGGTAGCGAGGCAGAGTGTCTGGAGCGTCTGGATAGCGAGGCAGAGTGTCTGGAGCGCCTGGTTAGCGATGCAGAGTGTCTTAAGCGTCTAGCTAGCGTGGCAGAGTGTCTGGAGCCTCTGGCTAGCGTGGCAAATATTCTGGAGCCACTGGCTAGCGTGGCAGGTAGTCTGGAGCGTCTGGGTAGCGAGGCAGAGTGTCTGGAGCGCCTGGCTAGCGAGGCAGAGTGTCTGGAGGGTCTAAGTAGCAAGGCAGAGTGTCTGGAGCTTCTAGCTAGCGTGGCAGAGTGTCTGGAGCGTCTATCTAGCGTAGCAGAGTGTCTGAAATCTCTGGCTAGCATGGCAGAGTGTCTGGAGCGGCTGGCTAGGAAGGCAGAGTGTCTGGAGCGTCCTGGTAGCGAGGTAGAGTGTCTGGAGGGTGTGGGTAGCTAGGCAGAGTGTCTGGAGCATCTAGCTAGCGAGGCAGAGAGTCTGAAGAGTCTAGCTAGCGTAGCAGAGTGTCTGAAACCTCTGGCTAGCGTGGCAGTAAGTCTGAAACGTCTGGCTGGCATGGCAGAGTGTCTGGAGCGGCTGGCTAGCGAGGCAGAGTGTCTAGAGCGTCTGGGTAGCGAGGCAGAGTGTCTGGAGCGCCTGGCTAGCGAGGCAGAGTGTCTGGAGGGTCTTAGTAGCAAGGCAGAGTGTCTGGAGCGTCAAGATAGCGTGGCAGAGTGTCTGGAGCGTCTAGCTAGCGTAGCAGAGTGTCTGAAATCTCTGGCTAGCATGGCAGAGTGTCTGGAGCGGCTGGCTAGCGAGGCAGAGTGTCTGGAGATTTTGGGTAGCAAGGCAGAGTGTCTGGAGCGCCTGGCTAGCGAGGCAGAGTGTCTGGAGCGTCTTGCTAGCGTGGCAGAGTGTCTGGAGCCTCTGGCTAGCGTGGCAGATAATCTGGAGCCACTGGCTAGCGTGGCAGATAGTCTGGAGCGTCTGGGTAGCGAGGCAGCGTGTCTGGAGCGCCTGGCTAGCGAGGCAGAGTGTCTGGAGGGTCTGGGTAGCAAGGCAGAGTGTCTGGAGCGTCTAGCTAGCGAAGCAGAGTGTCTGGAGCGTCTAGCTAGCGTAGCAGAGTGTCTGGAGCGTCTGGGTAGCGAGGCAGAGTTTCTGGAGCGCCTGGGTAGCAAGACAGAGAGTCTGGAGCGTCTGGGTAGCAAGGCAGAGTGTCTGGAGCGCCTGGCTAGCGAGGCAGAGTGTCTGGAGCGTCTAGCTAGCATGGTAGAGTAACTGGAGCGTCTGAATAGCGAGGCAGAGTGTCTGGAGCGTCTGGCGAGCGTGGCTGAGTGTCTGGAGCGTCTTGCTAGCGTGGCAGAGTGTCTGGAGCCTATGGCTAGCGTGGCGGATAGTCTATAGCGTCTGGCTAGCATGGTAGAGTGTCTGGAGCGTCTAGCTAGCGAGGCAGAGTGTCTAAAGCGCCTGGCTAGCAAAGCAGAGTCTCTTGAGCGTCTGGGTAGCGAGGCAGAGTGTCTGGAGCGTCCTGCTAGCGTGGCAGAGTGTCTGGAGCGTCTGGCTAGCGTGGCAGAGTGTCTGGAGCGTCTTGCTAGCGTGGCAGAGTGTTTTGAGCGCCTGGCAAGCGAGGCAGTGTGTCTGGAGCGTCTGGGTAGCAAGGCAGAGTACCTGGAGCGTCTGGCTAGCATGGCTGAGTGTCTGGACCGTCTAGCTAGCGAAACAGAGTGTCTAAAGTAACTTGCTGGCGAGGCAGAGTGCCTGGAGCGTCTGGGTAGCGAGGCAGAGTGTCTGGAGCGCCTAGCTAGCGAGGCAGAGTGTCTGGAGCGTCTGGGTAGCGAGCCAGAGTGTCTGGAGCGCCTGGCTGGCGAGGCAGTGTGTCTGGAGCGTCTAGCTAGCATGGTAGAGTAACTGGAGCTTCTTGCTAGCGTGGCAGAGTGTCTGGAGCCTATGGCTAGCGTGGCAGATAGTCTAGGGCGTCTGGTTAGCATGGCAGAGTGTCTAGAGCGTCTAGCTAGCGAGGCAGAGTGTCTTGAGCGTCTGGCTAGCGAGGCAGAATCTCCGGAGCGTCTGGGTAGCGAGGCAAAGTGTCTGGATCGTCTGGCTAGCGTGGCAGAGTTTCTGGAGCGTCTGGGTAGCGAGGCAGAGTGTCTGTAGTGCCTGGCTAGCGGGGCAGAGTGTCTGGAGGGTCTGGGTAGCAAGGCAGAGTGTCTGGAGCGTCTAGCTAGCTTGGCAGAGTGTCTGGAGCGTCTAGCTAGCGTAGCAGAGTGTCTGAAATCTCTGGCTAGCATGGCAGAGTGTCTGGAGCGGCTGGCTAGGGAGGCAGAGTGTCTGGAGCGTCTGGGTAGCGAGGCAGAGTGTCTGGAGCGTCTGGATAGCGAGGCAGAGTGTCTGGAGCGCCTGGTTAGCGATGCAGAGTGTCTGAAGCGTCTAGCTAGCGTGGCAGAGTGTCTGGAGCCTCTGGCTAGCGTGGCAAATATTCTGGAGCCACTGGCTAGCGTGGCAGATAGTCTGGAGCGTCTGGGTAGCGAGGCAGAGTGTCTGGAGCGCCTGGCTAGCGAGGCAGAGTGTCTGGAGGGTCTAAGTAGCAAGGCAGAGTGTCTGGAGCTTCTAGCTAGCGTGGCAGAGTGTCTGGAGCGTCTAGCTAGCGTAGCAGAGTGTCTGAAATCTCTGGCTAGCATGGCAGAGTGACTGGAGCGGCTGGCTAGGAAGGCAGAGTGTCTGAAGCGTCCTGGTAGCGAGCCAGAGTGTCTGGAGTGCCTGGCTAGCGAGGCAGAGTTTCTGGAGCGTCTAAATAGCGAGGCAGAGTGCCTGGAGCGTCAAGCTAGCGTGGCAGAGTGTCTGGAGCCACTGGCTAGCGTAGCAGAGTGTTTAAAGCATTAAAATATTAAAGAAAAGCGTCTGGAGCGCCTGGGTAGCGATGCAGAGTGTCTGGAGCTTTTTGCTAGTGAGGCAGAGTGTCTGCAGCGTCTGGCTAGCATGGCAGAGTGTCTGGAGCGTCTGGATAGTTAAGCAGAAATTCTGGAGCTTCTTGCTAGCGAGGCAGAGTGTCTGGAGCGTCTGACTAGCGTGGCAGAGTGTCTGGAGCGTCTTGCTAGCGAGGCAGAGTTTCTTGAGCCTATGGCTTGCGTGGCGGATAGTCTATAGCGTCTGGCTAGCATAGTAGAGTGTCTGGAGCGTCTAGCTAGCGAGGCAGAGTGTCAAAAGCGATTTGCAATAAAACGAGAGTGTATGGAGCGTCTGTCTAGCAAGGCAAAGTGCCTGACGCCAATCTAGCGAGGCAGAGTTTCTGGAGCGTCTGGGTAGCGAGGCAGAGTGTCTGGAGCGTCTAGCTAGCGTGGCAGATAGTCTGGAGCATCTAACTACCAAGGCAGAGTGTCTGGGGCGTCTAGCTAGCGTGGCAGATAGTCTGGAGCATCTTACTACCAAGGCAGAGTGTCTGGAGCGTCTAGCTAGCGTGGCAGATAGTCTGGAGCATCTTACTACCAAGGCAGAGTGTCTGGGGCGTCTAGCTAGCGAGGAAGAGTGTCTGAAACGTCTTGCTAGCAAAGCAGAGTGTCTAGAGCGTCTTGTTAGCGAGGCAGAGTGTCTGAAGCGTCTTTTTAGCGAGGCAGCGTGTCTGGAGCGTCTGGCTAGCATGGATGAGTGTCTGGAGCGTCTGGCAAGCAAAGCAGAGTGCCTGGAGCTTCTTGCTAGTGAGGCAAAGTGTCTGGAGCGAATTGCTAGCATGGCAGAGCTTTTGAAGAGTCTGGCTAGGAAGGCAGATAGTCTGGAGCGTCTTGCAAGCGAGGCAGAGTTTCTGGAGCGTTTTATTACCGAGGTAGAGTGTCTAAAGCGTCTTCCTAGCAAAGTAGAGTGTCTGTAGCTTCTGGCTAGCGTGGTAGAGTGTCTGGAGCGTCTGGCAAGCAAAGCAGAGTATCTGGAGCGTCAGGCATGCCAAACAGGGTGTCTGGAGCGTCTTGCTTCTAAGACAGAGTGTTTGGAGCGTCTGGCAAGCGAGACAGGGTGTCTGGAGCGTCTTGCTTCTAAGACAGAGTGTTTAGAGCGTCTAGCAAGTGAGGCAGAATGTCTGGAGCGTCTTGCTTCTAAGGCAGACTGTCTGGAGAGTCTGGCAAGCGGGAAAAAGTGTCTGGAGTGTCTTTTTACCGAGGCTTAGTGTCTAGAGCGACTAGCTAGCAAGACAGAGAGTCTGGAGCGTCTGGGTAGCAAGACAGAGTGTCTGGAGCGTCTAGCTAGCGAAGCAGAGTGTCTGGAGCGTCTGGGTAGCAAGACAGAGTGTCTGGAGCGTCTAGCTAGCGTAGCAGAGTGTCTGGGGCGTCTGGGTAGCGAGGCAGAGTGTCTGGAGCGCCTAACTAGCGAGGCAGAGTGTCTGGAGAGTCTAGCTAGCATGGTAGAGTAACTGGAGCGTCTGAATAGCGAGGCAGAGTGTCTGGAGCGTCCGGCGAGCGTAGCTGAGTGTCTGGAGCGTCTTGCTAGCGTGGCAGAGTGTCTGGAGCCTATGGCTAGCGTGGCGGATAGTCTATAGCGTCTGGCTAGCATGGTAGAGTGTCTGGAGCGTCTAGCTAGCGAGGCAGAGTGTCTAAAGCGCCTGGCTAGCGAGGCAGAGTCTCTTGAGCGTCTGGGTAGCGAGGCAGAGTGTCTGGAGCGTCTGGGTAGCAAGGCAGAGTACCTGGAGCCTCTGGCTAGCATGGCTGAGTGTCTGGACCGTCTAGCTAGCGAAACAGATTGTCTAAAGTAACTTGCTGGCGAGGCAGAGTGCCTGGAGCGTCTGGGTAGCGAGGCAGAGTGTCTGGAGCGCCTGGCTAGCGAGGCGGAGTGTCTGGAGCGTCTGGCTAGCGATGCAGTGTGTCTGGAGCGTCTAGCTAGCGTGGTAGAGTGTCTGGAGCGTCTGGGTAGCGAGGCAGAGTGTCTGGAGCGCCTAGCTAGCGAGGCAGAGTGTCTGGAGCGTCTGGGTAGCGAGCCAGAGTGTCTGGAGCGCCTGGCTGGCGAGGCAGTGTGTCTGGAGCGTCTAGCTAGCATGGTAGAGTAACTGGAGCTTCTTGCTAGCGTGGCAGAGTGTCTGGAGCCTATGGCTAGCGTGGCAGATAGTCTAGGGCGTCTGGTTAGCATGGCAGAGTGTCTAGAGCGTCTAGCTAGCGAGGCAGAGTGTCTTGAGCGTCTGGCTAGCGAGGCAGAATCTCCGGAGCGTCTGGGTAGCGAGGCAAAGTGTCTGGATCGTCTGGCTAGCGTGGCAGAGTTTCTGGAGCGTCTGGGTAGCGAGGCAGAGTGTCTGGAGCGCCTGGCTAGCGGGGCAGAGTGTCTGGAGGGTCTGGGTAGCAAGGCAGAGTGTCTGGAGCGTCTAGCTAGCTTGGCAGAGTGTCTGGAGCGTCTAGCTAGCGTAGCAGAGTGTCTGAAATCTCTGGCTAGCATGGCAGAGTGTCTGGAGCGGCTGGCTAGGGAGGCAGAGTGTCTGGAGCGTCTGGGTAGCGAGGCAGAGTGTCTGGAGCGTCTGGATAGCGAGGCAGAGTGTCTGGAGCGCCTGGTTAGCGATGCAGAGTGTCTGAAGCGTCTAGCTAGCGTGGCAGAGTGTCTGGAGCCTCTGGCTAGCGTGGCAAATATTCTGGAGCCACTGGCTAGCGTGGCAGATAGTCTGGAGCGTCTGGGTAGCGAGGCAGAGTGTCTGGAGCGCCTGGCTAGCGAGGCAGAGTGTCTGGAGGGTCTAAGTAGCAAGGCAGAGTGTCTGGAGCTTCTAGCTAGCGTGGCAGAGTGTCTGGAGCGTCTAGCTAGCGTAGCAGAGTGTCTGAAATCTCTGGCTAGCATGGCAGAGTGACTGGAGCGGCTGGCTAGGAAGGCAGAGTGTCTGAAGCGTCCTGGTAGCGAGCCAGAGTGTCTGGAGTGCCTGGCTAGCGAGGCAGAGTTTCTGGAGCGTCTAAATAGCGAGGCAGAGTGCCTGGAGCGTCAAGCTAGCGTGGCAGAGTGTCTGGAGCCACTGGCTAGCGTAGCAGAGTGTTTAAAGCATTAAAATATTAAAGAAAAGCGTCTGGAGCGCCTGGGTAGCTATGCAGAGTGTCTGGAGCTTTTTGCTAGTGAGGCAGAGTGTCTGCAGCGTCTGGCTAGCATGGCAGAGTGTCTGGAGCGTCTGGATAGTTAAGCAGAAATTCTGGAGCGTCTTGCTAGCGAGGCGGAGTGTCTGGAGCGTCTGACTAGCGTGGCAGAGTGTCTGGAGCGTCTTGCTAGCGAGGCAGAGTTTCTTGAGCCTATGGCTTGCGTGGCGGATAGTCTATAGCGTCTGGCTAGCATAGTAGAGTGTCTGGAGCGTCTAGCTAGCGAGGCAGAGTGTCAAAAGCGATTTGCAATAAAACGAGAGTGTATGGAGCGTCTGTCTAGCAAGGCAAAGTGCCTGACGCCAATCTAGCGAGGCAGAGTTTCTGGAGCGTCTGGGTAGCGAGGCAGAGTGTCTGGAGCGTCTAGCTAGCGTGGCAGATAGTCTGGAGCATCTAACTACCAAGGCAGAGTGTCTGGGGCGTCTAGCTAGCGTGGCAGATAGTCTGGAGCATCTTACTACCAAGGCAGAGTGTCTGGAGCGTCTAGCTAGCGTGGCAGATAGTCTGGAGCATCTTACTACCAAGGCAGAGTGTCTGGGGCGTCTAGCTAGCGAGGAAGAGTGTCTGAAACGTCTTGCTAGCAAAGCAGAGTGTCTAGAGCGTCTTGTTAGCGAGGCAGAGTGTCTGAAGCGTCTTTTTAGCGAGGCAGCGTGTCTGGAGCGTCTGGCTAGCATGGATGAGTGTCTGGAGCGTCTGGCAAGCAAAGCAGAGTGCCTGGAGCTTCTTGCTAGTGAGGCAAAGTGTCTGGAGCGAATTGCTAGCATGGCAGAGCTTTTGAAGAGTCTGGCTAGGAAGGCAGATAGTCTGGAGCGTCTTGCAAGCGAGGCAGAGTTTCTGGAGCGTTTTATTACCGAGGTAGAGTGTCTAAAGCGTCTTCCTAGCAAAGTAGAGTGTCTGTAGCTTCTGGCTAGCGTGGTAGAGTGTCTGGAGCGTCTGGCAAGCAAAGCAGAGTATCTGGAGCGTCAGGCATGCCAAACAGGGTGTCTGGAGCGTCTTGCTTCTAAGACAGAGTGTTTGGAGCGTCTGGCAAGCGAGACAGGGTGTCTGGAGCGTCTTGCTTCTAAGACAGAGTGTTTAGAGCGTCTAGCAAGTGAGGCAGAATGTCTGGAGCGTCTTGCTTCTAAGGCAGACTGTCTGGAGAGTCTGGCAAGCGGGAAAAAGTGTCTGGAGTGTCTTTTTACCGAGGCTTAGTGTCTAGAGCGACTAGCTAGCAAGACAGAGAGTCTGGAGCGTCTGGGTAGCAAGACAGAGTGTCTGGAGCGTCTAGCTAGCGAAGCAGAGTGTCTGGAGCGTCTGGGTAGCAAGACAGAGTGTCTGGAGCGTCTAGCTAGCGTAGCAGAGTGTCTGGGGCGTCTGGGTAGCGAGGCAGAGTGTCTGGAGCGCCTAACTAGCGAGGCAGAGTGTCTGGAGAGTCTAGCTAGCATGGTAGAGTAACTGGAGCGTCTGAATAGCGAGGCAGAGTGTCTGGAGCGTCCGGCGAGCGTAGCTGAGTGTCTGGAGCGTCTTGCTAGCGTGGCAGAGTGTCTGGAGCCTATGGCTAGCGTGGCGGATAGTCTATAGCGTCTGGCTAGCATGGTAGAGTGTCTGGAGCGTCTAGCTAGCGAGGCAGAGTGTCTAAAGCGCCTGGCTAGCGAGGCAGAGTCTCTTGAGCGTCTGGGTAGCGAGGCAGAGTGTCTGGAGCGTCTGGGTAGCAAGGCAGAGTACCTGGAGCCTCTGGCTAGCATGGCTGAGTGTCTGGACCGTCTAGCTAGCGAAACAGATTGTCTAAAGTAACTTGCTGGCGAGGCAGAGTGCCTGGAGCGTCTGGGTAGCGAGGCAGAGTGTCTGGAGCGCCTGGCTAGCGAGGCGGAGTGTCTGGAGCGTCTGGCTAGCGATGCAGTGTGTCTGGAGCGTCTAGCTAGCGTGGTAGAGTGTCTGGAGCGTCTGGGTAGCGAGGCAGAGTGTCTGGAGCGCCTAGCTAGCGAGGCAGAGTGTCTGGAGCGTCTGGGTAGCGAGCCAGAGTGTCTGGAGCGCCTGGCTGGCGAGGCAGTGTGTCTGGAGCGTCTAGCTAGCATGGTAGAGTAACTGGAGCTTCTTGCTAGCGTGGCAGAGTGTCTGGAGCCTATGGCTAGCGTGGCAGATAGTCTAGGGCGTCTGGTTAGCATGGCAGAGTGTCTAGAGCGTCTAGCTAGCGAGGCAGAGTGTCTTGAGCGTCTGGCTAGCGAGGCAGAATCTCCGGAGCGTCTGGGTAGCGAGGCAAAGTGTCTGGATCGTCTGGCTAGCGTGGCAGAGTTTCTGGAGCGTCTGGGTAGCGAGGCAGAGTGTCTGGAGCGCCTGGCTAGCGGGGCAGAGTGTCTGGAGGGTCTGGGTAGCAAGGCAGAGTGTCTGGAGCGTCTAGCTAGCTTGGCAGAGTGTCTGGAGCGTCTAGCTAGCGTAGCAGAGTGTCTGAAATCTCTGGCTAGCATGGCAGAGTGTCTGGAGCGGCTGGCTAGGGAGGCAGAGTGTCTGGAGCGTCTGGGTAGCGAGGCAGAGTGTCTGGAGCGTCTGGATAGCGAGGCAGAGTGTCTGGAGCGCCTGGTTAGCGATGCAGAGTGTCTGAAGCGTCTAGCTAGCGTGGCAGAGTGTCTGGAGCCTCTGGCTAGCGTGGCAAATATTCTGGAGCCACTGGCTAGCGTGGCAGATAGTCTGGAGCGTCTGGGTAGCGAGGCAGAGTGTCTGGAGCGCCTGGCTAGCGAGGCAGAGTGTCTGGAGGGTCTAAGTAGCAAGGCAGAGTGTCTGGAGCTTCTAGCTAGCGTGGCAGAGTGTCTGGAGCGTCTAGCTAGCGTAGCAGAGTGTCTGAAATCTCTGGCTAGCATGGCAGAGTGACTGGAGCGGCTGGCTAGGAAGGCAGAGTGTCTGAAGCGTCCTGGTAGCGAGCCAGAGTGTCTGGAGTGCCTGGCTAGCGAGGCAGAGTTTCTGGAGCGTCTAAATAGCGAGGCAGAGTGCCTGGAGCGTCAAGCTAGCGTGGCAGAGTGTCTGGAGCCACTGGCTAGCGTAGCAGAGTGTTTAAAGCATTAAAATATTAAAGAAAAGCGTCTGGAGCGCCTGGGTAGCTATGCAGAGTGTCTGGAGCTTTTTGCTAGTGAGGCAGAGTGTCTGCAGCGTCTGGCTAGCATGGCAGAGTGTCTGGAGCGTCTGGATAGTTAAGCAGAAATTCTGGAGCGTCTTGCTAGCGAGGCAGAGTGTCTGGAGCGTCTGACTAGCGTGGCAGAGTGTCTGGAGCGTCTTGCTAGCGAGGCAGAGTTTCTTGAGCCTATGGCTTGCGTGGCGGATAGTCTATAGCGTCTGGCTAGCATAGTAGAGTGTCTGGAGCGTCTAGCTAGCGAGGCAGAGTGTCAAAAGCGATTTGCAATAAAACGAGAGTGTATGGAGCGTCTGTCTAGCAAGGCAAAGTGCCTGACGCCAATCTAGCGAGGCAGAGTTTCTGGAGCGTCTGGGTAGCGAGGCAGAGTGTCTGGAGCGTCTAGCTAGCGTGGCAGATAGTCTGGAGCATCTAACTACCAAGGCAGAGTGTCTGGGGCGTCTAGCTAGCGTGGCAGATAGTCTGGAGCATCTTACTACCAAGGCAGAGTGTCTGGAGCGTCTAGCTAGCGTGGCAGATAGTCTGGAGCATCTTACTACCAAGGCAGAGTGTCTGGGGCGTCTAGCTAGCGAGGAAGAGTGTCTGAAACGTCTTGCTAGCAAAGCAGAGTGTCTAGAGCGTCTTGTTAGCGAGGCAGAGTGTCTGAAGCGTCTTTTTAGCGAGGCAGCGTGTCTGGAGCGTCTGGCTAGCATGGATGTGTGTCTGGAGCGTCTGGCAAGCAAAGCAGAGTGCCTGGAGCTTCTTGCTAGTGAGGCAAAGTGTCTGGAGCGAATTGCTAGCATGGCAGAGCTTTTGAAGAGTCTGGCTAGGAAGGCAGATAGTCTGGAGCGTCTTGCAAGCGAGGCAGAGTTTCTGGAGCGTTTTATTACCGAGGTAGAGTGTCTAAAGCGTCTTCCTAGCAAAGTAGAGTGTCTGTAGCTTCTGGCTAGCGTGGTAGAGTGTCTGGAGCGTCTGGCAAGCAAAGCAGAGTATCTGGAGCGTCAGGCATGCCAAACAGGGTGTCTGGAGCGTCTTGCTTCTAAGACAGAGTGTTTGGAGCGTCTGGCAAGCGAGACAGGGTGTCTGGAGCGTCTTGCTTCTAAGACAGAGTGTTTAGAGCGTCTAGCAAGTGAGGCAGAATGTCTGGAGCGTCTTGCTTCTAAGGCAGACTGTCTGGAGAGTCTGGCAAGCGGGAAAAAGTGTCTGGAGTGTCTTTTTACCGAGGCTTAGTGTCTAGAGCGACTAGCTAGCAAGACAGAGAGTCTGGAGCGTCTGGGTAGCAAGACAGAGTGTCTGGAGCGTCTAGCTAGCGAAGCAGAGTGTCTGGAGCGTCTGGGTAGCAAGACAGAGTGTCTGGAGCGTCTAGCTAGCGTAGCAGAGTGTCTGGGGCGTCTGGGTAGCGAGGCAGAGTGTCTGGAGCGCCTAACTAGCGAGGCAGAGTGTCTGGAGAGTCTAGCTAGCATGGTAGAGTAACTGGAGCGTCTGAATAGCGAGGCAGAGTGTCTGGAGCGTCCGGCGAGCGTAGCTGAGTGTCTGGAGCGTCTTGCTAGCGTGGCAGAGTGTCTGGAGCCTATGGCTAGCGTGGCGGATAGTCTATAGCGTCTGGCTAGCATGGTAGAGTGTCTGGAGCGTCTAGCTAGCGAGGCAGAGTGTCTAAAGCGCCTGGCTAGCGAGGCAGAGTCTCTTGAGCGTCTGGGTAGCGAGGCAGAGTGTCTGGAGCGTCTGGGTAGCAAGGCAGAGTACCTGGAGCGTCTGGCTAGCATGGCTGAGTGTCTGGACCGTCTAGCTAGCGAAACAGATTGTCTAAAGTAACTTGCTGGCGAGGCAGAGTGCCTGGAGCGTCTGGGTAGCGAGGCAGAGTGTCTGGAGCGCCTGGCTAGCGAGGCGGAGTGTCTGGAGCGTCTGGCTAGCGATGCAGTGTGTCTGGAGCGTCTAGCTAGCGTGGTAGAGTGTCTGGAGCGTCTGGCAAGCAAAGCAGAGTATCTGGAGCGTCAGGCATGCCAAACAGGGTGTCTGGAGCGTCTTGCTTCTAAGACAGAGTGTTTGGAGCGTCTGGCAAGCGAGACAGGGTGTCTGGAGCGTCTGGCGAGCGTGGCTGAGTGTCTGGAGCCTATGGCTAGCGTGGCGGATAGTCTGGAGCGTCTGGCTAGCGTGGCAGATAGTCTGGAGCGTCTGGGTAGCGAGGCAGAGTGTCTGGAGCGCCTGGTTAGCGATGCAGAGTGTCTGGAGCGTCTTGCTAGCGTGGCAGAGTGTCTGGAGCCTCTGGCTAGCGTGGCAAATATTCTGGAGCCACAGGCTAGCGTGGCAGATAGTCTGGAGCGTCTGGGTAGCGAGGCAGAGTGTCTGGAGCGCCTGGCTAGCGAGGCAGAGTGTCTGGAGGGTCTAAGTAGCAAGGCAGAGTGTCTTGAGCTTCTAGCTAGCTTGGCAGAGTGTCTGGAGCGTCTAGCTAGCGTAGCAGAGTGTCTGAAATCTCTGGCTAGCATGGCAGAGTGTCTGGAGGGTCTGGGTAGCAAGGCAGAGTGTCTGGAGCGGCTGGCTAGGGAGGCAGAGTGTCTGGAGCGTCTGGGTAGCGAGGCAGAGTGTCTGGAGCGTCTCAATAGCGAGGCAGAGTGTCTGGAGCGCCTGGTTAGCGATGCAGAGTGTCTGGAGCGTCTTGCTAGCGTGGCAGAGTGTCTGGAGCCTCTGGCTAGCGTGGCAAATATTCTGGAGCCACTGGCTAGCGTGGCAGATAGTCTGGAGCGTCTGGGTAGTGAGGCAGAGTGTCTGGAGCGCCTGGCTAGCGAGGCAGAGTGTCTGGAGGGTCTAAGTAGCAAGGCAGAGTGTCTGGAGCTTCTAGCTAGCGTAACAGAGTGTCTGGAGCGTCTAGCTAGCGTAGCAGAGTGTCTGAAATCTCTGGCTAGCATGGCAGAGTGTCTGGAGCGGCTGGCTAGGGAGGCAGAGTGTCTGGAGCGTCTGGGTAGCGAGGCAGAGTGTCTGGAGCGTCTGGATAGCGAGGCAGAGTGTCTGGAGCGCCTGGTTAGCGATGCAGAGTGTCTGGAGCGTCTATCTAGCGTGACAGAGTGTCTGGAGCCTCTGGCTAGCGTGGCAAATATTCTGGAGCCACTGGCTAGCGTGGCAGGTAGTCTGGAGCGTCTGGGTAGCGAGGCAGAGTGTCTGGAGCGCCTGGCTAGCGAGGCAGAGTGTCTGGAGGGTCTAAGTAGCAAGGCAGAGTGTCTGGAGCTTTTAGCTAGCGTGGCAGAGTGTCTGGAGCGTCTATCTAGCGTAGCAGAGTGTCTGAAATCTCTGGCTAGCATGGCAGAGTGTCTGGAGCGGCTGGCTAGGAAGGCAGAGTGTCTGGAGCGTCCTGGTAGCGAGCCAGAGTGTCTGGAGTGCCTAGCTAGCGAGGCAGAGTTTCTGGAGCGTCTAAATAGCGAGGCAGAGTGCCTGGAGCGTCAAGCTAGCGTGGCAGAGTGTCTGGAGCCACTGGCTAGCGAAACAGAGTGTTTAAAGCATTAAAATATTAAAGCAAAGCGTCTGGAGCGCCTGGGTAGCGATGCAGAGTGTCTGGAGCTTTTTGCTAGTGAGGCAGAGTGTCTGCAGCGTCTGGCTAGCATGGCAGAGTGTGTGGAGCGTCTGGATAGTTAAGCAGAAATTCTGGAGCGTCTTGCTAGCGAGGCAGAGTGTCTGGAGCGTCTGACTAGCGTGGCAGAGTGTCTGGAGCGTCTTGCTAGCGTGGCAGTAAGTCTGAAACGTCTGGCTAGCATGGCAGAGTATCTGGAGCGGCTGGCTAGCGTGGCAGAGTGTCTGGAGCGTCTAGCTAGCGTAGCAGAGTGTCTGGAGCCTCTGGCTAGCGTGGCAGATAATCTGGAGCCACTGGCTAGCGTGGCAGATAGTCTGGAGCGTCTGGGTAGCGAGGCAGCGTGTCTGGAGCGCCTGACTAGCGAGGTAGAGTGTCTGGAGGGTGTGGGTAGCTAGGCAGAGTGTCTGGAGCATCTAGCTAGCGAGGCAGAGAGTCTGGAGAGTCTAGCTAGCGTAGCAGAGTGTCTGAAACCTCTGGCTAGCGTGGCAGTAAGTCTGAAACGTCTGGCTGGCATGGCAGAGTGTCTGGAGCGGCTGGCTAGCGAGGCAGAGTGTCTAGAGCGTCTGGGTAGCGAGGCAGAGTGTCTGGAGCGCCTGGCTAGCGAGGCAGAGTGTCTGGAGGGTCTTAGTAGCAAGGCAGAGTGTCTGGAGCGTCAAGATAGCGTGGCAGAGTGTCTGGAGCGTCTAGCTAGCGTAGCAGAGTGTCTGAAATCTCTGGCTAGCATGGCAGAGTGTCTGGAGCGGCTGGCTAGCGAGGCAGAGTGTCTGGAGATTT
Source organism: Protonemura montana (assembly GCA_947568835.1). Taxonomy (NCBI): domain Eukaryota; kingdom Metazoa; phylum Arthropoda; class Insecta; order Plecoptera; family Nemouridae; genus Protonemura; species Protonemura montana. Next base: position 235,912 of record CANOQG010000001.1, on the reverse strand, counting down.
TGGGTAGCAAGGCAGAGTGTCTGGAGCGCCTGGCTAGCGAGGCAGAGTGTCTGGAGCGTCTTGCTAGCGTGGCAGAGTGTCTGGAGCCTCTGGCTAGCGTGGCAGATAATCTGGAGCCACTGGCTAGCGTGGCAGATAGTCTGGAGCGTCTGGGTAGCGAGGCAGCGTGTCTGGAGCGCCTGGCTAGCGAGGCAGAGTGTCTGGAGGGTCTGGGTAGCAAGGCAGAGTGTCTGGAGCGTCTAGCTAGCGAAGCAGAGTGTCTGGAGCGTCTAGCTAGCGTAGCAGAGTGTCTGGAGCGTCTGGGTAGCGAGGCAGAGTTTCTGGAGCGCCTGGGTAGCAAGACAGAGAGTCTGGAGCGTCTGGGTAGCGAGGCAGAGTGTCTGGAGCGCCTGGCTAGCGAGGCAGAGTGTCTGGAGCGTCTAGCTAGCATGGTAGAGTAACTGGAGCGTCTGAATAGCGAGGCAGAGTGTCTGGAGCGTCTGGCGAGCGTGGCTGAGTGTCTGGAGCGTCTTGCTAGCGTGGCAGAGTGTCTGGAGCCTATGGCTAGCGTGGCGGATAGTCTATAGCGTCTGGCTAGCATGGTAGAGTGTCTGGAGCGTCTAGCTAGCGAGGCAGAGTGTCTAAAGCGTCTAGCTAGCGAGGCAGAGTGTCTAAAGCGCCTGGCTAGCGAGGCAGAGTCTCTTGAGCGTCTGGGTAGCGAGGCAGAGTGTCTGGAGCGTCTTGCTAGCGTGGCAGAGTGTCTGGAGCGTCTGGCTAGCGTGGCAGAGTGTCTGGAGCGTCTTGCTAGCGTGGCAGAGTGTTTTGAGCGCCTGGCAAGCGAGGCAGTGTGTCTGGAGCGTCTGGGTAGCAAGGCAGAGTACCTGGAGCGTCTGGCTAGCATGGCTGAGTGTCTGGACCGTCTAGCTAGCGAAACAGAGTGTCTAAAGTAACTTGCTGGCGAGGCAGAGTGCCTGGAGCGTCTGGGTAGCGAGGCAGAGTGTCTGGAGCGCCTAGCTAGCGAGGCAGAGTGTCTGGAGCGTCTGGGTAGCGAGCCAGAGTGTCTGGAGCGCCTGGCTGGCGAGGCAGTGTGTCTGGAGCGTCTAGCTAGCATGGTAGAGTAACTGGAGCTTCTTGCTAGCGTGGCAGAGTGTCTGGAGCCTATGGCTAGCGTGGCAGATAGTCTAGGGCGTCTGGTTAGCATGGCAGAGTGTCTAGAGCGTCTAGCTAGCGAGGCAGAGTGTCTTGAGCGTCTGGCTAGCGAGGCAGAATCTCCGGAGCGTCTGGGTAGCGAGGCAAAGTGTCTGGATCGTCTGGCTAGCGTGGCAGAGTTTCTGGAGCGTCTGGGTAGCGAGGCAGCGTGTCTGGAGCGCCTGGCTAGCGAGGCAGAGTGTCTGGAGGGTCTGGGTAGCAAGGCAGAGTGTCTGGAGCGTCTAGCTAGCGAAGCAGAGTGTCTGGAGCGTCTAGCTAGCGTAGCAGAGTGTCTGGAGCGTCTGGGTAGCGAGGCAGAGTTTCTGGAGCGCCTGGGTAGCAAGACAGAGAGTCTGGAGCGTCTGGGTATCGAGGCAGAGTGTCTGGAGCGCCTGGCTAGCGAGGCAGAGTGTCTGGAGCGTCTAGCTATCATGGTAGAGTAACTGGAGCGTCTGAATAGCGAGGCAGAGTGTCTGGAGCGTCTGGCGAGCGTGGCTGAGTGTCTGGAGCGTCTTGCTAGCGTGGCAGAGTGTCTGGAGCCTATGGCTAGCGTGGCGGATAGTCTATAGCGTCTGGCTAGCATGGTAGAGTGTCTGGAGCGTCTAGCTAGCGAGGCAGAGTGTCTAAAGCGCCTGGCTAGCGAGGCAGAGTCTCTTGAGCGTCTGGGTAGCGAGGCAGAGTGTCTGGAGCGTCTTGCTAGCGTGGCAGAGTGTCTGGAGCGTCTGGCTAGCGTGGCAGAGTGTCTGGAGCGTCTTGCTAGCGTGGCAGAGTGTTTTGAGCGCCTGGCAAGCGAGGCAGTGTGTCTGGAGCGTCTGGGTAGCAAGGCAGAGTACCTGGAGCGTCTGGCTAGCATGGCTGAGTGTCTGGACCGTCTAGCTAGCGAAACAGAGTGTCTAAAGTAACTTGCTGGCGAGGCAGAGTGCCTGGAGCGTCTGGGTAGCGAGGCAGAGTGTCTGGAGCGCCTAGCTAGCGAGGCAGAGTGTCTGGAGCGTCTGGGTAGCGAGCCAGAGTGTCTGGAGCGCCTGGCTGGCGAGGCAGTGTGTCTGGAGCGTCTAGCTAGCATGGTAGAGTAACTGGAGCTTCTTGCTAGCGTGGCAGAGTGTCTGGAGCCTATGGCTAGCGTGGCAGATAGTCTAGGGCTTCTGGTTAGCATGGCAGAGTGTCTAGAGCGTCTAGCTAGCGAGGCAGAGTGTCTTGAGCGTCTGGCTAGCGAGGCAGAATCTCCGGAGCGTCTGGGTAGCGAGGCAAAGTGTCTGGATCGTCTGGCTAGCGTGGCAGAGTTTCTGGAGCGTCTGGGTAGCGAGGCAGAGTGTCTGGAGCGCCTGGCTAGCGGGGCAGAGTGTCTGGAGGGTCTGGGTAGCAAGGCAGAGTGTCTGGAGCGTCTAGCTAGCGTGGCAGAGTGTCTGGAGCGTCTAGCTAGCGTAGCAGAGTGTCTGAAATCTCTGGCTAGCATGGCAGAGTGTCTGGAGCGGCTGGCTAGGAAGGCAGAGTGTCTGGAGCGTCTGGGTAGCGAGGCAGAGTGTCTGGAGCGTCTGGATAGCGAGGCAGAGTGTCTGGAGCGCCTGGTTAGCGATGCAGAGTGTCTGAAGCGTCTAGCTAGCGTGGCAGAGTGTCTGGAGCCTCTGGCTAGCGTGGCAAATATTCTGGAGCCACTGGCTAGCGTGGCAGATAGTCTGGAGCGTCTGGGTAGCGAGGCAGAGTGTCTGGAGCGCCTGGCTAGCGAGGCAGAGTGTCCGGAGGGTCTAAGTAGCAAGGCAGAGTGTCTGGAGCTTCTAGCTAGCGTGGCAGAGTGTCTGGAGCGTCAAGCTAGCGTAGCAGAGTGTCTGAAATCTCTGGCTAGCATGGCAGAGTGACTGGAGCGGCTGGCTAGGAAGGCAGAGTGTCTGAAGCGTCCTGGTAGCGAGCCAGAGTGTCTGGAGTGCCTGGCTAGCGAGGCAGAGTTTCTGGAGCGTCTAAATAGCGAGGCAGAGTGCCTGGAGCGTCAAGCTAGCGTGGCAGAGTGTCTGGAGCCACTGGCTAGCGAAACAGAGTGTTTAAAGCATTAAAATATTAAAGCAAAGCGTCTGGAGCGCCTGGGTAGCGATGCAGAGTGTCTGGAGCTTTTTGCTAGTGAGGCAGAGTGTCTGCAGCGTCTGGCTAGCATGGCAGAGTGTCTGGAGCGTCTGGATAGTTAAGCAGAAATTCTGGAGCGTCTTGCTAGCGAGGCAGAGTGTCTGGAGCGTCTGACTAGCGTGGCAGAGTGTCTGGAGCGTCTTGCTAGCGTGGCAGTAAGTCTGAAACGTCTGGCTAGCATGGCAGAGTATCTGGAGCGGCTGGCTAGCGTGGCAGAGTGTCTGGAGCGTCTAGCTAGCGTAGCAGAGTGTCTGGAGCCTCTGGCTAGCGTGGCAGATAATCTGGAGCCACTGGCTAGCGTGGCAGATAGTCTGGAGCGTCTGGGTAGCGAGGCAGCGTGTCTGGAGCGCCTGGCTAGCGAGGTAGAGTGTCTGGAGGGTGTGGGTAGCTAGGCAGAGTGTCTGGAGCATCTAGCTAGCGAGGCAGAGAGTCTGGAGAGTCTAGCTAGCGTAGCAGAGTGTCTGAAACCTCTGGCTAGCGTGGCAGTAAGTCTGAAACGTCTGGCTGGCATGGCAGAGTGTCTGGAGCGGCTGGCTAGCGAGGCAGAGTGTCTAGAGCGTCTGGGTAGCGAGGCAGAGTGTCTGGAGCGCCTGGCTAGCGAGGCAGAGTGTCTGGAGGGTCTTAGTAGCAAGGCAGAGTGTCTGGAGCGTCAAGATAGCGTGGCAGAGTGTCTAGAGCGTCTAGCTAGCGTAGCAGAGTGTCTGAAATCTCTGGCTAGCATGGCAGAGTGTCTGGAGCGGCTGGCTAGCGAGGCAGAGTGTCTGGAGATTTTGGGTAGCAAGGCAGAGTGTCTGGAGCGCCTGGCTAGCGAGGCAGAGTGTCTGGAGCGTCTTGCTAGCGTGGCAGAGTGTCTGGAGCCTCTGGCTAGCGTGGCAGATAATCTGGAGCCACTGGCTAGCGTGGCAGATAGTCTGGAGCGTCTGGGTAGCGAGGCAGCGTGTCTGGAGCGCCTGGCTAGCGAGGCAGAGTGTCTGGAGGGTCTGGGTAGCAAGGCAGAGTGTCTGGAGCGTCTAGCTAGCGAAGCAGAGTGTCTGGAGCGTCTAGCTAGCGTAGCAGAGTGTCTGGAGCGTCTGGGTAGCGAGGCAGAGTTTCTGGAGCGCCTGGGTAGCAAGACAGAGAGTCTGGAGCGTCTGGGTAGCGAGGCAGAGTGTCTGGAGCGCCTGGCTAGCGAGGCAGAGTGTCTGGAGCGTCTAGCTAGCATGGTAGAGTAACTGGAGCGTCTGAATAGCGAGGCAGAATGTCTGGAGCGTCTGGCGAGCGTGGCTGAGTGTCTGGAGCGTCTTGCTAGCGTGGCAGAGTGTCTGGAGCCTATGGCTAGCGTGGCGGATAGTCTATAGCGTCTGGCTAGCATGGTAGAGTGTCTGGAGCGTCTAGCTAGCGAGGCAGAGTGTCTAAAGCGCCTGGCTAGCGAGGCAGAGTCTCTTGAGCGTCTGGGTAGCGAGGCAGAGTGTCTGGAGCGTCTTGCTAGCGTGGCAGAGTGTCTGGAGCGTCTGGCTAGCGTGGCAGAGTGTCTGGAGCGTCTTGCTAGCGTGGCAGAGTGTTTTGAGCGCCTGGCAAGCGAGGCAGTGTGTCTGGAGCGTCTGGGTAGCAAGGCAGAGTACCTGGAGCGTCTGGCTAGCATGGCTGAGTGTCTGGACCGTCTAGCTAGCGAAACAGAGTGTCTAAAGTAACTTGCTGGCGAGGCAGAGTGCCTGGAGCGTCTGGGTAGCGAAGCAGAGTGTCTGGAGCGCCTAGCTAGCGAGGCAGAGTGTCTGGAGCGTCTGGGTAGCGAGCCAGAGTGTCTGGAGCGCCTGGCTGTCGAGGCAGTGTGTCTGGAGCGTCTAGCTAGCATGGTAGAGTAACTGGAGCTTCTTGCTAGCGTGGCAGAGTGTCTGGAGCCTATGGCTAGCGTGGCAGATAGTCTAGGGCGTCTGGTTAGCATGGCAGAGTGTCTAGAGCGTCTAGCTAGCGAGGCAGAGTGTCTTGAGCGTCTGGCTAGCGAGGCAGAATCTCCGGAGCGTCTGGGTAGCGAGGCAAAGTGTCTGGATCGTCTGGATAGCGAGGCAGAGTGTCTGGAGCGCCTGGTTAGCGATGCAGAGTGTCTGAAGCGTCTAGCTAGCGTGGCAGAGTGTCTGGAGCCTCTGGCTAGCGTGGCAAATATTCTGGAGCCACTGGCTAGCGTGGCAGATAGTCTGGAGCGTCTGGGTAGCGAGGCAGAGTGTCTGGAGCGCCTGGCTAGCGAGGCAGAGTGTCTGGAGGGTCTAAGTAGCAAGGCAGAGTGTCTGGAGCTTCTAGCTAGCGTGGCAGAGTGTCTGGAGCGTCTAGCTAGCGTAGCAGAGTGTCTGAAATCTCTGGCTAGCATGGCAGAGTGACTGGAGCGGCTGGCTAGGAAGGCAGAGTGTCTGAAGCGTCCTGGTAGCGAGCCAGAGTGTCTGGAGTGCCTGGCTAGCGAGGCAGAGTTTCTGGAGCGTCTAAATAGCGAGGCAGAGTGCCTGGAGCGTCAAGCTAGCGTGGCAGAGTGTCTGGAGCCACTGGCTAGCGTAGCAGAGTGTTTAAAGCATTAAAATATTAAAGCAAAGCGTCTGGAGCGCCTGGGTAGCGATGCAGAGTGTCTGGAGCTTTTTGCTAGTGAGGCAGAGTGTCTGCAGCGTCTGGCTAGCATGGCAGAGTGTCTGGAGCGTCTGGATATTTAAGCAGAAATTCTGGAGCGTCTTGCTAGCGAGGCAGAGTGTCTGGAGCGTCTGGCTGGCATGGCAGAGTGTCTGGAGCGGCTGGCTAGCGAGGCAGAGTGTCTAGAGCGTCTGGGTAGCGAGGCAGAGTGTCTGGAGCGCCTGGCTAGCGAGGCAGAGTGTCTGGAGGGTCTTAGTAGCAAGGCAGAGTGTCTGGAGCGTCAAGATAGCGTGGCAGAGTGTCTAGAGCGTCTAGCTAGCGTAGCAGAGTGTCTGAAATCTCTGGCTAGCATGGCAGAGTGTCTGGAGCGGCTGGCTAGCGAGGCAGAGTGTCTGGAGATTTTGGGTAGCAAGGCAGAGTGTCTGGAGCGCCTGGCTAGCGAGGCAGAGTGTCTGGAGCGTCTTGCTAGCGTGGCAGAGTGTCTGGAGCCTCTGGCTAGCGTGGCAGATAATCTGGAGCCACTGGCTAGCGTGGCAGATAGTCTGGAGCGTCTGGGTAGCGAGGCAGCGTGTCTGGAGCGCCTGGCTAGCGAGGCAGAGTGTCTGGAGGGTCTGGGTAGCAAGGCAGAGTGTCTGGAGCGTCTAGCTAGCGAAGCAGAGTGTCTGGAGCGTCTAGCTAGCGTAGCAGAGTGTCTGGAGCGTCTGGGTAGCGAGGCAGAGTTTCTGGAGCGCCTGGGTAGCAAGACAGAGAGTCTGGAGCGTCTGGGTAGCGAGGCAGAGTGTCTGGAGCGCCTGGCTAGCGAGGCAGAGTGTCTGGAGCGTCTAGCTAGCATGGTAGAGTAACTGGAGCGTCTGAATAGCGAGGCAGAATGTCTGGAGCGTCTGGCGAGCGTGGCTGAGTGTCTGGAGCGTCTTGCTAGCGTGGCAGAGTGTCTGGAGCCTATGGCTAGCGTGGCGGATAGTCTATAGCGTCTGGCTAGCATGGTAGAGTGTCTGGAGCGTCTAGCTAGCGAGGCAGAGTGTCTAAAGCGCCTGGCTAGCGAGGCAGAGTCTCTTGAGCGTCTGGGTAGCGAGGCAGAGTGTCTGGAGCGTCTTGCTAGCGTGGCAGAGTGTCTGGAGCGTCTGGCTAGCGTGGCAGAGTGTCTGGAGCGTCTTGCTAGCGTGGCAGAGTGTTTTGAGCGCCTGGCAAGCGAGGCAGTGTGTCTGGAGCGTCTGGGTAGCAAGGCAGAGTACCTGGAGCGTCTGGCTAGCATGGCTGAGTGTCTGGACCGTCTAGCTAGCGAAACAGAGTGTCTAAAGTAACTTGCTGGCGAGGCAGAGTGCCTGGAGCGTCTGGGTAGCGAAGCAGAGTGTCTGGAGCGCCTAGCTAGCGAGGCAGAGTGTCTGGAGCGTCTGGGTAGCGAGCCAGAGTGTCTGGAGCGCCTGGCTGTCGAGGCAGTGTGTCTGGAGCGTCTAGCTAGCATGGTAGAGTAACTGGAGCTTCTTGCTAGCGTGGCAGAGTGTCTGGAGCCTATGGCTAGCGTGGCAGATAGTCTAGGGCGTCTGGTTAGCATGGCAGAGTGTCTAGAGCGTCTAGCTAGCGAGGCAGAGTGTCTTGAGCGTCTGGCTAGCGAGGCAGAATCTCCGGAGCGTCTGGGTAGCGAGGCAAAGTGTCTGGATCGTCTGGATAGCGAGGCAGAGTGTCTGGAGCGCCTGGTTAGCGATGCAGAGTGTCTGAAGCGTCTAGCTAGCGTGGCAGAGTGTCTGGAGCCTCTGGCTAGCGTGGCAAATATTCTGGAGCCACTGGCTAGCGTGGCAGATAGTCTGGAGCGTCTGGGTAGCGAGGCAGAGTGTCTGGAGCGCCTGGCTAGCGAGGCAGAGTGTCTGGAGGGTCTAAGTAGCAAGGCAGAGTGTCTGGAGCTTCTAGCTAGCGTGGCAGAGTGTCTGGAGCGTCTAGCTAGCGTAGCAGAGTGTCTGAAATCTCTGGCTAGCATGGCAGAGTGACTGGAGCGGCTGGCTAGGAAGGCAGAGTGTCTGAAGCGTCCTGGTAGCGAGCCAGAGTGTCTGGAGTGCCTGGCTAGCGAGGCAGAGTTTCTGGAGCGTCTAAATAGCGAGGCAGAGTGCCTGGAGCGTCAAGCTAGCGTGGCAGAGTGTCTGGAGCCACTGGCTAGCGTAGCAGAGTGTTTAAAGCATTAAAATATTAAAGCAAAGCGTCTGGAGCGCCTGGGTAGCGATGCAGAGTGTCTGGAGCTTTTTGCTAGTGAGGCAGAGTGTCTGCAGCGTCTGGCTAGCATGGCAGAGTGTCTGGAGCGTCTGGATATTTAAGCAGAAATTCTGGAGCGTCTTGCTAGCGAGGCAGAGTGTCTGGAGCGTCTGACTAGCGTGGCAGAGTGTCTGGAGCGTCTTGCTAGCGAGGCAGAGTTTCTTGAGCCTATGGCTTGCGTGGCGGATAGTCTATAGCGTCTGGCTAGCATAGTAGAGTGTCTGGAGCGTCTAGCTAGCGAGGCAGAGTGTCAAAAGCGATTTGCAATAAAACGAGAGTGTATGGAGCGTCTGTCTAGCAAGGCAAAGTGTCTGACGCCAATCTAGCGAGGCAGAGTTTCTGGAGCGTCTGGGTAGCGAGGCAGAGTGTCTGGAGCGTCTAGCTAGCGTGGCAGATAGTCTGGAGCATCTAACTACCAAGGCAGAGTGTCTGGGGCGTCTAGCTAGCGTGGCAGATAGTCTGGAGCGTCTGGGTAGCGAGGCAGCGTGTCTGGAGCGCCTGGCTAGCGAGGCAGAGTGTCTGGAGGGTCTGGGTAGCAAGGCAGAGTGTCTGGAGCGTCTAGCTAGCGAAGCAGAGTGTCTGGAGCGTCTAGCTAGCGTAGCAGAGTGTCTGGAGCGTCTGGGTAGCGAGGCAGAGTTTCTGGAGCGCCTGGGTAGCAAGACAGAGAGTCTGGAGCGTCTGGGTAGCGAGGCAGAGTGTCTGGAGCGCCTGGCTAGCGAGGCAGAGTGTCTGGAGCGTCTAGCTATCATGGTAGAGTAACTGGAGCGTCTGAATAGCGAGGCAGAGTGTCTGGAGCGTCTGGCGAGCGTGGCTGAGTGTCTGGAGCGTCTTGCTAGCGTGGCAGAGTGTCTGGAGCCTATGGCTAGCGTGGCGGATAGTCTATAGCGTCTGGCTAGCATGGTAGAGTGTCTGGAGCGTCTAGCTAGCGAGGCAGAGTGTCTAAAGCGTCTAGCTAGCGAGGCAGAGTGTCTAAAGCGCCTGGCTAGCGAGGCAGAGTCTCTTGAGCGTCTGGGTAGCGAGGCAGAGTGTCTGGAGCGTCTTGCTAGCGTGGCAGAGTGTCTGGAGCGTCTGGCTAGCGTGGCAGAGTGTCTGGAGCGTCTTGCTAGCGTGGCAGAGTGTTTTGAGCGCCTGGCAAGCGAGGCAGTGTGTCTGGAGCGTCTGGGTAGCAAGGCAGAGTACCTGGAGCGTCTGGCTAGCATGGCTGAGTGTCTGGACCGTCTAGCTAGCGAAACAGAGTGTCTAAAGTAACTTGCTGGCGAGGCAGAGTGCCTGGAGCGTCTGGGTAGCGAGGCAGAGTGTCTGGAGCGCCTAGCTAGCGAGGCAGAGTGTCTGGAGCGTCTGGGTAGCGAGCCAGAGTGTCTGGAGCGCCTGGCTGGCGAGGCAGTGTGTCTGGAGCGTCTAGCTAGCATGGTAGAGTAACTGGAGCTTCTTGCTAGCGTGGCAGAGTGTCTGGAGCCTATGGCTAGCGTGGCAGATAGTCTAGGGCTTCTGGTTAGCATGGCAGAGTGTCTAGAGCGTCTAGCTAGCGAGGCAGAGTGTCTTGAGCGTCTGGCTAGCGAGGCAGAATCTCCGGAGCGTCTGGGTAGCGAGGCAAAGTGTCTGGATCGTCTGGCTAGCGTGGCAGAGTTTCTGGAGCGTCTGGGTAGCGAGGCAGAGTGTCTGGAGCGCCTGGCTAGCGGGGCAGAGTGTCTGGAGGGTCTGGGTAGCAAGGCAGAGTGTCTGGAGCGTCTAGCTAGCGTGGCAGAGTGTCTGGAGCGTCTAGCTAGCGTAGCAGAGTGTCTGAAATCTCTGGCTAGCATGGCAGAGTGTCTGGAGCGGCTGGCTAGGGAGGCAGAGTGTCTGGAGCGTCTGGGTAGCGAGGCAGAGTGTCTGGAGCGTCTGGATAGCGAGGCAGAGTGTCTGGAGCGCCTGGTTAGCGATGCAGAGTGTCTGAAGCGTCTAGCTAGCGTGGCAGAGTGTCTGGAGCCTCTGGCTAGCGTGGCAAATATTCTGGAGCCACTGGCTAGCGTGGCAGATAGTCTGGAGCGTCTGGGTAGCGAGGCAGAGTGTCTGGAGCGCCTGGCTAGCGAGGCAGAGTGTCCGGAGGGTCTAAGTAGCAAGGCAGAGTGTCTGGAGCTTCTAGCTAGCGTGGCAGAGTGTCTGGAGCGTCAAGCTAGCGTAGCAGAGTGTCTGAAATCTCTGGCTAGCATGGCAGAGTGACTGGAGCGGCTGGCTAGGAAGGCAGAGTGTCTGAAGCGTCCTGGTAGCGAGCCAGAGTGTCTGGAGTGCCTGGCTAGCGAGGCAGAGTTTCTGGAGCGTCTAAATAGCGAGGCAGAGTGCCTGGAGCGTCAAGCTAGCGTGGCAGAGTGTCTGGAGCCACTGGCTAGCGAAACAGAGTGTTTAAAGCATTAAAATATTAAAGCAAAGCGTCTGGAGCGCCTGGGTAGCGATGCAGAGTGTCTGGAGCTTTTTGCTAGTGAGGCAGAGTGTCTGCAGCGTCTGGCTAGCATGGCAGAGTGTCTGGAGCGTCTGGATAGTTAAGCAGAAATTCTGGAGCGTCTTGCTAGCGAGGCAGAGTGTCTGGAGCGTCTGACTAGCGTGGCAGAGTGTCTGGAGCGTCTTGCTAGCGTGGCAGTAAGTCTGAAACGTCTGGCTAGCATGGCAGAGTATCTGGAGCGGCTGGCTAGCGTGGCAGAGTGTCTGGAGCGTCTAGCTAGCGTAGCAGAGTGTCTGGAGCCTCTGGCTAGCGTGGCAGATAATCTGGAGCCACTGGCTAGCGTGGCAGATAGTCTGGAGCGTCTGGGTAGCGAGGCAGCGTGTCTGGAGCGCCTGGCTAGCGAGGTAGAGTGTCTGGAGGGTGTGGGTAGCTAGGCAGAGTGTCTGGAGCATCTAGCTAGCGAGGCAGAGAGTCTGGAGAGTCTAGCTAGCGTAGCAGAGTGTCTGAAACCTCTGGCTAGCGTGGCAGTAAGTCTGAAACGTCTGGCTGGCATGGCAGAGTGTCTGGAGCGGCTGGCTAGCGAGGCAGAGTGTCTAGAGCGTCTGGGTAGCGAGGCAGAGTGTCTGGAGCGCCTGGCTAGCGAGGCAGAGTGTCTGGAGGGTCTTAGTAGCAAGGCAGAGTGTCTGGAGCGTCAAGATAGCGTGGCAGAGTGTCTAGAGCGTCTAGCTAGCGTAGCAGAGTGTCTGAAATCTCTGGCTAGCATGGCAGAGTGTCTGGAGCGGCTGGCTAGCGAGGCAGAGTGTCTGGAGATTTTGGGTAGCAAGGCAGAGTGTCTGGAGCGCCTGGCTAGCGAGGCAGAGTGTCTGGAGCGTCTTGCTAGCGTGGCAGAGTGTCTGGAGCCTCTGGCTAGCGTGGCAGATAATCTGGAGCCACTGGCTAGCGTGGCAGATAGTCTGGAGCGTCTGGGTAGCGAGGCAGCGTGTCTGGAGCGCCTGGCTAGCGAGGCAGAGTGTCTGGAGGGTCTGGGTAGCAAGGCAGAGTGTCTGGAGCGTCTAGCTAGCGAAGCAGAGTGTCTGGAGCGTCTAGCTAGCGTAGCAGAGTGTCTGGAGCGTCTGGGTAGCGAGGCAGAGTTTCTGGAGCGCCTGGGTAGCAAGACAGAGAGTCTGGAGCGTCTGGGTAGCGAGGCAGAGTGTCTGGAGCGCCTGGCTAGCGAGGCAGAGTGTCTGGAGCGTCTAGCTAGCATGGTAGAGTAACTGGAGCGTCTGAATAGCGAGGCAGAATGTCTGGAGCGTCTGGCGAGCGTGGCTGAGTGTCTGGAGCGTCTTGCTAGCGTGGCAGAGTGTCTGGAGCCTATGGCTAGCGTGGCGGATAGTCTATAGCGTCTGGCTAGCATGGTAGAGTGTCTGGAGCGTCTAGCTAGCGAGGCAGAGTGTCTAAAGCGCCTGGCTAGCGAGGCAGAGTCTCTTGAGCGTCTGGGTAGCGAGGCAGAGTGTCTGGAGCGTCTTGCTAGCGTGGCAGAGTGTCTGGAGCGTCTGGCTAGCGTGGCAGAGTGTCTGGAGCGTCTTGCTAGCGTGGCAGAGTGTTTTGAGCGCCTGGCAAGCGAGGCAGTGTGTCTGGAGCGTCTGGGTAGCAAGGCAGAGTACCTGGAGCGTCTGGCTAGCATGGCTGAGTGTCTGGACCGTCTAGCTAGCGAAACAGAGTGTCTAAAGTAACTTGCTGGCGAGGCAGAGTGCCTGGAGCGTCTGGGTAGCGAAGCAGAGTGTCTGGAGCGCCTAGCTAGCGAGGCAGAGTGTCTGGAGCGTCTGGGTAGCGAGCCAGAGTGTCTGGAGCGCCTGGCTGTCGAGGCAGTGTGTCTGGAGCGTCTAGCTAGCATGGTAGAGTAACTGGAGCTTCTTGCTAGCGTGGCAGAGTGTCTGGAGCCTATGGCTAGCGTGGCAGATAGTCTAGGGCGTCTGGTTAGCATGGCAGAGTGTCTAGAGCGTCTAGCTAGCGAGGCAGAGTGTCTTGAGCGTCTGGCTAGCGAGGCAGAATCTCCGGAGCGTCTGGGTAGCGAGGCAAAGTGTCTGGATCGTCTGGATAGCGAGGCAGAGTGTCTGGAGCGCCTGGTTAGCGATGCAGAGTGTCTGAAGCGTCTAGCTAGCGTGGCAGAGTGTCTGGAGCCTCTGGCTAGCGTGGCAAATATTCTGGAGCCACTGGCTAGCGTGGCAGATAGTCTGGAGCGTCTGGGTAGCGAGGCAGAGTGTCTGGAGCGCCTGGCTAGCGAGGCAGAGTGTCTGGAGGGTCTAAGTAGCAAGGCAGAGTGTCTGGAGCTTCTAGCTAGCGTGGCAGAGTGTCTGGAGCGTCTAGCTAGCGTAGCAGAGTGTCTGAAATCTCTGGCTAGCATGGCAGAGTGACTGGAGCGGCTGGCTAGGAAGGCAGAGTGTCTGAAGCGTCCTGGTAGCGAGCCAGAGTGTCTGGAGTGCCTGGCTAGCGAGGCAGAGTTTCTGGAGCGTCTAAATAGCGAGGCAGAGTGCCTGGAGCGTCAAGCTAGCGTGGCAGAGTGTCTGGAGCCACTGGCTAGCGTAGCAGAGTGTTTAAAGCATTAAAATATTAAAGCAAAGCGTCTGGAGCGCCTGGGTAGCGATGCAGAGTGTCTGGAGCTTTTTGCTAGTGAGGCAGAGTGTCTGCAGCGTCTGGCTAGCATGGCAGAGTGTCTGGAGCGTCTGGATATTTAAGCAGAAATTCTGGAGCGTCTTGCTAGCGAGGCAGAGTGTCTGGAGCGTCTGACTAGCGTGGCAGAGTGTCTGGAGCGTCTTGCTAGCGAGGCAGAGTTTCTTGAGCCTATGGCTTGCGTGGCGGATAGTCTATAGCGTCTGGCTAGCATAGTAGAGTGTCTGGAGCGTCTAGCTAGCGAGGCAGAGTGTCAAAAGCGATTTGCAATAAAACGAGAGTGTATGGAGCGTCTGTCTAGCAAGGCAAAGTGTCTGACGCCAATCTAGCGAGGCAGAGTTTCTGGAGCGTCTGGGTAGCGAGGCAGAGTGTCTGGAGCGTCTAGCTAGCGTGGCAGATAGTCTGGAGCATCTAACTACCAAGGCAGAGTGTCTGGGGCGTCTAGCTAGCGTGGCAGATAGTCTGGAGCATCTAACTACCAAGGCAGAGTGTCTGGAGCGTCTAGCTAGCGTGGCAGATAGTCTGGAGCATCTTACTAATAGGCAGAGTGTCTGGGGCGTCTAGCTAGCGAGGAAGAGTGTCTGAAACGTCTTGCTAGCAAAGCAGAGTGTCTAGAGCGTCTTGTTAGCGAGGCAGAGTGTCTGAAGCGTCTTTTTAGCGAGGCAGCGTGTCTGGAGCGTCTGGCTAGCATGGATGAGTGTCTGGAGCGTCTGGCAAGCAAAGCAGAGTGCCTGGAGCTTCTTGCTAGTGAGGCAAAGTGTCTGGAGCAAATTGCTAGCATGGCAGAGCTTCTGAAGAGTCTGGCTAGGAAGGCAGATAGTCTGGAGCGTCTTGCAAGCGAGGCAGAGTTTCTGGAGCGTTTTATTACCGAGGTAGAGTTACTAAAGCGTCTTTCTAGCAAAGTAGAGTGTCTGTAGCTTCTGGCTAGCGTGGTAGAGTGTCTGGAGCGTCTGGCAAGCAAAGCAGAGTATCTGGAGCGTCAGGCATGCCAAACAGGGTGTCTGGAGCGTCTTGCTTCTAAGACAGAGTGTTTGGAGCGTCTGGCAAGCGAGACAGGGTGTCTGGAGCGTCTTGCTTCTAAGACAGAGTGTTTAGAGCGTCTAGCAAGTGAGGCAGAATGTCTGGAGCGTCTTGCTTCTAAGGCAGACTGTCTGGAGAGTCTGGCAAGCGGGGAAAAGTGTCTGGAGCGGCTGGCTAGCGAGGCAGAGTGTCTGGAGATTTTGGGTAGCAAGGCAGAGTGTCTGGAGCGCCTGGCTAGCGAGGCAGAGTGTCTGGAGCGTCTTGCTAGCGTGGCAGAGTGTCTGGAGCCTCTGGCTAGCGTGGCAGATAATCTGGAGCCACTGGCTAGCGTGGCAGATAGTCTGGAGCGTCTGGGTAGCGAGGCAGCGTGTCTGGAGCGCCTGGCTAGCGAGGCAGAGTGTCTGTAGGGTCTGGGTAGCAAGGCAGAGTGTCTGGAGCGTCTAGCTAGCGAAGCAGAGTGTCTGGAGCGTCTAGCTAGCGTAGCAGAGTGTCTGGAGCGTCTGGGTAGCGAGGCAGAGTTTCTGGAGCGCCTGGGTAGCAAGACAGAGAGTCTGGAGCGTCTGGGTAGCAAGGCAGAGTGTCTGGAGCGCCTGGCTAGCGAGGCAGAGTGTCTGGAGCGTCTAGCTAGCATGGTAGAGTAACTGGAGCGTCTGAATAGCGAGGCAGAGTGTCTGGAGCGTCTGGCGAGCGTGGCTGAGTGTCTGGAGCGTCTTGCTAGCGTGGCAGAGTGTCTGGAGCCTATGGCTAGCGTGGCGGATAGTCTATAGCGTCTGGCTAGCATGGTAGAGTGTCTGGAGCGTCTAGCTAGCGAGGCAGAGTGTCTAAAGCGCCTGGCTAGCGAGGCAGAGTCTCTTGAGCGTCTGGGTAGCGAGGCAGAGTGTCTGGAGCGTCTGGGTAGCAAGGCAGAGTACCTGGAGCGTCTGGCTAGCATGGCTGAGTGTCTGGACCGTCTAGCTAGCGAAACAGATTGTCTAAAGTAACTTGCTGGCGAGGCAGAGTGCCTGGAGCGTCTGGGTAGCGAGGCAGAGTGTCTGGAGCGCCTGGCTAGCGAGGCGGAGTGTCTGGAGCGTCTGGCTAGCGATGCAGTGTGTCTGGAGCGTCTAGCTAGCGTGGTAGAGTGTCTGGAGCGTCTGGGTAGCGAGGCAGAGTGTCTGGAGCGCCTAGCTAGCGAGGCAGAGTGTCTGGAGCGTCTGGGTAGCGAGCCAGAGTGTCTGGAGCGCCTGGCTGGCGAGGCAGTGTGTCTGGAGCGTCTAGCTAGCATGGTAGAGTAACTGGAGCTTCTTGCTAGCGTGGCAGAGTGTCTGGAGCCTATGGCTAGCGTGGCAGATAGTCTAGGGCGTCTGGTTAGCATGGCAGAGTGTCTAGAGCGTCTAGCTAGCGAGGCAGAGTGTCTTGAGCGTCTGGCTAGCGAGGCAGAATCTCCGGAGCGTCTGGGTAGCGAGGCAAAGTGTCTGGATCGTCTGGCTAGCGTGGCAGAGTTTCTGGAGCGTCTGGGTAGCGAGGCAGAGTGTCTGGAGCGCCTGGCTAGCGGGGCAGAGTGTCTGGAGGGTCTGGGTAGCAAGGCAGAGTGTCTGGAGCGTCTAGCTAGCTTGGCAGAGTGTCTGGAGCGTCTAGCTAGCGTAGCAGAGTGTCTGAAATCTCTGGCTAGCATGGCAGAGTGTCTGGAGCGGCTGGCTAGGGAGGCAGAGTGTCTGGAGCGTCTGGGTAGCGAGGCAGAGTGTCTGGAGCGTCTGGATAGCGAGGCAGAGTGTCTGGAGCGCCTGGTTAGCGATGCAGAGTGTCTGAAGCGTCTAGCTAGCGTGGCAGAGTGTCTGGAGCCTCTGGCTAGCGTGGCAAATATTCTGGAGCCACTGGCTAGCGTGGCAGATAGTCTGGAGCGTCTGGGTAGCGAGGCAGAGTGTCTGGAGCGCCTGGCTAGCGAGGCAGAGTGTCTGGAGGGTCTAAGTAGCAAGGCAGAGTGTCTGGAGCTTCTAGCTAGCGTGGCAGAGTGTCTGGAGCGTCTAGCTAGCGTAGCAGAGTGTCTGAAATCTCTGGCTAGCATGGCAGAGTGACTGGAGCGGCTGGCTAGGAAGGCAGAGTGTCTGAAGCGTCCTGGTAGCGAGCCAGAGTGTCTGGAGTGCCTGGCTAGCGAGGCAGAGTTTCTGGAGCGTCTAAATAGCGAGGCAGAGTGCCTGGAGCGTCAAGCTAGCGTGGCAGAGTGTCTGGAGCCACTGGCTAGCGTAGCAGAGTGTTTAAAGCATTAAAATATTAAAGAAAAGCGTCTGGAGCGCCTGGGTAGCGATGCAGAGTGTCTGGAGCTTTTTGCTCGTGAGGCAGAGTGTCTGCAGCGTCTGGCTAGCATGGCAGAGTGTCTGGAGCGTCTGGATAGTTAAGCAGAAATTCTGGAGCGTCTTGCTAGCGAGGCAGAGTGTCTGGAGCGTCTGACTAGCGTGGCAGAGTGTCTGGAGCGTCTTGCTAGCGAGGCAGAGTTTCTTGAGCCTATGGCTTGCGTGGCGGATAGTCTATAGCGTCTGGCTAGCATAGTAGAGTGTCTGGAGCGTCTAGCTAGCGAGGCAGAGTGTCAAAAGCGATTTGCAATAAAACGAGAGTGTATGGAGCGTCTGTCTAGCAAGGCAAAGTGCCTGACGCCAATCTAGCGAGGCAGAGTTTCTGGAGCGTCTGGGTAGCGAGGCAGAGTGTCTGGAGCGTCTAGCTAGCGTGGCAGATAGTCTGGAGCATCTAACTACCAAGGCAGAGTGTCTGGGGCGTCTAGCTAGCGTGGCAGATAGTCTGGAGCATCTTACTACCAAGGCAGAGTGTCTGGAGCGTCTAGCTAGCGTGGCAGATAGTCTGGAGCATCTTACTACCAAGGCAGAGTGTCTGGGGCGTCTAGCTAGCGAGGAAGAGTGTCTGAAACGTCTTGCTAGCAAAGCAGAGTGTCTAGAGCGTCTTGTTAGCGAGGCAGAGTGTCTGAAGCGTCTTTTTAGCGAGGCAGCGTGTCTGGAGCGTCTGGCTAGCATGGATGAGTGTCTGGAGCGTCTGGCAAGCAAAGCAGAGTGCCTGGAGCTTCTTGCCAGTGAGGCAAAGTGTCTGGAGCGAATTGCTAGCATGGCAGAGCTTTTGAAGAGTCTGGCTAGGAAGGCAGATAGTCTGGAGCGTCTTGCAAGCGAGGCAGAGTTTCTGGAGCGTTTTATTACCGAGGTAGAGTGTCTAAAGCGTCTTCCTAGCAAAGTAGAGTGTCTGTAGCTTCTGGCTAGCGTGGTAGAGTGTCTGGAGCGTCTGGCAAGCAAAGCAGAGTATCTGGAGCGTCAGGCATGCCAAACAGGGTGTCTGGAGCGTCTTGCTTCTAAGAAAGAGTGTTTGGAGCGTCTGGCAAGCGAGACAGGGTGTCTGGAGCGTCTTGCTTCTAAGACAGAGTGTTTAGAGCGTCTAGCAAGTGAGGCAGAATGTCTGGAGCGTCTTGCTTCTAAGGCAGACTGTCTGGAGAGTCTGGCAAGCGGGAAAAAGTGTCTGGAGTGTCTTTTTACCGAGGCTTAGTGTCTAGAGCGACTAGCTAGCAAGACAGAGAGTCTGGAGCGTCTGGGTAGCAAGACAGAGTGTCTGGAGCGTCTAGCTAGCGAAGCAGAGTGTCTGGAGCGTCTGGGTAGCAAGACAGAGTGTCTGGAGCGTCTAGCTAGCGAGCAGAGTGTCTGGGGCGTCTGGGTAGCGAGGCAGAGTGTCTGGAGCGCCTAACTAGCGAGGCAGAGTGTCTGGAGAGTCTAGCTAGCATGGTAGAGTAACTGGAGCGTCTGAATAGCGAGGCAGAGTGTCTGGAGCGTCCGGCGAGCGTAGCTGAGTGTCTGGAGCGTCTTGCTAGCGTGGCAGAGTGTCTGGAGCCTATGGCTAGCGTGGCGGATAGTCTATAGCGTCTGGCTAGCATGGTAGAGTGTCTGGAGCGTCTAGCTAGCGAGGCAGAGTGTCTAAAGCGCCTGGCTAGCGAGGCAGAGTCTCTTGAGCGTCTGGGTAGCGAGGCAGAGTGTCTGGAGCGTCTGGGTAGCAAGGCAGAGTACCTGGAGCGTCTGGCTAGCATGGCTGAGTGTCTGGACCGTCTAGCTAGCGAAACAGATTGTCTAAAGTAACTTGCTGGCGAGGCAGAGTGCCTGGAGCGTCTGGGTAGCGAGGCAGAGTGTCTGGAGCGCCTGGCTAGCGAGGCGGAGTGTCTGGAGCGTCTGGCTAGCGATGCAGTGTGTCTGGAGCGTCTAGCTAGCGTGGTAGAGTGTCTGGAGCGTCTGGGTAGCGAGGCAGAGTGTCTGGAGCGCCTAGCTAGCGAGGCAGAGTGTCTGGAGCGTCTGGGTAGCGAGCCAGAGTGTCTGGAGCGCCTGGCTGGCGAGGCAGTGTGTCTGGAGCGTCTAGCTAGCATGGTAGAGTAACTGGAGCTTCTTGCTAGCGTGGCAGAGTGTCTGGAGCCTATGGCTAGCGTGGCAGATAGTCTAGGGCGTCTGGTTAGCATGGCAGAGTGTCTAGAGCGTCTAGCTAGCGAGGCAGAGTGTCTTGAGCGTCTGGCTAGCGAGGCAGAATCTCCGGAGCGTCTGGGTAGCGAGGCAAAGTGTCTGGATCGTCTGGCTAGCGTGGCAGAGTTTCTGGAGCGTCTGGGTAGCGAGGCAGAGTGTCTGGAGCGCCTGGCTAGCGGGGCAGAGTGTCTGGAGGGTCTGGGTAGCAAGGCAGAGTGTCTGGAGCGTCTAGCTAGCTTGGCAGAGTGTCTGGAGCGTCTAGCTAGCGTAGCAGAGTGTCTGAAATCTCTGGCTAGCATGGCAGAGTGTCTGGAGCGGCTGGCTAGGGAGGCAGAGTGTCTGGAGCGTCTGGGTAGCGAGGCAGAGTGTCTGGAGCGTCTGGATAGCGAGGCAGAGTGTCTGGAGCGCCTGGTTAGCGATGCAGAGTGTCTGAAGCGTCTAGCTAGCGTGGCAGAGTGTCTGGAGCCTCTGGCTAGCGTGGCAAATATTCTGGAGCCACTGGCTAGCGTGGCAGATAGTCTGGATCGTCTGGGTAGCGAGGCAGAGTGTCTGGAGCGCCTGGCTAGCGAGGCAGAGTGTCTGGAGGGTCTAAGTAGCAAGGCAGAGTGTCTGGAGCTTCTAGCTAGCGTGGCAGAGTGTCTGGAGCGTCTAGCTAGCGTAGCAGAGTGTCTGAAATCTCTGGCTAGCATGGCAGAGTGACTGGAGCGGCTGGCTAGGAAGGCAGAGTGTCTGAAGCGTCCTGGTAGCGAGCCAGAGTGTCTGGAGTGCCTGGCTAGCGAGGCAGAGTTTCTGGAGCGTCTAAATAGCGAGGCAGAGTGCCTGGAGCGTCAAGCTAGCGTGGCAGAGTGTCTGGAGCCACTGGCTAGCGTAGCAGAGTGTTTAAAGCATTAAAATATTAAAGAAAAGCGTCTGGAGCGCCTGGGTAGCGATGCAGAGTGTCTGGAGCTTTTTGCTAGTGAGGCAGAGTGTCTGCAGCGTCTGGCTAGCATGGCAGAGTGTCTGGAGCGTCTGGATAGTTAAGCAGAAATTCTGGAGCGTCTTGCTAGCGAGGCAGAGTGTCTGGAGCGTCTGACTAGCGTGGCAGAGTGTCTGGAGCGTCTTGCTAGCGAGGCAGAGTTTCTTGAGCCTATGGCTTGCGTGGCGGATAGTCTATAGCGTCTGGCTAGCATAGTAGAGTGTCTGGAGCGTCTAGCTAGCGAGGCAGAGTGTCAAAAGCGATTTGCAATAAAACGAGAGTGTATGGAGCGTCTGTCTAGCAAGGCAAAGTGCCTGACGCCAATCTAGCGAGGCAGAGTTTCTGGAGCGTCTGGGTAGCGAGGCAGAGTGTCTGGAGCGTCTAGCTAGCGTGGCAGATAGTCTGGAGCATCTAACTACCAAGGCAGAGTGTCTGGGGCGTCTAGCTAGCGTGGCAGATAGTCTGGAGCATCTTACTACCAAGGCAGAGTGTCTGGAGCGTCTAGCTAGCGTGGCAGATAGTCTGGAGCATCTTACTACCAAGGCAGAGTGTCTGGGGCGTCTAGCTAGCGAGGAAGAGTGTCTGAAACGTCTTGCTAGCAAAGCAGAGTGTCTA
Source organism: Protonemura montana (assembly GCA_947568835.1). NCBI lineage: Eukaryota > Metazoa > Arthropoda > Insecta > Plecoptera > Nemouridae > Protonemura > Protonemura montana. The sequence goes on along the minus strand of CANOQG010000001.1, from coordinate 215,679 downwards.
GAGCGTCTTGTTAGCGAGGCAGAGTGTCTGAAGCGTCTTTTTAGCGAGGCAGCGTGTCTGGAGCGTCTGGCTAGCATGGATGAGTGTCTGGAGCGTCTGGCAAGCAAAGCAGAGTGCCTGGAGCTTCTTGCTAGTGAGGCAAAGTGTCTGGAGCGAATTGCTAGCATGGCAGAGCTTTTGAAGAGTCTGGCTAGGAAGGCAGATAGTCTGGAGCGTCTTGCAAGCGAGGCAGAGTTTCTGGAGCGTTTTATTACCGAGGTAGAGTGTCTAAAGCGTCTTCCTAGCAAAGTAGAGTGTCTGTAGCTTCTGGCTAGCGTGGTAGAGTGTCTGGAGCGTCTGGCAAGCAAAGCAGAGTATCTGGAGCGTCAGGCATGCCAAACAGGGTGTCTGGAGCGTCTTGCTTCTAAGACAGAGTGTTTGGAGCGTCTGGCAAGCGAGACAGGGTGTCTGGAGCGTCTTGCTTCTAAGACAGAGTGTTTAGAGCGTCTAGCAAGTGAGGCAGAATGTCTGGAGCGTCTTGCTTCTAAGGCAGACTGTCTGGAGAGTCTGGCAAGCGGGAAAAAGTGTCTGGAGTGTCTTTTTACCGAGGCTTAGTGTCTAGAGCGACTAGCTAGCAAGACAGAGAGTCTGGAGCGTCTGGGTAGCAAGACAGAGTGTCTGGAGCGTCTAGCTAGCGAAGCAGAGTGTCTGGAGCGTCTGGGTAGCAAGACAGAGTGTCTGGAGCGTCTAGCTAGCGTAGCAGAGTGTCTGGGGCGTCTGGGTAGCGAGGCAGAGTGTCTGGAGCGCCTAACTAGCGAGGCAGAGTGTCTGGAGAGTCTAGCTAGCATGGTAGAGTAACTGGAGCGTCTGAATAGCGAGGCAGAGTGTCTGGAGCGTCCGGCGAGCGTAGCTGAGTGTCTGGAGCGTCTTGCTAGCGTGGCAGAGTGTCTGGAGCCTATGGCTAGCGTGGCGGATAGTCTATAGCGTCTGGCTAGCATGGTAGAGTGTCTGGAGCGTCTAGCTAGCGAGGCAGAGTGTCTAAAGCGCCTGGCTAGCGAGGCAGAGTCTCTTGAGCGTCTGGGTAGCGAGGCAGAGTGTCTGGAGCGTCTGGGTAGCAAGGCAGAGTACCTGGAGCGTCTGGCTAGCATGGCTGAGTGTCTGGACCGTCTAGCTAGCGAAACAGATTGTGTAAAGTAACTTGCTGGCGAGGCAGAGTGCCTGGAGCGTCTGGGTAGCGAGGCAGAGTGTCTGGAGCGCCTGGCTAGCGAGGCGGAGTGTCTGGAGCGTCTGGCTAGCGATGCAGTGTGTCTGGAGCGTCTAGCTAGCGTGGTAGAGTGTCTGGAGCGTCTGGCAAGCAAAGCAGAGTATCTGGAGCGTCAGGCATGCCAAACAGGGTGTCTGGAGCGTCTTGCTTCTAAGACAGAGTGTTTGGAGCGTCTGGCAAGCGAGACAGGGTGTCTGGAGCGTCTGGCGAGCGTGGCTGAGTGTCTGGAGCCTATGGCTAGCGTGGCGGATAGTCTGGAGCGTCTGGCTAGCGTGGCAGATAGTCTGGAGCGTCTGGGTAGCGAGGCAGAGTGTCTGGAGCGCCTGGTTAGCGATGCAGAGTGTCTGGAGCGTCTTGCTAGCGTGGCAGAGTGTCTGGAGCCTCTGGCTAGCGTGGCAAATATTCTGGAGCCACAGGCTAGCGTGGCAGATAGTCTGGAGCGTCTGGGTAGCGAGGCAGAGTGTCTGGAGCGCCTGGCTAGCGAGGCAGAGTGTCTGGAGGGTCTAAGTAGCAAGGCAGAGTGTCTGGAGCTTCTAGCTAGCGTGGCAGAGTGTCTGGAGCGTCTAGCTAGCGTAGCAGAGTGTCTGAAATCTCTGGCTAGCATGGCAGAGTGTCTGGAGGGTCTGGGTAGCAAGGCAGAGTGTCTGGAGCGGCTGGCTAGGGAGGCAGAGTGTCTGGAGCGTCTGGGTAGCGAGGCAGAGTGTCTGGAGCGTCTCAATAGCGAGGCAGAGTGTCTGGAGCGCCTGGTTAGCGATGCAGAGTGTCTGGAGCGTCTTGCTAGCGTGGCAGAGTGTCTGGAGCCTCTGGCTAGCGTGGCAAATATTCTGGAGGCACTGGCTAGCGTGGCAGATAGTCTGGAGCGTCTGGGTAGTGAGGCAGAGTGTCTGGAGCGCCTGGCTAGCGAGGCAGAGTGTCTGGAGGGTCTAAGTAGCAAGGCAGAGTGTCTGGAGCTTCTAGCTAGCGTAACAGAGTGTCTGGAGCGTCTAGCTAGCGTAGCAGAGTGTCTGAAATCTCTGGCTAGCATGGCAGAGTGTCTGGAGCGGCTGGCTAGGGAGGCAGAGTGTCTGGAGCGTCTGGGTAGCGAGGCAGAGTGTCTGGAGCGTCTGGATAGCGAGGCAGAGTGTCTGGAGCGCCTGGTTAGCGATGCAGAGTGTCTGGAGCGTCTATCTAGCGTGGCAGAGTGTCTGGAGCCTCTGGCTAGCGTGGCAAATATTCTGGAGCCACTGGCTAGCGTGGCAGGTAGTCTGGAGCGTCTGGGTAGCGAGGCAGAGTGTCTGGAGCGCCTGGCTAGCGAGGCAGAGTGTCTGGAGGGTCTAAGTAGCAAGGCAGAGTGTCTGGAGCTTTTAGCTAGCGTGGGAGAGTGTCTGGAGCGTCTATCAAGCGTAGCAGAGTGTCTGAAATCTCTGGCTAGCATGGCAGAGTGTCTGGAGCGGCTGGCTAGGAAGGCAGAGTGTCTGGAGCGTCCTGGTAGCGAGCCAGAGTGTCTGGAGTGCCTAGCTAGCGAGGCAGAGTTTCTGGAGCGTCTAAATAGCGAGGCAGAGTGCCTGGAGCGTCAAGCTAGCGTGGCAGAGTGTCTGGAGCCACTGGCTAGCGAAACAGAGTGTTTAAAGCATTAAAATATTAAAGCAAAGCGTCTGGAGCGCCTGGGTAGCGATGCAGAGTGTCTGGAGCTTTTTGCTAGTGAGGCAGAGTGTCTGCAGCGTCTGGCTAGCATGGCAGAGTGTGTGGAGCGTCTGGATAGTTAAGCAGAAATTCTGGAGCGTCTTGCTAGCGAGGCAGAGTGTCTGGAGCGTCTGACTAGCGTGGCAGAGTGTCTGGAGCGTCTTGCTAGCGTGGCAGTAAGTCTGAAACGTCTGGCTAGCATGGCAGAGTATCTGGAGCGGCTGGCTAGCGTGGCAGAGTGTCTGGAGCGTCTAGCTAGCGTAGCAGAGTGTCTGGAGCCTCTGGCTAGCGTGGCAGATAATCTGGAGCCACTGGCTAGCGTGGCAGATAGTCTGGAGCGTCTGGGTAGCGAGGCAGCGTGTCTGGAGCGCCTGACTAGCGAGGTAGAGTGTCTGGAGGGTGTGGGTAGCTAGGCAGAGTGTCTGGAGCATCTAGCTAGCGAGGCAGAGAGTCTGGAGAGTCTAGCTAGCGTAGCAGAGTGTCTGAAACCTCTGGCTAGCGTGGCAGTAAGTCTGAAACGTCTGGCTGGCATGGCAGAGTGTCTGGAGCGGCTGGCTAGCGAGGCAGAGTGTCTAGAGCGTCTGGGTAGCGAGGCAGAGTGTCTGGAGCGCCTGGCTAGCGAGGCAGAGTGTCTGGAGGGTCTTAGTAGCAAGGCAGAGTGTCTGGAGCGTCAAGATAGCGTGGCAGAGTGTCTGGAGCGTCTAGCTAGCGTAGCAGAGTGTCTGAAATCTCTGGCTAGCATGGCAGAGTGTCTGGAGCGGCTGGCTAGCGAGGCAGAGTGTCTGGAGATTTTGGGTAGCAAGGCAGAGTGTCTGGAGCGCCTGGCTAGCGAGGCAGAGTGTCTGGAGCGTCTTGCTAGCGTGGCAGAGTGTCTGGAGCCTCTGGCTAGCGTGGCAGATAATCTGGAGCCACTGGCTAGCGTGGCAGATAGTCTGGAGCGTCTGGGTAGCGAGGCAGCGTGTCTGGAGCGCCTGGCTAGCGAGGCAGAGTGTCTGGAGGGTCTGGGTAGCAAGGCAGAGTGTCTGGAGCGTCTAGCTAGCGAAGCAGAGTGTCTGGAGCGTCTAGCTAGCGTAGCAGAGTGTCTGGAGCGTCTGGGTAGCGAGGCAGAGTTTCTGGAGCGCCTGGGTAGCAAGACAGAGAGTCTGGAGCGTCTGGGTAGCGAGGCAGAGTGTCTGGAGCGCCTGGCTAGCGAGGCAGAGTGTCTGGAGCGTCTAGCTAGCATGGTAGAGTAACTGGAGCGTCTGAATAGCGAGGCAGAGTGTCTGGAGCGTCTGGCGAGCGTGGCTGAGTGTCTGGAGCGTCTTGCTAGCGTGGCAGAGTGTCTGGAGCCTATGGCTAGCGTGGCGGATAGTCTATAGCGTCTGGCTAGCATGGTAGAGAGTCTGGACCGTCTAGCTAGCGAAACAGAGTGTCTAAAGTAACTTGCTGGCGAGGCAGAGTGCCTGGAGCGTCTGGGTAGCGAGGCAGAGTGTCTGGAGCGCCTAGCTAGCGAGGCAGAGTGTCTGGAGCGTCTGGGTAGCGAGCCAGAGTGTCTGGAGCGCCTGGCTGGCGAGGCAGTGTGTCTGGAGCGTCTAGCTAGCATGGTAGAGTAACTGGAGCTTCTTGCTAGCGTGGCAGAGTGTCTGGAGCCTATGGCTAGCGTGGCAGATAGTCTAGGGCGTCTGGTTAGCATGGCAGAGTGTCTAGAGCGTCTAGCTAGCGAGGCAGAGTGTCTTGAGCGTCTGGCTAGCGAGGCAGAATCTCCGGAGCGTCTGGGTAGCGAGGCAAAGTGTCTGGATCGTCTGGCTAGCGTGGCAGAGTTTCTGGAGCGTCTGGGTAGCGAGGCAGCGTGTCTGGAGCGCCTGGCTAGCGAGGCAGAGTGTCTGGAGGGTCTGGGTAGCAAGGCAGAGTGTCTGGAGCGTCTAGCTAGCGAAGCTGAGTGTCTGGAGCGTCTAGCTAGCGTAGCAGAGTGTCTGGAGCGTCTGGGTAGCGAGGCAGAGTTTCTGGAGCGCCTGGGTAGCAAGACAGAGAGTCTGGAGCGTCTGGGTAGCGAGGCAGAGTGTCTGGAGCGCCTGGCTAGCGAGGCAGAGTGTCTGGAGCGTCTAGCTAGCATGGTAGAGTAACTGGAGCGTCTGAATAGCGAGGCAGAGTGTCTGGAGCGTCTGGCGAGCGTGGCTGAGTGTCTGGAGCGTCTTGCTAGCGTGGCAGAGTGTCTGGAGCCTATGGCTAGCGTGGCGGATAGTCTATAGCGTCTGGCTAGCATGGTAGAGTGTCTGGAGCGTCTAGCTAGCGAGGCAGAGTGTCTAAAGCGTCTAGCTAGCGAGGCAGAGTGTCTAAAGCGCCTGGCTAGCGAGGCAGAGTCTCTTGAGCGTCTGGGTAGCGAGGCAGAGTGTCTGGAGCGTCTTGCTAGCGTGGCAGAGTGTCTGGAGCGTCTGGCTAGCGTGGCAGAGTGTCTGGAGCGTCTTGCTAGCGTGGCAGAGTGTTTTGAGCGCCTGGCAAGCGAGGCAGTGTGTCTGGAGCGTCTGGGTAGCAAGGCAGAGTACCTGGAGCGTCTGGCTAGCATGGCTGAGTGTCTGGACCGTCTAGCTAGCGAAACAGAGTGTCTAAAGTAATTTGCTGGCGAGGCAGAGTGCCTGGAGCGTCTGGGTAGCGAGGCAGAGTGTCTGGAGCGCCTAGCTAGCGAGGCAGAGTGTCTGGAGCGTCTGGGTAGCGAGCCAGAGTGTCTGGAGCGCCTGGCTGGCGAGGCAGTGTGTCTGGAGCGTCTAGCTAGCATGGTAGAGTAACTGGAGCTTCTTGCTAGCGTGGCAGAGTGTCTGGAGCCTATGGCTAGCGTGGCAGATAGTCTAGGGCGTCTGGTTAGCATGGCAGAGTGTCTAGAGCGTCTAGCTAGCGAGGCAGAGTGTCTTGAGCGTCTGGCTAGCGAGGCAGAATCTCCGGAGCGTCTGGGTAGCGAGGCAAAGTGTCTGGATCGTCTGGCTAGCGTGGCAGAGTTTCTGGAGCGTCTGGGTAGCGAGGCAGAGTGTCTGGAGCGCCTGGCTAGCGGGGCAGAGTGTCTGGAGGGTCTGGGTAGCAAGGCAGAGTGTCTGGAGCGTCTAGCTAGCTTGGCAGAGTGTCTGGAGCGTCTAGCTAGCGTAGCAGAGTGTCTGAAATCTCTGGCTAGCATGGCAGAGTGTCTGGAGCGGCTGGCTAGGGAGGCAGAGTGTCTGGAGCGTCTGGGTAGCGAGGCAGAGTGTCTGGAGCGTCTGGATAGCGAGGCAGAGTGTCTGGAGCGCCTGGTTAGCGATGCAGAGTGTCTGAAGCGTCTAGCTAGCGTGGCAGAGTGTCTGGAGCCTCTGGCTAGCGTGGCAAATATTCTGGAGCCACTGGCTAGCGTGGCAGATAGTCTGGATCGTCTGGGTAGCGAGGCAGAGTGTCTGGAGCGCCTGGCTAGCGAGGCAGAGTGTCTGGAGGGTCTAAGTAGCAAGGCAGAGTGTCTGGAGCTTCTAGCTAGCGTGGCAGAGTGTCTGGAGCGTCTAGCTAGCGTAGCAGAGTGTCTGAAATCTCTGGCTAGCATGGCAGAGTGACTGGAGCGGCTGGCTAGGAAGGCAGAGTGTCTGAAGCGTCCTGGTAGCGAGCCAGAGTGTCTGGAGTGCCTGGCTAGCGAGGCAGAGTTTCTGGAGCGTCTAAATAGCGAGGCAGAGTGCCTGGAGCGTCAAGCTAGCGTGGCAGAGTGTCTGGAGCCACTGGCTAGCGTAGCAGAGTGTTTAAAGCATTAAAATATTAAAGAAAAGCGTCTGGAGCGCCTGGGTAGCGATGCAGAGTGTCTGGAGCTTTTTGCTAGTGAGGCAGAGTGTCTGCAGCGTCTGGCTAGCATGGCAGAGTGTCTGGAGCGTCTGGATAGTTAAGCAGAAATTCTGGAGCGTCTTGCTAGCGAGGCAGAGTGTCTGGAGCGTCTGACTAGCGTGGCAGAGTGTCTGGAGCGTCTTGCTAGCGAGGCAGAGTTTCTTGAGCCTATGGCTTGCGTGGCGGATAGTCTATAGCGTCTGGCTAGCATAGTAGAGTGTCTGGAGCGTCTAGCTAGCGAGGCAGAGTGTCAAAAGCGATTTGCAATAAAACGAGAGTGTATGGAGCGTCTGTCTAGCAAGGCAAAGTGCCTGACGCCAATCTAGCGAGGCAGAGTTTCTGGAGCGTCTGGGTAGCGAGGCAGAGTGTCTGGAGCGTCTAGCTAGCGTGGCAGATAGTCTGGAGCATCTAACTACCAAGGCAGAGTGTCTGGGGCGTCTAGCTAGCGTGGCAGATAGTCTGGAGCATCTTACTACCAAGGCAGAGTGTCTGGAGCGTCTAGCTAGCGTGGCAGATAGTCTGGAGCATCTTACTACCAAGGCAGAGTGTCTGGGGCGTCTAGCTAGCGAGGAAGAGTGTCTGAAACGTCTTGCTAGCAAAGCAGAGTGTCTAGAGCGTCTTGTTAGCGAGGCAGAGTGTCTGAAGCGTCTTTTTAGCGAGGCAGCGTGTCTGGAGCGTCTGGCTAGCATGGATGAGTGTCTGGAGCGTCTGGCAAGCAAAGCAGAGTGCCTGGAGCTTCTTGCTAGTGAGGCAAAGTGTCTGGAGCGAATTGCTAGCATGGCAGAGCTTTTGAAGAGTCTGGCTAGGAAGGCAGATAGTCTGGAGCGTCTTGCAAGCGAGGCAGAGTTTCTGGAGCGTTTTATTACCGAGGTAGAGTGTCTAAAGCGTCTTCCTAGCAAAGTAGAGTGTCTGTAGCTTCTGGCTAGCGTGGTAGAGTGTCTGGAGCGTCTGGCAAGCAAAGCAGAGTATCTGGAGCGTCAGGCATGCCAAACAGGGTGTCTGGAGCGTCTTGCTTCTAAGACAGAGTGTTTGGAGCGTCTGGCAAGCGAGACAGGGTGTCTGGAGCGTCTTGCTTCTAAGACAGAGTGTTTAGAGCGTCTAGCAAGTGAGGCAGAATGTCTGGAGCGTCTTGCTTCTAAGGCAGACTGTCTGGAGAGTCTGGCAAGCGGGAAAAAGTGTCTGGAGTGTCTTTTTACCGAGGCTTAGTGTCTAGAGCGACTAGCTAGCAAGACAGAGAGTCTGGAGCGTCTGGGTAGCAAGACAGAGTGTCTGGAGCGTCTAGCTAGCGAAGCAGAGTGTCTGGAGCGTCTGGGTAGCAAGACAGAGTGTCTGGAGCGTCTAGCTAGCGTAGCAGAGTGTCTGGGGCGTCTGGGTAGCGAGGCAGAGTGTCTGGAGCGCCTAACTAGCGAGGCAGAGTGTCTGGAGAGTCTAGCTAGCATGGTAGAGTAACTGGAGCGTCTGAATAGCGAGGCAGAGTGTCTGGAGCGTCCGGCGAGCGTAGCTGAGTGTCTGGAGCGTCTTGCTAGCGTGGCAGAGTGTCTGGAGCCTATGGCTAGCGTGGCGGATAGTCTATAGCGTCTGGCTAGCATGGTAGAGTGTCTGGAGCGTCTAGCTAGCGAGGCAGAGTGTCTAAAGCGCCTGGCTAGCGAGGCAGAGTCTCTTGAGCGTCTGGGTAGCGAGGCAGAGTGTCTGGAGCGTCTGGGTAGCAAGGCAGAGTACCTGGAGCGTCTGGCTAGCATGGCTGAGTGTCTGGACCGTCTAGCTAGCGAAACAGATTGTCTAAAGTAACTTGCTGGCGAGGCAGAGTGCCTGGAGCGTCTGGGTAGCGAGGCAGAGTGTCTGGAGCGCCTGGCTAGCGAGGCGGAGTGTCTGGAGCGTCTGGCTAGCGATGCAGTGTGTCTGGAGCGTCTAGCTAGCGTGGTAGAGTGTCTGGAGCGTCTGGCAAGCAAAGCAGAGTATCTGGAGCGTCAGGCATGCCAAACAGGGTGTCTGGAGCGTCTTGCTTCTAAGACAGAGTGTTTGGAGCGTCTGGCAAGCGAGACAGGGTGTCTGGAGCGTCTGGCGAGCGTGGCTGAGTGTCTGGTGCCTATGGCTAGCGTGGCGGATAGTCTGGAGCGTCTGGCTAGCGTGGCAGATAGTCTGGAGCGTCTGGGTAGCGAGGCAGAGTGTCTGGAGCGCCTGGTTAGCGATGCAGAGTGTCTGGAGCGTCTTGCTAGCGTGGCAGAGTGTCTGGAGCCTCTGGCTAGCGTGGCAAATATTCTGGAGCCACAGGCTAGCGTGGCAGATAGTCTGGAGCGTCTGGGTAGCGAGGCAGAGTGTCTGGAGCGCCTGGCTAGCGAGGCAGAGTGTCTGGAGGGTCTAAGTAGCAAGGCAGAGTGTCTGGAGCTTCTAGCTAGCGTGGCAGAGTGTCTGGAGCGTCTAGCTAGCGTAGCAGAGTGTCTGAAATCTCTGGCTAGCATGGCAGAGTGTCTGGAGGGTCTGGGTAGCAAGGCAGAGTGTCTGGAGCGGCTGGCTAGGGAGGCAGAGTGTCTGGAGCGTCTGGGTAGCGAGGCAGAGTGTCTGGAGCGTCTCAATAGCGAGGCAGAGTGTCTGGAGCGCCTGGTTAGCGATGCAGAGTGTCTGGAGCGTCTTGCTAGCGTGGCAGAGTGTCTGGAGCCTCTGGCTAGCGTGGCAAATATTCTGGAGGCACTGGCTAGCGTGGCAGATAGTCTGGAGCGTCTGGGTAGTGAGGCAGAGTGTCTGGAGCGCCTGGCTAGCGAGGCAGAGTGTCTGGAGGGTCTAAGTAGCAAGGCAGAGTGTCTGGAGCTTCTAGCTAGCGTAACAGAGTGTCTGGAGCGTCTAGCTAGCGTAGCAGAGTGTCTGAAATCTCTGGCTAGCATGGCAGAGTGTCTGGAGCGGCTGGCTAGGGAGGCAGAGTGTCTGGAGCGTCTGGGTAGCGAGGCAGAGTGTCTGGAGCGTCTGGATAGCGAGGCAGAGTGTCTGGAGCGCCTGGTTAGCGATGCAGAGTGTCTGGAGCGTCTATCTAGCGTGGCAGAGTGTCTGGAGCCTCTGGCTAGCGTGGCAAATATTCTGGAGCCACTGGCTAGCGTGGCAGGTAGTCTGGAGCGTCTGGGTAGCGAGGCAGAGTGTCTGGAGCGCCTGGCTAGCGAGGCAGAGTGTCTGGAGGGTCTAAGTAGCAAGGCAGAGTGTCTGGAGCTTTTAGCTAGCGTGGCAGAGTGTCTGGAGCGTCTATCAAGCGTAGCAGAGTGTCTGAAATCTCTGGCTAGCATGGCAGAGTGTCTGGAGCGGCTGGCTAGGAAGGCAGAGTGTCTGGAGCGTCCTGGTAGCGAGCCAGAGTGTCTGGAGTGCCTAGCTAGCGAGGCAGAGTTTCTGGAGCGTCTAAATAGCGAGGCAGAGTGCCTGGAGCGTCAAGCTAGCGTGGCAGAGTGTCTGGAGCCACTGGCTAGCGAAACAGAGTGTTTAAAGCATTAAAATATTAAAGCAAAGCGTCTGGAGCGCCTGGGTAGCGATGCAGAGTGTCTGGAGCTTTTTGCTAGTGAGGCAGAGTGTCTGCAGCGTCTGGCTAGCATGGCAGAGTGTGTGGAGCGTCTGGATAGTTAAGCAGAAATTCTGGAGCGTCTTGCTAGCGAGGCAGAGTGTCTGGAGCGTCTGACTAGCGTGGCAGAGTGTCTGGAGCGTCTTGCTAGCGTGGCAGTAAGTCTGAAACGTCTGGCTAGCATGGCAGAGTATCTGGAGCGGCTGGCTAGCGTGGCAGAGTGTCTGGAGCGTCTAGCTAGCGTAGCAGAGTGTCTGGAGCCTCTGGCTAGCGTGGCAGATAATCTGGAGCCACTGGCTAGCGTGGCAGATAGTCTGGAGCGTCTGGGTAGCGAGGCAGCGTGTCTGGAGCGCCTGACTAGCGAGGTAGAGTGTCTGGAGGGTGTGGGTAGCTAGGCAGAGTGTCTGGAGCATCTAGCTAGCGAGGCAGAGAGTCTGGAGAGTCTAGCTAGCGTAGCAGAGTGTCTGAAACCTCTGGCTAGCGTGGCAGTAAGTCTGAAACGTCTGGCTGGCATGGCAGAGTGTCTGGAGCGGCTGGCTAGCGAGGCAGAGTGTCTAGAGCGTCTGGGTAGCGAGGCAGAGTGTCTGGAGCGCCTGGCTAGCGAGGCAGAGTGTCTGGAGGGTCTTAGTAGCAAGGCAGAGTGTCTGGAGCGTCAAGATAGCGTGGCAGAGTGTCTGGAGCGTCTAGCTAGCGTAGCAGAGTGTCTGAAATCTCTGGCTAGCATGGCAGAGTGTCTGGAGCGGCTGGCTAGCGAGGCAGAGTGTCTGGAGATTTTGGGTAGCAAGGCAGAGTGTCTGGAGCGCCTGGCTAGCGAGGCAGAGTGTCTGGAGCGTCTTGCTAGCGTGGCAGAGTGTCTGGAGCCTCTGGCTAGCGTGGCAGATAATCTGGAGCCACTGGCTAGCGTGGCAGATAGTCTGGAGCGTCTGGGTAGCGAGGCAGCGTGTCTGGAGCGCCTGGCTAGCGAGGCAGAGTGTCTGGAGGGTCTGGGTAGCAAGGCAGAGTGTCTGGAGCGTCTAGCTAGCGAAGCAGAGTGTCTGGAGCGTCTAGCTAGCGTAGCAGAGTGTCTGGAGCGTCTGGGTAGCGAGGCAGAGTTTCTGGAGCGCCTGGGTAGCAAGACAGAGAGTCTGGAGCGTCTGGGTAGCGAGGCAGAGTGTCTGGAGCACCTGGCTAGCGAGGCAGAGTGTCTGGAGCGTCTAGCTAGCATGGTAGAGTAACTGGAGCGTCTGAATAGCGAGGCAGAGTGTCTGGAGCGTCTGGCGAGCGTGGCTGAGTGTCTGGAGCGTCTTGCTAGCGTGGCAGAGTGTCTGGAGCCTATGGCTAGCGTGGCGGATAGTCTATAGCGTCTGGCTAGCATGGTAGAGTGTCTGGAGCGTCTAGCTAGCGAGGCAGAGTGTCTAAAGCGTCTAGCTAGCGAGGCAGAGTGTCTAAAGCGCCTGGCTAGCGAGGCAGAGTCTCTTGAGCGTCTGGGTAGCGAGGCAGAGTGTCTGGAGCGTCTTGCTAGCGTGGCAGAGTGTCTGGAGCATCTGGCTAGCGTGGCAGAGTGTCTGGAGCGTCTTGCTAGCGTGGCAGAGTGTTTTGAGCGCCTGGCAAGCGAGGCAGTGTGTCTGGAGCGTCTGGGTAGCAAGGCAGAGTACCTGGAGCGTCTGGCTAGCATGGCTGAGTGTCTGGACCGTCTAGCTAGCGAAACAGAGTGTCTAAAGTAACTTGCTGGCGAGGCAGAGTGCCTGGAGCGTCTGGGTAGCGAGGCAGAGTGTCTGGAGCGCCTAGCTAGCGAGGCAGAGTGTCTGGAGCGTCTGGGTAGCGAGCCAGAGTGTCTGGAGCGCCTGGCTGGCGAGGCAGTGTGTCTGGAGCGTCTAGCTAGCATGGTAGAGTAACTGGAGCTTCTTGCTAGCGTGGCAGAGTGTCTGGAGCCTATGGCTAGCGTGGCAGATAGTCTAGGGCGTCTGGTTAGCATGGCAGAGTGTCTAGAGCGTCTAGCTAGCGAGGCAGAGTGTCTTGAGCGTCTGGCTAGCGAGGCAGAATCTCCGGAGCGTCTGGGTAGCGAGGCAAAGTGTCTGGATCGTCTGGCTAGCGTGGCAGAGTTTCTGGAGCGTCTGGGTAGCGAGGCAGCGTGTCTGGAGCGCCTGGCTAGCGAGGCAGAGTGTCTGGAGGGTCTGGGTAGCAAGGCAGAGTGTCTGGAGCGTCTAGCTAGCGAAGCTGAGTGTCTGGAGCGTCTAGCTAGCGTAGCAGAGTGTCTGGAGCGTCTGGGTAGCGAGGCAGAGTTTCTGGAGCGCCTGAGTAGCAAGACAGAGAGTCTGGAGCGTCTGGGTAGCGAGGCAGAGTGTCTGGAGCGCCTGGCTAGCGAGGCAGAATGTCTGGAGCGTCTAGCTAGCATGGTAGAGTAACTGGAGCGTCTGAATAGCGAGGCAGAGTGTCTGGAGCGTCTGGCGAGCGTGGCTGAGTGTCTGGAGCGTCTTGCTAGCGTGGCAGAGTGTCTGGAGCCTATGGCTAGCGTGGCGGATAGTCTATAGCGTCTGGCTAGCATGGTAGAGTGTCTGGAGCGTCTAGCTAGCGAGGCAGAGTGTCTAAAGCGTCTAGCTAGCGAGGCAGAGTGTCTAAAGCGCCTGGCTAGCGAGGCAGAGTCTCTTGAGCGTCTGGGTAGCGAGGCAGAGTGTCTGGAGCGTCTTGCTAGCGTGGCAGAGTGTCTGCAGCGTCTGGCTAGCGTGGCAGAGTGTCTGGAGCGTCTTGCTAGCGTGGCAGAGTGTTTTGAGCGCCTGGCAAGCGAGGCAGTGTGTCTGGAGCGTCTGGGTAGCAAGGCAGAGTACCTGGAGCGTCTGGCTAGCATGGCTGAGTGTCTGGACCGTCTAGCTAGCGTAGCAGAGTGTCTGAAATCTCTGGCTAGCATGGCAGAGTGTCTGGAGCGGCTGGCTAGCGAGGCAGAGTGTCTGGAGATTTTGGGTAGCAAGGCAGAGTGTCTGGAGCGCCTGGCTAGCGAGGCAGAGTGTCTGGAGCGTCTTGCTAGCGTGGCAGAGTGTCTGGAGCCTCTGGCTAGCGTGGCAGATAATCTGGAGCCACTGGCTAGCGTGGCAGATAGTCTGGAGCGTCTGGGTAGCGAGGCAGCGTGTCTGGAGCGCCTGGCTAGCGAGGCAGAGTGTCTGGAGGGTCTGGGTAGCAAGGCAGAGTGTCTGGAGCGTCTAGCTAGCGAAGCAGAGTGTCTGGAGCGTCTAGCTAGCGTAGCAGAGTGTCTGGAGCGTCTGGGTAGCGAGGCAGAGTTTCTGGAGCGCCTGGGTAGCAAGACAGAGAGTCTGGAGCGTCTGGGTAGCGAGGCAGAGTGTCTGGAGCGCCTGGCTAGCGAGGCAGAGTGTCTGGAGCGTCTAGCTAGCATGGTAGAGTAACTGGAGCGTCTGAATAGCGAGGCAGAGTGTCTGGAGCGTCTGGCGAGCGTGGCTGAGTGTCTGGAGCGTCTTGCTAGCGTGGCAGAGTGTCTGGAGCCTATGGCTAGCGTGGCGGATAGTCTATAGCGTCTGGCTAGCATGGTAGAGTGTCTGGAGCGTCTAGCTAGCGAGGCAGAGTGTCTAAAGCGTCTAGCTAGCGAGGCAGAGTGTCTAAAGCGCCTGGCTAGCGAGGCAGAGTCTCTTGAGCGTCTGGGTAGCGAGGCAGAGTGTCTGGAGCGTCTTGCTAGCGTGGCAGAGTGTCTGGAGCATCTGGCTAGCGTGGCAGAGTGTCTGGAGCGTCTTGCTAGCGTGGCAGAGTGTTTTGAGCGCCTGGCAAGCGAGGCAGTGTGTCTGGAGCGTCTGGGTAGCAAGGCAGAGTACCTGGAGCGTCTGGCTAGCATGGCTGAGTGTCTGGACCGTCTAGCTAGCGAAACAGAGTGTCTAAAGTAACTTGCTGGCGAGGCAGAGTGCCTGGAGCGTCTGGGTAGCGAGGCAGAGTGTCTGGAGCGCCTAGCTAGCGAGGCAGAGTGTCTGGAGCGTCTGGGTAGCGAGCCAGAGTGTCTGGAGCGCCTGGCTGGCGAGGCAGTGTGTCTGGAGCGTCTAGCTAGCATGGTAGAGTAACTGGAGCTTCTTGCTAGCGTGGCAGAGTGTCTGGAGCCTATGGCTAGCGTGGCAGATAGTCTAGGGCGTCTGGTTAGCATGGCAGAGTGTCTAGAGCGTCTAGCTAGCGAGGCAGAGTGTCTTGAGCGTCTGGCTAGCGAGGCAGAATCTCCGGAGCGTCTGGGTAGCGAGGCAAAGTGTCTGGATCGTCTGGCTAGCGTGGCAGAGTTTCTGGAGCGTCTGGGTAGCGAGGCAGCGTGTCTGGAGCGCCTGGCTAGCGAGGCAGAGTGTCTGGAGGGTCTGGGTAGCAAGGCAGAGTGTCTGGAGCGTCTAGCTAGCGAAGCTGAGTGTCTGGAGCGTCTAGCTAGCGTAGCAGAGTGTCTGGAGCGTCTGGGTAGCGAGGCAGAGTTTCTGGAGCGCCTGAGTAGCAAGACAGAGAGTCTGGAGCGTCTGGGTAGCGAGGCAGAGTGTCTGGAGCGCCTGGCTAGCGAGGCAGAGTGTCTGGAGCGTCTAGCTAGCATGGTAGAGTAACTGGAGCGTCTGAATAGCGAGGCAGAGTGTCTGGAGCGTCTGGCGAGCGTGGCTGAGTGTCTGGAGCGTCTTGCTAGCGTGGCAGAGTGTCTGGAGCCTATGGCTAGCGTGGCGGATAGTCTATAGCGTCTGGCTAGCATGGTAGAGTGTCTGGAGCGTCTAGCTAGCGAGGCAGAGTGTCTAAAGCGTCTAGCTAGCGAGGCAGAGTGTCTAAAGCGCCTGGCTAGCGAGGCAGAGTCTCTTGAGCGTCTGGGTAGCGAGGCAGAGTGTCTGGAGCGTCTTGCTAGCGTGGCAGAGTGTCTGGAGCGTCTGGCTAGCGTGGCAGAGTGTCTGGAGCGTCTTGCTAGCGTGGCAGAGTGTTTTGAGCGCCTGGCAAGCGAGGCAGTGTGTCTGGAGCGTCTGGGTAGCAAGGCAGAGTACCTGGAGCGTCTGGCTAGCATGGCTGAGTGTCTGGACCGTCTAGCTAGCGAAACAGAGTGTCTAAAGTAACTTGCTGGCGAGGCAGAGTGCCTGGAGCGTCTGGGTAGCGAGGCAGAGTGTCTGGAGCGCCTAGCTAGCGAGGCAGAGTGTCTGGAGCGTCTGGGTAGCGAGCCAGAGTGTCTGGAGCGCCTGGCTGGCGAGGCAGTGTGTCTGGAGCGTCTAGCTAGCATGGTAGAGTACCTGGAGCTTCTTGCTAGCGTGGCAGAGTGTCTGGAGCCTATGGCTAGCGTGGCAGATAGTCTAGGGCGTCTGGTTAGCATGGCAGAGTGTCTAGAGCGTCTAGCTAGCGAGGCAAAGTGTCTTGAGCGTCTGGCTAGCGAGGCAGAATCTCCGGAGCGTCTGGGTAGCGAGGCAAAGTGTCTGGATCGTCTGGCTAGCGTGGCAGAGTTTCTGGAGCGTCTGGGTAGCGAGGCAGAGTGTCTGGAGCGCCTGGCTAGCGGGGCAGAGTGTCTGGAGGGTCAGGGTAGCAAGGCAGAGTGTCTGGAGCGTCTAGCTAGCGTGGCAGAGTGTCTGGAGCGTCTAGCTAGCGTAGCAGAGTGTCTGAAATCTCTGGCTAGCATGGCAGAGTGTCTGGAGCGGCTGGCTAGGGAGGCAGAGTGTCTGGAGCGTCTGGGTAGCGAGGCAGAGTGTCTGGAGCGTCTGGATAGCGAGGCAGAGTGTCTGGAGCGCCTGGTTAGCGATGCAGAGTGTCTGAAGCGTCTAGCTAGCGTGGCAGAGTGTCTGGAGCCTCTGGCTAGCGTGGCAAATATTCTGGAGCCACTGGCTAGCGTGGCAGATAGTCTGGAGCGTCTGGGTAGCGAGGCAGAGTGTCTGGAGCGCCTGGCTAGCGAGGCAGAGTGTCCGGAGGGTCTAAGTAGCAAGGCAGAGTGTCTGGAGCTTCTAGCTAGCGTGGCAGAGTGTCTGGAGCGTCAAGCTAGCGTAGCAGAGTGTCTGAAATCTCTGGCTAGCATGGCAGAGTGACTGGAGCGGCTGGCTAGGAAGGCAGAGTGTCTGAAGCGTCCTGGTAGCGAGCCAGAGTGTCTGGAGTGCCTGGCTAGCGAGGCAGAGTTTCTGGAGCGTCTAAATAGCGAGGCAGAGTGCCTGGAGCGTCAAGCTAGCGTGGCAGAGTGTCTGGAGCCACTGGCTAGCGAAACAGAGTGTTTAAAGCATTAAAATATTAAAGCAAAGCGTCTGGAGCGCCTGGGTAGCGATGCAGAGTGTCTGGAGCTTTTTGCTAGTGAGGCAGAGTGTCTGCAGCGTCTGGCTAGCATGGCAGAGTGTCTGGAGCGTCTGGATAGTTAAGCAGAAATTCTGGAGCGTCTTGCTAGCGAGGCAGAGTGTCTGGAGCGTCTGACTAGCGTGGCAGAGTGTCTGGAGCGTCTTGCTAGCGTGGCAGTAAGTCTGAAACGTCTGGCTAGCATGGCAGAGTATCTGGAGCGGCTGGCTAGCGTGGCAGAGTGTCTGGAGCGTCTAGCTAGCGTAGCAGAGTGTCTGGAGCCTCTGGCTAGCGTGGCAGATAATCTGGAGCCACTGGCTAGCGTGGCAGATAGTCTGGAGCGTCTGGGTAGCGAGGCAGCGTGTCTGGAGCGCCTGGCTAGCGAGGTAGAGTGTCTGGAGGGTGTGGGTAGCTAGGCAGAGTGTCTGGAGCATCTAGCTAGCGAGGCAGAGAGTCTGGAGAGTCTAGCTAGCGTAGCAGAGTGTCTGAAACCTCTGGCTAGCGTGGCAGTAAGTCTGAAACGTCTGGCTGGCATGGCAGAGTGTCTGGAGCGGCTGGCTAGCGAGGCAGAGTGTCTAGAGCGTCTGGGTAGCGAGGCAGAGTGTCTGGAGCGCCTGGCTAGCGAGGCAGAGTGTCTGGAGGGTCTTAGTAGCAAGGCAGAGTGTCTGGAGCGTCAAGATAGCGTGGCAGAGTGTCTAGAGCGTCTAGCTAGCGTAGCAGAGTGTCTGAAATCTCTGGCTAGCATGGCAGAGTGTCTGGAGCGGCTGGCTAGCGAGGCAGAGTGTCTGGAGATTTTGGGTAGCAAGGCAGAGTGTCTGGAGCGCCTGGCTAGCGAGGCAGAGTGTCTGGAGCGTCTTGCTAGCGTGGCAGAGTGTCTGGAGCCTCTGGCTAGCGTGGCAGATAATCTGGAGCCACTGGCTAGCGTGGCAGATAGTCTGGAGCGTCTGGGTAGCGAGGCAGCGTGTCTGGAGCGTCTAGCTAGCGAAGCAGAGTGTCTGGAGCGTCTAGCTAGCGTAGCAGAGTGTCTGGAGCGTCTGGGTAGCGAGGCAGAGTTTCTGGAGCGCCTGGGTAGCAAGACAGAGAGTCTGGAGCGTCTGGGTAGCGAGGCAGAGTGTCTGGAGCGCCTGGCTAGCGAGGCAGAGTGTCTGGAGCGTCTAGCTAGCATGGTAGAGTAACTGGAGCGTCTGAATAGCGAGGCAGAGTGTCTGGAGCGTCTGGCGAGCGTGGCTGAGTGTCTGGAGCGTCTTGCTAGCGTGGCAGAGTGTCTGGAGCCTATGGCTAGCGTGGCGGATAGTCTATAGCGTCTGGCTAGCATGGTAGAGTGTCTGGAGCGTCTAGCTAGCGAGGCAGAGTGTCTAAAGCGCCTGGCTAGCGAGGCAGAGTCTCTTGAGCGTCTGGGTAGCGAGGCAGAGTGTCTGGAGCGTCTTGCTAGCGTGGCAGAGTGTCTGGAGCGTCTGGCTAGCGTGGCAGAGTGTCTGGAGCTTCTTGCTAGCGTGGCAGAGTGTTTTGAGCGCCTGGCAAGCGAGGCAGTGTGTCTGGAGCGTCTGGGTAGCAAGGCAGAGTACCTGGAGCGTCTGGCTAGCATGGCTGAGTGTCTGGACCGTCTAGCTAGCGAAACAGAGTGTCTAAAGTAACTTGCTGGCGAGGCAGAGTGCCTGGAGCGTCTGTGTAGCGAAGCAGAGTGTCTGGAGCGCCTAGCTAGCGAGGCAGAGTGTCTGGAGCGTCTGGGTAGCGAGCCAGAGTGTCTGGAGCGCCTGGCTGTCGAGGCAGTGTGTCTGGAGCGTCTAGCTAGCATGGTAGAGTAACTGGAGCTTCTTGCTAGCGTGGCAGAGTGTCTGGAGCCTCTGGCTAGCGTGGCAGATAGTCTAGGGCGTCTGGTTAGCATGGCAGAGTGTCTAGAGCGTCTAGCTAGCGAGGCAGAGTGTCTTGAGCGTCTGGCTAGCGAGGCAGAATCTCCGGAGCGTCTGGGTAGCGAGGCAAAGTGTCTGGATCGTCTGGATAGCGAGGCAGAGTGTCTGGAGCGCCTGGTTAGCGATGCAGAGTGTCTGAAGCGTCTAGCTAGCGTGGCAGAGTGTCTGGAGCCTCTGGCTAGCGTGGCAAATATTCTGGAGCCACTGGCTAGCGTGGCAGATAGTCTGGAGCGTCTGGGTAGCGAGGCAGAGTGTCTGGAGCGCCTGGCTAGCGAGTCAGAGTGTCTGGAGGGTCTAAGTAGCAAGGCATAGTGTCTGGAGCTTCTAGCTAGCGTGGCAGAGTGTCTGGAGCGTCTAGCTAGCGTAGCAGAGTGTCTGAAATCTCTGGCTAGCATGGCAGAGTGACTGGAGCGGCTGGCTAGGAAGGCAGAGTGTCTGAAGCGTCCTGGTAGCGAGCCAGATTGTCTGGAGTGCCTGGCTAGCGAGGCAGAGTTTCTGGAGCGTCTAAATAGCGAGGCAGAGTGCCTGGAGCGTCAAGCTAGCGTGGCAGAGTGTCTGGAGCCACTGGCTAGCGTAGCAGAGTGTTTAAAGCATTTAAATATTAAAGCAAAGCGTCTGGAGCGCCTGGGTAGCGATGCAGAGTGTCTGGAGCTTTTTGCTAGTGAGGCAGAGTGTCTGCAGCGTCTGGCTAGCATGGCAGAGTGTCTGGAGCGTCTGGATATTTAAGCAGAAATTCTGGAGCGTCTTGCTAGCGAGGCAGAGTGTCTGGAGCGTCTGACTAGCGTGGCAGAGTGTCTGGAGCGTCTTGCTAGCGAGGCAGAGTTTCTTGAGCCTATGGCTTGCGTGGCGGATAGTCTATAGCGTCTGGCTAGCATAGTAGAGTGTCTGGAGCGTCTAGCTAGCGAGGCAGAGTGTCAAAAGCGATTTGCAATAAAACGAGAGTGTATGGAGCGTCTGTCTAGCAAGGCAAAGTGTCTGACGCCAATCTAGCGAGGCAGAGTTTCTGGAGCGTCTGGGTAGCGAGGCAGAGTGTCTGGAGCGTCTAGCTAGCGTGGCAGATAGTCTGGAGCATCTAACTACCAAGGCAGAGTGTCTGGGGCGTCTAGCTAGCGTGGCAGATAGTCTGGAGCATCTAACTACCAAGGCAGAGTGTCTGGAGCGTCTAGCTAGCGTGGCAGATAGTCTGGAGCATCTTACTAATAGGCAGAGTGTCTGGGGCGTCTAGCTAGCGAGGAAGAGTGTCTGAAACGTCTTGCTAGCAAAGCAGAGTGTCTAGAGCGTCTTGTTAGCGAGGCAGAGTGTCTGAAGCGTCTTTTTAGCGAGGCAGCGTGTCTGGAGCGTCTGGCTAGCATGGATGAGTGTCTGGAGCGTCTGGCAAGCAAAGCAGAGTGCCTGGAGCTTCTTGCTAGTGAGGCAAAGTGTCTGGAGCAAATTGCTAGCATGGCAGAGCTTCTGAAGAGTCTGGCTAGGAAGGCAGATAGTCTGGAGCGTCTTGCAAGCGAGGCAGAGTTTCTGGAGCGTTTTATTACCGAGGTAGAGTGTCTAAAGCGTCTTCCTAGCAAAGTAGAGTGTCTGTAGCTTCTGGCTAGCGTGGTAGAGTGTCTGGAGCGTCTGGCAAGCAAAGCAGAGTATCTGGAGCGTCAGGCATGCCAAACAGGGTGTCTGGAGCGTCTTGCTTCTAAGACAGAGTGTTTGGAGCGTCTGGCAAGCGAGACAGGGTGTCTGGAGCGTCTTGCTTCTAAGACAGAGTGTTTAGAGCGTCTAGCAAGTGAGGCAGAATGTCTGGAGCGTCTTGCTTCTAAGGCAGACTGTCTGGAGAGTCTGGCAAGCGGGGAAAAGTGTCTGGAGCGCCTGGCTAGCGAGGCAGAGTGTCTGGAGAGTCTAGCTAGCATGGTAGAGTAACTGGAGCGTCTGAATAGCGAGGCAGAGTGTCTGGAGCGTCCGGCGAGCGTAGCTGAGTGTCTGGAGCGTCTTGCTAGCGTGGCAGAGTGTCTGGAGCCTATGGCTAGCGTGGCGGATAGTCTATAGCGTCTGGCTAGCATGGTAGAGTGTCTGGAGCGTCTAGCTAGCGAGGCAGAGTGTCTTAAGCGTCTAGCTAGCGAGGCAGAGTGTCTAAAGCGCCTGGCTTGCGAGGCAGAGTCTCTTGAGCGTCTGGGTAGCGAGGCAGAGTGTCTGGAGCGTCTTGCTAGCGTGGCAGAGTGTCTGGAGCGTCTAGCTAGCGTAGCAGAGTGTCTGAAATCTCTGGCTAGCATGTCAGAGTGTCTGGAGAACCCGGCTAGGAAGGCAGAGTGTCTGGAGGGTCTGGGTAGCAAGGCAGAGTGTCTGGAGCGTCTAGCTAGCGAAGCAGAGTGTCTGGTGTGTCTAAGTAGCTAGGCAAAGTGTCTGGAGCGTCTGGGTAGCGAATCAGAGTGTCTGGAGCGCCTGGCTAGCAAAGCAGAGGGTCTGGAGCGTCTGGATAGCAAGACAGATTTTCTGGAGCGTCTAGGTAGCGAGGCAGAGTGTCTGGAGCGCCTGGGTTGCAAGACAGAGTGTCTGGAGCGTCTAGCTAGCGTAGCAGAGTGTCTGGAGCGTCTGGGTAGCGAATCAGAGTGTCTGGAGCGCCTGGCTAGCGAAGCAGAGGGTCTGGAGCGTCTGAATAGCAAGACAGAGTGTCTGGAGCTTTTTGCTAGTGAGGCAGAGTGTCTGCAGCGTCTGGCTAGCATGGCAGAGTGTCTGGAGCGTCTGGATAGTTAAGCAGAAATTCTGGAGCGTCTTGCTAGCGAGGCAGAGTGTCTGGAGCGTCTGACTAGCGTGGCAGAGTGTCTGGAGCGTCTTGCTAGCGAGGCAGAGTTTCTTGAGCGTGATATAACCGAGGCAAAGTGTCTTAAGCGATTTGCAATAAAACGAGAGTGTATGGAGCGTCTGTCTAGCAAGGCAAAGTGTCTGACGCCAATCTAGCGAGGCAGAGTTTCTGGAGCGTCTGGGTAGCGAGGCAGAGTGTCTGGAGCGTCTAGCTAGCGTGTCAGATAGTCTGGAGCATCTAACTACCAAGGCAGAGTGTCTGGAGCGTCTAGCTAGCGTGGCAGATAGTCTGGAGCATCTAACTACCAATGCAGAGTGTCTGGAGCGTCTAGCTAGCGTGGCAGATAGTCTGGAGCATCTTACTACCAAGGCAGAGTGTCTGGGGCGTCTAGCTAGCGAAGAAGAGTGTCTGAAACGTCTTGCTAGCAAAGCAGAGTGTCTAGAGCGTCTTGTTAGCGAGGCAGAGTGTCTGAAGCGTCTTTTTAGCGAGGCAGCGTGTCTGGAGCGTCTGGCTAGCATGGATGAGTGTCTGGAGCGTCTGGCAAGCAAAGCAGAGTGCCTGGAGCGTCAGGCATGCCAAACAGGGTGTCTGGAGCGTCTTTCTTCTAAGACAGAGTGTTTGGAGCGTCTGGCAAGCGAGACAGGGTGTCTGGAGCGTCTTGCTTCTAAGACAGAGTGTTTAGAGCGTCTAGCAAGTGAGGCAGAATGTCTGGAGCGTCTTGCTTCTAAGGCAGACTGTTTGGAGAGTCTGGCAAGCGGGGAAAAGTGTCTGGAGTGTCTTTTTACCGAGGCTTAGTGTCTAGAGCGACTAGCTAGCAAGACAGAGAGTCTGGAGCGTCTGGGTAGCAAGACAGAGTGTCTGGAGCGTCTAGCTAGCGTAGCAGAGTGTCTGGAGCGTCTGGGTAGCAAGACAGAGTGTCTGGAGCGTCTAGCTAGCGTAGCAGAGTGTCTGGGGCGTCTGGGTAGCGAGGCAGAGTGTCTGGAGCGCCTGGCGAGCGTAGCTGAGTGTCTGGAGCGTCTTGCTAGCGTGGCAGAGTGTCTGGAGCCTATGGCTAGCGTGGCGGATAGTCTATAGCGTCTGGCTAGCATGGTAGAGTGTCTGGAGCGTCTGGCTAGCGAGGCAGAGTGTCTAAAGCGCCTCGCTAGCGAGGCAGAGTCTCTTGAGCGTCTGGGTAGCGAGGCAGAGTGTCTGGAGCGTCTTGCTAGCGTGGCAGAGTGTCTGGAGCGTCTAGCTAGCGTAGCAGAGTGTCTGAAATCTCTGGCTAGCATGTCAGAGTGTCTGAAGCGGCTGGCTAGCGAGACAGAGTGTCTGGAGATTTTGGGTAGCAAGGCAGAGTGTCTGGAGCGCCTGGCTAGCGAGGCAGAGTGTCTGGAGCGTCTTGCTAGCGTGGCAGAGTGTCTGGAGCCTCTGGCTAGCGTGGCAGATAATCTGGAGCCACTGGCTAGCGTGGCAGATAGTCTGGAGCGTCTGGGTAGCGAGGCAGAGTGTCTGGAGCGCCTGGCTAGCGAGGCAGAGTGTCTGGAGAGTCTAGCTAGCATGGTAGAGTAACTGGAGCGTCTGAATTGCGAGGCAGAGTGTCTGGAGCGTCTGGCGAGCGTAGCTGAGTGTCTGGAGCGTCTTGCTAGCGTGGCAGAGTGTCTGGAGCCTATGGCTAGCGTGGCGGATAGTCTATAGCGTCTGGCTAGCATGGTAGAGTGTCTGGAGCGTCTAGCTAGCGAGGCAGAGTGTCTAAAGCGCCTGGCTAGCGAGGCAGAGTCTCTTGAGCGTCTGGGTAGCGAGGCAGAGTATCTGGAGCGTCTGGGTAGCGAGGCAAAGTGATTGGAGCGTCTGGGTAGCGAGGCAGAGTGTCTGGAGCGCCTGGCTAGCGAGGCAGAGTGTCTGGAGCGTCTGGGTAGCGAGCCAGAGTGTCTGGAGCGCCTGGGTAGCGAGGCAGTGTGTCTGGAGCGTCTAGCTAGCATGGTAGAGTAACTGGAGCGTCTGGCTAGCGTGGCGGAAAGTCTGGAGCGTGTGGCTAGCATAGCAGAGTGTCTAGAGCGTATGGCTAGCGTGGCAGAGTGTCTGGAGCCTCTGGCTAGCGTGGCAGATAGTCTGGAGCGTCTGACTAGAATAGCAGAGTGTCTGGAGCGTCTGGGTAGCAAGGCAGAGTACCTGGAGCGTCTGGCTAGCATGGCTGAGTGTCTGGACCGTCTAGCTGGCGAAAAAGAGTGTCTGAAGTGCCTTGCTGGCGAGGCAGAGTGCCTGGAGCGTCTGGGTAGCAAGGCAGAGTGTCTGGAGCGCCTGGGTAGCGAGGCAGAGTGTCTGGAGCGCCTGGCTAGCGAGGCAGTGTGTCTGGAGCGTCTAGCTAGCATGGTAGAGTAACTGGAGCATCTGAATAGCGAGGCAGAGTGTCTGGAACGTCTGGCGAGCGTGGCTGAGTGTCTGGAGCCTATGGCTAGCGTGGCGGATAGTCTGGAGCGTCTGGCTAGCGTGGCAGATAGTCTGGAGCGTCTGGGTAGCG
Source organism: Protonemura montana (assembly GCA_947568835.1). Lineage (NCBI taxonomy): Eukaryota > Metazoa > Arthropoda > Insecta > Plecoptera > Nemouridae > Protonemura > Protonemura montana. The sequence continues at coordinate 192,030 of CANOQG010000001.1, read as the reverse complement.
AGGCTGAGTGTCTGGAGCACCCGGCTAGGAAGGCAGAGTGTCTGGAGGGTCTGGGTAGCAAGGCAGAGTGTCTGGAGCGTCTAGCTAGCGAAGCAGAGTGTCTGGTGTGTCTAAGTAGCGAGGCAAAGTGTCTGGAGCGTCTGGGTAGCGAATCAGAGTGTCTGGAGCGCCTGGCTAGCAAAGCAGAGGGTCTGGAGCGTCTGGATAGCAAGACAGAGTGTCTGGAGCGTCTGGGTAGCGAGGCAGAGTGTCTGGAGCGCCTGGGTAGCAAGACAGAGAGTCTGGAGCGTCTGGGTAGCAAGACAGAGTGTCTGGAGCGTCTAGCTAGCGTAGCAGAGTGTCTCGAGCGTCTGGGTAGCGAATCAGGGTGTCTGGAGCGCCTGGCTATCAAAGCAGAGGGTCTGGAGCGTCTGGATAGCAAGAGAGAGTGTCTGGAGCTTTTTGCTAGTGAGGCAGAGTGTCTGCAGCGTCTGGCTAGCATGGCAGAGTGTCTGGAGCGTCTGGATAGTTAAGCAGAAATTCTGGAGCGTCTTGCTAGCGAGGCAGAGTGTCTGGAGCGTCTGACTAGCGTGGCAGAGTGTCTGGAGCGTCTTGCTAGCGAGGCAGAGTTTCTTGAGCGTGATATTACCGAGGCAAAGTGTCTGAAGCGATTTGCAATAAAACGAGAGTGTATGGAGCGTCTGTCTAGCAAGGCAAAGTGTCTGACGCCAATCTAGCGAGGCAGAGTTTCTGGAGCGTCTGGGAAGCGAGGCAGAGTGTCTGGAGCGTCTAGCTTGCGTGGCAGGTAGTCTGGAGCATCTAACTACCAAGGCAGAGTGTCTGGAGCGTCTAGCTAGCGTGGCAGATAGTCTGGAGCATCTTACTACCAAGGCAGAGTGTCTGGGGCGTCTAGCTAGCGAGGAAGAGTGTCTGAAACGTCTTGCTAGCAAAGCAGAGTGTCTAGAGCGTCTTGTTAGCGAGGCAGAGTGTCTGAAGCGTCTTTTAAGCGAGGCAGCGTGTCTGGAGCGTCTAGCTAGCGTGGCAGAGTGTCTGGAGCCTCTGGCTAGCGTGGCAAATATTCTGGAGCCACTGGCTAGCGTGGCAGATAGTCTGGAGCGTCTGGGTAGCGAGGCAGAGTGTCTGGAGCGCCTGGCTAGCGAGGCAGAGTGTCTGGAGGGTCTAAATAGCAAGGCAGAGTGTCTGGAGCTTCTAGCTAGCGTGGCAGAGTGTCTGGAGCGTCTAGCTAGCGTAGCAGAGTGTCTGAAATCTCTGGCTAGCATGGCAGAGTGTCTGGAGCGGCTGGCTAGGAAGGCAGAGTGTCTGGAGCGTCCTGGTAGCGAGCCAGAGTGTCTGGAGTGCCTGGCTAGCGTGGCAGAGTTTCTGGAGCGTCTAAGTAGCGAGGCAGAGTGCCTGGAGCGTCAAGCTAGCGTGGCAGAGTGTCTGGAGCCACTAGCTAGCGTAGCAGAGTGTTTAAAGCATTAAAATATTAAAGCAAAGCGTCTGGAGCGCCTGGGTAGCGATGCAGAGTGTCTGGAGCTTTTTGCAAGTGAGGCAGAGTGTCTGCAGCGTCTGGCTAGCATGGCAGAGTGTCTGGAGACTCTGGATAGTTAAGCAGAAATTCTGGAGCGTCTTGCTAGCGAGGCAGAGTGTCTGGAGCGTCTGACTAGCGTGGCAGAGTGTCTGGAGCGTCTTGCTAGCGAGGCAGAGTTTCTTGAGCGTGATATTACCGAGGCAAAGTGTCTGAAGCGATTTGCAATAAAACGAGAGTGTATGGAGCGTCTGTCTAGCAAGGCAAAGTGTCTGACGCCAATCTAGCGAGGCAGAGTTTCTGGAGCGTCTGGATAGCGAGGCAGAGTGTCTGGAGCGTCTTGCTAGCGTGGCAGATAGTCTGGAGCATCTAACTACCAAGGCAGAGTGTCTGGAGCGTCTAGCTAGCGTGGCAGATAGTCTAAAGCATCTTACTACCAAGGCAGAGTGTCTGGGGCGTCTAGCTAGCGAGGAAGAGTGTCTGAAACGTCTTGCTAGCAAAGCAGAGTGTCTAGAGCGTCTTGTTAGCGAGGCAGAGTGTCTGAAGCGTCTTTTTAGCGAGGCAGCGTGTCTGGAGCGTCTGGCTAGCATGGATGAGTGTCTGGAGCGTCTGGCAAGCAATGCAGAGTGCCTGGAGCTTCTTGCTAGTGAGGCAAAGTGTCTGGAGCGAATTGCTAGCATGGCAGAGCTTCTGAAGAGTCTGGCTAGGAAGGCAGATAGTCTGGAGCGTCTTGCAAGCGAGGCAGAGTTTCTGGAGCGTTTTATTACCGAGGTAGAGTGTCTAAAGCGTCTTCCTAGCAAAGTAGAGTGTCTGTAGCTTCTGGCTAGCGTGGGAGAGTGTCTGGAGCGTCTGGCAAGCAAAGCAGAGTATCTGGAGCGTCAGGCATGCCAAACAGGGTGTCTGGAGCGTCTTGCTTCTAAGACAGAGTGTTTGGAGCGTCTGGCAAGCGAGACAGGGTGTCTGGAGCGTCTTGCTTCTAAGACAGAGTGTTTAGAGCGTCTAGCAAGTGAGGCAGAATGTCTGGAGCGTCTTGCTTCTAAGGCAGACTGTCTGGAGAGTCTGGCAAGCGGGGAAAAGTGTCTGGAGTGTCTTTTTACCGAGGCTTAGTGTCTAGAGCGACTAGCTTGCAAGACAGAGAGTCTGGAGCGTCTGGGTAGCAAGACAGAGTGTCTGGAGCGTCTAGCTAGCGTAGCAGAGTGTCTGGAGCGTCTGGGTAGCGAGGCAGAGTGTCTGAAACGCCTGGCTAGCGAGGCAGAGTGTCTGGAGAGTCTAGCTAGCATGGTAGAGTAACTGGAGCGTCTGAATAGCGAGGCAGAGTGTCTGGAGCGTCTGGCGAGCGTGGCTGAGTGTCTGGAGCGTCTTGCTAGCGTGGCAGAGTGTCTGGAGCCTATGGCTAGCGTGGCGGATAGTCTATAGCGTCTGGCTAGCATGGTAGAGTGTCTGGAGCGTCTAGCTAGCGAGGCAGAGTGTCTAAAGCGCCTGGCTAGCGAGGCAGAGTCTCTTGAGCGTCTGGGTAGCGAGGCAGAGTGTCTGGAGCGTCTTGCTAGCGTAGCAGAGTGTCTGGAGCGTCTGGCTAGCGTGGCAGAGTGTCTGGAGCGTCTTGCTTGCGTGGCAGAGTGTTTTGAGCGCCTAGCAAGCGAGGCAGTGTGTCTGGAGCGTCTGGGTAGCAAGGCAGAGTACCTGGAGCGTGTGGCTAGCATGGCTGAGTGTCTGGACCGTCTAGCTAGCGAAACAGAGTGTCTAAAGTAACTTGCTGGTGAGGCAGAGTGCCTGGAGCGTCTGGGTAGCGAGGCAGAGTGTCTGGAGCGCCTGGCTAGCGAGGCAGAGTGTCTGGAGCGTCTGGGTAGCGAGCCAGAGTGTCTGGAGCGCCTGGCTAGCGAGGCAGTGTGTCTGGAGCGTCTAGCTAGCATGGTAGAGTAACTGGAGCGTCTGAATAGCGAGGCAGAGTGTCTGGAACGTCTGGCGAGCGTGGCTGAGTGTCTGGAGCGTCTTTCTAGCATGGCCGAGTGTCTGGAGCCTATGGCTAGCGTGGCGGATAGTCTGGAGCATCTGGTTATCATGGCAGAGTGTCTAGAGCGTCTAGCTAGCGAGGCAGAGTGTCTGGAGCGTCTGGGTAGCGAGGCAAAGTGTCTGGAGCGTCTGGGTAGCGAGGCAGAGTGTCAGGAGCGTCTTGCTAGCGAGGCAGAAAGTCTAGAGCGTCTGGCTGGCGTGGCGGAAAGTCTGGAGCGTGTGGCTAGCATAGCAGAGTGTCTAGAGCGTATGGCTAGCGTGGCAGAGTGTCTGGAGCCTCTGGCTAGCGTGGCAGATAGTCTGGAGCGTCTGACTAGAATAGCAGAGTGTCTGGAGCGTCTGGGTAGCAAGGCAGAGTACCTGGAGCGTCTGGCTAGCATGGCTGAGTGTCTGGACCGTCTAGCTAGCGAAAAAGAGTGTCTGACGTGACTTGCTGGCGAGGCAGAGTGCCTGGAGCGTCTGGGTAGCAAGGCAGAGTGTCTGGAGCGCCTGGGTAGCGAGGCAGAGTGTCTGGAGCGCCTGGCTAGCGAGGCAGTGTGTCTGGAGCGTCTAGCTAGCATGGTAGAGTAACTGGAGCATCTGAATAGCGAGGCTGAGTGTCTGGATCCTCTGGCTAGCGTGGCAGAGTGTCTGGAGCCACTGGCTAGCGTGGCAGATAGTCTGGAGCGTCTGGGTAGCGAGGCTGAGTGTCTGGAGCACCCGGCTAGGAAGGCAGAGTGTCTGGAGGGTCTGGGTAGCAAGGCAGAGTGTCTGGAGCGTCTAGCTAGCGAAGCAGAGTGTCTGGTGTGTCTAAGTAGCGATGCAAAGTGTCTGGAGCGTCTGGGTAGCGAATCAGAGTGTCTGGAGCGCCTGGCTAGCAAAGCAGAGGGTCTGGAGCGTCTGGATAGCAAGACAGAGTGTCTGGAGCGTCTGGGTAGCGAGGCAGAGTGTCTGGAGCGCCTGGGTAGCAAGACAGAGAGTCTGGAGCGTCTGGGTAGCAAGACAGAGTGTCTGGAGCTTTTTGCTAGTGAGGCAGAGTGACTGCAGCGTCTGGCTAGCATGGCAGAGTGTCTGGAGCGTCTGGATAGTTAAGCAGAAATTCTGGAGCGTCTTGCTAGCGAGGCAGAGTGTCTGGAGCGTCTGACTAGCGTGGCAGAGTGTCTGGAGCGTCTTGCTAGCGAGGCAGAGTTTCTTGAGCGTGATATTACCGAGGCAAAGTGTCTGAAGCGATTTGCAATAAAACGAGAGTGTATGGAGCGTCTGTCTAGCAAGGCAAAGTGTCTGACGCCAATCTAGCGAGGCAGAGTTTCTGGAGCGTCTGGGTAGCGAGGCAGAGTGTCTGGAGCGTCTAGCTAGCGTGGCAGATAGTCTGGAGCATCTAACTACCAAGGCAGAGTGTCTGGAGCGTCTAGCTAGCGTGGCAGATAGTCTGGAGCATCTAACTACCAATGCAGAGTGTCTGGAGCGTCTAGCTAGCGTGGCAGATAGTCTGGAGCATCTTACTACCAAGGCAGAGTGTCTGGGGCGTCTAGCTAGCGAGGAAGAGTGTCTGAAACGTCTTGCTAGCAAAGCAGAGTGTCTAGAGCGTCTTGTTAGCGAGGCAGAGTGTCTGAAGCGTCTTTATAGCGAGGCAGCGTGTCTGGAGCGTCTGGCTAGCATGGATGAGTGTCTGGAGCGTCTGGCAAGCAAAGCAGAGTGCCTGGAGCGTCAGGCATGCCAAACAGGGTGTCTGGAGCGTCTTGCTTCTAAGACAGAGTGTTTGGAGCGTCTGGCAAGCGAGACAGGGTGTCTGGAGCGTCTTGCTTCTAAGACAGAGTGTTTAGAGCGTCTAGCAAGTGAGGCAGAATGTCTGGAGCGTCTTGCTTCTAAGGCAGACTGTCTGGAGAGTCTGGCAAGCGGGGAAAAGTGTCTGGAGTGTCTTTTTACCGAGGCTTAGTGTCTAGAGCGACTAGCTAGCAAGACAGAGAGTCTGGAGCGTCTGGGTAGCAAGACAGAATGTCTGGAGCGTCTAGCTAGCGTAGCAGAGTGTCTGGAGCGTCTGGGTAGCAAGACAGAGTGTCTGGAGCGTCTAGCTAGCGTAGCAGAGTGTCTGGGGCGTCTGGGTAGCGAGGCAGAGTGTCTGGAGCGCCTGGCTAGCGAGGCAGAGTGTCTGGAGCGTCTAGCTAGCGAGGCAGAGTGTCTAAAGCGCCTGGCTATCGAGGCAGAGTCTCTTGAGCGTCTGGGTAGCGAGGCAGAGTGTCTGGAGCGTCTTGCTAGCGTGGCAGAGTGTCTGGAGCGTCTAGCTAGCGTAGCAGAGTGTCTGAAATCTCTGGCTAGCATGTCAGAGTGTCTGGAGCACCCGGCTAGGAAGGCAGAGTGTCTGGAGGGTCTGGGTAGCAAGGCAGAGTGTCTGGAGCGTCTAGCTAGCGAAGCAGAGTGTCTGGTGTGTCTAAGTAGCGAGGCAAAGTGTCTGGAGCGTCTGGGTAGCGAATCAGAGTGTCTGGAGCGCCTGGCTAGCAAAGCAGAGGGTCTGGAGCGTCTGGATAGCAAGACAGAGTGTCTGGAGCGTCTGGGTAGCGAGGCAGAGTGTCTGGAGCGCCTGGGTAGCAAGACAGAGAGTCTGGAGCGTCTGGGTAGCAAGACAGAGTGTCTGGAGCGTCTAGCTAGCGTAGCAGAGTGTCTGGAGCGTCTGGGTAGCGAATCAGAGTGTCTGGAGCGCCTGGCTAGCAAAGCAGAGGGTCTTGAGCGTCTGGATAGCAAGCCAGAGTGTCTGGAGCTTTTTGCTAGTGAGGCAGAGTGTCTGCAGCGTCTGGCTAGCATGGCAGAGTGTCTGGAGCGTCTGGATAGTTAAGCAGAAATTCTGGAGCGTCTTGTTAGCGAGGCAGAGTGTCTGGAGCGTCTGGATAGTTAAGCAGAAATTCTGGAGCGTCTTGCTAGCGAGGCAGAGTGTCTGGAGCGTCTGACTAGCGTGGCAGAGTGTCTGGAGCGTCTTGCTAGCGATGCAGAGTTTCTTGAGCGTGATATTACCGAGGCAAAGTGTCTGAAGCGATTTGCAATAAAACGAGAGTGTATGGAGCGTCTGTCTAGCAAGGCAAAGTGTCTGACGCCAATCTAGCGAGGCAGAGTTTCTGGAGCGTCTGGGTAGCGAGGCAGAGTGTCTGGAGCGTCTAGCTAGCGTGGCAGATAGTCTGGAGCATCTAACTACCAAGGCAGAGTGTCTGGAGCGTCTAGCTAGCGTGGCAGATAGTCTGGAGCATCTTACTACCAAGGCAGAGTGTCTGGGGCGTCTAGCTAGCGAGGAAGAGTGTCTGAAACGTCTTGCTAGCAAAGCAGAGTGTCTAGAGCGTCTTTTTAGCGAGGCAGAGTGTCTGAAGCGTCTTTTTAGCGAGGCAGCGTGTCTGGAGCGTCTGGCTAGCATGGATGAGTGTCTGGAGCGTCTGGCAAGCAAAGCAGAGTGCCTGGAGCTTCTTGCTAGTGAGGCAAAGTGTCTGGAGCGAATTGCTAGCATGGCAGAGCTTCTGAAGAGTCTGGCTAGGAAGGCAGATAGTCTGGAGCGTCTTGCAAGCGAGGCAGAGTTTCTGGAGCGTTTTATTACCGAGGTAGAGTGTCTAAAGCGTCTTCCTAGCAAAGTAGAGTGTCTGTAGCTTCTGGCTAGCGTGGTAGAGTGTCTGGAGCGTCTGGCAAGCAAAGCAGAGTATCTGGAGCGTCAGGCATGCCAAACAGGGTGTCTGGAGCGTCTTGCTTCTAAGACAGAGTGTTTGGAGCGTCTGGCAAGCGAGACAGGGTGTCTGGAGCGTCTTGCTTCTAAGACAGAGTGTTTAGAGCGTCTAGCAAGTGAGGCAGAATGTCTGGAGCGTCTTGCTTCTAAGGCAGACTGTCTAGAGAGTCTGGCAAGCGGGGAAAAGTGTCTGGAGTGTCTTTTTACCGAGGCTTAGTGTCTAGAGCGACTAGCTAGCAAAACAGAGTGTCTGGAGCGTCTGGCTAGCGAGGCAGTGTGTCTGGAGCGTCTAGCTAGCATGGTAAAGTAACTGGAGCGTCTGAATAGCGAGGCAGAGTGTCTGGAACATCTGGCGAGCGAGGCAGAGTGTCTGGAGCGTCTTGGTAGCGAGGCAAAGTGTCTGGAGCGGCTGGCTAGCGTGGCAGAGTGTCTGGAGCGTCTAGCTAGCGAAGCAGAGTGTCTGGAGCCTCTGGCTAGCGTGGCAGATAATCTGGAGCCACTGGCTAGCGTGGCAGATAGTCTGGAGCGTCTGGGTAGCGAGGCAGCGTGTCTGGAGCGCCTGGCTAGCGAGGTAGAGTGTCTGGAGGGTCTGGGTAGCAAGGCAGAGTGTTTGGAGCATCTAGCTAGCGAGGCAGAGAGTCTGAAGAGTCTTGCTAGCGTAGCAGAGTGTCTGAAACCTCTGGCTAGCGTGGCAGTAAGTCTGAAACGTCTGGCTGTCATGGCAGAGTGTCTGGAGCGGCTGGCTAGCGAGGCAGAGTGTCTAGAGCGTCTGGGTAGCGAGGCAGAGTGTCTGGAGCGCCTGGCTAGCGAGGCAGAGTGTCTGGAGGGTCTTAGTAGCAAGGCAGAGTGTCTGGAGCGTCAAGATAGCGTGGCAGAGTGTCTGGAGCGTCTAGCTAGCGTAGCAGAGTGTCTGAAATCTCTGGCTAGCATGGCAGAGTGTCTGGAGCGGCTGGCTAGCGAGGCAGAGTGTCTGGAGCGTCTTGCTAGCGTGGCAGAGTGTCTGGAGCCTCTGGCTAGCGTGGCAGATAATCTGGAGCCACTGGCTAGCGTGGCAGATAGTCTGGAGCGTCTGGGTAGCGAGGCAGCGTGTCTGGAGCGCCTGGCTAGCGAGGCAGAGTGTCTGGAGGGTCTGGGTAGCGAGGCAGAGTGTCAGGAGCGTCTTGCTAGCGAGGCAGAAAGTCTAGAGCGTCTGGCTAGCGTGGCGGAAAGTCTGGAGCGTGTGGCTAGCATAGCAGAGTGTCTAGAGCGTATGGCTAGCGTGGCAGAGTGTCTGGAGCCTCTGGCTAGCGTGGCAGATAGTCTGGAGCGTCTGACTAGAATAGCAGAGTGTCTGCAGCGTCTGGGTAGCAAGGCAGAGTACCTGGAGCGTCTGGCCAGCATGGCTGAGTGTCTGGACCGTCTAGCTAGCGAAAAAGAGTGTCTGAAGTGCCTTGCTGGCGAGGCAGAGTGCCTGGAGCGTCTGGGTAGCAAGGCAGAGTGTCTGGATCGCCAGGGTAGCGAGGCAGAGTGTCTGGAGCGCCTGGGTAGCGAGGCAGAGTGTATGGAGCGCCTGGGTAGCGAGGCAGAGTGTCTGGAGCGCCTGGCTAGCGAGGCAGTGTGTCTGGAGCGTCTAGCTAGCATGGTAGAGTAACTGGAGCATCTGAATAGCGAGGCAGAGTGTCTGGAACGTCTGGCGAGCGTGGCTGAGTGTCTGGAGCCTATGGCTAGCGTGGCGGATGGTCTGGAGCGTCTGGCTAGCGTGGCAGATAGTCTGGAGCGTCTGGGTAGCGAGGCTGAGTGTCTGGAGCACCCGGCTAGGAAGGCAGAGTGTCTGGAGGGTCTGGGTAGCAAGGCAGAGTGTCTGGAGTGTCTATCTAGCGAAGCAGAGTGTCTGGTGTGTCTAAGTAGCGAGGCAAAGTGTCTGGAGCGTCTGGGTAGCGAATCAGAGTGTCTGGAGCGCCTGGCTAGCAAAGCAGAGGGTCTGGAGCGTCTGGATAGCAAGACGGAGTGTCTGGAGCGTCTGGGTAGCGACGCAGAGTGTCTGGAGCGCCTGGGTAGCAAGACAGAGAGTCTGGAGCGTCTGGGTAGCAAGACAGAGTGTCTGGAGCGTCTAGCTAGCGTAGCAGAGAGTCTGGAGCGTCTGGGTAGCGAGGCAGAGTGTCTGGAGCGCCTGGCTAGCGAGGCAGAGTGTCTGGAGCGTCTAGCTAGCATGGTAGAGTAACTGGAGCGTCTGAATAGCGAGGCAGAGTGTCTGGAGCGTCTGGCGAGCGTGGCTGAGTGTCTGGAGCGTCTTGCTAGCGTGGCAGAGTGTCTGGAGCCTATGGCTAGCGTGGCGGATAGTCTATAGCGTCTGGCTAGCATGGTAGAGTGTCTGGGGCGTCTAGCTAGCGAGGCAGAGTGTCTAAAGCGCCTGGCTAGCGAGGCAGAAAATCTTGAGCGTCTGGGTAGCGAGGCAGAGTGTCTGGAAAGTCTTGCTAGCGTGGCAGAGTGTCTGGAGCGTCTGGCTAGCGTGGCAGAGTGTCTGGAGCGTCTTGCTAGCGTGGCAGAGTGTTTTGAGCGCCTGGCAAGCGAGGCAGTGTGTCTGGAGCGTCTGGGTAGCAAGGCAGAATACCTGGAGCGTCTGGCTAGCATGGCTGAGTGTCTGGACCGTCTAGCTAGCGAAACAGAGTGTCTAAAGTAACTTGCTGGCGAGGCAGAGTGCCTGGAGCGTCTGGGTAGCGAGGCAGAGTGTCTGGAGCGCCTGGCTAGCGAGGCAGAGTGTCTGGAGCGTCTGGGTAGCGAGCAAGAGTGTCTGGAGCGCCTGGCTAGCGAGGCAGTGTGTCTGGAGCGTCTAGCTAGCATGGTAGAGTAACTGGAGCGTCTGAATAGCGAGGCAGAGTGTCTGGAACGTCTGGCGAGCGTGGCTGAGTGTCTGGAGCGTCTTGCTAGCGTGGCCGAGTGTCTGGAGCCTATGGCTAGCGTGGCGGATAGTCTGGAGCATCTGGTTATCATGGCAGAGTGTCTAGAGCGTCTAGCTAGCAAGGCAGAGTGTCTGGAGCGTCTGGGTAGCGAGGCAAAGTGTCTGGAGCGTCTGGGTATGCGAGGCAGAGTACCTGGAGCGTCTGGCTAGCATGGCTGAGTGTCTGGACCGTCTAGCTAGCGAAAAAGAGTGTCTGAAGTGCCTTGCTGGCGAGGCAGAGTGCCTGGAGCGTCTGGGTAGCGAGGCAGAGTGTCTGGAGCGCCTGGCTAGCGAGGCAGTGTGTCTGGAGCGTCTAGCTAGCATGGTAGAGTAACTGGAGCATCTGAATAGCGAGGCAGAGTGTCTGGAGCGTCTGGCGAGCGTGGCTGAGTGTCTGGAGCCTATAGCTAGCGTGGCGGATAGTCTGGAGCGTCTGGCTAGCGTGGCAGATAGTCTGGAGCGTCTGGGTAGCGAGGCTGAGTGTCTGGAGCACCCGGCTAGGAAGGCAGAGTGTCTGGAGGGTCTGGGTAGCAAGGCAGAGTGTCTGGAGCGTCTAGCTAGCGAAGCAGAGTGTCTGGTGTGTCTAAGTAGCGAGGCAAAGTGTCTGGAGCGTCTGGGTAGCGAATCAGAGTGTCTGGAGCTTCTAGCTAGCGTAGCAGAGTGTCTGGAGCGTCTGGGTAGCGAGGCAGAGTGTCTGGAGCGCCTGGGTAGCAAGACAGAGAGTCTGGAGCGTCTGGGTAGCAAGACAAAGTGTCTGGAGCGTCTAGATAGCGTAGCAGAGTGTCTGGAGCGTCTGGGTAGCGAGGCAGAGTGTCTGGAGCGCCTGGCTAGCGAGGCAGAGTGTCTGGAGCGTCTAGCTAGCATGGTAGGGTAACTGGAGCGTCTGAATAGCGAGGCAGAGTGTCTGGAGCGTCTGGCGAGCGTGGCTGAGTGTCTGGAGCGTCTTGCTAGCGTGGCAGAGTGTCTGGAGCCTATGGCTAGCGTGGCGGATAGTCTGGAGCGTCTGGTTAGCATGGCAGAGTGTCTAGAGCGTCTAGCTAGCGAGGCAGAGTGTCTTGAGCGTCTGGCTAGCGAGGCAAAGTCTCTGGAGCGTCTGGGTAGCGAGGCATAGTGTCTGGAGCGTCTGGGTAGCGAGGCAGAGTGTCAGGAGCGTCTTTCTAGCGAGGCAGAAAGCCTAGAGCGTCTGACTAGCATGGTAGAGTGTATGAAGCGTCTAGCTAGCGAGGCAGAGTGTCTGAAGCGACTGGCTATTGAGGCAGAGTGTCTGGAGCGTCTGGGTAGCGAGGCAAAGTGTCTGGATCGTCTGGCTAGCTTGGCAGAGTTTCTGGAGCGTCTGGCAAGCGTGGCAGATAGTCTGGAGCGTCTGAATAGAATGGCAGAGTGACTGGAGTGTCAAGCTAGTGAAGCAGAGTGTCTGGAGCGTCTGGGTAGCAAGGCAGAGTGTCTGGAGCGTCTAGCTAGCGTGGCAGAGTGTCTGGAGCGCCTGGCTAGCAAGACAGAGTGTCTGGAGTGTCTTGCTAGCGTGGCAGAGTGTCTGGAGCCTCTGGCTAGCGTGGCAGATAGTCTGAAGCATCTGACTAGAATAGCAGAGTGTCTGGAGCGTCTAGCTAGCGTGGCAGAGTGTCTGAAACCTCTGGCTAGCGTGGCAGATAAACTGAAGCGTCTGGCTGGCATGGCAGAGTGTCTGGAGAGCCTAACTAGCGGGGCAGAGCTTCTGAAGCGCCTGGCTAGCGAGGCAGAGTGTCTGGAGCGTCTCAGTAGCAAGGCAAAGTGTCTGGAACGTCGAAGTAGCGAATCAGAGTGTCTGGAGCGTCTGGCTAGCATAGCAGAGTGTCTGGAGCGTCTAGCTAGAGTGGCAGAGTGTCTGCAGCCTCTGGCTAGCGTGGCAGATAGTTTAGAGCCACTGGCTAGCGTGGCAGATAGTCTGGAGCGTCTGGGTAGCGAGGCAGAGTGTCTGGAGCACCTGGCTAGCGAGGCAGAATGTCTGGAGGGTCTGGGTAGCAAGGCAGAGTGTCTGGAGGGTCTGGGTAGCAAGGCAGAGTGTCTGGAGCGTCTAGCTAGCGTGGCAGAGTGTCTGGAGCGCCTGGCTAGCAAGACAGAGTGTCTGGAGTGTCTTGCTAGCGTGGCAGAGTGTCTGGAGCCTCTGGCTAGCGTGGCAGATAGTCTGGAGCATCTGACCAGAAAAGCAGAGTGTCTGGAGCGTCAAGCTAGCGTGGCAGAGTGTCTGGAACCTCTGGCTAGCGTGGCAGATAAAATGAAGCGTCTGGCTGGCATGGCAGAGTGTCTGGAGAGCCTAACTAGCGGGGCAGAGCTTCTGAAGCGCCTGGCTAGCGAGGCAGAGTGTCTGGAGCGTCTCAGTAGCAAGGCAAAGTGTCTGGAACGTCGAAGTAGCGAATCAGAGTGTCTGGAGCGTCTGGCTAGCATGGCAGAGTGTCTGGAGCGTCTAGCTAGCGTGGCAGAGTGTCTGCAGCCTCTGGCTAGCGTGGCAGATAGTCTGGAGCCACTGGCTAGCGTGGCAGATAGTCTGGAGCGTCTGGGTAGCGAGGCAGAGTGTCTGGAGCACCTGGCTAGCGAGGCAGAATGTCTGGAGGGTCTAAATAGCAAGGCAGAGTGTCTGGAGGGTCTGGGTAGCAAGGCAGAGTGTCTGGAGCGTCTAGCTAGCGAGGCAGAGTGTCTGGTGTGTCTGGGTAGCGAGGCAAATTGTCTGGAGCGTCTGGGTAGCGAATCAGAGTGTCTGGAGCGTCTGGCTAGCGTGGCAGGGTGTCTCGAGCGTCTGGCTAGCGTGGCAGAAAGTCTGGAGCGTGTGGCTAGCATAGCTGAGTGTCTGCAGCGTATGGCTAGCGTGGCAGAGTGTCTGGAGCCTCTGGCTAGCGTGGCAGATAGTCTGGAGCGTCTGACTAGAATGGCAGAGTGTCTGGAGCGTCTGGGTAGCAAGGCAGAGTACCTGGAGCGTCTGGCTAGCATGGCTGAGTGTCTGGACCGTCTAGCTAGCAAAACAGAGTGTCTGAAGTGCCTTGCTGGCGAGGCAGAGTGCCTGGAGCGTCTGGGTGGCGAGGTAGAGTGTCTGGAGCGCCTGGCTAGCGAGGCAGAGTGTCTGGAGCGTCTGACTAGAATGGCAGAGAGTCTGGATTGTCTGGGTAGCAAGGCAGAGTGTCTGGAGCGTCTAGCTAGCGAAGCAGAGTGTCTGGTGTGTCTAAGTAGCGAGGCAAAGTGTCTGGAGCGTCTGGGTAGCGAATCAGAGTGTCTGGAGCGTCTAGCTAGCGAAGCAGAGTGTCTGGAGCGTCTGGGTAGCGAGGCAGAGTGTCTGGAGCGCCTGGGTAGCAAGACAGAGAGTCTGGAGCGTCTGGGTAGCAAGACAGAGTGTCTGGAGCGTCTAGCTAGCGTAGCAGAGTGTCTGGAGCGTCTGGGTATCGATGCAGAGTGTCTGGAGCGCCTGGCTAGCGAGGCAGAGTGTCTGGAGCGTCTAGCTAGCATGGTAGAGTAACTGGAGCGTCTGAATAGCGAGGCAGAGTGTCTGGAGCGTCTGGCGAACGTGGCTGAGTGTCTGGAGCGTCTTGCTAGCGTGGCAGAGTGTCTGGAGCCTATGGCTAGCGTGGCGGATAGTCTGGAGCGTCTGGTTAGCATGGCAGAGTGTCTAGAGCGTCTAGCTAGCGAGGCAGAGTGTCTTGAGCGTCTGGCTAGCGAGGCAGAGTCTCTGGAGCGTCTGGGTAGCGAGGCATAGTGTCTGGAGCGTCTTTCTAGCGAGGCAGAAAGTCTAGAGCGTCTGACTAGCATGGTAGAGTGTATGAAGCGTCTAGCTAGCGAGGCAGAGTGTCTGAAGCGACTGGCTATTGAGGCAGAGTGTCTGGAGCGTCTGGGTAGCGAGGCAAAGTGTCTGGATCGTCTGGCTAGCGTGGCAGAGTTTCTGGAGCGTCTGGCAAGCGTGGCAGATAGTCTGGAGCGTCTGAATAGAATGGCAGAGTGACTGGAGTGTCAAGCTAGCGAAGCAGAGTGTCTGGAGCGTCTGGGTAGCAAGGCAGAGTGTCTGGAGCGTCTAGCTAGCGTGGCAGAGTGTCTGGAGCGCCTGGCTAGCAAGACAGAGTGTCTGGAGTGTCTTGCTAGCGTGGCAGAGTGTCTGGAGCCTCTGGCTAGCGTGGCAGATAGTCTGGAGCATCTGACTAGAATAGCAGAGTGTCTGGAGCGTCTAGCTAGCGTGGCAGAGTGTCTGGAACCTCTGGCTAGCGTGGCAGATAAACTGAAGCGTCTGGCTGGCATGGCAGAGTGTCTGGAGAGCCTAACTAGCGGGGCAGAGCTTCTGAAGCGCCTGGCTAGCGAGGCAGAGTGTCTGGAGCGTCTCAGTAGCAAGGCAAAGTGTCTGGAACGTCGAAGTAGCGAATCAGAGTGTCTGGAGCGTCTGGCTAGCATGGCAGAGTGTCTGGAGCGTCTAGCTAGCGTGGCAGAGTGTCTGCAGCCTCTGGCTAGCGTGGCAGATAGTCTGGAGCCACTGGCTAGCGTGGCAGATAGTCTGGAGCGTCTGGGTAGCGAGGCAGAGTGTCTGGAGCACCTGGCTAGCGAGGCAGAATGTCTGGAGGGTCTGGGTAGCATGGCAGAGTGTCTGGAGGGTCTGGGTAGCAAGGCAGAGTGTCTGGAGCGTCTAGCTAGCGAGGCAGAGTGTCTGGTGTGTCTGGGTAGCGAGGCAAATTGTCTGGAGCGTCTGGGTAGCGAATCAGAGTGTCTGAGCGTCAGGCTAGCGTGGCAGGGTGTCTCGAGCGTCTGGCTAGCGTGGCAGAAAGTCTGGAGCGTGTGGCTAGCATAGCTGAGTGTCTGCAGCGTATGGCTAGCGTGGCAGAGTGTCTGGAGCCTCTGGCTAGCGTGGCAGATAGTCTGGAGCGTCTGACTAGAATGGCAGAGTGTCTGGAGCGTCTGGGTAGCAAGGCAGAGTACCTGGAGCGTCTGGCTAGCATGGCTGAGTGTCTGGACCGTCTAGCTAGCAAAACAGAGTGTCTGAAGTGCCTTGCTGGCGAGGCAGAGTGCCTGGAGCGTCTGGGTGGCGAGGTAGAGTGTCTGGAGCGCCTGGCTAGCGAGGCAGAGTGTCTGGAGCGTCTGACTAGAATGGCAGAGAGTCTGGATTGTCTGGGTAGCAAGGCAGAGTGTCTGGAGCGTCTAGCTAGCGAAGCAGAGTGTCTGGTGTGTCTAAGTAGCGAGGCAAAGTGTCTGGAGCGTCTGGGTAGCGAATCAGAGTGTCTGGAGCGTCTAGCTAGCGTAGCAGAGTGTCTGGAGCGTCTGGGTAGCGAGGCAGAGTGTCTGGAGCGCCTGGGTAGCAAGACAGAGAGTCTGGAGCGTCTGGGTAGCAAGACAGAGTGTCTGGAGCGTCTAGCTAGCGTAGCAGAGTGTCTGGAGCGTCTGGGTAGCGATGCAGAGTGTCTGGAGCGCATGGCTAGCGAGGCAGAGTGTCTGGAGCGTCTAGCTAGCATGGTAGAGTAACTGGAGCGTCTGAATAGCGAGGCAGAGTGTCTGGAGCGTCTGGCGAGCGTGGCTGAGTGTCTGGAGCGTCTTGCTAGCGTGGCAGAGTGTCTGGAGCCTATGGCTAGCGTGGCGGATAGTCTGGAGCGTCTGGTTAGCATGGCAGAGTGTCTAGAGCGTCTAGCTAGCGAGGCAGAGTGTCTTGAGCGTCTGGCTAGCGAGGCAGAGTCTCTGGAGCGTCTGGGTAGCGAGGCATAGTGTCTGGAGCGTCTGGGTAGCGAGGCAGTGTGTCAGGAGCGTCTTTCTAGCGAGGCAGAAAGTCTAGAGCGTCTGACTAGCATGGTAGAGTGTATGAAGCGTCTAGCTAGCGAGGCAGAGTGTCTGAAGCGACTGGCTATTGAGGCAGAGTGTCTGGAGCGTCTGGGTAGCGAGGCAAAGTGTCTGGATCGTCTGGCTAGCGTGGCAGAGTTTCTGGAGCGTCTGGCAAGCGTGGCAGATAGTCTGGAGCGTCTGAATAGAATGGCAGAGTGACTGGAGTGTCAAGCTAGCGAAGCAGAGTGTCTGGAGCGTCTGGGTAGCAAGGCAGAGTGTCTGGAGCGTCTAGCTAGCGTGGCAGAGTGTCTGGAGCGCCTTGCTAGCAAGACAGAGTGTCTGGAGTGTCTTGCTAGCGTGGCAGAGTGTCTGGAGCCTCTGGCTAGCGTGGCAGATAGTCTGGAGCATCTGACTAGAATAGCAGAGTGTCTGGAGCGTCTAGCTAGCGTGG
The DNA here is from genome assembly GCA_947568835.1 of Protonemura montana. Classification (NCBI taxonomy): domain Eukaryota; kingdom Metazoa; phylum Arthropoda; class Insecta; order Plecoptera; family Nemouridae; genus Protonemura; species Protonemura montana. The sequence goes on along the minus strand of CANOQG010000001.1, from coordinate 175,715 downwards.
CAGAGTGTCTGGAACCTCTTGCTAGCGTGGCAGATAAACTGAAGAGTCTGGCTGGCAAGGCCGAGTGTCTGGAGAGCCTTACTAGCGGGGCAGAGCTTCTGAAGCGCCTGGCTAGCGAGGCAGAGTGTCTGGAGCGTCTCAGTAGCAAGGCAAAGTGTCTGGAACGTCGAAGTAGCGAATCAGAGTGTCTGGAGCGTCTGGCTAGCATGGCAGAGTGTCTGGAGCGTCTAGCTAGCGTGGCAGAGTGTCTGCAGCCTCTGGCTAGCGTGGCAGATAGTCTGGAGCGTCTGGGTAGCGAGGCAGAGTGTCTGGAGCACCTGGCTAGCAAGGCAGAGTGTCTGGAGGGTCTGGGTAGCAAGGCAGAGTGTCTGGTGTGTCTGGGTAGCGAGGCAAAGTGTCTGGAGCGTCTGGGTAGCGAATCAGAGTGTCTGGAGCGTCTGGCTAGCGTGGCAGAGTGTCTCGAGCGTCTGGCTAGCGTGGCAGAAAGTCTGGAGCGTGTGGCTAGCATAGCTGAGTGTCTGCAGCGTATGGCTAGCGTGGCAGAGTGTCTGGAGCCTCTGGCTAGCGTGGAAGATAGTCTGGAGCGTCTGACTAGAATGGCAGAGTGTCTGGAGCGTCTAGCTAGCGTGTCAGAAAGTCTGGAGCCACTGGCTAGCGTGGCAGATAGTCTGGAGCGTCTGGGTAGCGAGGCAGAGTGTCTGGAGCACCTGGCTAGCAAGGCAGAGTGTCTGGAGGGTCTGGGTAGCAAGGCAGAGTGTCTGGAGCGTCTGGGTAGCGGGGCAAAGTGTCTGGATCGTCTGGCTAGCGTGGCAGAGTTTCTGGAGCGTCTGGCAAGCGTGGCAGATAGTCTGGAGCGTCTGAATAGAATGGCAGAGTGACTGGAGTGTCAAGCTAGCGAAGCAGAGTGTCTGGAGCGTCTGGGTAGCAAGGCAGAGTGTCTGGAGCGTCTAGCTAGCGTGGCAGAGTGTCTGGAGCGCCTTGCTAGCAAGACAGAGTGTCTGGAGTGTCTTGCTAGCGTGGCAGAGTGTCTGGAGCCTCTGGCTAGCGTGGCAGATAGTCTGGAGCATCTGACTAGAATAGCAGAGTGTCTGGAGCGTCTAGCTAGCGTGGCAGAGTGTCTGGAACCTCTTGCTAGCGTGGCAGATAAACTGAAGAGTCTGGCTGGCATGGCCGAGTGTCTGGAGAGCCTTACTAGCGGGGCAGAGCTTCTGAAGCGCCTGGCTAGCGAGGCAGAGTGTCTGGAGCGTCTCAGTAGCAAGGCAAAGTGTCTGGAACGTCGAAGTAGCGAATCAGAGTGTCTGGAGCGTCTGGCTAGCATGGCAGAGTGTCTGGAGCGTCTAGCTAGCGTGGCAGAGTGTCTGCAGCCTCTGGCTAGCGTGGCAGATAGTCTGGAGCCACTGGCTAGCGTGGCAGATAGTCTGGAGCGTCTGGGTAGCGAGGCAGAGTGTCTGGAGCACCTGGCTAGCGAGGCAGAATGTCTGGAGGGTCTGGGTAGCAAGGCAGAGTGTCTGGAGGGTCTGGGTAGCAAGGCAGAGTGTCTGGAGCGTCTAGCTAGCGAGGCAGAGTGTCTGGTGTGTCTGGGTAGCGAGGCAAATTGTCTGGAGCGTCTGGGTAGCGAATCAGAGTGTCTGAGCGTCTGGCTAGCGTGGCAGGGTGTCTCGAGCGTCTGGCTAGCATGGCAGAAAGTCTGGAGCGTGTGGCTAGCATAGCTGAGTGTCTGCAGCGTATGGCTAGCGTGGCAGAGTGTCTGGAGCCTCTGGCTAGCGTGGCAGATAGTCTGGAGCGTCTGACTAGAATGGCAGAGTGTCTGGAGCGTCTGGGTAGCAAGGCAGAGTACCTGGAGCGTCTGGCTAGCATGGCTGAGTGTCTGGACCGTCTAGCTAGCAAAACAGAGTGTCTGAAGTGCCTTGCTGGCGAGGCAGAGTGCCTGGAGCGTCTGGGTGGCTAGGTAGAGTGTCTGGAGCGCCTGGCTAGCGAGGCAGAGTGTCTGGAGCGTCTGACTAGAATGGCAGAGAGTCTGGATTGTCTGGGTAGCAAGGCAGAGTGTCTGGAGCGTCTAGCTAGCGAAGCAGAGTGTCTGGTGTGTCTAAGTAGCGAGGCAAAGTGTCTGGAGCGTCTGGGTAGCGAATCAGAGTGTCTGGAGCGTCTAGCTAGCGTAGCAGAGTGTCTGGAGCGTCTGGGTAGCGAGGCAGAGTGTCTGGAGCGCCTGGGTAGCAAGACAGAGAGTCTGGAGCGTCTGGGTAGCAAGACAGAGTGTCTGGAGCGTCTAGCTAGCGTAGCAGAGTGTCTGGAGCGTCTGGGTAGCGATGCAGAGTGTCTGGAGCGCCTGGCTAGCGAGGCAGAGTGTCTGGAGCGTCTAGCTAGCATGGTAGAGTAACTGGAGCGTCTGAATAGCGAGGCAGAGTGTCTGGAGCGTCTGGCGAGCGTGGCTGAGTGTCTGGAGCGTCTTGCTAGCGTGGCAGAGTGTCTGGAGCCTATGGCTAGCGTGGCGGATAGTCTGGAGCGTCTGGTTAGCATGGCAGAGTGTCTAGAGCGTCTAGCTAGCGAGGCAGAGTGTCTTGAGCGTCTGGCTAGCGAGGCAGAGTCTCTGGAGCGTCTGGGTAGCGAGGCATAGTGTCTGGAGCGTCTGGGTAGCGAGGCAGTGTGTCAGGAGCGTCTTTCTAGCGAGGCAGAAAGTCTAGAGCGTCTGACTAGCATGGTAGAGTGTATGAAGCGTCTAGCTAGCGAGGCAGAGTGTCTGAAGCGACTGGCTATTGAGGCAGAGTGTCTGGAGCGTCTGGGTAGCGAGGCAAAGTGTCTGGATCGTCTGGCTAGCGTGGCAGAGTTTCTGGAGCGTCTGGCAAGCGTGGCAGATAGTCTGGAGCGTCTGAATAGAATGGCAGAGTGACTGGAGTGTCAAGCTAGCGAAGCAGAGTGTCTGGAGCGTCTGGGTAGCAAGGCAGAGTGTCTGGAGCGTCTAGCTAGCGTGGCAGAGTGTCTGGAGCGCCTTGCTAGCAAGACAGAGTGTCTGGAGTGTCTTGCTAGCGTGGCAGAGTGTCTGGAGCCTCTGGCTAGCGTGGCAGATAGTCTGGAGCATCTGACTAGAATAGCAGAGTGTCTGGAGCGTCTAGCTAGCGTGGCAGAGTGTCTGGAACCTCTTGCTAGCGTGGCAGATAAACTGAAGAGTCTGGCTGGCATGGCCGAGTGTCTGGAGAGCCTTACTAGCGGGGCAGAGCTTCTGAAGCGCCTGGCTAGCGAGGCAGAGTGTCTGGAGCGTCTCAGTAGCAAGGCAAAGTGTCTGGAACGTCGAAGTAGCGAATCAGAGTGTCTGGAGCGTCTGGCTAGCATGGCAGAGTGTCTGGAGCGTCTAGCTAGCGTGGCAGAGTGTCTGCAGCCTCTGGCTAGCGTGGCAGATAGTCTGGAGAGTATGGGTAGCGAGGCAGAGTGTCTGGAGCACCTGGCTAGCAAGGCAGAGTGTCTGGAGGGTCTGGGTAGCAAGGCAGAGTGTCTGGTGTGTCTGGGTAGCGAGGCAAAGTGTCTGGAGCGTCTGGGTAGCGAATCAGAGTGTCTGGAGCGTCTGGCTAGCGTGGCAGAGTGTCTCGAGCGTCTGGCTAGCGTGGCAGAAAGTCTGGAGCGTGTGGCTAGCATAGCTGAGTGTCTGCAGCGTATGGCTAGCGTGGCAGAGTGTCTGGAGCCTCTGGCTAGCGTGGCAGATAGTCTGGAGCGTCTGACTAGAATGGCAGAGTGTCTGGAGCGTCTAGCTAGCGTGTCAGAAAGTCTGGAGCCACTGGCTAGCGTGGCAGATAGTCTGGAGCGTCTGGGTAGCGAGGCAGAGTGTCTGGAGCACCTGGCTAGCAAGGCAGAGTGTCTGGAGGGTCTGGGTAGCAAGGCAGAGTGTCTGGAGCGTCTGGGTAGCGAGGCAAAGTGTCTGGATCGTCTGGCTAGCGTGGCAGAGTTTCTGGAGCGTCTGGCAAGCGTGGCAGATAGTCTGGAGCGTCTAAATAGAATGGCAGAGTGACTGGAGTGTCAAGCTAGCGAAGCAGAGTGTCTGGAGCGTCTGGGTAGCAAGGCAGAGTGTCTGGAGCGTCTAGCTAGCGTGGCAGAGTGTCTGGAGCGCCTGGCTAGCAAGACAGAGTGTCTGGAGTGTCTTGCTAGCGTGGCAGAGTGTCTGGAGCCTCTGGCTAGCGTGGCAGATAGTCTGGAGCATCTGACTAGAATAGCAGAGTGTCTGGAGCGTCTAGCTAGCGTGGCAGAGTGTCTGGAACCTCTTGCTAGCGTGGCAGATAAACTGAAGAGTCTGGCTGGCATGGCCGAGTGTCTGGAGAGCCTTACTAGCGGGGCAGAGCTTCTGAAGCGCCTGGCTAGCGAGGCAGAATGTCTGGAGCGTCTCAGTAGCAAGGCAAAGTGTCTGGAACGTCGAAGTAGCGAATCAGAGTGTCTGGAGCGTCTGGCTAGCATGGCAGAGTGTCTGGAGCGTCTAGCTAGCGTGGCAGAGTGTCTGCAGCCTCTGGCTAGCGTGGCAGATAGTCTGGAGCCACTGGCTAGCGTGGCAGATAGTCTGGAGCGTCTGGGTAGCGATGCAGAGTGTCTGGAGCACCTGGCTAGCGAGGCAGAATGTCTGGAGGGTCTGGGTAGCAAGGCAGAGTGTCTGGAGGGTCTGGGTAGCAAGGCAGAGTGTCTGGAGCGTCTAGCTAGCGAGGCAGAGTGTCTGGTGTGTCTGGGTAGCGAGGCAAATTGTCTGGAGCGTCTGGGTAGCGAATCAGAGTGTCTGAGCGTCTGGCTAGCGTGGCAGGGTGTCTCGAGCGTCTGGCTAGCATGGCAGAAAGTCTAGAGCGTGTGGCTAGCATAGCTGAGTGTCTGCAGCGTATGGCTAGCGTGGCAGAGTGTCTGGAGCCTCTGGCTAGCGTGGCAGATAGTCTGGAGCGTCTGACTAGAATGGCAGAGTGTCTGGAGCGTCTGGGTAGCAAGGCAGAGTACCTGGAGCGTCTGGCTAGCATGGCTGAGTGTCTGGACCGTCTAGCTAGCAAAACAGAGTGTCTGAAGTGCCTTGCTGGCGAGGCAGAGTGCCTGGAGCGTTTGGGTGGCTAGGTAGAGTGTCTGGAGCGCCTGGCTAGCGAGGCAGAGTGTCTGGAGCGTCTGACTAGAATGGCAGAGAGTCTGCATTGTCTGGGTAGCAAGGCGGAGTGTCTGGAGCGTCTAGCTAGCGAAGCAGAGTGTCTGGTGTGTCTAGGTAGCGAGGCAAAGTGTCTGGAGCGTCTGGGTAGCAAATCAGAGTGTCTGGAGCGTCTAGCTATCGTAGCAGAGTGTCTGGAGCGTCTGGGTAGCGAGGCAGAGTGTCTGGAGTGTCTTGCTAGCGTGGCAGAGTGTCTGGAGCCTCTGGCTAGCGTGGCAGATAGTCTGGAGCATCTGACTAGAATAGCAGAGTGTCTGGAGCGTCTAGCTAGCGTGGCAGAGTGTCTGGAACCTCTTGCTAGCGTGGCAGATAAACTGAAGAGTCTGGCTGGCATGGCCGAGTGTCTGGAGAGCCTTACTAGCGGGGCAGAGCTTCTGAAGCGCCTGGCTAGCGAGGCAGAATGTCTGGAGCGTCTCAGTAGCAAGGCAAAGTGTCTGGAACGTCGAAGTAGCGAATCAGAGTGTCTGGAGCGTCTGGCTAGCATGGCAGAGTGTCTGGAGCGTCTAGCTAGCGTGGCAGAGTGTCTGCAGCCTCTGGCTAGCGTGGCAGATAGTCTGGAGCCACTGGCTAGCGTGGCAGATAGTCTGGAGCGTCTGGGTAGCGAGGCAGAGTGTCTGGAGCACCTGGCTAGCGAGGCAGAATGTCTGGAGGGTCTGGGTAGCAAGGCAGAGTGTCTGGAGGGTCTGGGTAGCAAGGCAGAGTGTCTGGAGCGTCTAGCTAGCGAGGCAGAGTGTCTGGTGTGTCTGGGTAGCGAGGCAAATTGTCTGGAGCGTCTGGGTAGCGAATCAGAGTGTCTGAGCGTCTGGCTAGCGTGGCAGGGTGTCTCGAGCGTCTGGCTAGCATGGCAGAAAGTCTAGAGCGTGTGGCTAGCATAGCTGAGTGTCTGCAGCGTATGGCTAGCGTGGCAGAGTGTCTGGAGCCTCTGGCTAGCGTGGCAGATAGTCTGGAGCGTCTGACTAGAATGGCAGAGTGTCTGGAGCGTCTGGGTAGCAAGGCAGAGTACCTGGAGCGTCTGGCTAGCATGGCTGAGTGTCTGGACCGTCTAGCTAGCAAAACAGAGTGTCTGAAGTGCCTTGCTGGCGAGGCAGAGTGCCTGGAGCGTTTGGGTGGCTAGGTAGAGTGTCTGGAGCGCCTGGCTAGCGAGGCAGAGTGTCTGGAGCGTCTGACTAGAATGGCAGAGAGTCTGGATTGTCTGGGAAGCAAGGCGGAGTGTCTGGAGCGTCTAGCTAGCGAAGCAGAGTGTCTGGTGTGTCTAGGTAGCGAGGCAAAGTGTCTGGAGCGTCTGGGTAGCAAATCAGAGTGTCTGGAGCGTCTAGCTATCGTAGCAGAGTGTCTGGAGCGTCTGGGTAGCGAGGCAGAGTGTCTGGAGCGCCTGGGTAGCAAGACAGAGAGTCTGGAGCGTCTGGGTAGCAAGACAGAGTGTCTGGAGCGTCTAGCTAGCGTAGCAGAGTGTCTGGAGCGTCTGGGTAGTGATGCAGAGTGTCTGGAGCGCCTGGCTAGCGAGGCAGAGTGTCTGGAGCGTCAAGCTAGCATGGTAGAGTAACTGGAGCGTCTGAATAGCGAGGCAGAGTGTCTGGAGCGTCTGGCGAGCGTGGCTGTGTGTCTGGAGCGTCTTGCTAGCGTGGCAGAGTGTCTGGAGCCTATGGCTAGCGTGGCGGATAGTCTGGAGCGTCTGGTTAGCATGGCAGAGTGTCTAGAGCGTCTAGCTAGCGAGGCAGAGTGTCTTGAGCGTCTGGCTAGCGAGGCAGAGTCTCTGGAGCGTCTGGGTAGCGAGGCATAGTGTCTGGAGCGCCTGGGTAGCGAGGCAGTGTGTCAGGAGCGTCTTTCTAGCGAGGCAGAAAGTCAAGAGCGTCTGACTAGCATGGTAGAGTGTATGAAGCGTCTAGCTAGCGAGGCAGAGTGTCTGAAGCGACTGGCTATTGAGGCAGAGTGTCTGGAGCGTCTGGGTAGCGAGGCAAAGTGTCTGGATCGTCTGGCTAGCGTGGCAGAGTTTCTGGAGCGTCTGGCAAGCGTGGCAGATAGTCTGGAGCGTCTGAATAGAATGGCAGAGTGACTGGAGTGTCAAGCTAGCGAAGCAGAGTGTCTGGAGCGTCTGGGTAGTAAGGCAGAGTGTCTGGAGCGTCTAGCTAGCGTGGCAGAGTGTCTGGAGCGCCTTGCTAGCAAGACAGAGTGTCTGGAGTGTCTTGCTAGCGTGGCAGAGTGTCTGGAGCCTCTGGCTAGCGTGGCAGATAGTCTGGAGCATCTGACTAGAATAGCAGAGTGTCTGGAGCGTCTAGCTAGCGTGGCAGAGTGTCTGGAACCTCTTGCTAGCGTGGCAGATAAACTGAAGAGTCTGGCTGGCATGGCCGAGTGTCTGGAGAGCCTTACTAGCGGGGCAGAGCTTCTGAAGCGCCTGGCTAGCGAGGCAGAGTGTCTGGAGCGTCTCAGTAGCAAGGCAAAGTGTCTGGAACGTCGAAGTAGCGAATCAGAGTGTCTGGAGCGTCTGGCTAGCATGGCAGAGTGTCTGGAGCGTCTAGCTAGCGTGGCAGAGTGTCTGCAGCCTCTGGCTAGCGTGGCAGATAGTCTGGAGCGTCTGGGTAGCGAGGCAGAGTGTCTGGAGCACCTGGCTAGCAAGGCAGAGTGTCTGGAGGGTCTGGGTAGCAAGGCAGAGTGTCTGGTGTGTCTGGGTAGCGAGGCAAAGTGTCTGGAGCGTCTGGGTAGCGAATCAGAGTGTCTGGAGCGTCTGGCTAGCGTGGCAGAGTGTCTCGAGCGTCTGGCTAGCGTGGCAGAAAGTCTGGAGCGTGTGGCTAGCATAGCTGAGTGTCTGCAGCGTATGGCTAGCGTGGCAGAGTGTCTGGAGCCTCTGGCTAGCGTGGCAGATAGTCTGGAGCGTCTGACTAGAATGGCAGAGTGTCTGGAGCGTCTAGCTAGCGTGTCAGAAAGTCTGGAGCCACTGGCTAGCGTGGCAGATAGTCTGGAGCGTCTGGGTAGCGAGGCAGAGTGTCTGGAGCACCTGGCTAGCAAGGCAGAGTGTCTGGAGGGTCTGGGTAGCAAGGCAGAGTGTCTGGAGCGTCTGGGTAGCGAGGCAAAGTGTCTGGATCGTCTGGCTAGCGTGGCAGAGTTTCTGGAGCGTCTGGCAAGCGTGGCAGATAGTCTGGAGCGTCTGAATAGAATGGCAGAGTGACTGGAGTGTCAAGCTAGCGAAGCAGAGTGTCTGGAGCGTCTGGGTAGCAAGGCAGAGTGTCTGGAGCGTCTAGCTAGCGTGGCAGAGTGTCTGGAGCGCCTGGCTAGCAAGACAGAGTGTCTGGAGTGTCTTGCTAGCGTGGCAGAGTGTCTGGAGCCTCTGGCTAGCGTGGCAGATAGTCTGGAGCATCTGACTAGAATAGCAGAGTGTCTGGAGCTTCTAGCTAGCGTGGCAGAGTGTCTGGAACCTCTGGCTAGCGTGGCAGATAAACTGAAGCGTCTGACTGGCATGGCAGAGTGTCTGGAGAGCCTAACTAGCGGGGCAGAGCTTCTGAAGCGCCTGGCTAGCGAGGCAGAGTGTCTGGAGCGTCTCAGTAGCAAGGCAAAGTGTCTGGAACGTCGAAGTAGCGAATCAGAGTGTCTGGAGCGTCTGGCTAGCATGGCAGAGTGTCTGGAGCGTCTAGCTAGCGTGGCAGAGTGTCTGCAGCCTCTGGCTAGCGTGGCAGATAGTCTGGAGCCACTGGCTAGCGTGGCAGATAGTCTGGAGCGTCTGGGTAGCGAGTCAGAGTGTCTGGAGCACCTGGCTAGCGAGGCAGAATGTCTGGAGGGTCTGGGTAGCAAGGCAGAGTGTCTGGAGGGTCTGGGTAGCAAGGCAGAGTGTCTGGAGCGTCTAGCTAGCTAGGCAGAGTGTCTGGTGTGTCTGGGTAGCGAGGCAAATTGTCTGGAGCGTCTGGGTAGCGAATCAGAGTGTCTGAGCGTCTGGCTAGCGTGGCAGGGTGTCTCGAGCGTCTGGCTAGCATGGCAGAAAGTCTGGAGCGTGTGGCTAGCATAGCTGAGTGTCTGCAGCGTATGGCTAGCGTGGCAGAGTGTCTGGAGCCTCTGGCTAGCGTGGCAGATAGTCTGGAGCGTCTGACTAGAATGGCAGAGTGTCTGGAGCGTCTGGGTAGCAAGGCAGAGTACCTGGAGCGTCTGGCTAGCATGGCTGAGTGTCTGGACCGTCTAGCTAGCAAAACAGAGTGTCTGAAGTGCCTTGCTGGCGAGGCAGAGTGCCTGGAGCGTCTGGGTGGCTAGGTAGAGTGTCTGGAGCGCCTGGCTAGCGAGGCAGAGTGTCTGGAGCGTCTGACTAGAATGGCAGAGAGTCTGGATTGTCTGGGTAGCAAGGCGGAGTGTCTGGAGCGTCTAGCTAGCGAAGCAGAGTGTCTGGTGTGTCTAGGTAGCGAGGCAAAGTGTCTGGAGCGTCTGGGTAGCAAATCAGAGTGTCTGGAGCGTCTAGCTATCGTAGCAGAGTGTCTGGAGCGCTGGGTAGCGAGGCAGAGTGTCTGGAGCGCCTGGGTAGCAAGACAGAGAGTCTGGAGCGTCTGGGTAGCAAGACAGAGTGTCTGGAGCGTCTAGCTAGCGTAGCAGAGTGTCTGGAGCGTCTGGGTAGCGATGCAGAGTGTCTGGAGCGCCTGGCTAGCGAGGCAGAGTGTCTGGAGCGTCAAGCTAGCATGGTAGAGTAACTGGAGCGTCTGAATAGCGAGGCAGAGTGTCTGGAGCGTCTGGCGAGCGTGGCTGAGTGTCTGGAGCGTCTTGCTAGCGTGGCAGAGTGTCTGGAGCCTATGGCTAGCGTGGCGGATAGTCTGGAGCGTCTGGTTAGCATGGCAGAGTGTCTAGAGCGTCTAGCTAGCGAGGCAGAGTGTCTTGAGCGTCTGGCTAGCGAGGCAGAGTCTCTGGAGCGTCTGGGTAGCGAGGCATAGTGTTGGAGCGTCTGGGTAGCGAGGCAGTGTGTCAGGAGCGTCTTTCTAGCGAGGCAGAAAGTCTAGAGCGTCTGACTAGCATGGTAGAGTGTATGAAGCGTCTAGCTAGCGAGGCAGAGTGTCTGAAGCGACTGGCTATTGAGGCAGAGTGTCTGGAGCGTCTGGGTAGCGAGGCAAAGTGTCTGGATCGTCTGGCTAGCGTGGCAGAGTTTCTGGAGCGTCTGGCAAGCGTGGCAGATAGTCTGGAGCGTCTGAATAGAATGGCAGAGTGACTGGTGTGTCTAGGTAGCGAGGCAAAGTGTCTGGAGCGTCTGGGTAGCAAATCAGAGTGTCTGGAGCGTCTAGCTATCGTAGCAGAGTGTCTGGAGCGTCTGGGTAGCGAGGCAGAGTGTCTGGAGTGTCTTGCTAGCGTGGCAGAGTGTCTGGAGCCTCTGGCTAGCGTGGCAGATAGTCTGGAGCATCTGACTAGAATAGCAGAGTGTCTGGAGCGTCTAGCTAGCGTGGCAGAGTGTCTGGAACCTCTTGCTAGCGTGGCAGATAAACTGAAGAGTCTGGCTGGCATGGCCGAGTGTCTGGAGAGCCTTACTAGCGGGGCAGAGCTTCTGAAGCGCCTGGCTAGCGAGGCAGAATGTCTGGAGCGTCTCAGTAGCAAGGCAAAGTGTCTGGAACGTCGAAGTAGCGAATCAGAGTGTCTGGAGCGTCTGGCTAGCATGGCAGAGTGTCTGGAGCGTCTAGCTAGCGTGGCAGAGTGTCTGCAGCCTCTGGCTAGCGTGGCAGATAGTCTGGAGCCACTGGCTAGCGTGGCAGATAGTCTGGAGCGTCTGGGTAGCGAGGCAGAGTGTCTGGAGCACCTGGCTAGCGAGGCAGAATGTCTGGAGGGTCTGGGTAGCAAGGCAGAGTGTCTGGAGGGTCTGGGTAGCAAGGCAGAGTGTCTGGAGCGTCTAGCTAGCGAGGCAGAGTGTCTGGTGTGTCTGGGTAGCGAGGCAAATTGTCTGGAGCGTCTGGGTAGCGAATCAGAGTGTCTGAGCGTCTGGCTAGCGTGGCAGGGTGTCTCGAGCGTCTGGCTAGCATGGCAGAAAGTCTAGAGCGTGTGGCTAGCATAGCTGAGTGTCTGCAGCGTATGGCTAGCGTGGCAGAGTGTCTGGAGCCTCTGGCTAGCGTGGCAGATAGTCTGGAGCGTCTGACTAGAATGGCAGAGTGTCTGGAGCGTCTGGGTAGCAAGGCAGAGTACCTGGAGCGTCTGGCTAGCATGGCTGAGTGTCTGGACCGTCTAGCTAGCAAAACAGAGTGTCTGAAGTGCCTTGCTGGCGAGGCAGAGTGCCTGGAGCGTTTGGGTGGCTAGGTAGAGTGTCTGGAGCGCCTGGCTAGCGAGGCAGAGTGTCTGGAGCGTCTGACTAGAATGGCAGAGAGTCTGGATTGTCTGGGAAGCAAGGCGGAGTGTCTGGAGCGTCTAGCTAGCGAAGCAGAGTGTCTGGTGTGTCTAGGTAGCGAGGCAAAGTGTCTGGAGCGTCTGGGTAGCAAATCAGAGTGTCTGGAGCGTCTAGCTATCGTAGCAGAGTGTCTGGAGCGTCTGGGTAGCGAGGCAGAGTGTCTGGAGCGCCTGGGTAGCAAGACAGAGAGTCTGGAGCGTCTGGGTAGCAAGACAGAGTGTCTGGAGCGTCTAGCTAGCGTAGCAGAGTGTCTGGAGCGTCTGGGTAGTGATGCAGAGTGTCTGGAGCGCCTGGCTAGCGAGGCAGAGTGTCTGGAGCGTCAAGCTAGCATGGTAGAGTAACTGGAGCGTCTGAATAGCGAGGCAGAGTGTCTGGAGCGTCTGGCGAGCGTGGCTGTGTGTCTGGAGCGTCTTGCTAGCGTGGCAGAGTGTCTGGAGCCTATGGCTAGCGTGGCGGATAGTCTGGAGCGTCTGGTTAGCATGGCAGAGTGTCTAGAGCGTCTAGCTAGCGAGGCAGAGTGTCTTGAGCGTCTGGCTAGCGAGGCAGAGTCTCTGGAGCGTCTGGGTAGCGAGGCATAGTGTCTGGAGCGCCTGGGTAGCGAGGCAGTGTGTCAGGAGCGTCTTTCTAGCGAGGCAGAAAGTCAAGAGCGTCTGACTAGCATGGTAGAGTGTATGAAGCGTCTAGCTAGCGAGGCAGAGTGTCTGAAGCGACTGGCTATTGAGGCAGAGTGTCTGGAGCGTCTGGGTAGCGAGGCAAAGTGTCTGGATCGTCTGGCTAGCGTGGCAGAGTTTCTGGAGCGTCTGGCAAGCGTGGCAGATAGTCTGGAGCGTCTGAATAGAATGGCAGAGTGACTGGAGTGTCAAGCTAGCGAAGCAGAGTGTCTGGAGCGTCTGGGTAGTAAGGCAGAGTGTCTGGAGCGTCTAGCTAGCGTGGCAGAGTGTCTGGAGCGCCTTGCTAGCAAGACAGAGTGTCTGGAGTGTCTTGCTAGCGTGGCAGAGTGTCTGGAGCCTCTGGCTAGCGTGGCAGATAGTCTGGAGCATCTGACTAGAATAGCAGAGTGTCTGGAGCGTCTAGCTAGCGTGGCAGAGTGTCTGGAACCTCTTGCTAGCGTGGCAGATAAACTGAAGAGTCTGGCTGGCATGGCCGAGTGTCTGGAGAGCCTTACTAGCGGGGCAGAGCTTCTGAAGCGCCTGGCTAGCGAGGCAGAGTGTCTGGAGCGTCTCAGTAGCAAGGCAAAGTGTCTGGAACGTCGAAGTAGCGAATCAGAGTGTCTGGAGCGTCTGGCTAGCATGGCAGAGTGTCTGGAGCGTCTAGCTAGCGTGGCAGAGTGTCTGCAGCCTCTGGCTAGCGTGGCAGATAGTCTGGAGCGTCTGGGTAGCGAGGCAGAGTGTCTGGAGCACCTGGCTAGCAAGGCAGAGTGTCTGGAGGGTCTGGGTAGCAAGGCAGAGTGTCTGGTGTGTCTGGGTAGCGAGGCAAAGTGTCTGGAGCGTCTGGGTAGCGAATCAGAGTGTCTGGAGCGTCTGGCTAGCGTGGCAGAGTGTCTCGAGCGTCTGGCTAGCGTGGCAGAAAGTCTGGAGCGTGTGGCTAGCATAGCTGAGTGTCTGCAGCGTATGGCTAGCGTGGCAGAGTGTCTGGAGCCTCTGGCTAGCGTGGCAGATAGTCTGGAGCGTCTGACTAGAATGGCAGAGTGTCTGGAGCGTCTAGCTAGCGTGTCAGAAAGTCTGGAGCCACTGGCTAGCGTGGCAGATAGTCTGGAGCGTCTGGGTAGCGAGGCAGAGTGTCTGGAGCACCTGGCTAGCAAGGCAGAGTGTCTGGAGGGTCTGGGTAGCAAGGCAGAGTGTCTGGAGCGTCTGGGTAGCGAGGCAAAGTGTCTGGATCGTCTGGCTAGCGTGGCAGAGTTTCTGGAGCGTCTGGCAAGCGTGGCAGATAGTCTGGAGCGTCTGAATAGAATGGCAGAGTGACTGGAGTGTCAAGCTAGCGAAGCAGAGTGTCTGGAGCGTCTGGGTAGCAAGGCAGAGTGTCTGGAGCGTCTAGCTAGCGTGGCAGAGTGTCTGGAGCGCCTGGCTAGCAAGACAGAGTGTCTGGAGTGTCTTGCTAGCGTGGCAGAGTGTCTGGAGCCTCTGGCTAGCGTGGCAGATAGTCTGGAGCATCTGACTAGAATAGCAGAGTGTCTGGAGCTTCTAGCTAGCGTGGCAGAGTGTCTGGAACCTCTGGCTAGCGTGGCAGATAAACTGAAGCGTCTGACTGGCATGGCAGAGTGTCTGGAGAGCCTAACTAGCGGGGCAGAGCTTCTGAAGCGCCTGGCTAGCGAGGCAGAGTGTCTGGAGCGTCTCAGTAGCAAGGCAAAGTGTCTGGAACGTCGAAGTAGCGAATCAGAGTGTCTGGAGCGTCTGGCTAGCATGGCAGAGTGTCTGGAGCGTCTAGCTAGCGTGGCAGAGTGTCTGCAGCCTCTGGCTAGCGTGGCAGATAGTCTGGAGCCACTGGCTAGCGTGGCAGATAGTCTGGAGCGTCTGGGTAGCGAGTCAGAGTGTCTGGAGCACCTGGCTAGCGAGGCAGAATGTCTGGAGGGTCTGGGTAGCAAGGCAGAGTGTCTGGAGGGTCTGGGTAGCAAGGCAGAGTGTCTGGAGCGTCTAGCTAGCTAGGCAGAGTGTCTGGTGTGTCTGGGTAGCGAGGCAAATTGTCTGGAGCGTCTGGGTAGCGAATCAGAGTGTCTGAGCGTCTGGCTAGCGTGGCAGGGTGTCTCGAGCGTCTGGCTAGCATGGCAGAAAGTCTGGAGCGTGTGGCTAGCATAGCTGAGTGTCTGCAGCGTATGGCTAGCGTGGCAGAGTGTCTGGAGCCTCTGGCTAGCGTGGCAGATAGTCTGGAGCGTCTGACTAGAATGGCAGAGTGTCTGGAGCGTCTGGGTAGCAAGGCAGAGTACCTGGAGCGTCTGGCTAGCATGGCTGAGTGTCTGGACCGTCTAGCTAGCAAAACAGAGTGTCTGAAGTGCCTTGCTGGCGAGGCAGAGTGCCTGGAGCGTCTGGGTGGCTAGGTAGAGTGTCTGGAGCGCCTGGCTAGCGAGGCAGAGTGTCTGGAGCGTCTGACTAGAATGGCAGAGAGTCTGGATTGTCTGGGTAGCAAGGCGGAGTGTCTGGAGCGTCTAGCTAGCGAAGCAGAGTGTCTGGTGTGTCTAGGTAGCGAGGCAAAGTGTCTGGAGCGTCTGGGTAGCAAATCAGAGTGTCTGGAGCGTCTAGCTATCGTAGCAGAGTGTCTGGAGCGCTGGGTAGCGAGGCAGAGTGTCTGGAGCGCCTGGGTAGCAAGACAGAGAGTCTGGAGCGTCTGGGTAGCAAGACAGAGTGTCTGGAGCGTCTAGCTAGCGTAGCAGAGTGTCTGGAGCGTCTGGGTAGCGATGCAGAGTGTCTGGAGCGCCTGGCTAGCGAGGCAGAGTGTCTGGAGCGTCAAGCTAGCATGGTAGAGTAACTGGAGCGTCTGAATAGCGAGGCAGAGTGTCTGGAGCGTCTGGCGAGCGTGGCTGAGTGTCTGGAGCGTCTTGCTAGCGTGGCAGAGTGTCTGGAGCCTATGGCTAGCGTGGCGGATAGTCTGGAGCGTCTGGTTAGCATGGCAGAGTGTCTAGAGCGTCTAGCTAGCGAGGCAGAGTGTCTTGAGCGTCTGGCTAGCGAGGCAGAGTCTCTGGAGCGTCTGGGTAGCGAGGCATAGTGTTGGAGCGTCTGGGTAGCGAGGCAGTGTGTCAGGAGCGTCTTTCTAGCGAGGCAGAAAGTCTAGAGCGTCTGACTAGCATGGTAGAGTGTATGAAGCGTCTAGCTAGCGAGGCAGAGTGTCTGAAGCGACTGGCTATTGAGGCAGAGTGTCTGGAGCGTCTGGGTAGCGAGGCAAAGTGTCTGGATCGTCTGGCTAGCGTGGCAGAGTTTCTGGAGCGTCTGGCAAGCGTGGCAGATAGTCTGGAGCGTCTGAATAGAATGGCAGAGTGACTGGAGTGTCAAGCTAGCGAAGCAGAGTGTCTGGAGCGTCTGGGTAGCAAGGCAGAGTGTCTGGAGCGTCTAGCTAGCGTGGCAGAGTGTCTGGAGCGCCTGGCTAGCAAGACAGAGTGTCTGGAGTGTCTTGCTAGCGTGGCAGAGTGTCTGGAGCCTCTGGCTAGCGTGGCAGATAGTCTGGAGCATCTGACTAGAATAGCAGAGTGTCTGGAGCGTCTAGCTAGCGTGGCAGAGTGTCTGGAACCTCTTGCTAGCGTGGCAGATAAACTGAAGCGTCTGGCTGGCATGGCCGAGTGTCTGGAGAGCCTTACTAGCGGGGCAGAGCTTCTGAAGCGCCTGGCTAGCGAGGCAGAGTGTCTGGAGCGTCTCAGTAGCAAGGCAAAGTGTCTGGAACGTCGAAGTAGCAAATCAGAGTGTCTGGAGCGTCTGGCTAGCATGGCAGAGTGTCTGGAGCGTCTAGCTAGCGTGGCAGAGTGTCTGCAGCCTCTGGCTAGCGTGGCAGATAGTCTGGAGCGTCTGGGTAGCGAGGCAGAGTGTCTGGAGCACCTGGCTAGCAAGGCAGAGTGTCTGGAGGGTCTGGGTAGCAAGGCAGAGTGTCTGGTGTGTCTGGGTAGCGAGGCAAAGTGTCTGGAGCGTCTGGGTAGCGAATCAGAGTGTCTGGAGCGTCTGGCTAGCGTGGCAGAGTGTCTCGAGCGTCTGGCTAGCGTGGCAGAAAGTCTGGAGCGTGTGGCTAGCATAGCTGAGTGTCTGCAGCGTATGGCTAGCGTGGCAGAGTGTCTGGAGCCTCTGGCTAGCGTGGCAGATAGTCTGGAGCGTCTGACTAGAATGGCAGAGTGTCTGGAGCGTCTAGCTAGCGTGTCAGAAAGTCTGGAGCCACTGGCTAGCGTGGCAGATAGTCTGGAGCGTCTGGGTAGCGAGGCAGAGTGTCTGGAGCACCTGGCTAGCAAGGCAGAGTGTCTGGAGGGTCTGGGTAGCAAGGCAGAGTGTCTGGTGTGTCTGGGTAGCGAGGCAAAGTGTCTGGAGCGTCTGGGTAGCGAATCAGAGTGTCTGGAGCGTCTGGCTAGCGTGGCAGAGTGTCTCGAGCGTCTGGCTAGCGTGGCAGAAAGTCTGGAGCGTGTGGCTAGCATAGCTGAGTGTCTGCAGCGTATGGCTAGCGTGGCAGAGTGTCTGGAGCCTCTGGCTAGCGTGGCAGATAGTCTGGAGCGTCTGACTAGAATGGCAGAGTGTCTGGAGCGTCTGGGTAGCAAGGCAGAGTACCTGGAGCGTCTGGCTAGCATGGCTGAGTGTCTGGACCGTCTAGCTAGCAAAACAGAGTGTCTGAAGTGCCTTGCTGGCGAGGCAGAGTGCCTGGAGCGTCTGGGTGGCGAGGTAGAGTGTCTGGAGCGCCTGGCTAGCGAGGCAGAGTGTCTGGAGCGTCTGACTAGAATGGCAGAGAGTCTGGATTGTCTGGGTAGCAAGGCAGAGTACCTGGAGCGTCTGGCTAGCAAAGCAGAGTGTCTGGAGCCTCTGGCTAGCGTAGCAGGTAGTCTGGAGCGTCTGACTAGAATGGCAGAGTGTCTTGAGCGTCTTGCTAGTAAGGCAGAAAGTCTGAAGCGTCTGACTAGCATGGCAGAGTGCCTGGACCATCTAGCTAGCGAAGCAGATTGTCTGGAGCGTCTGGGTAGCGGGGCAAAGTGTCTAGAGAGTCTGGCTAGCGTGGCAGAGTGTCTGGAGCGTCTGGCTAGCGTGGCAGATAGTCTAGAGCGTCTGACTAGAATGGCAGAGTGTCTGGAGCGTCTGGGTAGCAAGGCAGAGTGTCTGGAGCGTCTAGCTAGCGTAGCAGAGTGTCTGGAGCCTATGGCTAGCGTGGCATATAGTCTATAGCGTCTGGCTAGCATGGCAGAGTGTCTGAAGCGCCTGGCTAGCGAGGCAGAGTCTCTGGAGCGTCTGGCTAGTATGGCAGAGTGTCTGGAGCGCCTTGCTAGCGAGGCAGAGCTTCTGAAGCGCCTGGCTAGCGAGGCAGAGTGTCTGGAGCGTTTGGGTAGCAAGGCAAAGTGTCTGGAACGTCTGGGTAGCGACTAAGAGTGTCTGGAGCGTCTAGCTAGCATGGCAGAGTGTCTGGAGCGTCTAGCTAGCGTGGCAGAGTGTCTGCAGCCTCTGGCTAGCGTGGCAGATAGTCTGGAGCCACTGGCTAGCGTGGCAGATAGTCTGGAGCGTCTGGGTAGCGAGGCAGAGTGTCTGGAGCACCTGGCTAGCGAGGCAGAATGTCTGGAGGGTCTGGGTAGCAAGGCAGAGTGTCTGGAGGGTCTGGGTAGCAAGGCAGAGTGTCTGGAGCGTCTAGCTAGCGAGGCAGAGTGTCTGGTGTGTCTGGGTAGCGAGGCAAATTGTCTGGAGAGTCTGGGTAGCGAATCAGAGTGTCTGAGCGTCTGGCTAGCGTGGCAGGGTGTCTCGAGCGTCTGGCTAGCGTGGCAGAAAGTCTGGAGCGTGTGGCTAGCATAGCTGAGTGTCTGCAGCGTATGGCTAGCGTGGCAGAGTGTCTGGAGCCTCTGGCTAGCGTGGCAGATAGTCTGGAGCGTCTGACTAGAATGGCAGAGTGTCTGGACCGTCTAGCTAGCCAAACAGAGTGTCTGAAGTGCCTTGCTGGCGAGGCAGAGTGCCTGGTGTGTCTAAGTAGCGAGGCAAAGTGTCTGGAGCGTCTGGGTAGCGAATCAGAGTGTCTGGAGCGTGTAGCTAGCGTAGCAGAGTGTCTGGAGCGTCTGGGTAGCGAGGCAGAGTGTCTGGAGCGCCTGGGTAGCAAGACAGAGAGTCTGGAGCGTCTGGGTAGCAAGACAGAGTGTCTGGAGCGTCTAGCTAGCGTAGCAGAGTGTCTGGAGCGTCTAGCTAGCATGGTAGAGTAACTGGAGCGTCTGAATAGCGAGGCAGAGTGTCTGGAGCGTCTGGCGAGCTTGGCTGAGTGTCTGGAGCGTCTTGCTAGCGTGGCAGAGTGTCTGGAGCCTATGGCTAGCGTGGCGGATAGTCTGGAGCGTCTGGTTAGCATGGCAGAGTGTCTAGAGCGTCTAGCTAGCGAGGCAGAGTGTCTTGAGCGTCTGGCTAGCGAGGCAGAGTCTCTGGAGCGTCTGGGTAGCGAGGCATAGTGTCTGGAGCGTCTGGGTAGCGAGGCAGAGTGTCAGGAGCGTCTTTCTAGCGAGGCAGAAAGTCTAGAGCGTCTGACTAGCATGGTAGAGTGTATGAAGCGTCTAGCTAGCGAGGCAGAGTGTCTGAAGCGACTGGCTATTGAGGCAGAGTGTCTGGAGCGTCTGGGTAGCGAGGCAAAGTGTCTGGATCGTCTGGCTAGCGTGGCAGAGTTTCTGGAGCGTCTGGCAAGCGTGGCAGATAGTCTGGAGCGTCTGAATAGAATGGCAGAGTGACTGGAGTGTCAAGCTAGCGAAGCAGAGTGTCTGGAGCGTCTGGGTAGCAAGGCAGAGTGTCTGGAGCGTCTAGCTAGCGTGGCAGAGTGTCTGGAGCGCCTGGCTAGCAAGACAGAGTGTCTGGAGTGTCTTGCTAGCGTGGCAGAGTGTCTGGAGCCTCTGGCTAGCGTGGCAGATAGTCTGGAGCATCTGACTAGAATAGCAGAGTGTCTGGAGCGTCTAGCTAGCGTGGCAGAGTGTCTGGAACCTCTGGCTAGCGTGGCAGATAAACTGAAGCGTCTGGCTGGCATGGCAGAGTGTCTGGAGAGCCTAACTAGCGGGGCAGAGCTTCTTAAGCGCCTGGCTAGCGAGGCAGAGTGTCTGGAGCGTCTCAGTAGCAAGGCAAAGTGTCTGGAACGTCGAAGTAGCGAATCAGAGTGTCTGGAGCGTCTGGCTAGCATGGCAGAGTGTCTGGAGCGTCTAGCTAGCGTGGCAGAGTGTCTGGAGCGTCTGGCTAGCGAGGCAGAGTGTCAGGAGCGCCCGGCTTGCGAGGCAGATTGTCAGGAGCGACTGGGTAGCAAGGCAGAGTGTCTGAGGCGTCTGGCTAGCGAGGCAAAGTTTCTCGAGCGTCTGGCTAGCGAAGCAGAGTGTCTGGAACGTCTGGCTAGCGAGGCAGAGTGTCTGGAGCGCCCGGCTTGCGAGGCAGAGTGTCTGGAACGTCTGGGTAGCGGGGAAGAGTGTCTGGAGCGTCTGGCTAGCGAGGCAGAGTGTCTGGAGAATCTGGGAAGCAAGGCAGAGTGTCCGGAGCGACTGGGTAGCAAGGCAGAGTGTCTGAGGAGTCTGGCTAGCGAAGCAGAGTGTCTGGAGCGCCCGGCTTGCGAGGCAGAGTGTCTGGAGCGTCTGGGTACCGGGGCAGACTGTCTAGGGCGTCTGGCTAGCGAGGCAGAGTGTCTGGAGTGCCCGGTTGCGAGGCAGAGTTTCTGGAGCGCCCGGTTGCGAGGCAGAGTTTCTGGAGCGTCTGGCTAGCGAAGCAGAGTGTCTGGAGCGTCTGGCTACTAAGGCAGAGTGTCTGGAGCGTCTGGCTTGCGAGGCAGAGTGTCTGGAGCATCTGGGAAGCAAGGCAGAGTGTCTGGGGCGTCTCGCTAGCGAGGCAGAGAGCCTGGAGTGCCTGGTTTAAGAGGCAGCGTGTCTGAAGCGTCTTGGTAGCTATGCAGAATGTCTGGAGCGTCTGGCTAGCGAGGCAGAGTGTCTGGAGCGTCTGGGTAGCAAGGCAAAGTGCCTGGAGCGTCTTGCTTGCTAAGCAGAGTGTCTGGAGCGCCCGGCTTGCGAGGCAGAGTGTCTGGAGTGCCCGGCTTGCGAGCCAGAGTGTCTGGAGCGTCCGGGAAGCAAGGCAGAGTGTCTAGGGTGTCTGGCTAGCGAGGCCGAGAGTCTGGAGCGTCTGGCTACTAAGGCAAAATGTCTGGAGCGTCTGGCTTGCGAGGCAGAGTGTCTGGAGCATCTGGGAAGCAAGGCAGAGTGTCTGGGGCGTCTCGCTAGCGAGACAGAGAGCCTGGAGTGCCTGGTTTAAGAGGCAGCGTGTCTGAAGCGTCTTGGTAGCTATGCAGAATGTCTGGAGAGTCTGGCTAGCGAGGCAGAGTGTCTGGAGCGATTGGCCAGCATGGCAGAGTGACTGGAGCGTCTGGCTTGCGAGGCAGATTGTCTGGAGCGTCTGGGTAGCAAGGCAAAGTGTCTGTGGCGTCTGGCTTGCTAAGCAGTGTGTCTGGAGCGCCCGGCGTGCAAGGCAAAGTGTCTGGAGTGCCCGGCTTGCGAGGCAGATTGTCTGGAGCGTCTGGGTAGCAAGGCAAAGTGTCTGGGGCGTCTGGCTGCTAATGCAGAGAGTCTGAAGCGTCTGGCTTGCGAGGCAGAGTGTCTGGAGTATCTGGGAAGCAAGGCAGAGTGTCCGGAGCGACTAGGTAGCAAGGCAGAGTGTCTGAGGAGTCTGGCTAGCGAGGCAAAATATCTGGAGCGTCTGGCTAGCGAAGCAGAGTGTCTGGAGCGCCCGGCTTGCGAGGGAGAGTGTCTGGAGCGTCTGGGTAGCGGGGCAGAGTGTCTGGAGCGTCTGGCTAGGCCCGGCTTGCGAGGCAGAGTGTCTGGAGCGTCTGGGTAGCGGGACAGAGTGTCTGGAGCGTCTGGCTAGCAAGGCAGAGTGTCTGGAGCACCTGGCTTGCGAGGCAGAGTGTTTGGAGCGTCTGGCTAGCGTAGCAGAGTGTCTGGAGCGTCTGGCTACTAAGGCACAGTGTCTGGAGCGTCTGGCCTGAGAGGCAGAGTGTCTGGAGAATCTGGGAAGCAAGGCAGAGTGTCTGGGGCGTCTGGCTAGCGAGGCAGAGAGTCTGGAGTGCCTGGCTTAAGAGGCAGCGTGTCTGAAGCGTCTTGGTAGCTATGCAGAGCGTCTGGAGCGACTGGCTAGCGAGGCAGAGTGTCTGGAGCGCCCGGCTTGCGAGGCAGAGTGTCTGGAGCGTCTGGGTAGCGGGTCAGAGTGTCTAGGGCGTCTGGCTAGCGAGGCAGAGTGTCTGGAGCGACTGGCCAGCATGGCAGAGTGCCTGGAACGCCTGGTAGCTAGGCAGAGTGTCTGGAGTGCCCGGCTTGCGAGCCAGGGTGTCTGGAGCACCCGGCTTGCGAGGCAGAGTGTTTGGAGCGTCTGGCTAGCGTAGCAGAGTGTCTGGAGCGTCTGGCTACTAAGGCAGAGTGTCTGGAGCGTCTGGCCTGCGAGGCAGTGTCTGGAGCGTCTGGCTAGCGAGGCAGAGTGTTTGCGGCGTCCTGCTAGCGAGGCAAAGTTTCTGGAGCTTCTGTCTAACGAAGCAGAGCGTCTGGAGCGTCTGGCTAGCGAGGAAGAGTGTGTGGAGCTTCTGGCTACTAAGGCAGGGTGTTTGGAGCGTCTGGGTAGCGTAACAGATTGTCTAGGGCGTCTGGCTAGCGAGGCAGAGTGTCTGGAGCGTCTGGCTTGCGAGGCAGATTGTCTGGAGCGTCTGGGTAGCAAGGCAAAGTGTCTGGGGCTTCTGGCTAGCGAGGCAGAGTGTTTGGAGAGCCCGGCTTTCCAGGCAGCGTGTCTGGAGCGTCTTGGTACCGAGGGAGAGTGTCTGGAGCGTCTTGCTATTAAAGGAGAGTGTATGTAGCGTCTGGCCAGCAAGGAAGAGTGACTGGAACGCCTGACTAGCGTGGCAAAGTGTCTGGAGCGCCCGCCTTGAGGGGCAGAGTGTCTGGAGCGCCCGGCCTGAGAGGCAGAGTGTCTGGAGTGCCCGGCTTGCGAGCCAGAGTGTCTGGAGCGTCCGGGAAGCAAGGCAGAGTGTCTAGGGTGTCTGGCTAGCAAGGCAGAGAGTCTGAAGTGCCCGGCTTGCGAGGCAGCGTGTCTGGAGCGTCTTGGTAGCTATGCAGAGTGTCTGAAGCGACTGGCTAGCGAGGCAGAGTGTCTGGAGCGACTGGCCAGCATGGCAGAGTGCTTTGAGCGTCTGGGTAGCAAGGCAGAGTTTCTGGAGCGTCTTGGTAGCTACGAAGAGTGACTGGAACGCATAGCTAGCAAAGCTGAAGGTCTGGAGCGTGTTACTACGGAGGCAGAGTGTCCGGAGCGTCTGGGTAGCAAGGCAGAGCTTCTGAGGCGTCTGGCTAGCGAGGCAAAGTTTCTGGAGCGTCTGGCTCGCGAAGCAGAGTGTCTGGAGCGTCTGGCTAGCGAGAAAGAGTGTCTGGAGGGTCTGGCTACTAAGGCAGAGTGTCTGAAGCGTCTGGCTAGCGAGGCATATTGTCTAGGGCGTCTAGCTAGCGAGGCAGAGTGTCTGGAGCGACTGGCTAGCATGGCAGAGTGTCTAGAGCGTCTGGATAGCGAAGCAGAGTTTCTTGAGCGTCTTGCTAGCGAGGCAGAGTGTCCGGAGCGACTGGCTAGCAAGGAAGAGTGTTTGGAGTGCCTGGCTCGCGAGGCAGAGAGTCTGAAAAGCACAGCTTGCGAGGCAGAGTGTCAGGAGCGACTGGGTAGCAAGGCTTAGTGTCTGGAGCGTCTGGCTAGCGAAGCAGAGTGTCTTGAGCGTCTGGCTAGCGAGGAAGAGTAACTGGAGCGTCTGGCTACTAAGGCAGAGTGTCTGGAGCGTCTAGCTAGCGAAGCAGAGTGTCTGGAGCGCCCGGCTTGCAAGGCAGAGTGTCTGGAGCGTCTGGGTACCGGGGCAAAGTGTCTAGGGCGTCTGACTAGCGAGGCAGAGTGTCTGGAGCGACTGGCCAGCATGGCAGAGTGCCTGGAGCGTCTTGCTTGCTAAGCAGAGTGTCTGGAGCGCCCGGCTTGCGAGGCAGAGTGTCTGGAGTGCCCGGCTTGCGAGCCAGAGTGTCTGGAGCGTCCGGGAAGCAAGGCAGAGTGTCTAGGGTGTCTGGCTAGCGAGGCCGAGAGTCTGGAGCGTCTGGCTACTAAGGCAGAATGTCTGGAGCGTCTGGCTTGCGAGGCAGAGTGTCTGGAGCATCTGGGAAGCAAGGCAGAGTGTCTGGGGCGTCTCGCTAGCGAGACAGAGAGCCTGGAGTGCCTGGTTTAAGAGGCAGCGTGTCTGAAGCGTCTTGGTAGCTATGCAGAATGTCTGGAGAGTCTGGCTAGCGAGGCAGAGTGTCTGGAGCGATTGGCCAGCATGGCAGAGTGACTGGAGCGTCTGGCCTCGCGAGGCAGATTGTCTGGAGCGTCTGGGTAGCAAGGCAAAGTGTCTGGTGCGTCTGGCTTGCTAAGCAGTGTGTCTGGAGCGCCCGGCGTGCGAGGCAAAGTGTCTGGAGAATCTGGGAAGCAAGGCAGAGTGTCCGGAGCGACTGGGTAGCAAGGCAGAGTGTCTGAGGAGTCTGGCTAGCGAAGCAGAGTGTCTGGAGCGCCCGGCTTGCGAGGCAGAGTGTCTGGAGCGTCTGGGTACCGGGGCAGACTGTCTAGGGCGTCTGGCTAGCGAGGCAGAGTGTCTGGAGTGCCCGGTTGCGAGGCAGAGTTTCTGGAGCGCCCGGTTGCGAGGCAGAGTTTCTGGAGCGTCTGGCTAGCGAAGCAGAGTGTCTGGAGCGTCTGGCTACTAAGGCAGAGTGTCTGGAGCGTCTGGCTTGCGAGGCAGAGTGTCTGGAGCATCTGGGAAGCAAGGCAGAGTGTCTGGGGCGTCTCGCTAGCGAGGCAGAGAGCCTGGAGTGCCTGGTTTAAGAGGCAGCGTGTCTGAAGCGTCTTGGTAGCTATGCAGAATGTCTGGAGCGTCTGGCTAGCGAGGCAGAGTGTCTGGAGCGTCTGGGTAGCAAGGCAAAGTGCCTGGAGCGTCTTGCTTGCTAAGCAGAGTGTCTGGAGCGCCCGGCTTGCGAGGCAGAGTGTCTGGAGTGCCCGGCTTGCGAGCCAGAGTGTCTGGAGCGTCCGGGAAGCAAGGCAGAGTGTCTAGGGTGTCTGGCTAGCGAGGCCGAGAGTCTGGAGCGTCTGGCTACTAAGGCAGAATGTCTGGAGCGTCTGGCTTGCGAGGCAGAGTGTCTGGAGCATCTGGGAAGCAAGGCAGAGTGTCTGGGGCGTCTCGCTAGCGAGACAGAGAGCCTGGAGTGCCTGGTTTAAGAGGCAGCGTGTCTGAAGCGTCTTGGTAGCTATGCAGAATGTCTGGAGAGTCTGGCTAGCGAGGCAGAGTGTCTGGAGCGATTGGCCAGCATGGCAGAGTGACTGGAGCGTCTGGCTTGCGAGGCAGATTGTCTGGAGCGTCTGGGTAGCAAGGCAAAGTGTCTGTGGCGTCTGGCTTGCTAAGCAGTGTGTCTGGAGCGCCCGGCGTGCAAGGCAAAGTGTCTGGAGTGCCCGGCTTGCGAGGCAGATTGTCTGGAGCGTCTGGGTAGCAAGGCAAAGTGTCTGGGGCGTCTGGCTGCTAATGCAGAGAGTCTGAAGCGTCTGGCTTGCGAGGCAGAGTGTCTGGAGTATCTGGGAAGCAAGGCAGAGTGTCCGGAGCGACTAGGTAGCAAGGCAGAGTGTCTGAGGAGTCTGGCTAGCGAGGCAAAATATCTGGAGCGTCTGGCTAGCGAAGCAGAGTGTCTGGAGCGCCCGGCTTGCGAGGGAGAGTGTCTGGAGCGTCTGGGTAGCGGGGCAGAGTGTCT
The DNA here is from genome assembly GCA_947568835.1 of Protonemura montana. Taxonomy (NCBI): domain Eukaryota; kingdom Metazoa; phylum Arthropoda; class Insecta; order Plecoptera; family Nemouridae; genus Protonemura; species Protonemura montana. The sequence continues at coordinate 150,812 of CANOQG010000001.1, read as the reverse complement.
GGAGCGTCTGGCTAGGCCCGGCTTGCGAGGCAGAGTGTCTGGAGCGTCTGGGTAGCGGGACAGAGTGTCTGGAGCGTCTGGCTAGCAAGGCAGAGTGTCTGGAGCACCTGGCTTGCGAGGCAGAGTGTTTGGAGCGTCTGGCTAGCGTAGCAGAGTGTCTGGAGCGTCTGGCTACTAAGGCACAGTGTCTGGAGCGTCTGGCCTGAGAGGCAGAGTGTCTGGAGAATCTGGGAAGCAAGGCAGAGTGTCTGGGGCGTCTGGCTAGCGAGGCAGAGAGTCTGGAGTGCCTGGCTTAAGAGGCAGCGTGTCTGAAGCGTCTTGGTAGCTATGCAGAGCGTCTGGAGCGACTGGCTAGCGAGGCAGAGTGTCTGGAGCGCCCGGCTTGCGAGGCAGAGTGTCTGGAGCGTCTGGGTAGCGGGTCAGAGTGTCTAGGGCGTCTGGCTAGCGAGGCAGAGTGTCTGGAGCGACTGGCCAGCATGGCAGAGTGCCTGGAACGCCTGGTAGCTAGGCAGAGTGTCTGGAGTGCCCGGCTTGCGAGCCAGGGTGTCTGGAGCACCCGGCTTGCGAGGCAGAGTGTTTGGAGCGTCTGGCTAGCGTAGCAGAGTGTCTGGAGCGTCTGGCTACTAAGGCAGAGTGTCTGGAGCGTCTGGCCTGCGAGGCAGTGTCTGGAGCGTCTGGCTAGCGAGGCAGAGTGTTTGCGGCGTCCTGCTAGCGAGGCAAAGTTTCTGGAGCTTCTGTCTAACGAAGCAGAGCGTCTGGAGCGTCTGGCTAGCGAGGAAGAGTGTGTGGAGCTTCTGGCTACTAAGGCAGGGTGTTTGGAGCGTCTGGGTAGCGTAACAGATTGTCTAGGGCGTCTGGCTAGCGAGGCAGAGTGTCTGGAGCGTCTGGCTTGCGAGGCAGATTGTCTGGAGCGTCTGGGTAGCAAGGCAAAGTGTCTGGGGCTTCTGGCTAGCGAGGCAGAGTGTTTGGAGAGCCCGGCTTTCCAGGCAGCGTGTCTGGAGCGTCTTGGTACCGAGGGAGAGTGTCTGGAGCGTCTTGCTATTAAAGGAGAGTGTATGTAGCGTCTGGCCAGCAAGGAAGAGTGACTGGAACGCCTGACTAGCGTGGCAAAGTGTCTGGAGCGCCCGCCTTGAGGGGCAGAGTGTCTGGAGCGCCCGGCCTGAGAGGCAGAGTGTCTGGAGTGCCCGGCTTGCGAGCCAGAGTGTCTGGAGCGTCCGGGAAGCAAGGCAGAGTGTCTAGGGTGTCTGGCTAGCAAGGCAGAGAGTCTGAAGTGCCCGGCTTGCGAGGCAGCGTGTCTGGAGCGTCTTGGTAGCTATGCAGAGTGTCTGAAGCGACTGGCTAGCGAGGCAGAGTGTCTGGAGCGACTGGCCAGCATGGCAGAGTGCTTTGAGCGTCTGGGTAGCAAGGCAGAGTTTCTGGAGCGTCTTGGTAGCTACGAAGAGTGACTGGAACGCATAGCTAGCAAAGCTGAAGGTCTGGAGCGTGTTACTACGGAGGCAGAGTGTCCGGAGCGTCTGGGTAGCAAGGCAGAGCTTCTGAGGCGTCTGGCTAGCGAGGCAAAGTTTCTGGAGCGTCTGGCTCGCGAAGCAGAGTGTCTGGAGCGTCTGGCTAGCGAGAAAGAGTGTCTGGAGGGTCTGGCTACTAAGGCAGAGTGTCTGAAGCGTCTGGCTAGCGAGGCATATTGTCTAGGGCGTCTAGCTAGCGAGGCAGAGTGTCTGGAGCGACTGGCTAGCATGGCAGAGTGTCTAGAGCGTCTGGATAGCGAAGCAGAGTTTCTTGAGCGTCTTGCTAGCGAGGCAGAGTGTCCGGAGCGACTGGCTAGCAAGGAAGAGTGTTTGGAGTGCCTGGCTCGCGAGGCAGAGAGTCTGAAAAGCACAGCTTGCGAGGCAGAGTGTCAGGAGCGACTGGGTAGCAAGGCTTAGTGTCTGGAGCGTCTGGCTAGCGAAGCAGAGTGTCTTGAGCGTCTGGCTAGCGAGGAAGAGTAACTGGAGCGTCTGGCTACTAAGGCAGAGTGTCTGGAGCGTCTAGCTAGCGAAGCAGAGTGTCTGGAGCGCCCGGCTTGCAAGGCAGAGTGTCTGGAGCGTCTGGGTACCGGGGCAAAGTGTCTAGGGCGTCTGACTAGCGAGGCAGAGTGTCTGGAGCGACTGGCCAGCATGGCAGAGTGCCTGGAGCGTCTTGCTTGCTAAGCAGAGTGTCTGGAGCGCCCGGCTTGCGAGGCAGAGTGTCTGGAGTGCCCGGCTTGCGAGCCAGAGTGTCTGGAGCGTCCGGGAAGCAAGGCAGAGTGTCTAGGGTGTCTGGCTAGCGAGGCCGAGAGTCTGGAGCGTCTGGCTACTAAGGCAGAATGTCTGGAGCGTCTGGCTTGCGAGGCAGAGTGTCTGGAGCATCTGGGAAGCAAGGCAGAGTGTCTGGGGCGTCTCGCTAGCGAGACAGAGAGCCTGGAGTGCCTGGTTTAAGAGGCAGCGTGTCTGAAGCGTCTTGGTAGCTATGCAGAATGTCTGGAGAGTCTGGCTAGCGAGGCAGAGTGTCTGGAGCGATTGGCCAGCATGGCAGAGTGACTGGAGCGTCTGGCCTCGCGAGGCAGATTGTCTGGAGCGTCTGGGTAGCAAGGCAAAGTGTCTGGTGCGTCTGGCTTGCTAAGCAGTGTGTCTGGAGCGCCCGGCGTGCGAGGCAAAGTGTCTGGAGAATCTGGGAAGCAAGGCAGAGTGTCCGGAGCGACTGGGTAGCAAGGCAGAGTGTCTGAGGAGTCTGGCTAGCGAAGCAGAGTGTCTGGAGCGCCCGGCTTGCGAGGCAGAGTGTCTGGAGCGTCTGGGTACCGGGGCAGACTGTCTAGGGCGTCTGGCTAGCGAGGCAGAGTGTCTGGAGTGCCCGGTTGCGAGGCAGAGTTTCTGGAGCGCCCGGTTGCGAGGCAGAGTTTCTGGAGCGTCTGGCTAGCGAAGCAGAGTGTCTGGAGCGTCTGGCTACTAAGGCAGAGTGTCTGGAGCGTCTGGCTTGCGAGGCAGAGTGTCTGGAGCATCTGGGAAGCAAGGCAGAGTGTCTGGGGCGTCTCGCTAGCGAGGCAGAGAGCCTGGAGTGCCTGGTTTAAGAGGCAGCGTGTCTGAAGCGTCTTGGTAGCTATGCAGAATGTCTGGAGCGTCTGGCTAGCGAGGCAGAGTGTCTGGAGCGTCTGGGTAGCAAGGCAAAGTGCCTGGAGCGTCTTGCTTGCTAAGCAGAGTGTCTGGAGCGCCCGGCTTGCGAGGCAGAGTGTCTGGAGTGCCCGGCTTGCGAGCCAGAGTGTCTGGAGCGTCCGGGAAGCAAGGCAGAGTGTCTAGGGTGTCTGGCTAGCGAGGCCGAGAGTCTGGAGCGTCTGGCTACTAAGGCAGAATGTCTGGAGCGTCTGGCTTGCGAGGCAGAGTGTCTGGAGCATCTGGGAAGCAAGGCAGAGTGTCTGGGGCGTCTCGCTAGCGAGACAGAGAGCCTGGAGTGCCTGGTTTAAGAGGCAGCGTGTCTGAAGCGTCTTGGTAGCTATGCAGAATGTCTGGAGAGTCTGGCTAGCGAGGCAGAGTGTCTGGAGCGATTGGCCAGCATGGCAGAGTGACTGGAGCGTCTGGCTTGCGAGGCAGATTGTCTGGAGCGTCTGGGTAGCAAGGCAAAGTGTCTGTGGCGTCTGGCTTGCTAAGCAGTGTGTCTGGAGCGCCCGGCGTGCAAGGCAAAGTGTCTGGAGTGCCCGGCTTGCGAGGCAGATTGTCTGGAGCGTCTGGGTAGCAAGGCAAAGTGTCTGGGGCGTCTGGCTGCTAATGCAGAGAGTCTGAAGCGTCTGGCTTGCGAGGCAGAGTGTCTGGAGTATCTGGGAAGCAAGGCAGAGTGTCCGGAGCGACTAGGTAGCAAGGCAGAGTGTCTGAGGAGTCTGGCTAGCGAGGCAAAATATCTGGAGCGTCTGGCTAGCGAAGCAGAGTGTCTGGAGCGCCCGGCTTGCGAGGGAGAGTGTCTGGAGCGTCTGGGTAGCGGGGCAGAGTGTCTGGAGCGTCTGGCTAGGCCCGGCTTGCGAGGCAGAGTGTCTGGAGCGTCTGGGTAGCGGGACAGAGTGTCTGGAGCGTCTGGCTAGCAAGGCAGAGTGTCTGGAGCACCTGGCTTGCGAGGCAGAGTGTTTGGAGCGTCTGGCTAGCGTAGCAGAGTGTCTGGAGCGTCTGGCTACTAAGGCACAGTGTCTGGAGCGTCTGGCCTGAGAGGCAGAGTGTCTGGAGAATCTGGGAAGCAAGGCAGAGTGTCTGGGGCGTCTGGCTAGCGAGGCAGAGAGTCTGGAGTGCCTGGCTTAAGAGGCAGCGTGTCTGAAGCGTCTTGGTAGCTATGCAGAGCGTCTGGAGCGACTGGCTAGCGAGGCAGAGTGTCTGGAGCGCCCGGCTTGCGAGGCAGAGTGTCTGGAGCGTCTGGGTAGCGGGTCAGAGTGTCTAGGGCGTCTGGCTAGCGAGGCAGAGTGTCTGGAGCGACTGGCCAGCATGGCAGAGTGCCTGGAACGCCTGGTAGCTAGGCAGAGTGTCTGGAGTGCCCGGCTTGCGAGCCAGGGTGTCTGGAGCACCCGGCTTGCGAGGCAGAGTGTTTGGAGCGTCTGGCTAGCGTAGCAGAGTGTCTGGAGCGTCTGGCTACTAAGGCAGAGTGTCTGGAGCGTCTGGCCTGCGAGGCAGTGTCTGGAGCGTCTGGCTAGCGAGGCAGAGTGTTTGCGGCGTCCTGCTAGCGAGGCAAAGTTTCTGGAGCTTCTGTCTAACGAAGCAGAGCGTCTGGAGCGTCTGGCTAGCGAGGAAGAGTGTGTGGAGCTTCTGGCTACTAAGGCAGGGTGTTTGGAGCGTCTGGGTAGCGTAACAGATTGTCTAGGGCGTCTGGCTAGCGAGGCAGAGTGTCTGGAGCGTCTGGCTTGCGAGGCAGATTGTCTGGAGCGTCTGGGTAGCAAGGCAAAGTGTCTGGGGCTTCTGGCTAGCGAGGCAGAGTGTTTGGAGAGCCCGGCTTTCCAGGCAGCGTGTCTGGAGCGTCTTGGTACCGAGGGAGAGTGTCTGGAGCGTCTTGCTATTAAAGGAGAGTGTATGTAGCGTCTGGCCAGCAAGGAAGAGTGACTGGAACGCCTGACTAGCGTGGCAAAGTGTCTGGAGCGCCCGCCTTGAGGGGCAGAGTGTCTGGAGCGCCCGGCCTGAGAGGCAGAGTGTCTGGAGTGCCCGGCTTGCGAGCCAGAGTGTCTGGAGCGTCCGGGAAGCAAGGCAGAGTGTCTAGGGTGTCTGGCTAGCAAGGCAGAGAGTCTGAAGTGCCCGGCTTGCGAGGCAGCGTGTCTGGAGCGTCTTGGTAGCTATGCAGAGTGTCTGAAGCGACTGGCTAGCGAGGCAGAGTGTCTGGAGCGACTGGCCAGCATGGCAGAGTGCTTTGAGCGTCTGGGTAGCAAGGCAGAGTTTCTGGAGCGTCTTGGTAGCTACGAAGAGTGACTGGAACGCATAGCTAGCAAAGCTGAAGGTCTGGAGCGTGTTACTACGGAGGCAGAGTGTCCGGAGCGTCTGGGTAGCAAGGCAGAGCTTCTGAGGCGTCTGGCTAGCGAGGCAAAGTTTCTGGAGCGTCTGGCTCGCGAAGCAGAGTGTCTGGAGCGTCTGGCTAGCGAGAAAGAGTGTCTGGAGGGTCTGGCTACTAAGGCAGAGTGTCTGAAGCGTCTGGCTAGCGAGGCATATTGTCTAGGGCGTCTAGCTAGCGAGGCAGAGTGTCTGGAGCGACTGGCTAGCATGGCAGAGTGTCTAGAGCGTCTGGATAGCGAAGCAGAGTTTCTTGAGCGTCTTGCTAGCGAGGCAGAGTGTCCGGAGCGACTGGCTAGCAAGGAAGAGTGTTTGGAGTGCCTGGCTCGCGAGGCAGAGAGTCTGAAAAGCACAGCTTGCGAGGCAGAGTGTCAGGAGCGACTGGGTAGCAAGGCTTAGTGTCTGGAGCGTCTGGCTAGCGAAGCAGAGTGTCTTGAGCGTCTGGCTAGCGAGGAAGAGTAACTGGAGCGTCTGGCTACTAAGGCAGAGTGTCTGGAGCGTCTAGCTAGCGAAGCAGAGTGTCTGGAGCGCCCGGCTTGCAAGGCAGAGTGTCTGGAGCGTCTGGGTACCGGGGCAAAGTGTCTAGGGCGTCTGACTAGCGAGGCAGAGTGTCTGGAGCGACTGGCCAGCATGGCAGAGTGCCTGGAGCGTCTTGCTTGCTAAGCAGAGTGTCTGGAGCGCCCGGCTTGCGAGGCAGAGTGTCTGGAGTGCCCGGCTTGCGAGCCAGAGTGTCTGGAGCGTCCGGGAAGCAAGGCAGAGTGTCTAGGGTGTCTGGCTAGCGAGGCCGAGAGTCTGGAGCGTCTGGCTACTAAGGCAGAATGTCTGGAGCGTCTGGCTTGCGAGGCAGAGTGTCTGGAGCATCTGGGAAGCAAGGCAGAGTGTCTGGGGCGTCTCGCTAGCGAGACAGAGAGCCTGGAGTGCCTGGTTTAAGAGGCAGCGTGTCTGAAGCGTCTTGGTAGCTATGCAGAATGTCTGGAGAGTCTGGCTAGCGAGGCAGAGTGTCTGGAGCGATTGGCCAGCATGGCAGAGTGACTGGAGCGTCTGGCCTCGCGAGGCAGATTGTCTGGAGCGTCTGGGTAGCAAGGCAAAGTGTCTGGTGCGTCTGGCTTGCTAAGCAGTGTGTCTGGAGCGCCCGGCGTGCGAGGCAAAGTGTCTGGAGTGCCCGGCTTGCGAGGCAGATTGTCTGGAGCGTCTGGGTAGCAAGGCAAAGTGTCTGGGGCGTCTGGCTGCTAATGCAGAGAGTCTGAAGCGTCTGGCTTGCGAGGCAAAATATCTGGAGCGTCTGGCTAGCGAAGCAGAGTGTCTGGAGCGTCTGGCTAGCGAGAAAGAGTGTCTGGAGCATCTGGCTACTAAGGCAGAGTGTCTGGAGCGTCTGGCTAGCGAGGCAGAGTGTCTGGAGCGCCCGGCTTGCGAGGCAGATTGTCAGGAGCGACTGGGTAGCAAGGCAGAGTGTCCGAGGCGTCTGGCTAGCGAGGCAAAGTATCTCGAGCGTCTGGCTAGCGAAGCAAGGTGTCTGGAACGTCTGGCTAGCGAGGCAGAGTGTCTGGAGCGCCCGGCTTGCGAGGCAGAGTGTCTGGAGCGTCTGGGTAGCGGGGCAGAGTGTCTGGAGCGTCTGGCTAGGCCCGGCTTGCGAGGCAGATTGTCTGGAGCGTCTGGGTAGCGGGACAGAGTGTCTGGAGCGTCTGGCTAGCATGGCAGAGTGACTGGAGCGTCTGGCTTGCGAGGCAGATTGTCTGGAGCGTCTGGGTAGCAAGGCAAAGTGTCTGGGGCGTCTGGCTTGCTAAGCAGTGTGTCTGGAGCGCCCGGCGTGCGAGGCAAAGTGTCTGGAGTGCCCGGCTTGCGAGGCAGATTGTCTGGAGCGTCTGGGTAGCAAGGCAAAGTGTCTGGGGCGTCTGGCTGCTAATGCAGAGAGTCTGAAGCGTCTGGCTTGCGAGGCAGAGTGTCTGGAGTATCTGGGAAGCAAGGCAGAGTGTCCGGAGCGACTAGGTAGCAAGGCAGAGTGTCTGAGGAGTCTGGCTAGCGAGGCAAAATATCTGGAGCGTGTGGCTAGCGAAGCAGAGTGTCTGGAGCGTCTGGCTAGCGAGAAAGTGTGTCTGGAGCATCTGGCTACTAAGGCAGAGTGTCTGGAGCGTCTGGCTAGCGAGGCAGAGTGTCTGGAGCGTCTGGGTAGCGGGACAGAGTGTCTGGAGCGTCTGGCTACCAAGGCAGAGTGTCTGGAGCACCTGGCTTGCGAGGCAGAGTGTTTGGAGCGTCTGGCTAGCGTAGCAGAGTGTCTGGAGCGTCTGGCTACTAAGGCAGAGTGTCTGGAGCGTCTGGCCTGCGAGGCAGAGTGTCTGGAGAATCTGGGAAGCAAGTCGGAGTGTCTGGAGCGTCTTGATAGCTAGGCAGAGTGTCTGGAGCGACTGGCTAGCATGGCAGAGTGTCTGGAGTTTCTGGCTAAAGAGGCAGTGTCTGGAGCGTCTGGCTAGCGAGGCAGAGTGTTTGCGGCGTCCTGCTAGCGAGGCAAAGTTTCTGGAGCTTCTGTCTAGCGAAGCAGAGCGTCTGGAGCGTCTGGCTAGCGAGGAAGAGTGTGTGGAGCGTCTGGCTACTAAGGCAGGGTGTTTGGAGCGTCTGGGTAGCGGAACAGATTGTCTAGGGCGTCTGGCTAGCAAGACAGAGTGTCTGGAGCGTCTGGCTTGCGAGGCAGATTGTCTGGAGCGTCTGGGTAGCAAGGCAAAGTGTCTGGAGCGTCTGGGTAGCGGGTCAGAGTGTCTAGGGCGTCTGGCTAGCGAGGCAGAGTGTCTGGAGCGACTGGCTAGTATGGCAGAGTGTCTAGAGCGTCTGGATAGCGAAGCAGAGTTTCTGGAGCGTCTTGCTAGCGAGGCAGAGTGTCCGGAGCGACTGGCTAGCAAGGAAGAGTGTTTGGAGTGCCTGGCTCGCGAGGCAGAGAGTCTGGAAAGCACAGCTTGCGAGGCAGAGTGTCAGGAGCGACTGGGTAGCAAGGCTTAGTGTCTGGAGCGTCTGGCTAGCGAAGCAAAGTGTCTTGAGCGTCTGGCTAGCGAGGAAGAGTAACTGGAGCGTCTGGCTACTAAGGCAGAGTGTCTGGAGCGTCTAGCTAGCGAAGCAGAGTGTCTGGAGCGCCCGGCTTGCAAGGCAGAGTGTCTGGAGCGTCTGGGTACCGGGGCAAAGTGTCTAGGGCGTCTGGCTAGCGAGGCAGAGTGTCTTGAGCGACTGGCCAGCATGGCAGAGTGCCTGGAGTGCCTGAAGTGCCTTGCTTGCTAAGCAGAGTGTCTGGAGCGCCCGGCTTGCGAGGCAGAGTGTCTGGAGTGCCCGGCTTGCGAGCCAGAGTGTCTGGAGCGTCCGGGAAGCAAGGCAGAGTGTCTAGGGTGTCTGGCTAGCGAGGCCGAGAGTCTGAAGTGTCCGGTTGCGAGGCAGCGTGTCTGGAGCGTCTGGGTAGCGGGGCAGAGTGTCTAGTGCGTCTGGCTAGCGAGGCAGAGTGTCTGGAGCGACTGGCCAGCATGGCAGAGTGCCTGGAGCGTCTTGCTTGCTAGTCAGAATGTCTGGAGCGTCTGGCTTGCGAGGCAGAGTGTCTGGAGCATCTGGGAAGCAAGGCAGAGTGTCTGGGGCGTCTCGCTAGCGAGACAGAGAGCCTGGAGTGCCTGGTTTAAGAGGCAGCGTGTCTGAAGCGTCTTGGTAGCTATGCAGAATGTCTGGAGAGTCTGGCTAGCGAGGCAGAGTGTCTGGAGCGATTGGCCAGCATGGCAGAGTGACTGGAGCGTCTGGCTTGCGAGGCAGATTGTCTGGAGCGTCTGGGTAGCAAGGCAAAGTGTCTGGGGCGTCTGGCTTGCTAAGCAGTGTGTCTGGAGCGCCCGGCGTGCAAGGCAAAGTGTCTGGAGTGCCCGGCTTGCGAGGCAGATTGTCTGGAGCGTCTGGGTAGCAAGGCAAAGTGTCTGGGGCGTCTGGCTGCTAATGCAGAGAGTCTGAAGCGTCTGGCTTGCGAGGCAGATTGTCTGGAGCGTCTGGGTAGCAAGGCAAAGTGTCTGGGGCGTCTGGCTTGCGAGGCAAAATATCTGGAGCGTCTGGCTAGCGAAGCAGAGTGTCTGGAGCGTCTGGCTAGCGAGAAAGAGTGTCTGGAGCATCTGGCTACTAAGGCAGAGTGTCTGGAATGTCTGGCTTGCGAGGCAGAGTGTCTGGAGCGCCCGGCTTGGGAGGCAGATTGTCAGGAGCGACTGGGTAGCAAGAGATAGTGTCTGAGGCGTCTGGCAAGCGAGGCAAAGTTTCTCGAGCGTCTGGCTAGCGAAGCAGAGTGTCTGGAACGTCTGGCTAGCGAGGCAGAGTGTCTGGAGCGCCCGGCTTGCGAGGCAGAGTGTCTGGAGCGTCTGGGTAGCGGGGCAGAGTGTCTGGAGCGTCTGGCTAGGCCCGGCTTGCGAGGCAGAGTGTTTGGAGCGTCTGGCTAGCGTAGCAGAGTGTCTGGAGCGTCTGGCTACTAAGGCAGAGTGTCTGGAGCGTCTGGCCTGCGAGGCAGTGTCTGGAGCGTCTGGCTAGCGAGGCAGAGTGTTTGCGGCGTCCTGCTAGCGAGGCAAAGTTTCTGGAGCTTCTGTCTAACGAAGCAGAGCGTCTGGAGCGTCTGGCTAGCGAGGAAGAGTGTGTGGAGCTTCTGGCTACTAAGGCAGGGTGTTTGGAGCGTCTGGGTAGCGTAACAGATTGTCTAGGGCGTCTGGCTAGCGAGGCAGAGTGTCTGGAGCGTCTGGCTTGCGAGGCAGATTGTCTGGAGCGTCTGGGTAGCAAGGCAAAGTGTCTGGGGCTTCTGGCTAGCGAGGCAGAGTGTTTGGAGAGCCCGGCTTTCCAGGCAGCGTGTCTGGAGCGTCTTGGTACCGAGGGAGAGTGTCTGGAGCGTCTTGCTATTAAAGGAGAGTGTATGTAGCGTCTGGCCGGCAAGGAAGAGTGACTGGAACGCCTGACTAGCGTGGCAAAGTGTCTGGAGCGCCCGCCTTGAGGGGCAGAGTGTCTGGAGCGCCCGGCTTGCGAGCCAGAGTGTCTGGAGCGTCCGGGAAGCAAGGCAGAGTGTCTAGGGTGTCTGGCTAGCAAGGCAGAGAGTCTGAAGTGCCCGGCTTGCGAGGCAGCGTGTCTGGAGCGTCTTGGTAGCTATGCAGAGTGTCTGAAGCGACTGGCTAGCGAGGCAGAGTGTCTGGAGCGACTGGCCAGCATGGCAGAGTGCTTTGAGCGTCTGGGTAGCAAGGCAGAGTTTCTGGAGCGTCTTGGTAGCTACGAAGAGTGACTGGAACGCATAGCTAGCAAAGCTGAAGGTCTGGAGCGTGTTACTACGGAGGCAGAGTGTCCGGAGCGTCTGGGTAGCAAGGCAGAGCTTCTGAGGCGTCTGGCTAGCGATGCAAAGTTTCTGGAGCGTCTGGCTCGCGAAGCAGAGTGTCTGGAGCGTCTGGCTAGCGAGAAAGAGTGTCTGGAGGGTCTGGCTACTAAGGCAGAGTGTCTGAAGCGTCTGGCTAGCGAGGCATATTGTCTAGGGCGTCTAGCTAGCGAGGCAGAGTGTCTGGAGCGACTGGCTAGCATGGCAGAGTGTCTAGAGCGTCTGGATAGCGAAGCAGAGTTTCTTGAGCGTCTTGCTAGCGAGGCAGAGTGTCCGGAGCGACTGGCTAGCAAGGAAGAGTGTTTGGAGTGCCTGGCTCGCGAGGCAGAGAGTCTGAAAAGCACAGCTTGCGAGGCAGAGTGTCAGGAGCGACTGGGTAGCAAGGCTTAGTGTCTGGAGCGTCTGGCTAGCGAAGCAGAGTGTCTTGAGCGTCTGGCTAGCGAGGAAGAGTAACTGGAGCGTCTGGCTACTAAGGCAGAGTGTCTGGAGCGTCTAGCTAGCGAAGCAGAGTGTCTGGAGCGCCCGGCTTGCAAGGCAGAGTGTCTGGAGCGTCTGGGTACCGGGGCAAAGTGTCTAGAGCGTCTGACTAGCGAGGCAGTGTGTCTGGAGCGACTGGCCAGCATGGCAGAGTGCCTGGAGCGTCTTGCTTGCTAAGCAGAGTGTCTGGAGCGCCCGGCTTGCGAGGCAGAGTGTCTGGAGTGCCCGGCTTGCGAGCCAGAGTGTCTGGAGCGTCCGGGAAGCAAGGCAGAGTGTCTAGGGTGTCTGGCTAGCGAGGCCGAGAGTCTGGATCGTCTGGCTACTAAGGCAGAATGTCTGGAGCGTCTGGCTTGCGAGGCAGAGTGTCTGGAGCATCTGGGAAGCAAGGCAGAGTGTCTGGGGCGTCTCGCTAGCGAGACAGAGAGCCTGGAGTGCCTGGTTTAAGAGGCAGCGTGTCTGAAGCGTCTTGGTAGCTATGCAGAATGTCTGGAGAGTCTGGCTAGCGAGGCAGAGTGTCTGGAGCGATTGGCCAGCATGGCAGAGTGACTGGAGCGTCTGGCCTCGCGAGGCAGATTGTCTGGAGCGTCTGGGTAGCAAGGCAAAGTGTCTGGTGCGTCTGGCTTGCTAAGCAGTGTGTCTGGAGCGCCCGGCGTGCGAGGCAAAGTGTCTGGAGTGCCCGGCTTGCGAGGCAGATTGTCTGGAGCGTCTGGGTAGCAAGGCAAAGTGTCTGGGGCGTCTGGCTGCTAATGCAGAGAGTCTGAAGCGTCTGGCTTGCGAGGCAGAGTGTCTGGAGTATCTGGGAAGCAAGGCAGAGTGTCCGGAGCGACTAGGTAGCAAGGCAGAGTGTCTGAGGAGTCTGGCTAGCGAGGCAAAATATCTGGAGCGTCTGGCTAGCGAAGCAGAGTGTCTGGAGCGTCTGGCTAGCGAGAAAGTGTGTCTGGAGCATCTGGCTACTAAGGCAGAGTGTCTGGAGCGTCTGGCTAGCGAGGCAGAGTGTCAGGAGCGCCCGGCTTGCGAGGCAGATTGTCAGGAGCGACTGGGTAGCAAGGCAGAGTGTCTGAGGCGTCTGGCTAGCGAGGCAAAGTTTCTCGAGCGTCTGGCTAGCGAAGCAGAGTGTCTGGAACGTCTGGCTAGCGAGGCAGAGTGTCTGGAGCGCCCGGCTTGCGAGGCAGAGTGTCTGGAACGTCTGGGTAGCGGGGAAGAGTGTCTGGAGCGTCTGGCTAGCGAGGCAGAGTGTCTGGAGAATCTGGGAAGCAAGGCAGAGTGTCCGGAGCGACTGGGTAGCAAGGCAGAGTGTCTGAGGAGTCTGGCTAGCGAAGCAGAGTGTCTGGAGCGCCCGGCTTGCGAGGCAGAGTGTCTGGAGCGTCTGGGTACCGGGGCAGACTGTCTAGGGCGTCTGGCTAGCGAGGCAGCGTGTCTGGAGTGCCCGGTTGCGAGGCAGAGTTTCTGGAGCGCCCGGTTGCGAGGCAGAGTTTCTGGAGCGTCTGGCTAGCGAAGCAGAGTGTCTGGAGCGTCTGGCTACTAAGGCAGAGTGTCTGGAGCGTCTGGCTTGCGAGGCAGAGTGTCTGGAGCATCTGGGAAGCAAGGCAGAGTGTCTGGGGCGTCTCGCTAGCGAAGCAGAGAGCCTGGAGTGCCTGGTTTAAGAGGCAGCGTGTCTGAAGCGTCTTGGTAGCTATGCAGAATGTCTGGAGCGTCTGGCTAGCGAGGCAGAGTGTCTGGAGCGTCTGGGTAGCAAGGCAAAGTGAGTGGGGCGTCTGGCTTGCTAAGCAGTGTGTCTGGAGCGCCCGGCGTGCGAGGCAGAGTGTCTGGAGTGCCCGGCTTGCGAGGCAGATTGTCTGGAGCGTCTGGGTAGCAAGGCAAAGTGTCTGGGGCGTCTGGCTGCTAATGCAGAGAGTCTGAAGCGTTTGGCTTGCGAGGCAAAATATCTGGAGCGTCTGGCTAGCGAAGCAGAGTGTCTGGAGCGTCTGGCTAGCGAGAAAGAGTGTCTGGAGCATCTGGCTACTAAGGCAGAGTGTCTGGAGCGTCTGGCTAGCGAGGCAGAGTGTCTGGAGCGCCCGGCTTGCGAGGCAGATTGTCAGGAGCGACTGGGTAGCAAGGCAGAGTGTCCGAGGCGTCTGGCTAGCGAGGCAAAGTATCTCGAGCGTCTGGCTAGCGAAGCAAGGTGTCTGGAACGTCTGGCTAGCGAGGCAGAGTGTCTGGAGCGCCCGGCTTGCGAGGCAGAGTGTCTGGAGCGTCTGGGTAGCGGGGCAGAGTGTCTGGAGCGTCTGGCTAGGCCCGGCTTGCGAGGCAGATTGTCTGGAGCGTCTGGGTAGCGGGACAGAGTGTCTGGAGCGTCTGGCTAGCATGGCAGAGTGACTGGAGCGTCTGGCTTGCGAGGCAGATTGTCTGGAGCGTCTGGGTAGCAAGGCAAAGTGTCTGGGGCGTCTGGCTTGCTAAGCAGTGTGTCTGGAGCGCCCGGCGTGCGAGGCAAAGTGTCTGGAGTGCCCGGCTTGCGAGGCAGATTGTCTGGAGCGTCTGGGTAGCAAGGCAAAGTGTCTGGGGCGTCTGGCTGCTAATGCAGAGAGTCTGAAGCGTCTGGCTTGCGAGGCAGAGTGTCTGGAGTATCTGGGAAGCAAGGCAGAGTGTCCGGAGCGACTAGGTAGCAAGGCAGAGTGTCTGAGGAGTCTGGCTAGCGAGGCAAAATATCTGGAGCGTGTGGCTAGCGAAGCAGAGTGTCTGGAGCGTCTGGCTAGCGAGAAAGTGTGTCTGGAGCATCTGGCTACTAAGGCAGAGTGTCTGGAGCGTCTGGCTAGCGAGGCAGAGTGTCTGGAGCGTCTGGGTAGCGGGACAGAGTGTCTGGAGCGTCTGGCTAGCAAGGCAGAGTGTCTGGAGCACCTGGCTTGCGAGGCAGAGTGTTTGGAGCGTCTGGCTAGCGTAGCAGAGTGTCTGGAGCGTCTGGCTACTAAGGCAGAGTGTCTGGAGCGTCTGGCCTGCGAGGCAGAGTGTCTGGAGAATCTGGGAAGCAAGTCGGAGTGTCTGGAGCGTCTTGATAGCTAGGCAGAGTGTCTGGAGCGACTGGCTAGCATGGCAGAGTGTCTGGAGTTTCTGGCTAAAGAGGCAGTGTCTGGAGCGTCTGGCTAGCGAGGCAGAGTGTTTGCGGCGTCCTGCTAGCGAGGCAAAGTTTCTAGAGCTTCTGTCTAGCGAAGCAGAGCGTCTGGAGCGTCTGGCTAGCGAGGAAGAGTGTGTGGAGCGTCTGGCTACTAAGGCAGGGTGTTTGGAGCGTCTGGGTAGCGGAACAGATTGTCTAGGGCGTCTGGCTAGCAAGACAGAGTGTCTGGAGCGTCTGGCTTGCGAGGCAGATTGTCTGGAGCGTCTGGGTAGCAAGGCAAAGTGTCTGGAGCGTCTGGGTAGCGGGTCAGAGTGTCTAGGGCGTCTAGCTAGCGAGGCAGAGTGTCTGGAGCGACTGGCTAGTATGGCAGAGTGTCTAGAGCGTCTGGATAGCGAAGCAGAGTTTCTGGAGCGTCTTGCTAGCGAGGCAGAGTGTCCGGAGCGACTGGCTAGCAAGGAAGAGTGTTTGGAGTGCCTGGCTCGCGAGGCAGAGAGTCTGGAAAGCACAGCTTGCGAGGCAGAGTGTCAGGAGCGACTGGGTAGCAAGGCTTAGTGTCTGGAGCGTCTGGCTAGCGAAGCAAAGTGTCTTGAGCGTCTGGCTAGCGAGGAAGAGTAACTGGAGCGTCTGGCTACTAAGGCAGAGTGTCTGGAGCGTCTAGCTAGCGAAGCAGAGTGTCTGGAGCGCCCGGCTTGCAAGGCAGAGTGTCTGGAGCGTCTGGGTACCGGGGCAAAGTGTCTAGGGCGTCTGGCTAGCGAGGCAGAGTGTCTTGAGCGACTGGCCAGCATGGCAGAGTGCCTGGAGTGCCTGAAGTGCCTTGCTTGCTAAGCAGAGTGTCTGGAGCGCCCGGCTTGCGAGGCAGAGTGTCTGGAGTGCCCGGCTTGCGAGCCAGAGTGTCTGGAGCGTCCGGAAAGCAAGGCAGAGTGTCTAGGGTGTCTGGCTAGCGAGGCCGAGAGTCTGAAGTGTCCGGTTGCGAGGCAGCGTGTCTGGAGCGTCTGGGTAGCGGGGCAGAGTGTCTAGTGCGTCTGGCTAGCGAGGCAGAGTGTCTGGAGCGACTGGCCAGCATGGCAGAGTGCCTGGAGCGTCTTGCTTGCTAGTCAGAGTGTCTGGAGCGCCCGGCTTGCGAGGCAGAGTGTCTGAAGCGCCCGGTTGCGGGCAGAGTTTCTGGAGCGTCTGGCTAGCGAAGCAGAGTGTCTGGAGCGTCTGGCTACTAAGGCAGAATGTCTGGAGCGTCTGGCTTGCGAGGCAGAGTGTCTGGAGCATCTGGGAAGCAAGGCAGAGTGTCTGGGGCGTCTCGCTAGCGAGACAGAGAGCCTGGAGTGCCTGGTTTAAGAGGCAGCGTGTCTGAAGCGTCTTGGTAGCTATGCAGAATGTCTGGAGAGTCTGGCTAGCGAGGCAGAGTGTCTGGAGCGATTGGCCAGCATGGCAGAGTGACTGGAGCGTCTGGCTTGCGAGGCAGATTGTCTGGAGCGTCTGGGTAGCAAGGCAAAGTGTCTGGGGCGTCTGGCTTGCTAAGCAGTGTGTCTGGAGCGCCAGGCGTGCAAGGCAAAGTGTCTGGAGTGCCCGGCTTGCGAGGCAGATTGTCTGGAGCGTCTGGGTAGCAAGGCAAAGTGTCTGGGGCGTCTGGCTGCTAATGCAGAGAGTCTGAAGCGTCTGGCTTGCGAGGCAGATTGTCTGGAGCGTCTGGGTAGCAAGGCAAAGTGTCTGGGGCGTCTGGCTTGCGAGGCAAAATATCTGGAGCGTCTGGCTAGCGAAGCAGAGTGTCTGGAGCGTCTGGCTAGCGAGAAAGAGTGTCTGGAGCATCTGGCTACTAAGGCAGAGTGTCTGGAATGTCTGGCTTGCGAGGCAGAGTGTCTGGAGCGCCCGGCTTGGGAGGCAGATTGTCAGGAGCGACTGGGTAGCAAGAGATAGTGTCTGAGGCGTCTGGCAAGCGAGGCAAAGTTTCTCGAGCGTCTGGCTAGCGAAGCAGAGTGTCTGGAACGTCTGGCTAGCGAGGCAGAGTGTCTGGAGCGCCCGGCTTGCGAGGCAGAGTGTCTGGAGCGTCTGGGTAGCGGGGCAGAGTGTCTGGAGCGTCTGGCTAGGCCCGGCTTGCGAGGCAGAGTGTTTGGAGCGTCTGGCTAGCGTAGCAGAGTGTCTGGAGCGTCTGGCTACTAAGGCAGAGTGTCTGGAGCGTCTGGCCTGCGAGGCAGTGTCTGGAGCGTCTGGCTAGCGAGGCAGAGTGTTTGCGGCGTCCTGCTAGCGAGGCAAAGTTTCTGGAGCTTCTGTCTAACGAAGCAGAGCGTCTGGAGCGTCTGGCTAGCGAGGAAGAGTGTGTGGAGCTTCTGGCTACTAAGGCAGGGTGTTTGGAGCGTCTGGGTAGCGTAACAGATTGTCTAGGGCGTCTGGCTAGCGAGGCAGAGTGTCTGGAGCGTCTGGCTTGCGAGGCAGATTGTCTGGAGCGTCTGGGTAGCAAGGCAAAGTGTCTGGGGCTTCTGGCTAGCGAGGCAGAGTGTTTGGAGAGCCCGGCTTTCCAGGCAGCGTGTCTGGAGCGTCTTGGTACCGAGGGAGAGTGTCTGGAGCGTCTTGCTATTAAAGGAGAGTGTATGTAGCGTCTGGCCAGCAAGGAAGAGTGACTGGAACGCCTGACTAGCGTGGCAAAGTGTCTGGAGCGCCCGCCTTGAGGGGCAGAGTGTCTGGAGCGCCCGGCCTGAGAGGCAGAGTGTCTGGAGTGCCCGGCTTGCGAGCCAGAGTGTCTGGAGCGTCCGGGAAGCAAGGCAGAGTGTCTAGGGTGTCTGGCTAGCAAGGCAGAGAGTCTGAAGTGCCCGGCTTGCGAGGCAGCGTGTCTGGAGCGTCTTGGTAGCTATGCAGAGTGTCTGAAGCGACTGGCTAGCGAGGCAGAGTGTCTGGAGCGACTGGCCAGCATGGCAGAGTGCTTTGAGCGTCTGGGTAGCAAGGCAGAGTTTCTGGAGCGTCTTGGTAGCTACGAAGAGTGACTGGAACGCATAGCTAGCAAAGCTGAAGGTCTGGAGCGTGTTACTACGGAGGCAGAGTGTCCGGAGCGTCTGGGTAGCAAGGCAGAGCTTCTGAGGCGTCTGGCTAGCGAGGCAAAGTTTCTGGAGCGTCTGGCTCGCGAAGCAGAGTGTCTGGAGCGTCTGGCTAGCGAGAAAGAGTGTCTGGAGGGTCTGGCTACTAAGGCAGAGTGTCTGAAGCGTCTGGCTAGCGAGGCATATTGTCTAGGGCGTCTAGCTAGCGAGGCAGAGTGTCTGGAGCGACTGGCTAGCATGGCAGAGTGTCTAGAGCGTCTGGATAGCGAAGCAGAGTTTCTTGAGCGTCTTGCTAGCGAGGCAGAGTGTCCGGAGCGACTGGCTAGCAAGGAAGAGTGTTTGGAGTGCCTGGCTCGCGAGGCAGAGAGTCTGAAAAGCACAGCTTGCGAGGCAGAGTGTCAGGAGCGACTGGGTAGCAAGGCTTAGTGTCTGGAGCGTCTGGCTAGCGAAGCAGAGTGTCTTGAGCGTCTGGCTAGCGAGGAAGAGTAACTGGAGCGTCTGGCTACTAAGGCAGAGTGTCTGGAGCGTCTAGCTAGCGAAGCAGAGTGTCTGGAGCGCCCGGCTTGCAAGGCAGAGTGTCTGGAGCGTCTGGGTACCGGGGCAAAGTGTCTAGGGCGTCTGACTAGCGAGGCAGTGTGTCTGGAGCGACTGGCCAGCATGGCAGAGTGCCTGGAGCGTCTTGCTTGCTAAGCAGAGTGTCTGGAGCGCCCGGCTTGCGAGGCAGAGTGTCTGGAGTGCCCGGCTTGCGAGCCAGAGTGTCTGGAGCGTCCGGGAAGCAAGGCAGAGTGTCTAGGGTGTCTGGCTAGCGAGGCCGAGAGTCTGGATCGTCTGGCTACTAAGGCAGAATGTCTGGAGCGTCTGGCTTGCGAGGCAGAGTGTCTGGAGCATCTGGGAAGCAAGGCAGAGTGTCTGGGGCGTCTCGCTAGCGAGACATAGAGCCTGGAGTGCCTGGTTTAAGAGGCAGCGTGTCTGAAGCGTCTTGGTAGCTATGCAGAATGTCTGGAGAGTCTGGCTAGCGAGGCAGAGTGTCTGGAGCGATTGGCCAGCATGGCAGAGTGACTGGAGCGTCTGGCCTCGCGAGGCAGATTGTCTGGAGCGTCTGGGTAGCAAGGCAAAGTGTCTGGTGCGTCTGGCTTGCTAAGCAGTGTGTCTGGAGCGCCCGGCGTGCGAGGCAAAGTGTCTGGAGTGCCCGGCTTGCGAGGCAGATTGTCTGGAGCGTCTGGGTAGCAAGGCAAAGTGTCTGGGGCGTCTGGCTGCTAATGCAGAGAGTCTGAAGCGTCTGGCTTGCGAGGCAGAGTGTCTGGAGTATCTGGGAAGCAAGGCAGAGTGTCCGGAGCGACTAGGTAGCAAGGCAGAGTGTCTGAGGAGTCTGGCTAGCGAGGCAAAATATCTGGAGCGTCTGGCTAGCGAAGCAGAGTGTCTGGAGCGTCTGGCTAGCGAGAAAGTGTGTCTGGAGCATCTGGCTACTAAGGCAGAGTGTCTGGAGCGTCTGGCTAGCGAGGCAGAGTGTCAGGAGCGCCCGGCTTTCGAGGCAGATTGTCAGGAGCGACTGGGTAGCAAGGCAGAGTGTCTGAGGCGTCTGGCTAGCGAGGCAAAGTTTCTCGAGCGTCTGGCTAGCGAAGCAGAGTGTCTGGAACGTCTGGCTAGCGAGGCAGAGTGTCTGGAGCGCCCGGCTTGCGAGGCAGAGTGTCTGGAACGTCTGGGTAGCGGGGAAGAGTGTCTGGAGCGTCTGGCTAGCGAGGCAGAGTGTCTGGAGAATCTGGGAAGCAAGGCAGAGTGTCCGGAGCGACTGGGTAGCAAGGCAGAGTGTCTGAGGAGTCTGGCTAGCGAAGCAGAGTGTCTGGAGCGCCCGGCTTGCGAGGCAGAGTGTCTGGAGCGTCTGGGTACCGGGGCAGACTGTCTAGGGCGTCTGGCTAGCGAGGCAGAGTGTCTGGAGTGCCCGGTTGCGAGGCAGAGTTTCTGGAGCGCCCGGTTGCGAGGCAGAGTTTCTGGAGCGTCTGGCTAGCGAAGCAGAGTGTCTGGAGCGTCTGGCTACTAAGGCAGAGTGTCTGGAGCGTCTGGCTTGCGAGGCAGAGTGTCTGGAGCATCTGGGAAGCAAGGCAGAGTGTCTGAGGCGTCTCGCTAGCGAGGCAGAGAGCCTGGAGTGCCTGGTTTAAGAGGCAGCGTGTCTGAAGCGTCTTGGTAGCTATGCAGAATGTCTGGAGCGTCTGGCTAGCGAGGCAGAGTGTCTGGAGCGTCTGGGTAGCAAGGCAAAGTGAGTGGGGCGTCTGGCTTGCTAAGCAGTGTGTCTGGAGCGCCCGGCGTGCGAGGCAGAGTGTCTGGAGTGCCCGGCTTGCGAGGCAGATTGTCTGGAGCGTCTGGGTAGCAAGGCAAAGTGTCTGGGGCGTCTGGCTGCTAATGCAGAGAGTCTGAAGCGTCTGGCTTGCGAGGCAAAATATCTGGAGCGTCTGGCTAGCGAAGCAGAGTGTCTGGAGCGTCTGGCTAGCGAGAAAGAGTGTCTGGAGCATCTGGCTACTAAGGCAGAGTGTCTGGAGCGTCTGGCTAGCGAGGCAGAGTGTCTGGAGCGCCCGGCTTGCGAGGCAGATTGTCAGGAGCGACTGGGTAGCAAGGCAGAGTGTCCGAGGCGTCTGGCTAGCGAGGCAAAGTATCTCGAGCGTCTGGCTAGCGAAGCAAGGTGTCTGGAACGTCTGGCTAGCGAGGCAGAGTGTCTGGAGCGCCCGGCTTGCGAGGCAGAGTGTCTGGAGCGTCTGGGTAGCGGGGCAGAGTGTCTGGAGCGTCTGGCTAGGCCCGGCTTGCGAGGCAGATTGTCTGGAGCGTCTGGGTAGCGGGACAGAGTGTCTGGAGCGTCTGGCTAGCATGGCAGAGTGACTGGAGCGTCTGGCTTGCGAGGCAGATTGTCTGGAGCGTCTGGGTAGCAAGGCAAAGTGTCTGGGGCGTCTGGCTTGCTAAGCAGTGTGTCTGGAGCGCCCGGCGTGCGAGGCAAAGTGTCTGGAGTGCCCGGCTTGCGAGGCAGATTGTCTGGAGCGTCTGGGTAGCAAGGCAGAGTGTCTGGAGCGACTGGCCAGCATGGCAGAGTGCCTGGAGCGTCTTGCTTGCTAGTCAGAGTGTCTGGAGCGCCCGGCTTGCGAGGCAGAGTGTCTGAAGCGCCCGGTTGCGGGCAGAGTTTCTGGAGCGTCTGGCTAGCGAAGCAGAGTGTCTGGAGCGTCTGGCTACTAAGGCAGAATGTCTGGAGCGTCTGGCTTGCGAGGCAGAGTGTCTGGAGCATCTGGGAAGCAAGGCAGAGTGTCTGGGGCGTCTCGCTAGCGAGACAGAGAGCCTGGAGTGCCTGGTTTAAGAGGCAGCGTGTCTGAAGCGTCTTGGTAGCTATGCAGAATGTCTGGAGAGTCTGGCTAGCGAGGCAGAGTGTCTGGAGCGATTGGCCAGCATGGCAGAGTGACTGGAGCGTCTGGCTTGCGAGGCAGATTGTCTGGAGCGTCTGGGTAGCAAGGCAGAGTGTCTGGGGCGTCTCGCTAGCGAGACAGAGAGCCTGGAGTGCCTGGTTTAAGAGGCAGCGTGTCTGAAGCGTCTTGGTAGCTATGCAGAATGTCTGGAGAGTCTGGCTAGCGAGGCAGAGTGTCTGGAGCGATTGGCCAGCATGGCAGAGTGACTGGAGCGTCTGGCTTGCGAGGCAGATTGTCTGGAGCGTCTGGGTAGCAAGGCAAAGTGTCTGGGGCGTCTGGCTTGCTAAGCAGTGTGTCTGGAGCGCCCGGCGTGCAAGGCAAAGTGTCTGGAGTGCCCGGCTTGCGAGGCAGATTGTCTGGAGCGTCTGGGTAGCAAGGCAAAGTGTCTGGGGCGTCTGGCTGCTAATGCAGAGAGTCTGAAGCGTCTGGCTTGCGAGGCAGATTGTCTGGAGCGTCTGGGTAGCAAGGCAAAGTGTCTGGGGCGTCTGGCTTGCGAGGCAAAATATCTGGAGCGTCTGGCTAGCGAAGCAGAGTGTCTGGAGCGTCTGGCTAGCGAGAAAGAGTGTCTGGAGCATCTGGCTACTAAGGCAGAGTGTCTGGAATGTCTGGCTTGCGAGGCAGAGTGTCTGGAGCGCCCGGCTTGCGAGGCAGATTGTCAGGAGCGACTGGGTAGCAAGAGATAGTGTCTGAGGCGTCTGGCAAGCGAGGCAAAGTTTCTCGAGCGTCTGGCTAGCGAAGCAGAGTGTCTGGAACGTCTGGCTAGCGAGGCAGAGTGTCTGGAGCGCCCGGCTTGCGAGGCAGAGTGTCTGGAGCGTCTGGGTAGCGGGGCAGAGTGTCTGGAGCGTCTGGCTAGGCCCGGCTTGCGAGGCAGAGTGTTTGGAGCGTCTGGCTAGCGTAGCAGAGTGTCTGGAGCGTCTGGCTACTAAGGCAGAGTGTCTGGAGCGTCTGGCCTGAGAGGCAGAGTGTCTGGAGAATCTGGGAAGCAAGGCAGAGTGTCTGGGGCGTCTGGCTACCAAGGCAGAGAGTCTGGAGTGCCTGGCTTAAGAGGCAGCGTGTCTGAAGAGTCTTGGTAGCTATGCAGAGCGTCTGGAGCGACTGGCTAGCGAGGCAGAGTGTCTGGAGCGCCCGGCTTGCGAGGCAGAGTGTCTGGAGCGTCTGGGTAGCGGGTCAGAGTGTCTAGGGCGTCTGGCTAGCGAGGCAGAGTGTCTGGAGCGACTGGCCAGCATGGCAGAGTGCCTGGAACGCCTTGGTAGCTAGGCAGAGTGTCTGGAGTGCCCGGCTTGCGAGCCAGAGTGTCTGGAGCACCCGGCTTGCGAGGCAGAGTGTTTGGAGCGTCTGGCTAGCGTAGCAGAGTGTCTGGAGCGTCTGGCTACTAAGGCAGAGTGTCTGGAGCGTCTGGCCTGCGAGGCAGAGTGTCTGGAGAATCTGGGAAGCAAGTCGGAGAGTCTGGAGCGTCTTGATAGCTAGGCAGAGTGTCTGGAGCGACTGGCTAGCATGGCAGAGTGTCTGGAGTTTCTGGCTAGTGAGGCAGTGTCTGGAGCGTCTGGCTAGCGAGGCAGAGTGTCTTGAGCGTCTGGCTAGCGAGGAAGAGTAACTGGAGCGTCTGGCTACTAAGGCAGAGTGTCTGGAGCGTCTAGCTAGCGAAGCAGAGTGTCTGGAGCGCCCGGCTTGCAAGGCAGAGTGTCTGGAGCGTCTGGGTACCGGGGCAAAGTGTCTAGGGCGTCTGGCTAGCGAGGCAGAGTGTCTGGAGCGACTGGCCAGCATGGCAGAGTGCCTGGAGTGCCTGAAGTGCCTTGCTTGCTAAGCAGAGTGTCTGGAGCGCCCGGCTTGCGAGGCAGATTGTCTGGAGCGTCTGGGTAGCAAGGCAAAGTGTCTGGGGCGTCTGGCTTGCTAAGCAGTGTGTCTGGAGCGCCCGGCGTGCGAGGCAGAGTGTCTGGAGTGCCCGGCTTGCGAGGCAGATTGTCTGGAGCGTCTGGGTAGCAAGGCAAAGTGTCTGGGGCGTCTGGCTGCTAATGCAGAGAGTCTGAAGCGTCTGGCTTGCGAGGCAAAATATCTGGAGCGTCTGGCTAGCGAAGCAGAGTGTCTGGAGCGTCTGGCTAGCGAGAAAGAGTGTCTGGAGCATCTGGCTACTAAGGCAGAGTGTCTGGAATGTCTGGCTTGCGAGGCAGAGTGTCTGGAGCGCCCGGCTTGCGAGGCAGATTGTCAGGAGCGACTGGGTAGCAAGAGATAGTGTCTGAGGCGTCTGGCAAGCGAGGCAAAGTTTCTCGAGCGTCTGGCTAGCGAAGCAGAGTGTCTGGAACGTCTGGCTAGCGAGGCAGAGTGTCTGGAGCGCCCGGCTTGCGAGGCAGAGTGTCTGGAGCGTCTGGGTAGCGGGGCAGAGTGTCTGGAGCGTCTGGCTAGGCCCGGCTTGCGAGGCAGAGTGTTTGGAGCGTCTGGCTAGCGTAGCAGAGTGTCTGGAGCGTCTGGCTACTAAGGCAGAGTGTCTGGAGCGTCTGGCCTGAGAGGCAGAGTGTCTGGAGAATCTGGGAAGCAAGGCAGAGTGTCTGGGGCGTCTGGCTAGCAAGGCAGAGAGTCTGGAGTGCCTGGCTTAAGAGGCAGCGTGTCTGAAGCGTCTTGGTAGCTATGCAGAGCGTCTGGAGCGACTGGCTAGCGAGGCAGAGTGTCTGGAGCGCCCGGCTTGCGAGGCAGAGTGTCTGGAACGTCTGGGTAGCGGGTCAGAGTGTCTAGGGCGTCTGGCTAGCGAGGCAGAGTGTCTGGAGCGACTGGCCAGCATGGCAGAGTGCCTGGAACGCCTTGGTAGCTAGGCAGAGTGTCTGGAGTGCCCGGCTTGCGAGCCAGAGTGTCTGGAGCACCCGGCTTGCGAGGCAGAGTGTCTGGAGAATCTGGGAAGCAAGTCGGAGAGTCTGGAGCGTCGTGATAGCTAGGCAGAGTGTCTGGAGCGACTGGCTAGCATGGCAGAGTGTCTGGAGTTTCTGGCTAGTGAGGCAGTGTCTGGAGCGTCTGGCTAGCGAGGCAGAGTGTTTGCGGCGTCCTGCTAGCGAGGCAAAGTTTCTGGAGCTTCTGTCTAGCGAAGCAGAGCGTCTGGAGCGTCTGGCTAGCGAGGAAGAGTGTGTGGAGCGTCTGGCTACTAAGGCAGGGTGTTTGGAGCGTCTGGGTAGCGGAACAGATTGTCTAGGGCGTCTGGCTAGCGAGGCAGAGTGTCTGGAGCGTCTGGCTTGCGAGGCAGATTGTCTGGAGCGTCTGGGTAGCAAGGCAAAGTGTCTGGGGCTTCTGGCTAGCGAGGCAGAGTGTTTGGAGAGCCCGGCTTTCCAGGCAGCGTGTCTGGAGCGTCTTGGTACCGAGGGAGAGTGTTTGGAGCGTCTTGCTATTAAAGGAGAGTGTATGTAGCGTCTGGCCAGCAATGAAGAGTGACTGGAACGCCTGACTAGCGAGGCAAAGTTTCTGGAGCGTCTGGCTCGCGAAGCAGAGTGTCTGGAGCGTCTGGCTAGCGAGAAAGAGTGTCTGGAGGGTCTGGCTACTAAGGCAGAGTGTCTGCAGCGTCTGGCTAGCGAGGCAGAGTGTCTGGAGCGTCTGGGTAGCGGGTCAGAGTGTCTAGGGCGTCTGGCTAGCGAGGCAGAGTGTCTGGAGCGACTGGCTAGCATGGCAGAGTGTCTAGAGCGTCTGGATAGCGAAGCAGAGTTTCTGGAGCGTCTTGCTAGCGAGGCAGAGTGTCCGGAGCGACTGGCTAGCAAGGAAGAGTGTTTGGAGTGCCTGGCTCGCGAGGCAGAGAGTCTGGAAAGCACAGCTTGCGAGGCAGAGTGTCAGGAGCGACTGGGTAGCAAGGCTTAGTGTCTGGAGCGTCTGGCTAGCGAAGCAGAGTGTCTTGAGCGTCTGGCTAGCGAGGAAGAGTAACTGGAGCGTCTGGCTACTAAGGCAGAGTGTCTGGAGCGTCTAGCTAGCGAAGCAGAGTGTCTGGAGCGCCCGGCTTGCAAGGCAGAGTGTCTGGAGCGTCTGGGTACCGGGGCAAAGTGTCTAGGGCGTCTGGCTAGCGAGGCAGAGTGTCTGGAGCGACTGGCCAGCATGGCAGAGTGCCTGGAGCGTCTTGCTTGCTAAGCAGAGTGTCTGGAGCGCCCGGCTTGCGAGGCAGAGTGTCTGGAGTGCCCGGCTTGCGAGCCAGAGTGTCTGGAGCGTCCGGGAAGCAAGGCAGAGTGTTTAGGGTGTCTGGCTAGCGAGGCCGAGAGTCTGGAGCGTCTGGCTACTAAGGCAGAATGTCTGGAGCGTCTGGCTTGCGAGGCAGAGTGTCTGGAGCGTCTGGGAAGCAAGGCAGAGTGTCTGGGGCGTCTCGCTAGCGAGACAGAGAGCCTGGAGTGCCTGATTTAAGAGGCAGCGTGTCTGAAGCGTCTTGGTAGCTATGCAGAATGTCTGGAGAGTCTGGCTAGCGAGGCAGAGTGTCTGGAGCGATTGGCCAGCATGGCAGAGTGACTGGAGCGTCTGGCTTGCGAGGCAGATTGTCTGGAGCGTCTGGGTAGCAAGGCAAAGTGTCTGGGGCGTCTGGCTTGCTAAGCAGTGTGTCTGGAGCGCCCGGCGTGCAAGGCAAAGTGTCTGGAGTGCCCGGCTTGCGAGGCAGATTGTCTGGAGCGTCTGGGTAGCAAGGCAAAGTGTCTGGGGCGTCTGGCTGCTAATGCAGAGAGTCTGAAGCGTCTGGCTTGCGAGGCAGAGTGTCTGGAGTATCTGGGAAGCAAGGCAGAGTGTCCGGAGCGACTAGGTAGCAAGGCAGAGTGTCTGAGGA
Organism: Protonemura montana; assembly: GCA_947568835.1. Classification (NCBI taxonomy): domain Eukaryota; kingdom Metazoa; phylum Arthropoda; class Insecta; order Plecoptera; family Nemouridae; genus Protonemura; species Protonemura montana. The sequence continues at coordinate 125,156 of CANOQG010000001.1, read as the reverse complement.
GTCTGGCAAGCGAGGCAAAATATCTGGAGCGTCTGGCTAGCGAAGCAGAGTGTCTGGAGCGCCCGGCTTGCGAGGGAGAGTGTCTGGAGCGTCTGGGTAGCGGGGCAGAGTGTCTGGAGCGTCTGGCTAGGCCCGGCTTGCGAGGCAGAGTGTCTGGAGCGTCTGGGTAGCGGGACAGAGTGTCTGGAGCGTCTGGCTAGCAAGGCAGAGTGTCTGGAGCACCTGGCTTGCGAGGCAGAGTGTTTGGAGCGTCTGGCTAGCGTAGCAGAGTGTCTGGAGCGTCTGGCTACTAAGGCAGAGTGTCTGGAGCGTCTGGCCTGAGAGGCAGAGTGTCTGGAGAATCTGGGAAGCAAGGCAGAGTGTCTGGGGCGTCTGGCTAGCGAGGCAGAGAGTCTGGAGTGCCTGGCTTAAGAGGCAGCGTGTCTGAAGCGTCTTGGTAGCTATGCAGAGCGTCTGGAGCGACTGGCTAGCGAGGCAGAGTGTCTGGAGCGCCCGGCTTGCGAGGCAGAGTGTCTGGAGCGTCTGGGTAGCGGGTCAGAGTGTCTAGGGCGTCTGGCTAGCGAGGCAGAGTGTCTGGAGCGACTGGCCAGCATGGCAGAGTGCCTGGAACGCCTGGTAGCTAGGCAGAGTGTCTGGAGTGCCCGGCTTGCGAGCCAGAGTGTCTGGAGCACCCGGCTTGCGAGGCAGAGTGTTTGGAGCGTCTGGCTAGCGTAGCAGAGTGTCTGGAGCGTCTGGCTACTAAGGCAGAGTGTCTGGAGCGTCTGGCCTGCGAGGCAGTGTCTGGAGCGTCTGGCTAGCGAGGCAGAGTGTTTGCGGCGTCCTGCTAGCGAGGCAAAGTTTCTGGAGCTTCTGTCTAGCGAAGCAGAGCGTCTGGAGCGTCTGGCTAGCGAGGAAGAGTGTGTGGAGCGTCTGGCTACTAAGGCAGGGTGTTTGGAGCGTCTGGGTAGCGGAACAGATTGTCTAGGGCGTCTGGCTAGCGAGGCAGAGTGTCTGGAGCGTCTGGCTTGCGAGGCAGATTGTCTGGAGCGTCTGGGTAGCAAGGCAAAGTGTCTGGGGCTTCTGGCTAGCGAGGCAGAGTGTTTGGAGAGCCCGGCTTTCCAGGCAGCGTGATTGGAGCGTCTTGGTACCGAGGGAGAGTGTCTGGAGCGTCCTGCTATTGAAGGAGAGTGTATGTAGCGTCTGGCCAGCAAGGAAGAGTGACTGGAACGCCTGACTAGCGTGGCAAAGTGTCTGGAGCGCCCGCCTTGAGGGGCAGAGTGTCTGTAGCGTGCTGGTAGCGAGGCAAAGTTTCTGGAGCGTTTGGCTAGCGAAGCAGAGTGTCTGGAGCGTCTGGCCAGCGAGGTAGAGTGTCTGGAGCGCCCGGCTTGCGAGGAAGAGTGTCTGTAGCGTCTGGGTAGCGGGTCAGAGTGTCTAGGGCTTCTGGCTAGCGAGGCAGAGTGTCTGGAGCGCCCGGCCTGAGAGGCAGAGTGTCTGGAGTGCCCGGCTTGCGAGCCAGAGTGTCTGGAGCGTCCGGGAAGCAAGGCAGAGTGTCTAGGGTGTCTGGCTAGCAAGGCAGAGAGTCTGAAGTGCCCGGCTTGCGAGGCAGCGTGTCTGGAGCGTCTTGGTAGCTATGCAGAGTGTCTGAAGCGACTGGCTAGCGAGGCAGAGTGTCTGGAGCGACTGGCCAGCATGGCAGAGTGCTTTGAGTGTCTGGGTAGCAAGGCAGAGTTTCTGGAGCGTCTTGGTAGCTACGAAGAGTGACTGGAACGCATAGCTAGCAAAGCTGAAGGTCTGGAGCGTGTTACTACGGAGGCAGAGTGTCCGGAGCGTCTGGGTAGCAAGGCAGAGTGTCTGAGGCGTCTGGCTAGCGAGGCAAAGTTTCTGGAGCGTCTGGCTCGCGAAGCAGAGTGTCTGGAGCGTCTGGCTAGCGAGAAAGAGTGTCTGGAGGGTCTGGCTACTAAGGCAGAGTGTCTGCAGCGTCTGGCTAGCGAGGCAGAGTGTCTGGAGCGTCTGGGTAGCGGGTCAGAGTGTCTAGGGCGTCTGGCTAGCGAGGCAGAGTGTCTGGAGCGACTGGGTAGCAAGGCAAAGTGTCTGGGGCGTCTGGCTGCTAATGCAGAGAGTCTGAAGCGTCTGGCTTGCAAGGCAGATTGTCTGGAGCGTCTGGGTAGCAAGGCAAAGTGTCTGGGGCGTCTGGCTTGCTAAGCAGTGTGTCTGGAGCGCCCGGCGTGCGAGGCAGAGTGTCTGGAGTGCCCGGCTTGCGAGGCAGATTGTCTGGAGCGTCTGGGTAGCAAGGCAAAGTGTCTGGGGCGTCTGGCTGCTAATGCAGAGAGTCTGAAGCGTCTGGCTTGCGAGGCAAAATATCTGGAGCGTCTGGCTAGCGAAGCAGAGTGTCTGGAGCGTCTGGCTAGCGAGAAAGAGTGTCTGGAGCATCTGGCTACTAAGGCAGAGTGTCTGGAATGTCTGGCTTGCGAGGCAGAGTGTCTGGAGCGCCCGGCTTGCGAGGCAGATTGTCAGGAGCGACTGGGTAGCAAGAGATAGTGTCTGAGGCGTCTGGCAAGCGAGGCAAAGTTTCTCGAGCGTCTGGCTAGCGAAGCAGAGTGTCTGGAACGTCTGGCTAGCGAGGCAGAGTGTCTGGAGCGCCCGGCTTGCGAGGCAGAGTGTCTGGAGCGTCTGGGTAGCGGGGCAGAGTGTCTGGAGCGTCTGGCTAGGCCCGGCTTGCGAGGCAGAGTGTTTGGAGCGTCTGGCTAGCGTAGCAGAGTGTCTGGAGCGTCTGGCTACTAAGGCAGAGTGTCTGGAGCGTCTGGCCTGAGAGGCAGAGTGTCTGGAGAATCTGGGAAGCAAGGCAGAGTGTCTGGGGCGTCTGGCTAGCAAGGCAGAGAGTCTGGAGTGCCTGGCTTAAGAGGCAGCGTGTCTGAAGCGTCTTGGTAGCTATGCAGAGCGTCTGGAGCGACTGGCTAGCGAGGCAGAGTGTCTGGAGCGCCCGGCTTGCGAGGCAGAGTGTCTGGAACGTCTGGGTAGCGGGTCAGAGTGTCTAGGGCGTCTGGCTAGCGAGGCAGAGTGTCTGGAGCGACTGGCCAGCATGGCAGAGTGCCTGGAACGCATTGGTAGCTAGGCAGAGTGTCTGGAGTGCCCGGCTTGCGAGCCAGAGTGTCTGGAGCACCCGGCTTGCGAGGCAGAGTGTCTGGAGAATCTGGGAAGCAAGTCGGAGAGTCTGGAGCGTCGTGATAGCTAGGCAGAGTGTCTGGAGCGACTGGCTAGCATGGCAGAGTGTCTGGAGTTTCTGGCTAGTGAGGCAGTGTCTGGAGCGTCTGGCTAGCGAGGCAGAGTGTTTGCGGCGTCCTGCTAGCGAGGCAAAGTTTCTGGAGCTTCTGTCTAGCGAAGCAGAGCGTCTGGAGCGTCTGGCTAGCGAGGAAGAGTGTGTGGAGCGTCTGGCTACTAAGGCAGGGTGTTTGGAGCGTCTGGGTAGCGGAACAGATTGTCTAGGGCGTCTGGCTAGCGAGGCAGAGTGTCTGGAGCGTCTGGCTTGCGAGGCAGATTGTCTGGAGCGTCTGGGTAGCAAGGCAAAGTGTCTGGGGCTTCTGGCTAGCGAGGCAGAGTGTTTGGAGAGCCCGGCTTTCCAGGCAGCGTGTCTGGAGCGTCTTGGTACCGAGGGAGAGTGTTTGGAGCGTCTTGCTATTAAAGGAGAGTGTATGTAGCGTCTGGCCAGCAATGAAGAGTGACTGGAACGCCTGACTAGCGAGGCAAAGTTTCTGGAGCGTCTGGCTCGCGAAGCAGAGTGTCTGGAGCGTCTGGCTAGCGAGAAAGAGTGTCTGGAGGGTCTGGCTACTAAGGCAGAGTGTCTGCAGCGTCTGGCTAGCGAGGCAGAGTGTCTGGAGCGTCTGGGTAGCGGGTCAGAGTGTCTAGGGCGTCTGGCTAGCGAGGCAGAGTGTCTGGAGCGACTGGCTAGCATGGCAGAGTGTCTAGAGCGTCTGGATAGCGAAGCAGAGTTTCTGGAGCGTCTTGCTAGCGAGGCAGAGTGTCCGGAGCGACTGGCTAGCAAGGAAGAGTGTTTGGAGTGCCTGGCTTGCGAGGCAGAGAGTCTGGAAAGCACAGCTTGCGAGGCAGAGTGTCAGGAGCGACTGGGTAGCAAGGCTTAGTGTCTGGAGCGTCTGGCTAGCGAAGCAGAGTGTCTTGAGCGTCTGGCTAGCGAGGAAGAGTAACTGGAGCGTCTGGCTACTAAGCCAGAGTGTCTGGAGCGTCCGGGAAGCAAGGCAGAGTGTTTAGGGTGTCTGGCTAGCGAGGCCGAGAGTCTGGAGCGTCTGGCTACTAAGGCAGAATGTCTGGAGCGTCTGGCTTGCGAGGCAGAGTGTCTGGAGCGTCTGGGAAGCAAGGCAGAGTGTCTGGGGCGTCTCGCTAGCGAGACAGAGAGCCTGGAGTGCCTGATTTAAGAGGCAGCGTGTCTGAAGCGTCTTGGTAGCTATGCAGAATGTCTGGAGAGTCTGGCTAGCGAGGCAGAGTGTCTGGAGCGATTGGCCAGCATGGCAGAGTGACTGGAGCGTCTGGCTTGCGAGGCAGATTGTCTGGAGCGTCTGGGTAGCAAGGCAAAGTGTCTGGGGCGTCTGGCTTGCTAAGCAGTGTGTCTGGAGCGCCCGGCGTGCAAGGCAAAGTGTCTGGAGTGCCCGGCTTGCGAGGCAGATTGTCTGGAGCGTCTGGGTAGCAAGGCAAAGTGTCTGGGGCGTCTGGCTGCTAATGCAGAGAGTCTGAAGCGTCTGGCTTGCGAGGCAGAGTGTCTGGAGTATCTGGGAAGCAAGGCAGAGTGTCCGGAGCGACTAGGTAGCAAGGCAGAGTGTCTGAGGAGTCTGGCAAGCGAGGCAAAATATCTGGAGCGTCTGGCTAGCGAAGCAGAGTGTCTGGAGCGCCCGGCTTGCGAGGGAGAGTGTCTGGAGCGTCTGGGTAGCGGGGCAGAGTGTCTGGAGCGTCTGGCTAGGCCCGGCTTGCGAGGCAGAGTGTCTGGAGCGTCTGGGTAGCGGGACAGAGTGTCTGGAGCGTCTGGCTAGCAAGGCAGAGTGTCTGGAGCACCTGGCTTGCGAGGCAGAGTGTTTGGAGCGTCTGGCTAGCGTAGCAGAGTGTCTGGAGCGTCTGGCTACTAAGGCAGAGTGTCTGGAGCGTCTGGCCTGAGAGGCAGAGTGTCTGGAGAATCTGGGAAGCAAGGCAGAGTGTCTGGGGCGTCTGGCTAGCGAGGCAGAGAGTCTGGAGTGCCTGGCTTAAGAGGCAGCGTGTCTGAAGCGTCTTGGTAGCTATGCAGAGCGTCTGGAGCGACTGGCTAGCGAGGCAGAGTGTCTGGAGCGCCCGGCTTGCGAGGCAGAGTGTCTGGAGCGTCTGGGTAGCGGGTCAGAGTGTCTAGGGCGTCTGGCTAGCGAGGCAGAGTGTCTGGAGCGACTGGCCAGCATGGCAGAGTGCCTGGAACGCCTGGTAGCTAGGCAGAGTGTCTGGAGTGCCCGGCTTGCGAGCCAGAGTGTCTGGAGCACCCGGCTTGCGAGGCAGAGTGTTTGGAGCGTCTGGCTAGCGTAGCAGAGTGTCTGGAGCGTCTGGCTACTAAGGCAGAGTGTCTGGAGCGTCTGGCCTGCGAGGCAGTGTCTGGAGCGTCTGGCTAGCGAGGCAGAGTGTTTGCGGCGTCCTGCTAGCGAGGCAAAGTTTCTGGAGCTTCTGTCTAGCGAAGCAGAGCGTCTGGAGCGTCTGGCTAGCGAGGAAGAGTGTGTGGAGCGTCTGGCTACTAAGGCAGGGTGTTTGGAGCGTCTGGGTAGCGGAACAGATTGTCTAGGGCGTCTGGCTAGCGAGGCAGAGTGTCTGGAGCGTCTGGCTTGCGAGGCAGATTGTCTGGAGCGTCTGGGTAGCAAGGCAAAGTGTCTGGGGCTTCTGGCTAGCGAGGCAGAGTGTTTGGAGAGCCCGGCTTTCCAGGCAGCGTGATTGGAGCGTCTTGGTACCGAGGGAGAGTGTCTGGAGCGTCCTGCTATTGAAGGAGAGTGTATGTAGCGTCTGGCCAGCAAGGAAGAGTGACTGGAACGCCTGACTAGCGTGGCAAAGTGTCTGGAGCGCCCGCCTTGAGGGGCAGAGTGCCTGTAGCGTGCTGGTAGCGAGGCAAAGTTTCTGGAGCGTTTGGCTAGCGAAGCAGAGTGTCTGGAGCGTCTGGCCAGCGAGGTAGAGTGTCTGGAGCGCCCGGCTTGCGAGGAAGAGTGTCTGTAGCGTCTGGGTAGCGGGTCAGAGTGTCTAGGGCTTCTGGCTAGCGAGGCAGAGTGTCTGGAGCGCCCGGCCTGAGAGGCAGAGTGTCTGGAGTGCCCGGCTTGCGAGCCAGAGTGTCTGGAGCGTCCGGGAAGCAAGGCAGAGTGTCTAGGGTGTCTGGCTAGCAAGGCAGAGAGTCTGAAGTGCCCGGCTTGCGAGGCAGCGTGTCTGGAGCGTCTTGGTAGCTATGCAGAGTGTCTGAAGCGACTGGCTAGCGAGGCAGAGTGTCTGGAGCGACTGGCCAGCATGGCAGAGTGCTTTGAGCGTCAGGGTAGCAAGGCAGAGTTTCTGGAGCGTCTTGGTAGCTACGAAGAGTGACTGGAACGCATAGCTAGCAAAGCTGAAGGTCTGGAGCGTGTTACTACGGAGGCAGAGTGTCCGGAGCGTCTGGGTAGCAAGGCAGAGTGTCTGAGGCGTCTGGCTAGCGAGGCAAAGTTTCTGGAGCGTCTGGCTCGCGAAGCAGAGTGTCTGGAGCGTCTGGCTAGCGAGAAAGAGTGTCTGGAGGGTCTGGCTACTAAGGCAGAGTGTCTGCAGCGTCTGGCTAGCGAGGCAGAGTGTCTGGAGCGTCTGGGTAGCGGGTCAGAGTGTCTAGGGCGTCTGGCTAGCGAGGCAGAGTGTCTGGAGCGACTGGGTAGCAAGGCAAAGTGTCTGGGGCGTCTGGCTGCTAATGCAGAGAGTCTGAAGCGTCTGGCTTGCAAGGCAGATTGTCTGGAGCGTCTGGGTAGCAAGGCAAAGTGTCTGGGGCGTCTGGCTTGCTAAGCAGTGTGTCTGGAGCGCCCGGCGTGCGAGGCAGAGTGTCTGGAGTGCCCGGCTTGCGAGGCAGATTGTCTGGAGCGTCTGGGTAGCAAGGCAAAGTGTCTGGGGCGTCTGGCTGCTAATGCAGAGAGTCTGAAGCGTCTGGCTTGCGAGGCAAAATATCTGGAGCGTCTGGCTAGCGAAGCAGAGTGTCTGGAGCGTCTGGCTAGCGAGAAAGAGTGTCTGGAGCATCTGGCTACTAAGGCAGAGTGTCTGGAATGTCTGGCTTGCGAGGCAGAGTGTCTGGAGCGCCCGGCTTGCGAGGCAGATTGTCAGGAGCGACTGGGTAGCAAGAGATAGTGTCTGAGGCGTCTGGCAAGCGAGGCAAAGTTTCTCGAGCGTCTGGCTAGCGAAGCAGAGTGTCTGGAACGTCTGGCTAGCGAGGCAGAGTGTCTGGAGCGCCCGGCTTGCGAGGCAGAGTGTCTGGAGCGTCTGGGTAGCGGGGCAGAGTGTCTGGAGCGTCTGGCTAGGCCCGGCTTGCGAGGCAGAGTGTTTGGAGCGTCTGGCTAGCGTAGCAGAGTGTCTGGAGCGTCTGGCTACTAAGGCAGAGTGTCTGGAGCGTCTGGCCTGAGAGGCAGAGTGTCTGGAGAATCTGGGAAGCAAGGCAGAGTGTCTGGGGCGTCTGGCTAGCAAGGCAGAGAGACTGGAGTGCCTGGCTTAAGAGGCAGCGTGTCTGAAGCGTCTTGGTAGCTATGCAGAGCGTCTGGAGCGACTGGCTAGCGAGGCAGAGTGTCTGGAGCGCCCGGCTTGCGAGGCAGAGTGTCTGGAACGTCTGGGTAGCGGGTCAGAGTGTCTAGGGCGTCTGGCTAGCGAGGCAGAGTGTCTGGAGCGACTGGCCAGCATGGCAGAGTGCCTGGAACGCATTGGTAGCTAGGCAGAGTGTCTGGAGTGCCCGGCTTGCGAGCCAGAGTGTCTGGAGCACCCGGCTTGCGAGGCAGAGTGTCTGGAGAATCTGGGAAGCAAGTCGGAGAGTCTGGAGCGTCGTGATAGCTAGGCAGAGTGTCTGGAGCGACTGGCTAGCATGGCAGAGTGTCTGGAGTTTCTGGCTAGTGAGGCAGTGTCTGGAGCGTCTGGCTAGCGAGGCAGAGTGTTTGCGGCGTCCTGCTAGCGAGGCAAAGTTTCTGGAGCTTCTGTCTAGCGAAGCAGAGCGTCTGGAGCTTCTGGCTAGCGAGGAAGAGTGTGTGGAGCGTCTGGCTACTAAGGCAGGGTGTTTGGAGCGTCTGGGTAGCGGAACAGATTGTCTAGGGCGTCTGGCTAGCGAGGCAGAGTGTCTGGAGCGTCTGGCTTGCGAGGCAGATTGTCTGGAGCGTCTGGGTAGCAAGGCAAAGTGTCTGGGGCTTCTGGCTAGCGAGGCAGAGTGTTTGGAGAGCCCGGCTTTCCAGGCAGCGTGTCTGGAGCGTCTTGGTACCGAGGGAGAGTGTTTGGAGCGTCTTGCTATTAAAGGAGAGTGTATGTAGCGTCTGGCCAGCAATGAAGAGTGACTGGAACGCCTGACTAGCGAGGCAAAGTTTCTGGAGCGTCTGGCTCGCGAAGCAGAGTGTCTGGAGCGTCTGGCTAGCGAGAAAGAGTGTCTGGAGGGTCTGGCTACTAAGGCAGAGTGTCTGCAGCGTCTGGCTAGCGAGGCAGAGTGTCTGGAGCGTCTGGGTAGCGGGTCAGAGTGTCTAGGGCGTCTGGCTAGCGAGGCAGAGTGTCTGGAGCGACTGGCTAGCATGGCAGAGTGTCTAGAGCGTCTGGATAGCGAAGCAGAGTTTCTGGAGCGTCTTGCTAGCGAGGCAGAGTGTCCGGAGCGACTGGCTAGCAAGGAAGAGTGTTTGGAGTGCCTGGCTTGCGAGGCAGAGAGTCTGGAAAGCACAGCTTGCGAGGCAGAGTGTCAGGAGCGACTGGGTAGCAAGGCTTAGTGTCTGGAGCGTCTGGCTAGCGAAGCAGAGTGTCTTGAGCGTCTGGCTAGCGAGGAAGAGTAACTGGAGCGTCTGGCTACTAAGGCAGAGTGTCTGGAGCGTCTAGCTAGCGAAGCAGAGTGTCTGGAGCGCCCGGCTTGCAAGGCAGAGTGTCTGGAGCGTCTGGGTACCGGGGCAAAGTGTCTAGGGCGTCTGGCTAGCGAGGCAGAGTGTCTGGAGCGACTGGCCAGCATGGCAGAGTGCCTGGAGCGTCTTGCTTGCTAAGCAGAGTGTCTGGAGCGCCCGGCTTGCGAGGCAGAGTGTCTGGAGTGCCCGGCTTGCGAGCCAGAGTGTCTGGAGCGTCCGGGAAGCAAGGCAGAGTGTTTAGGGTGTCTGGCTAGCGAGGCCGAGAGTCTGGAGCGTCTGGCTACTAAGGCAGAATGTCTGGAGCGTCTGGCTTGCGAGGCAGAGTGTCTGGAGCGTCTGGGAAGCAAGGCAGAGTGTCTGGGGCGTCTCGCTAGCGAGACAGAGAGCCTGGAGTGCCTGATTTAAGAGGCAGCGTGTCTGAAGCGTCTTGGTAGCTATGCAGAATGTCTGGAGAGTCTGGCTAGCGAGGCAGAGTGTCTGGAGCGATTGGCCAGCATGGCAGAGTGACTGGAGCGTCTGGCTTGCGAGGCAGATTGTCTGGAGCGTCTGGGTAGCAAGGCAAAGTGTCTGGGGCGTCTGGCTTGCTAAGCAGTGTGTCTGGAGCGCCCGGCGTGCAAGGCAAAGTGTCTGGAGTGCCCGGCTTGCGAGGCAGATTGTCTGGAGCGTCTGGGTAGCAAGGCAAAGTGTCTGGGGCGTCTGGCTGCTAATGCAGAGAGTCTGAAGCGTCTGGCTTGCGAGGCAGAGTGTCTGGAGTATCTGGGAAGCAAGGCAGAGTGTCCGGAGCGACTAGGTAGCAAGGCAGAGTGTCTGAGGAGTCTGGCAAGCGAGGCAAAATATCTGGAGCGTCTGGCTAGCGAAGCAGAGTGTCTGGAGCGCCCGGCTTGCGAGGGAGAGTGTCTGGAGCGTCTGGGTAGCGGGGCAGAGTGTCTGGAGCGTCTGGCTAGGCCCGGCTTGCGAGGCAGAGTGTCTGGAGCGTCTGGGTAGCGGGACAGAGTGTCTGGAGCGTCTGGCTAGCAAGGCAGAGTGTCTGGAGCACCTGGCTTGCGAGGCAGAGTGTTTGGAGCGTCTGGCTAGCGTAGCAGAGTGTCTGGAGCGTCTGGCTACTAAGGCAGAGTGTCTGGAGCGTCTGGCCTGAGAGGCAGAGTGTCTGGAGAATCTGGGAAGCAAGGCAGAGTGTCTGGGGCGTCTGGCTAGCGAGGCAGAGAGTCTGGAGTGCCTGGCTTAAGAGGCAGCGTGTCTGAAGCGTCTTGGTAGCTATGCAGAGCGTCTGGAGCGACTGGCTAGCGAGGCAGAGTGTCTGGAGCGCCCGGCTTGCGAGGCAGAGTGTCTGGAGCGTCTGGGTAGCGGGTCAGAGTGTCTAGGGCGTCTGGCTAGCGAGGCAGAGTGTCTGGAGCGACTGGCCAGCATGGCAGAGTGCCTGGAACGCCTGGTAGCTAGGCAGAGTGTCTGGAGTGCCCGGCTTGCGAGCCAGAGTGTCTGGAGCACCCGGCTTGCGAGGCAGAGTGTTTGGAGCGTCTGGCTAGCGTAGCAGAGTGTCTGGAGCGTCTGGCTACTAAGGCAGAGTGTCTGGAGCGTCTGGCCTGCGAGGCAGTGTCTGGAGCGTCTGGCTAGCGAGGCAGAGTGTTTGCGGCGTCCTGCTAGCGAGGCAAAGTTTCTGGAGCTTCTGTCTAGCGAAGCAGAGCGTCTGGAGCGTCTGGCTAGCGAGGAAGAGTGTGTGGAGCGTCTGGCTACTAAGGCAGGGTGTTTGGAGCGTCTGGGTAGCGGAACAGATTGTCTAGGGCGTCTGGCTAGCGAGGCAGAGTGTCTGGAGCGTCTGGCTTGCGAGGCAGATTGTCTGGAGCGTCTGGGTAGCAAGGCAAAGTGTCTGGGGCTTCTGGCTAGCGAGGCAGAGTGTTTGGAGAGCCCGGCTTTCCAGGCAGCGTGATTGGAGCGTCTTGGTACCGAGGGAGAGTGTCTGGAGCGTCCTGCTATTGAAGGAGAGTGTATGTAGCGTCTGGCCAGCAAGGAAGAGTGACTGGAACGCCTGACTAGCGTGGCAAAGTGTCTGGAGCGCCCGCCTTGAGGGGCAGAGTGTCTGTAGCGTGCTGGTAGCGAGGCAAAGTTTCTGGAGCGTTTGGCTAGCGAAGCAGAGTGTCTGGAGCGTCTGGCCAGCGAGGTAGAGTGTCTGGAGCGCCCGGCTTGCGAGGAAGAGTGTCTGTAGCGTCTGGGTAGCGGGTCAGAGTGTCTAGGGCTTCTGGCTAGCGAGGCAGAGTGTCTGGAGCGCCCGGCCTGAGAGGCAGAGTGTCTGGAGTGCCCGGCTTGCGAGCCAGAGTGCCTGGAGCGTCCGGGAAGCAAGGCAGAGTGTCTAGGGTGTCTGGCTAGCAAGGCAGAGAGTCTGAAGTGCCCGGCTTGCGAGGCAGCGTGTCTGGAGCGTCTTGGTAGCTATGCAGAGTGTCTGAAGCGACTGGCTAGCGAGGCAGAGTGTCTGGAGCGACTGGCCAGCATGGCAGAGTGCTTTGAGCGTCTGGGTAGCAAGGCAGAGTTTCTGGAGCGTCTTGGTAGCTACGAAGAGTGACTGGAACGCATAGCTAGCAAAGCTGAAGGTCTGGAGCGTGTTACTACGGAGGCAGAGTGTCCGGAGCGTCTGGGTAGCAAGGCAGAGTGTCTGAGGCGTCTGGCTAGCGAGGCAAAGTTTCTGGAGCGTCTGGCTCGCGAAGCAGAGTGTCTGGAGCGTCTGGCTAGCGAGAAAGAGGGTCTGGAGGGTCTGGCTACTAAGGCAGAGTGTCTGCAGCGTCTGGCTAGCGAGGCAGAGTGTCTGGAGCGTCTGGGTAGCGGGTCAGAGTGTCTAGGGCGTCTGGCTAGCGAGGCAGAGTGTCTGGAGCGACTGGCTAGCATGGCAGAGTGTTTAGAGCGTCTGGATAGCGAAGCAGAGTTTCTGGAGCGTCTTGCTAGCGAGGCAGAGTGTCCGGAGCGACTGGCTAGCAAGAAAGAGTGTTTGGAGTGCCTGGCTCGCGAGGCAGAGAGTCTGGAAAGCACAGCTTGCGAGGCAGAGTGTCAGGAGCGACTGGGTAGCAAGGCTTAGTGTCTGGAGCGTCTGGCTAGCGAAGCAGAGTGTCTTGAGCGTCTGGCTAGCGAGGAAGAGTAACTGGAGCGTCTGGCTACTAAGGCAGAGTGTCTGGAGCGTCTAGCTAGCGAAGCAGAGTGTCTGGAGCGCCCGGCTTGCAAGGCAGAGTGTCTGGAGCGTCTGGGTACCGGGGCAAAGTGTCTAGGGCGTCTGGCAAAATATCTGGAGCGTCTGGCTAGCGAAGCAGAGTGTCTGGAGCGCCCGGCTTGCGAGGGAGAGTGTCTGGAGCGTCTGGGTAGCGGGGCAGAGTGTCTGGAGCGTCTGGCTAGGCCCGGCTTGCGAGGCAGAGTGTCTGGAGCGTCTGGGTAGCGGGACAGAGTGTCTGGAGCGTCTGGCTAGCAAGGCAGAGTGTCTGGAGCACCTGGCTTGCGAGGCAGAGTGTTTGGAGCGTCTGGCTAGCGTAGCAGAGTGTCTGGAGCGTCTGGCTACTAAGGCACAGTGTCTGGAGCGTCTGGCCTGAGAGGCAGAGTGTCTGGAGAATCTGGGAAGCAAGGCAGAGTGTCTGGGGCGTCTGGCTAGCGAGGCAGAGAGTCTGGAGTGCCTGGCTTAAGAGGCAGCGTGTCTGAAGCGTCTTGGTAGCTATGCAGAGCGTCTGGAGCGACTGGCTAGCGAGGCAGAGTGTCTGGAGCGCCCGGCTTGCGAGGCAGAGTGTCTGGAGCGTCTGGGTAGCGGGTCAGAGTGTCTAGGGCGTCTGGCTAGCGAGGCAGAGTGTCTGGAGCGACTGGCCAGCATGGCAGAGTGCCTGGAACGCCTGGTAGCTAGGCAGAGTGTCTGGAGTGCCCGGCTTGCGAGCCAGGGTGTCTGGAGCACCCGGCTTGCGAGGCAGAGTGTTTGGAGCGTCTGGCTAGCGTAGCAGAGTGTCTGGAGCGTCTGGCTACTAAGGCAGAGTGTCTGGAGCGTCTGGCCTGCGAGGCAGTGTCTGGAGCGTCTGGCTAGCGAGGCAGAGTGTTTGCGGCGTCCTGCTAGCGAGGCAAAGTTTCTGGAGCTTCTGTCTAACGAAGCAGAGCGTCTGGAGCGTCTGGCTAGCGAGGAAGAGTGTGTGGAGCTTCTGGCTACTAAGGCAGGGTGTTTGGAGCGTCTGGGTAGCGTAACAGATTGTCTAGGGCGTCTGGCTAGCGAGGCAGAGTGTCTGGAGCGTCTGGCTTGCGAGGCAGATTGTCTGGAGCGTCTGGGTAGCAAGGCAAAGTGTCTGGGGCTTCTGGCTAGCGAGGCAGAGTGTTTGGAGAGCCCGGCTTTCCAGGCAGCGTGTCTGGAGCGTCTTGGTACCGAGGGAGAGTGTCTGGAGCGTCTTGCTATTAAAGGAGAGTGTATGTAGCGTCTGGCCAGCAAGGAAGAGTGACTGGAACGCCTGACTAGCGTGGCAAAGTGTCTGGAGCGCCCGCCTTGAGGGGCAGAGTGTCTGGAGCGCCCGGCCTGAGAGGCAGAGTGTCTGGAGTGCCCGGCTTGCGAGCCAGAGTGTCTGGAGCGTCCGGGAAGCAAGGCAGAGTGTCTAGGGTGTCTGGCTAGCAAGGCAGAGAGTCTGAAGTGCCCGGCTTGCGAGGCAGCGTGTCTGGAGCGTCTTGGTAGCTATGCAGAGTGTCTGAAGCGACTGGCTAGCGAGGCAGAGTGTCTGGAGCGACTGGCCAGCATGGCAGAGTGCTTTGAGCGTCTGGGTAGCAAGGCAGAGTTTCTGGAGCGTCTTGGTAGCTACGAAGAGTGACTGGAACGCATAGCTAGCAAAGCTGAAGGTCTGGAGCGTGTTACTACGGAGGCAGAGTGTCCGGAGCGTCTGGGTAGCAAGGCAGAGCTTCTGAGGCGTCTGGCTAGCGAGGCAAAGTTTCTGGAGCGTCTGGCTCGCGAAGCAGAGTGTCTGGAGCGTCTGGCTAGCGAGAAAGAGTGTCTGGAGGGTCTGGCTACTAAGGCAGAGTGTCTGAAGCGTCTGGCTAGCGAGGCATATTGTCTAGGGCGTCTAGCTAGCGAGGCAGAGTGTCTGGAGCGACTGGCTAGCATGGCAGAGTGTCTAGAGCGTCTGGATAGCGAAGCAGAGTTTCTTGAGCGTCTTGCTAGCGAGGCAGAGTGTCCGGAGCGACTGGCTAGCAAGGAAGAGTGTTTGGAGTGCCTGGCTCGCGAGGCAGAGAGTCTGAAAAGCACAGCTTGCGAGGCAGAGTGTCAGGAGCGACTGGGTAGCAAGGCTTAGTGTCTGGAGCGTCTGGCTAGCGAAGCAGAGTGTCTTGAGCGTCTGGCTAGCGAGGAAGAGTAACTGGAGCGTCTGGCTACTAAGGCAGAGTGTCTGGAGCGTCTAGCTAGCGAAGCAGAGTGTCTGGAGCGCCCGGCTTGCAAGGCAGAGTGTCTGGAGCGTCTGGGTACCGGGGCAAAGTGTCTAGGGCGTCTGACTAGCGAGGCAGAGTGTCTGGAGCGACTGGCCAGCATGGCAGAGTGCCTGGAGCGTCTTGCTTGCTAAGCAGAGTGTCTGGAGCGCCCGGCTTGCGAGGCAGAGTGTCTGGAGTGCCCGGCTTGCGAGCCAGAGTGTCTGGAGCGTCCGGGAAGCAAGGCAGAGTGTCTAGGGTGTCTGGCTAGCGAGGCCGAGAGTCTGGAGCGTCTGGCTACTAAGGCAGAATGTCTGGAGCGTCTGGCTTGCGAGGCAGAGTGTCTGGAGCATCTGGGAAGCAAGGCAGAGTGTCTGGGGCGTCTCGCTAGCGAGACAGAGAGCCTGGAGTGCCTGGTTTAAGAGGCAGCGTGTCTGAAGCGTCTTGGTAGCTATGCAGAATGTCTGGAGAGTCTGGCTAGCGAGGCAGAGTGTCTGGTGCGATTGGCCAGCATGGCAGAGTGACTGGAGCGTCTGGCCTCGCGAGGCAGATTGTCTGGAGCGTCTGGGTAGCAAGGCAAAGTGTCTGGTGCGTCTGGCTTGCTAAGCAGTGTGTCTGGAGCGCCCGGCGTGCGAGGCAAAGTGTCTGGAGTGCCCGGCTTGCGAGGCAGATTGTCTGGAGCGTCTGGGTAGCAAGGCAAAGTGTCTGGGGCGTCTGGCTGCTAATGCAGAGAGTCTGAAGCGTCTGGCTTGCGAGGCAGAGTGTCTGGAGTATCTGGGAAGCAAGGCAGAGTGTCCGGAGCGACTAGGTAGCAAGGCAGAGTGTCTGAGGAGTCTGGCTAGCGAGGCAAAATATCTGGAGCGTCTGGCTAGCGAAGCAGAGTGTCTGGAGCGTCTGGCTAGCGAGAAAGTGTGTCTGGAGCGCCCGGCTTGCGAGGCAGAGTGTCTGGAACGTCTGGGTAGCGGGGAAGAGTGTCTGGAGCGTCTGGCTAGCGAGGCAGAGTGTCTGGAGAATCTGGGAAGCAAGGCAGAGTGTCCGGAGCGACTGGGTAGCAAGGCAGAGTGTCTGAGGAGTCTGGCTAGCGAAGCAGAGTGTCTGGAGCGCCCGGCTTGCGAGGCAGAGTGTCTGGAGCGTCTGGGTACCGGGGCAGACTATCTAGGGCGTCTGGCTAGCGAGGCAGAGTGTCTGGAGTGCCCGGTTGCGAGGCAGAGTTTCTGGAGCGCCCGGTTGCGAGGCAGAGTTTCTGGAGCGTCTGGCTAGCGAAGCAGAGCGTCTGGAGCGTCTGGCTACTAAGGCAGAGTGTCTGGAGCGTCTGGCTTGCGAGGCAGAGTGTCTGGAGCATCTGGGAAGCAAGGCAGAGTGTCTGAGGCGTCTCGCTAGCGAGGCAGAGAGCCTGGAGTGCCTGGTTTAAGAGGCAGCGTGTCTGAAGCGTCTTGGTAGCTATGCAGAATGTCTGGAGCGTCTGGCTAGCGAGGCAGAGTGTCTGGAGCGTCTGGGTAGCAAGGCAAAGTGAGTGGGGCGTCTGGCTTGCTAAGCAGTGTGTCTGGAGCGCCCGGCGTGCGAGGCAGAGTGTCTGGAGTGCCCGGCTTGCGAGGCAGATTGTCTGGAGCGTCTGGGTAGCAAGGCAAAGTGTCTGGGGCGTCTGGCTGCTAATGCAGAGAGTCTGAAGCGTCTGGCTTGCGAGGCAAAATATCTGGAGCGTCTGGCTAGCGAAGCAGAGTGTCTGGAGCGTCTGGCTAGCGAGAAAGAGTGTCTGGAGCATCTGGCTACTAAGGCAGAGTGTCTGGAGCGTCTGGCTAGCGAGGCAGAGTGTCTGGAGCGCCCGGCTTGCGAGGCAGATTGTCAGGAGCGACTGGGTAGCAAGGCAGAGTGTCCGAGGCGTCTGGCTAGCGAGGCAAAGTATCTCGAGCGTCTGGCTAGCGAAGCAAGGTGTCTGGAACGTCTGGCTAGCGAGGCAGAGTGTCTGGAGCGCCCGGCTTGCGAGGCAGAGTGTCTGGAGCGTCTGGGTAGCGGGGCAGAGTGTCTGGAGCGTCTGGCTAGGCCCGGCTTGCGAGGCAGATTGTCTGGAGCGTCTGGGTAGCGGGACAGAGTGTCTGGAGCGTCTGGCTAGCATGGCAGAGTGACTGGAGCGTCTGGCTTGCGAGGCAGATTGTCTGGAGCGTCTGGGTAGCAAGGCAAAGTGTCTGGGGCGTCTGGCTTGCTAAGCAGTGTGTCTGGAGCGCCCGGCGTGCGAGGCAAAGTGTCTGGAGTGCCCGGCTTGCGAGGCAGATTGTCTGGAGCGTCTGGGTAGCAAGGCAAAGTGTCTGGGGCGTCTGGCTGCTAATGCAGAGAGTCTGAAGCGTCTGGCTTGCGAGGCAGAGTGTCTGGAGTATCTGGGAAGCAAGGCAGAGTGTCCGGAGCGACTAGGTAGCAAGGCAGAGTGTCTGAGGAGTCTGGCTAGCGAGGCAAAATATCTGGAGCGTCTGGCTAGCGAAGCAGAGTGTCTGGAGCGTCTGGCTAGCGAGAAAGTGTGTCTGGAGCATCTGGCTACTAAGGCAGAGTGTCTGGAGCGTCTGGCTAGCGAGGCAGAGTGTCTGGAGCGTCTGGGTAGCGGGACAGAGTGTCTGGAGCGTCTGGCTAGCAAGGCAGAGTGTCTGGAGCACCTGGCTTGCGAGGCAGAGTGTTTGGAGCGTCTGGCTAGCGTAGCAGAGTGTCTGGAGCGTCTGGCTACTAAGGCAGAGTGTCTGGAGCGTCTGGCCTGCGAGGCAGAGTGTCTGGAGAATCTGGGAAGCAAGTCGGAGTGTCTGGAGCGTCTTGATAGCTAGGCAGAGTGTCTGGAGCGACTGGCTAGCATGGCAGAGTGTCTGGAGTTTCTGGCTAAAGAGGCAGTGTCTGGAGCGTCTGGCTAGCGAGGCAGAGTGTTTGCGGCGTCCTGCTAGCGAGGCAAAGTTTCTGGAGCTTCTGTCTAGCGAAGCAGAGCGTCTGGAGCGTCTGGCTAGCGAGGAAGAGTGTGTGGAGCGTCTGGCTACTAAGGCAGGGTGTTTGGAGCGTCTGGGTAGCGGAACAGATTGTCTAGGGCGTCTGGCTAGCAAGACAGAGTGTCTGGAGCGTCTGGCTTGCGAGGCAGATTGTCTGGAGCGTCTGGGTAGCAAGGCAAAGTGTCTGGAGCGTCTGGGTAGCGGGTCAGAGTGTCTAGGGCGTCTGGCTAGCGAGGCAGAGTGTCTGGAGCGACTGGCTAGTATGGCAGAGTGTCTAGAGCGTCTGGATAGCGAAGCAGAGTTTCTGGAGCGTCTTGCTAGCGAGGCAGAGTGTCTGGAGCATCTGGGAAGCAAGGCAGAGTGTCTGGGGCGTCTCGCTAGCGAGACAGAGAGCCTGGAGTGCCTGGTTTAAGAGGCAGCGTGTCTGAAGCGTCTTGGTAGCTATGCAGAATG
Organism: Protonemura montana; assembly: GCA_947568835.1. Classification (NCBI taxonomy): domain Eukaryota; kingdom Metazoa; phylum Arthropoda; class Insecta; order Plecoptera; family Nemouridae; genus Protonemura; species Protonemura montana. The sequence goes on along the minus strand of CANOQG010000001.1, from coordinate 107,302 downwards.
TCTGGAGAGTCTGGCTAGCGAGGCAGAGTGTCTGGAGCGATTGGCCAGCATGGCAGAGTGACTGGAGCGTCTGGCCTCGCGAGGCAGATTGTCTGGAGCGTCTGGGTAGCAAGGCAAAGTGTCTGGTGCGTCTGGCTTGCTAAGCAGTGTGTCTGGAGCGCCCGGCGTGCGAGGCAAAGTGTCTGGAGTGCCCGGCTTGCGAGGCAGATTGTCTGGAGCGTCTGGGTAGCAAGGCAAAGTGTCTGGGGCGTCTGGCTGCTAATGCAGAGAGTCTGAAGCGTCTGGCTTGCGAGGCAGAGTGTCTGGAGTATCTGGGAAGCAAGGCAGAGTGTCCGGAGCGACTAGGTAGCAAGGCAGAGTGTCTGAGGAGTCTGGCTAGCGAGGCAAAATATCTGGAGCGTCTGGCTAGCGAAGCAGAGTGTCTGGAGCGTCTGGCTAGCGAGAAAGTGTGTCTGGAGCATCTGGCTACTAAGGCAGAGTGTCTGGAGCGTCTGGCTAGCGAGGCAGAGTGTCAGGAGCGCCCGGTTTGCGAGGCAGATTGTCAGGAGCGACTGGGTAGCAAGGCAGAGTGTCTGAGGCGTCTGGCTAGCGAGGCAAAGTTTCTCGAGCGTCTGGCTAGCGAAGCAGAGTGTCTGGAACGTCTGGCTAGCGAGGCAGAGTGTCTGGAGCGCCCGGCTTGCGAGGCAGAGTGTCTGGAACGTCTGGGTAGCGGGGAAGAGTGTCTGGAGCGTCTGGCTAGCGAGGCAGAGTGTCTGGAGAATCTGGGAAGCAAGGCAGAGTGTCCGGAGCGACTGGGTAGCAAGGCAGAGTGTCTGAGGAGTCTGGCTAGCGAAGCAGAGTGTCTGGAGCGCCCGGCTTGCGAGGCAGAGTGTCTGGAGCGTCTGGGTACCGGGGCAGACTGTCTAGGGCGTCTGGCTAGCGAGGCAGAGTGTCTGGAGTGCCCGGTTGCGAGGCAGAGTTTCTGGAGCGCCCGGTTGCGAGGCAGAGTTTCTGGAGCGTCTGGCTAGCGAAGCAGAGTGTCTGGAGCGTCTGGCTACTAAGGCAGAGTGTCTGGAGCGTCTGGCTTGCGAGGCAGAGTGTCTGGAGCATCTGGGAAGCAAGGCAGAGTGTCTGAGGCGTCTCGCTAGCGAGGCAGAGAGCCTGGAGTGCCTGGTTTAAGAGGCAGCGTGTCTGAAGCGTCTTGGTAGCTATGCAGAATGTCTGGAGCGTCTGGCTAGCGAGGCAGAGTGTCTGGAGCGTCTGGGTAGCAAGGCAAAGTGAGTGGGGCGTCTGGCTTGCTAAGCAGTGTGTCTGGAGCGCCCGGCGTGCGAGGCAGAGTGTCTGGAGTGCCCGGCTTGCGAGGCAGATTGTCTGGAGCGTCTGGGTAGCAAGGCAAAGTGTCTGGGGCGTCTGGCTGCTAATGCAGAGAGTCTGAAGCGTCTGGCTTGCGAGGCAAAATATCTGGAGCGTCTGGCTAGCGAAGCAGAGTGTCTGGAGCGTCTGGCTAGCGAGAAAGAGTGTCTGGAGCATCTGGCTACTAAGGCAGAGTGTCTGGAGCGTCTGGCTAGCGAGGCAGAGTGTCTGGAGCGCCCGGCTTGCGAGGCAGATTGTCAGGAGCGACTGGGTAGCAAGGCAGAGTGTCCGAGGCGTCTGGCTAGCGAGGCAAAGTATCTCGAGCGTCTGGCTAGCGAAGCAAGGTGTCTGGAACGTCTGGCTAGCGAGGCAGAGTGTCTGGAGCGCCCGGCTTGCGAGGCAGAGTGTCTGGAGCGTCTGGGTAGCGGGGCAGAGTGTCTGGAGCGTCTGGCTAGGCCCGGCTTGCGAGGCAGATTGTCTGGAGCGTCTGGGTAGCGGGACAGAGTGTCTGGAGCGTCTGGCTAGCATGGCAGAGTGACTGGAGCGTCTGGCTTGCGAGGCAGATTGTCTGGAGCGTCTGGGTAGCAAGGCAAAGTGTCTGGGGCGTCTGGCTTGCTAAGCAGTGTGTCTGGAGCGCCCGGCGTGCGAGGCAAAGTGTCTGGAGTGCCCGGCTTGCGAGGCAGATTGTCTGGAGCGTCTGGGTAGCAAGGCAAAGTGTCTGGGGCGTCTGGCTGCTAATGCAGAGAGTCTGAAGCGTCTGGCTTGCGAGGCAGAGTGTCTGGAGTATCTGGGAAGCAAGGCAGAGTGTCCGGAGCGACTAGGTAGCAAGGCAGAGTGTCTGAGGAGTCTGGCTAGCGAGGCAAAATATCTGGAGCGTGTGGCTAGCGAAGCAGAGTGTCTGGAGCGTCTGGCTAGCGAGAAAGTGTGTCTGGAGCATCTGGCTACTAAGGCAGAGTGTCTGGAGCGTCTGGCTAGCGAGGCAGAGTGTCTGGAGCGTCTGGGTAGCGGGACAGAGTGTCTGGAGCGTCTGGCTACCAAGGCAGAGTGTCTGGAGCACCTGGCTTGCGAGGCAGAGTGTTTGGAGCGTCTGGCTAGCGTAGCAGAGTGTCTGGAGCGTCTGGCTACTAAGGCAGAGTGTCTGGAGCGTCTGGCCTGCGAGGCAGAGTGTCTGGAGAATCTGGGAAGCAAGTCGGAGTGTCTGGAGCGTCTTGATAGCTAGGCAGAGTGTCTGGAGCGACTGGCTAGCATGGCAGAGTGTCTGGAGTTTCTGGCTAAAGAGGCAGTGTCTGGAGCGTCTGGCTAGCGAGGCAGAGTGTTTGCGGCGTCCTGCTAGCGAGGCAAAGTTTCTGGAGCTTCTGTCTAGCGAAGCAGAGCGTCTGGAGCGTCTGGCTAGCGAGGAAGAGTGTGTGGAGCGTCTGGCTACTAAGGCAGGGTGTTTGGAGCGTCTGGGTAGCGGAACAGATTGTCTAGGGCGTCTGGCTAGCAAGACAGAGTGTCTGGAGCGTCTGGCTTGCGAGGCAGATTGTCTGGAGCGTCTGGGTAGCAAGGCAAAGTGTCTGGAGCGTCTGGGTAGCGGGTCAGAGTGTCTAGGGCGTCTGGCTAGCGAGGCAGAGTGTCTGGAGCGACTGGCTAGTATGGCAGAGTGTCTAGAGCGTCTGAATAGCGAAGCAGAGTTTCTGGAGCGTCTTGCTAGCGAGGCAGAGTGTCCGGAGCGACTGGCTAGCAAGGAAGAGTGTTTGGAGTGCCTGGCTCGCGAGGCAGAGAGTCTGGAAAGCACAGCTTGCGAGGCAGAGTGTCAGGAGCGACTGGGTAGCAAGGCTTAGTGTCTGGAGCGTCTGGCTAGCGAAGCAAAGTGTCTTGAGCGTCTGGCTAGCGAGGAAGAGTAACTGGAGCGTCTGGCTACTAAGGCAGAGTGTCTGGAGCGTCTAGCTAGCGAAGCAGAGTGTCTGGAGCGCCCGGCTTGCAAGGCAGAGTGTCTGGAGCGTCTGGGTACCGGGGCAAAGTGTCTAGGGCGTCTGGCTAGCGAGGCAGAGTGTCTTGAGCGACTGGCCAGCATGGCAGAGTGCCTGGAGTGCCTGAAGTGCCTTGCTTGCTAAGCAGAGTGTCTGGAGCGCCCGGCTTGCGAGGCAGAGTGTCTGGAGTGCCCGGCTTGCGAGCCAGAGTGTCTGGAGCGTCCGGGAAGCAAGGCAGAGTGTCTAGGGTGTCTGGCTAGCGAGGCCGAGAGTCTGAAGTGTCCGGTTGCGAGGCAGCGTGTCTGGAGCGTCTGGGTAGCGGGGCAGAGTGTCTAGTGCGTCTGGCTAGCGAGGCAGAGTGTCTGGAGCGACTGGCCAGCATGGCAGAGTGCCTGGAGCGTCTTGCTTGCTAGTCAGAGTGTCTGGAGCGCCCGGCTTGCGAGGCAGAGTGTCTGAAGCGCCCGGTTGCGGGCAGAGTTTCTGGAGCGTCTGGCTAGCGAAGCAGAGTGTCTGGAGCGTCTGGCTACTAAGGCAGAATGTCTGGAGCGTCTGGCTTGCGAGGCAGAGTGTCTGGAGCATCTGGGAAGCAAGGCAGAGTGTCTGGGGCGTCTCGCTAGCGAGACAGAGAGCCTGGAGTGCCTGGTTTAAGAGGCAGCGTGTCTGAAGCGTCTTGGTAGCTATGCAGAATGTCTGGAGAGTCTGGCTAGCGAGGCAGAGTGTCTGGAGCGATTGGCCAGCATGGCAGAGTGACTGGAGCGTCTGGCTTGCGAGGCAGATTGTCTGGAGCGTCTGGGTAGCAAGGCAAAGTGTCTGGGGCGTCTGGCTTGCTAAGCAGTGTGTCTGGAGCGCCCGGCGTGCAAGGCAAAGTGTCTGGAGTGCCCGGCTTGCGAGGCAGATTGTCTGGAGCGTCTGGGTAGCAAGGCAAAGTGTCTGGGGCGTCTGGCTGCTAATGCAGAGAGTCTGAAGCGTCTGGCTTGCGAGGCAGATTGTCTGGAGCGTCTGGGTAGCAAGGCAAAGTGTCTGGGGCGTCTGGCTTGCGAGGCAAAATATCTGGAGCGTCTGGCTAGCGAAGCAGAGTGTCTGGAGCGTCTGGCTAGCGAGAAAGAGTGTCTGGAGCATCTGGCTACTAAGGCAGAGTGTCTGGAATGTCTGGCTTGCGAGGCAGAGTGTCTGGAGCGCCCGGCTTGGGAGGCAGATTGTCAGGAGCGACTGGGTAGCAAGAGATAGTGTCTGAGGCGTCTGGCAAGCGAGGCAAAGTTTCTCGAGCGTCTGGCTAGCGAAGCAGAGTGTCTGGAACGTCTGGCTAGCGAGGCAGAGTGTCTGGAGCGCCCGGCTTGCGAGGCAGAGTGTCTGGAGCGTCTGGGTAGCGGGGCAGAGTGTCTGGAGCGTCTGGCTAGGCCCGGCTTGCGAGGCAGAGTGTTTGGAGCGTCTGGCTAGCGTAGCAGAGTGTCTGGAGCGTCTGGCTACTAAGGCAGAGTGTCTGGAGCGTCTGGCCTGCGAGGCAGTGTCTGGAGCGTCTGGCTAGCGAGGCAGAGTGTTTGCGGCGTCCTGCTAGCGAGGCAAAGTTTCTGGAGCTTCTGTCTAACGAAGCAGAGCGTCTGGAGCGTCTGGCTAGCGAGGAAGAGTGTGTGGAGCTTCTGGCTACTAAGGCAGGGTGTTTGGAGCGTCTGGGTAGCGTAACAGATTGTCTAGGGCGTCTGGCTAGCGAGGCAGAGTGTCTGGAGCGTCTGGCTTGCGAGGCAGATTGTCTGGAGCGTCTGGGTAGCAAGGCAAAGTGTCTGGGGCTTCTGGCTAGCGAGGCAGAGTGTTTGGAGAGCCCGGCTTTCCAGGCAGCGTGTCTGGAGCGTCTTGGTACCGAGGGAGAGTGTCTGGAGCGTCTTGCTATTAAAGGAGAGTGTATGTAGCGTCTGGCCAGCAAGGAAGAGTGACTGGAACGCCTGACTAGCGTGGCAAAGTGTCTGGAGCGCCCGCCTTGAGGGGCAGAGTGTCTGGAGCGCCCGGCCTGAGAGGCAGAGTGTCTGGAGTGCCCGGCTTGCGAGCCAGAGTGTCTGGAGCGTCCGGGAAGCAAGGCAGAGTGTCTAGGGTGTCTGGCTAGCAAGGCAGAGAGTCTGAAGTGCCCGGCTTGCGAGGCAGCGTGTCTGGAGCGTCTTGGTAGCTATGCAGAGTGTCTGAAGCGACTGGCTAGCGAGGCAGAGTGTCTGGAGCGACTGGCCAGCATGGCAGAGTGCTTTGAGCGTCTGGGTAGCAAGGCAGAGTTTCTGGAGCGTCTTGGTAGCTACGAAGAGTGACTGGAACGCATAGCTAGCAAAGCTGAAGGTCTGGAGCGTGTTACTACGGAGGCAGAGTGTCCGGAGCGTCTGGGTAGCAAGGCAGAGCTTCTGAGGCGTCTGGCTAGCGAGGCAAAGTTTCTGGAGCGTCTGGCTCGCGAAGCAGAGTGTCTGGAGCGTCTGGCTAGCGAGAAAGAGTGTCTGGAGGGTCTGGCTACTAAGGCAGAGTGTCTGAAGCGTCTGGCTAGCGAGGCATATTGTCTAGGGCGTCTAGCTAGCGAGGCAGAGTGTCTGGAGCGACTGGCTAGCATGGCAGAGTGTCTAGAGCGTCTGGATAGCGAAGCAGAGTTTCTTGAGCGTCTTGCTAGCGAGGCAGAGTGTCCGGAGCGACTGGCTAGCAAGGAAGAGTGTTTGGAGTGCCTGGCTCGCGAGGCAGAGAGTCTGAAAAGCACAGCTTGCGAGGCAGAGTGTCAGGAGCGACTGGGTAGCAAGGCTTAGTGTCTGGAGCGTCTGGCTAGCGAAGCAGAGTGTCTTGAGCGTCTGGCTAGCGAGGAAGAGTAACTGGAGCGTCTGGCTACTAAGGCAGAGTGTCTGGAGCGTCTAGCTAGCGAAGCAGAGTGTCTGGAGCGCCCGGCTTGCAAGGCAGAGTGTCTGGAGCGTCTGGGTACCGGGGCAAAGTGTCTAGGGCGTCTGACTAGCGAGGCAGTGTGTCTGGAGCGACTGGCCAGCATGGCAGAGTGCCTGGAGCGTCTTGCTTGCTAAGCAGAGTGTCTGGAGCGCCCGGCTTGCGAGGCAGAGTGTCTGGAGTGCCCGGCTTGCGAGCCAGAGTGTCTGGAGCGTCCGGGAAGCAAGGCAGAGTGTCTAGGGTGTCTGGCTAGCGAGGCCGAGAGTCTGGATCGTCTGGCTACTAAGGCAGAATGTCTGGAGCGTCTGGCTTGCGAGGCAGAGTGTCTGGAGCATCTGGGAAGCAAGGCAGAGTGTCTGGGGCGTCTCGCTAGCGAGACAGAGAGCCTGGAGTGCCTGGTTTAAGAGGCAGCGTGTCTGAAGCGTCTTGGTAGCTATGCAGAATGTCTGGAGAGTCTGGCTAGCGAGGCAGAGTGTCTGGAGCGATTGGCAAGCATGGCAGAGTGACTGGAGCGTCTGGCCTCGCGAGGCAGATTGTCTGGAGCGTCTGGGTAGCAAGGCAAAGTGTCTGGTGCGTCTGGCTTGCTAAGCAGTGTGTCTGGAGCGCCCGGCGTGCGAGGCAAAGTGTCTGGAGTGCCCGGCTTGCGAGGCAGATTGTCTGGAGCGTCTGGGTAGCAAGGCAAAGTGTCTGGGGCGTCTGGCTGCTAATGCAGAGAGTCTGAAGCGTCTGGCTTGCGAGGCAAAATATCTGGAGCGTCTGGCTAGCGAAGCAGAGTGTCTGGAGCGTCTGGCTAGCGAGAAAGAGTGTCTGGAGCATCTGGCTACTAAGGCAGAGTGTCTGGAGCGTCTGGCTAGCGAGGCAGAGTATCTCGAGCGTCTGGCTAGCGAAGCAAGGTGTCTGGAACGTCTGGCTAGCGAGGCAGAGTGTCTGGAGCGCCCGGCTTGCGAGGCAGAGTGTCTGGAGCGTCTGGGTAGCGGGGCAGAGTGTCTGGAGCGTCTGGCTAGGCCCGGCTTGCGAGGCAGATTGTCTGGAGCGTCTGGGTAGCGGGACAGAGTGTCTGGAGCGTCTGGCTAGCATGGCAGAGTGACTGGAGCGTCTGGCTTGCGAGGCAGATTGTCTGGAGCGTCTGGGTAGCAAGGCAAAGTGTCTGGGGCGTCTGGCTTGCTAAGCAGTGTGTCTGGAGCGCCCGGCGTGCGAGGCAAAGTGTCTGGAGTGCCCGGCTTGCGAGGCAGATTGTCTGGAGCGTCTGGGTAGCAAGGCAAAGTGTCTGGGGCGTCTGGCTGCTAATGCAGAGAGTCTGAAGCGTCTGGCTTGCGAGGCAGAGTGTCTGGAGTATCTGGGAAGCAAGGCAGAGTGTCCGGAGCGACTAGGTAGCAAGGCAGAGTGTCTGAGGAGTCTGGCTAGCGAGGCAAAATATCTGGAGCGTCTGGCTAGCGAAGCAGAGTGTCTGGAGCGTCTGGCTAGCGAGAAAGTGTGTCTGGAGCATCTGGCTACTAAGGCAGAGTGTCTGGAGCGTCTGGCTAGCGAGGCAGAGTGTCTGGAGCGTCTGGGTAGCGGGACAGAGTGTCTGGAGCGTCTGGCTAGCAAGGCAGAGTGTCTGGAGCACCTGGCTTGCGAGGCAGAGTGTTTGGAGCGTCTGGCTAGCGTAGCAGAGTGTCTGGAGCGTCTGGCTACTAAGGCAGAGTGTCTGGAGCGTCTGGCCTGCGAGGCAGAGTGTCTGGAGAATCTGGGAAGCAAGTCGGAGTGTCTGGAGCGTCTTGATAGCTAGGCAGAGTGTCTGGAGCGACTGGCTAGCATGGCAGAGTGTCTGGAGTTTCTGGCTAAAGAGGCAGTGTCTGGAGCGTCTGGCTAGCGAGGCAGAGTGTTTGCGGCGTCCTGCTAGCGAGGCAAAGTTTCTGGAGCTTCTGTCTAGCGAAGCAGAGCGTCTGGAGCGTCTGGCTAGCGAGGAAGAGTGTGTGGAGCGTCTGGCTACTAAGGCAGGGTGTTTGGAGCGTCTGGGTAGCGGAACAGATTGTCTAGGGCGTCTGGCTAGCAAGACAGAGTGTCTGGAGCGTCTGGCTTGCGAGGCAGATTGTCTGGAGCGTCTGGGTAGCAAGGCAAAGTGTCTGGAGCGTCTGGGTAGCGGGTCAGAGTGTCTAGGGCGTCTGGCTAGCGAGGCAGAGTGTCTGGAGCGACTGGCTAGTATGGCAGAGTGTCTAGAGCGTCTGGATAGCGAAGCAGAGTTTCTGGAGCGTCTTGCTAGCGAGGCAGAGTGTCTGGAGCATCTGGGAAGCAAGGCAGAGTGTCTGGGGCGTCTCGCTAGCGAGACAGAGAGCCTGGAGTGCCTGGTTTAAGAGGCAGCGTGTCTGAAGCGTCTTGGTAGCTATGCAGAATGTCTGGAGAGTCTGGCTAGCGAGGCAGAGTGTCTGGAGCGATTGGCCAGCATGGCAGAGTGACTGGAGCGTCTGGCCTCGCGAGGCAGATTGTCTGGAGCGTCTGGGTAGCAAGGCAAAGTGTCTGGTGCGTCTGGCTTGCTAAGCAGTGTGTCTGGAGCGCCCGGCGTGCGAGGCAAAGTGTCTGGAGTGCCCGGCTTGCGAGGCAGATTGTCTGGAGCGTCTGGGTAGCAAGGCAAAGTGTCTGGGGCGTCTGGCTGCTAATGCAGAGAGTCTGAAGCGTCTGGCTTGCGAGGCAGAGTGTCTGGAGTATCTGGGAAGCAAGGCAGAGTGTCCGGAGCGACTAGGTAGCAAGGCAGAGTGTCTGAGGAGTCTGGCTAGCGAGGCAAAATATCTGGAGCGTCTGGCTAGCGAAGCAGAGTGTCTGGAGCGTCTGGCTAGCGAGAAAGTGTGTCTGGAGCATCTGGCTACTAAGGCAGAGTGTCTGGAGCGTCTGGCTAGCGAGGCAGAGTGTCAGGAGCGCCCGGTTTGCGAGGCAGATTGTCAGGAGCGACTGGGTAGCAAGGCAGAGTGTCTGAGGCGTCTGGCTAGCGAGGCAAAGTTTCTCGAGCGTCTGGCTAGCGAAGCAGAGTGTCTGGAACGTCTGGCTAGCGAGGCAGAGTGTCTGGAGCGCCCGGCTTGCGAGGCAGAGTGTCTGGAACGTCTGGGTAGCGGGGAAGAGTGTCTGGAGCGTCTGGCTAGCGAGGCAGAGTGTCTGGAGAATCTGGGAAGCAAGGCAGAGTGTCCGGAGCGACTGGGTAGCAAGGCAGAGTGTCTGAGGAGTCTGGCTAGCGAAGCAGAGTGTCTGGAGCGCCCGGCTTGCGAGGCAGAGTGTCTGGAGCGTCTGGGTACCGGGGCAGACTGTCTAGGGCGTCTGGCTAGCGAGGCAGAGTGTCTGGAGTGCCCGGTTGCGAGGCAGAGTTTCTGGAGCGCCCGGTTGCGAGGCAGAGTTTCTGGAGCGTCTGGCTAGCGAAGCAGAGTGTCTGGAGCGTCTGGCTACTAAGGCAGAGTGTCTGGAGCGTCTGGCTTGCGAGGCAGAGTGTCTGGAGCATCTGGGAAGCAAGGCAGAGTGTCTGAGGCGTCTCGCTAGCGAGGCAGAGAGCCTGGAGTGCCTGGTTTAAGAGGCAGCGTGTCTGAAGCGTCTTGGTAGCTATGCAGAATGTCTGGAGCGTCTGGCTAGCGAGGCAGAGTGTCTGGAGCGTCTGGGTAGCAAGGCAAAGTGAGTGGGGCGTCTGGCTTGCTAAGCAGTGTGTCTGGAGCGCCCGGCGTGCGAGGCAGAGTGTCTGGAGTGCCCGGCTTGCGAGGCAGATTGTCTGGAGCGTCTGGGTAGCAAGGCAAAGTGTCTGGGGCGTCTGGCTGCTAATGCAGAGAGTCTGAAGCGTCTGGCTTGCGAGGCAAAATATCTGGAGCGTCTGGCTAGCGAAGCAGAGTGTCTGGAGCGTCTGGCTAGCGAGAAAGAGTGTCTGGAGCATCTGGCTACTAAGGCAGAGTGTCTGGAGCGTCTGGCTAGCGAGGCAGAGTGTCTGGAGCGCCCGGCTTGCGAGGCAGATTGTCAGGAGCGACTGGGTAGCAAGGCAGAGTGTCCGAGGCGTCTGGCTAGCGAGGCAAAGTATCTCGAGCGTCTGGCTAGCGAAGCAAGGTGTCTGGAACGTCTGGCTAGCGAGGCAGAGTGTCTGGAGCGCCCGGCTTGCGAGGCAGAGTGTCTGGAGCGTCTGGGTAGCGGGGCAGAGTGTCTGGAGCGTCTGGCTAGGCCCGGCTTGCGAGGCAGATTGTCTGGAGCGTCTGGGTAGCGGGACAGAGTGTCTGGAGCGTCTGGCTAGCATGGCAGAGTGACTGGAGCGTCTGGCTTGCGAGGCAGATTGTCTGGAGCGTCTGGGTAGCAAGGCAAAGTGTCTGGGGCGTCTGGCTTGCTAAGCAGTGTGTCTGGAGCGCCCGGCGTGCGAGGCAAAGTGTCTGGAGTGCCCGGCTTGCGAGGCAGATTGTCTGGAGCGTCTGGGTAGCAAGGCAAAGTGTCTGGGGCGTCTGGCTGCTAATGCAGAGAGTCTGAAGCGTCTGGCTTGCGAGGCAGAGTGTCTGGAGTATCTGGGAAGCAAGGCAGAGTGTCCGGAGCGACTAGGTAGCAAGGCAGAGTGTCTGAGGAGTCTGGCTAGCGAGGCAAAATATCTGGAGCGTGTGGCTAGCGAAGCAGAGTGTCTGGAGCGTCTGGCTAGCGAGAAAGTGTGTCTGGAGCATCTGGCTACTAAGGCAGAGTGTCTGGAGCGTCTGGCTAGCGAGGCAGAGTGTCTGGAGCGTCTGGGTAGCGGGACAGAGTGTCTGGAGCGTCTGGCTACCAAGGCAGAGTGTCTGGAGCACCTGGCTTGCGAGGCAGAGTGTTTGGAGCGTCTGGCTAGCGTAGCAGAGTGTCTGGAGCGTCTGGCTACTAAGGCAGAGTGTCTGGAGCGTCTGGCCTGCGAGGCAGAGTGTCTGGAGAATCTGGGAAGCAAGTCGGAGTGTCTGGAGCGTCTTGATAGCTAGGCAGAGTGTCTGGAGCGACTGGCTAGCATGGCAGAGTGTCTGGAGTTTCTGGCTAAAGAGGCAGTGTCTGGAGCGTCTGGCTAGCGAGGCAGAGTGTTTGCGGCGTCCTGCTAGCGAGGCAAAGTTTCTGGAGCTTCTGTCTAGCGAAGCAGAGCGTCTGGAGCGTCTGGCTAGCGAGGAAGAGTGTGTGGAGCGTCTGGCTACTAAGGCAGGGTGTTTGGAGCGTCTGGGTAGCGGAACAGATTGTCTAGGGCGTCTGGCTAGCAAGACAGAGTGTCTGGAGCGTCTGGCTTGCGAGGCAGATTGTCTGGAGCGTCTGGGTAGCAAGGCAAAGTGTCTGGAGCGTCTGGGTAGCGGGTCAGAGTGTCTAGGGCGTCTGGCTAGCGAGGCAGAGTGTCTGGAGCGACTGGCTAGTATGGCAGAGTGTCTAGAGCGTCTGAATAGCGAAGCAGAGTTTCTGGAGCGTCTTGCTAGCGAGGCAGAGTGTCCGGAGCGACTGGCTAGCAAGGAAGAGTGTTTGGAGTGCCTGGCTCGCGAGGCAGAGAGTCTGGAAAGCACAGCTTGCGAGGCAGAGTGTCAGGAGCGACTGGGTAGCAAGGCTTAGTGTCTGGAGCGTCTGGCTAGCGAAGCAAAGTGTCTTGAGCGTCTGGCTAGCGAGGAAGAGTAACTGGAGCGTCTGGCTACTAAGGCAGAGTGTCTGGAGCGTCTAGCTAGCGAAGCAGAGTGTCTGGAGCGCCCGGCTTGCAAGGCAGAGTGTCTGGAGCGTCTGGGTACCGGGGCAAAGTGTCTAGGGCGTCTGGCTAGCGAGGCAGAGTGTCTTGAGCGACTGGCCAGCATGGCAGAGTGCCTGGAGTGCCTGAAGTGCCTTGCTTGCTAAGCAGAGTGTCTGGAGCGCCCGGCTTGCGAGGCAGAGTGTCTGGAGTGCCCGGCTTGCGAGCCAGAGTGTCTGGAGCGTCCGGGAAGCAAGGCAGAGTGTCTAGGGTGTCTGGCTAGCGAGGCCGAGAGTCTGAAGTGTCCGGTTGCGAGGCAGCGTGTCTGGAGCGTCTGGGTAGCGGGGCAGAGTGTCTAGTGCGTCTGGCTAGCGAGGCAGAGTGTCTGGAGCGACTGGCCAGCATGGCAGAGTGCCTGGAGCGTCTTGCTTGCTAGTCAGAGTGTCTGGAGCGCCCGGCTTGCGAGGCAGAGTGTCTGAAGCGCCCGGTTGCGGGCAGAGTTTCTGGAGCGTCTGGCTAGCGAAGCAGAGTGTCTGGAGCGTCTGGCTACTAAGGCAGAATGTCTGGAGCGTCTGGCTTGCGAGGCAGAGTGTCTGGAGCATCTGGGAAGCAAGGCAGAGTGTCTGGGGCGTCTCGCTAGCGAGACAGAGAGCCTGGAGTGCCTGGTTTAAGAGGCAGCGTGTCTGAAGCGTCTTGGTAGCTATGCAGAATGTCTGGAGAGTCTGGCTAGCGAGGCAGAGTGTCTGGAGCGATTGGCCAGCATGGCAGAGTGACTGGAGCGTCTGGCTTGCGAGGCAGATTGTCTGGAGCGTCTGGGTAGCAAGGCAAAGTGTCTGGGGCGTCTGGCTTGCTAAGCAGTGTGTCTGGAGCGCCCGGCGTGCAAGGCAAAGTGTCTGGAGTGCCCGGCTTGCGAGGCAGATTGTCTGGAGCGTCTGGGTAGCAAGGCAAAGTGTCTGGGGCGTCTGGCTGCTAATGCAGAGAGTCTGAAGCGTCTGGCTTGCGAGGCAGATTGTCTGGAGCGTCTGGGTAGCAAGGCAAAGTGTCTGGGGCGTCTGGCTTGCGAGGCAAAATATCTGGAGCGTCTGGCTAGCGAAGCAGAGTGTCTGGAGCGTCTGGCTAGCGAGAAAGAGTGTCTGGAGCATCTGGCTACTAAGGCAGAGTGTCTGGAATGTCTGGCTTGCGAGGCAGAGTGTCTGGAGCGCCCGGCTTGGGAGGCAGATTGTCAGGAGCGACTGGGTAGCAAGAGATAGTGTCTGAGGCGTCTGGCAAGCGAGGCAAAGTTTCTCGAGCGTCTGGCTAGCGAAGCAGAGTGTCTGGAACGTCTGGCTAGCGAGGCAGAGTGTCTGGAGCGCCCGGCTTGCGAGGCAGAGTGTCTGGAGCGTCTGGGTAGCGGGGCAGAGTGTCTGGAGCGTCTGGCTAGGCCCGGCTTGCGAGGCAGAGTGTTTGGAGCGTCTGGCTAGCGTAGCAGAGTGTCTGGAGCGTCTGGCTACTAAGGCAGAGTGTCTGGAGCGTCTGGCCTGCGAGGCAGTGTCTGGAGCGTCTGGCTAGCGAGGCAGAGTGTTTGCGGCGTCCTGCTAGCGAGGCAAAGTTTCTGGAGCTTCTGTCTAACGAAGCAGAGCGTCTGGAGCGTCTGGCTAGCGAGGAAGAGTGTGTGGAGCTTCTGGCTACTAAGGCAGGGTGTTTGGAGCGTCTGGGTAGCGTAACAGATTGTCTAGGGCGTCTGGCTAGCGAGGCAGAGTGTCTGGAGCGTCTGGCTTGCGAGGCAGATTGTCTGGAGCGTCTGGGTAGCAAGGCAAAGTGTCTGGGGCTTCTGGCTAGCGAGGCAGAGTGTTTGGAGAGCCCGGCTTTCCAGGCAGCGTGTCTGGAGCGTCTTGGTACCGAGGGAGAGTGTCTGGAGCGTCTTGCTATTAAAGGAGAGTGTATGTAGCGTCTGGCCAGCAAGGAAGAGTGACTGGAACGCCTGACTAGCGTGGCAAAGTGTCTGGAGCGCCCGCCTTGAGGGGCAGAGTGTCTGGAGCGCCCGGCCTGAGAGGCAGAGTGTCTGGAGTGCCCGGCTTGCGAGCCAGAGTGTCTGGAGCGTCCGGGAAGCAAGGCAGAGTGTCTAGGGTGTCTGGCTAGCAAGGCAGAGAGTCTGAAGTGCCCGGCTTGCGAGGCAGCGTGTCTGGAGCGTCTTGGTAGCTATGCAGAGTGTCTGAAGCGACTGGCTAGCGAGGCAGAGTGTCTGGAGCGACTGGCCAGCATGGCAGAGTGCTTTGAGCGTCTGGGTAGCAAGGCAGAGTTTCTGGAGCGTCTTGGTAGCTACGAAGAGTGACTGGAACGCATAGCTAGCAAAGCTGAAGGTCTGGAGCGTGTTACTACGGAGGCAGAGTGTCCGGAGCGTCTGGGTAGCAAGGCAGAGCTTCTGAGGCGTCTGGCTAGCGAGGCAAAGTTTCTGGAGCGTCTGGCTCGCGAAGCAGAGTGTCTGGAGCGTCTGGCTAGCGAGAAAGAGTGTCTGGAGGGTCTGGCTACTAAGGCAGAGTGTCTGAAGCGTCTGGCTAGCGAGGCATATTGTCTAGGGCGTCTAGCTAGCGAGGCAGAGTGTCTGGAGCGACTGGCTAGCATGGCAGAGTGTCTAGAGCGTCTGGATAGCGAAGCAGAGTTTCTTGAGCGTCTTGCTAGCGAGGCAGAGTGTCCGGAGCGACTGGCTAGCAAGGAAGAGTGTTTGGAGTGCCTGGCTCGCGAGGCAGAGAGTCTGAAAAGCACAGCTTGCGAGGCAGAGTGTCAGGAGCGACTGGGTAGCAAGGCTTAGTGTCTGGAGCGTCTGGCTAGCGAAGCAGAGTGTCTTGAGCGTCTGGCTAGCGAGGAAGAGTAACTGGAGCGTCTGGCTACTAAGGCAGAGTGTCTGGAGCGTCTAGCTAGCGAAGCAGAGTGTCTGGAGCGCCCGGCTTGCAAGGCAGAGTGTCTGGAGCGTCTGGGTACCGGGGCAAAGTGTCTAGGGCGTCTGACTAGCGAGGCAGTGTGTCTGGAGCGACTGGCCAGCATGGCAGAGTGCCTGGAGCGTCTTGCTTGCTAAGCAGAGTGTCTGGAGCGCCCGGCTTGCGAGGCAGAGTGTCTGGAGTGCCCGGCTTGCGAGCCAGAGTGTCTGGAGCGTCCGGGAAGCAAGGCAGAGTGTCTAGGGTGTCTGGCTAGCGAGGCCGAGAGTCTGGATCGTCTGGCTACTAAGGCAGAATGTCTGGAGCGTCTGGCTTGCGAGGCAGAGTGTCTGGAGCATCTGGGAAGCAAGGCAGAGTGTCTGGGGCGTCTCGCTAGCGAGACAGAGAGCCTGGAGTGCCTGGTTTAAGAGGCAGCGTGTCTGAAGCGTCTTGGTAGCTATGCAGAATGTCTGGAGAGTCTGGCTAGCGAGGCAGAGTGTCTGGAGCGATTGGCAAGCATGGCAGAGTGACTGGAGCGTCTGGCCTCGCGAGGCAGATTGTCTGGAGCGTCTGGGTAGCAAGGCAAAGTGTCTGGTGCGTCTGGCTTGCTAAGCAGTGTGTCTGGAGCGCCCGGCGTGCGAGGCAAAGTGTCTGGAGTGCCCGGCTTGCGAGGCAGATTGTCTGGAGCGTCTGGGTAGCAAGGCAAAGTGTCTGGGGCGTCTGGCTGCTAATGCAGAGAGTCTGAAGCGTCTGGCTTGCGAGGCAAAATATCTGGAGCGTCTGGCTAGCGAAGCAGAGTGTCTGGAGCGTCTGGCTAGCGAGAAAGAGTGTCTGGAGCATCTGGCTACTAAGGCAGAGTGTCTGGAGCGTCTGGCTAGCGAGGCAGAGTGTCTGGAGCGCCCGGCTTGCGAGGCAGATTGTCAGGAGCGACTGGGTAGCAAGGCAGAGTGTCCGAGGCGTCTGGCTAGCGAGGCAAAGTATCTCGAGCGTCTGGCTAGCGAAGCAAGGTGTCTGGAACGTCTGGCTAGCGAGGCAGAGTGTCTGGAGCGCCCGGCTTGCGAGGCAGAGTGTCTGGAGCGTCTGGGTAGCGGGGCAGAGTGTCTGGAGCGTCTGGCTAGGCCCGGCTTGCGAGGCAGATTGTCTGGAGCGTCTGGGTAGCGGGACAGAGTGTCTGGAGCGTCTGGCTAGCATGGCAGAGTGACTGGAGCATCTGGCTTGCGAGGCAGATTGTCTGGAGCGTCTGGGTAGCAAGGCAAAGTGTCTGGGGCGTCTGGCTTGCTAAGCAGTGTGTCTGGAGCGCCCGGCGTGCGAGGCAAAGTGTCTGGAGTGCCCGGCTTGCGAGGCAGATTGTCTGGAGCGTCTGGGTAGCAAGGCAAAGTGTCTGGGGCGTCTGGCTGCTAATGCAGAGAGTCTGAAGCGTCTGGCTTGCGAGGCAGAGTGTCTGGAGTATCTGGGAAGCAAGGCAGAGTGTCCGGAGCGACTAGGTAGCAAGGCAGAGTGTCTGAGGAGTCTGGCTAGCGAGGCAAAATATCTGGAGCGTGTGGCTAGCGAAGCAGAGTGTCTGGAGCGTCTGGCTAGCGAGAAAGTGTGTCTGGAGCATCTGGCTACTAAGGCAGAGTGTCTGGAGCGTCTGGCTAGCGAGGCAGAGTGTCTGGAGCGTCTGGCCTGCGAGGCAGAGTGTCTGGAGAATCTGGGAAGCAAGTCGGAGTGTCTGGAGCGTCTTGATAGCTAGGCAGAGTGTCTGGAGCGTCTGGCTACCAAGGCAGAGTGTCTGGAGCACCTGGCTTGCGAGGCAGAGTGTTTGGAGCGTCTGGCTAGCGTAGCAGAGTGTCTGGAGCGTCTGGCTACTAAGGCAGAGTGTCTGGAGCGTCTGGCCTGCGAGGCAGAGTGTCTGGAGAATCTGGGAAGCAAGTCGGAGTGTCTGGAGCGTCTTGATAGCTAGGCAGAGTGTCTGGAGCGACTGGCTAGCATGGCAGAGTGTCTGGAGTTTCTGGCTAAAGAGGCAGTGTCTGGAGCGTCTGGCTAGCGAGGCAGAGTGTTTGCGGCGTCCTGCTAGCGAGGCAAAGTTTCTGGAGCTTCTGTCTAGCGAAGCAGAGCGTCTGGAGCGTCTGGCTAGCGAGGAAGAGTGTGTGGAGCGTCTGGCTACTAAGGCAGGGTGTTTGGAGCGTCTGGGTAGCGGAACAGATTGTCTAGGGCGTCTGGCTAGCAAGACAGAGTGTCTGGAGCGTCTGGCTTGCGAGGCAGATTGTCTGGAGCGTCTGGGTAGCAAGGCAAAGTGTCTGGAGCGTCTGGGTAGCGGGTCAGAGTGTCTAGGGCGTCTGGCTAGCGAGGCAGAGTGTCTGGAGCGACTGGCTAGTATGGCAGAGTGTCTAGAGCGTCTGGATAGCGAAGCAGAGTTTCTGGAGCGTCTTGCTAGCGAGGCAGAGTGTCCGGAGCGACTGGCTAGCAAGGAAGAGTGTTTGGAGTGCCTGGCTCGCGAGGCAGAGAGTCTGGAAAGCACAGCTTGCGAGGCAGAGTGTCAGGAGCGACTGGGTAGCAAGGCTTAGTGTCTGGAGCGTCTGGCTAGCGAAGCAAAGTGTCTTGAGCGTCTGGCTAGCGAGGAAGAGTAACTGGAGCGTCTGGCTACTAAGGCAGAGTGTCTGGAGCGTCTAGCTAGCGAAGCAGAGTGTCTGGAGCGCCCGGCTTGCAAGGCAGAGTGTCTGGAGCGTCTGGGTACCGGGGCAAAGTGTCTAGGGCGTCTGGCTAGCGAGGCAGAGTGTCTTGAGCGACTGGCCAGCATGGCAGAGTGCCTGGAGTGCCTGAAGTGCCTTGCTTGCTAAGCAGAGTGTCTGGAGCGCCCGGCTTGCGAGGCAGAGTGTCTGGAGTGCCCGGCTTGCGAGCCAGAGTGTCTGGAGCGTCCGGGAAGCAAGGCAGAGTGTCTAGGGTGTCTGGCTAGCGAGGCCGAGTGTCTGAAGTGTCCGGTTGCGAGGCAGCGTGTCTGGAGCGTCTGGGTAGCGGGGCAGAGTGTCTAGTGCGTCTGGCTAGCGAGGCAGAGTGTCTGGAGCGACTGGCCAGCATGGCAGAGTGCCTGGAGCGTCTTGCTTGCTAGTCAGAGTGTCTGGAGCGCCCGGCTTGCGAGGCAGAGTGTCTGAAGCGCCCGGTTGCGGGCAGAGTTTCTGGAGCGTCTGGCTAGCGAAGCAGAGTGTCTGGAGCGTCTGGCTACTAAGGCAGAATGTCTGGAGCGTCTGGCTTGCGAGGCAGAGTGTCTGGAGCATCTGGGAAGCAAGGCAGAGTGTCTGGGGCGTCTCGCTAGCGAGACAGAGAGCCTGGAGTGCCTGGTTTAAGAGGCAGCGTGTCTGAAGCGTCTTGGTAGCTATGCAGAATGTCTGGAGAGTCTGGCTAGCGAGGCAGAGTGTCTGGAGCGATTGGCCAGCATGGCAGAGTGACTGGAGCGTCTGGCTTGCGAGGCAGATTGTCTGGAGCGTCTGGGTAGCAAGGCAAAGTGTCTGGGGCGTCTGGCTGCTAATGCAGAGAGTCTGAAGCGTCTGGCTTGCGAGGCAGATTGTCTGGAGCGTCTGGGTAGCAAGGCAAAGTGTCTGGGGCGTCTGGCTTGCGAGGCAAAATATCTGGAGCGTCTGGCTAGCGAAGCAGAGTGTCTGGAGCGTCTGGCTAGCGAGAAAGAGTGTCTGGAGCATCTGGCTACTAAGGCAGAGTGTCTGGAATGTCTGGCTTGCGAGGCAGAGTGTCTGGAGCGCCCGGCTTGGGAGGCAGATTGTCAGGAGCGACTGGGTAGCAAGAGATAGTGTCTGAGGCGTCTGGCAAGCGAGGCAAAGTTTCTCGAGCGTCTGGCTAGCGAAGCAGAGTGTCTGGAACGTCTGGCTAGCGAGGCAGAGTGTCTGGAGCGCCCGGCTTGCGAGGCAGAGTGTCTGGAGCGTCTGGGTAGCGGGGCAGAGTGTCTGGAGCGTCTGGCTAGGCCCGGCTTGCGAGGCAGAGTGTTTGGAGCGTCTGGCTAGCGTAGCAGAGTGTCTGGAGCGTCTGGCTACTAAGGCAGAGTGTCTGGAGCGTCTGGCCTGCGAGGCAGTGTCTGGAGCGTCTGGCTAGCGAGGCAGAGTGTTTGCGGCGTCCTGCTAGCGAGGCAAAGTTTCTGGAGCTTCTGTCTAACGAAGCAGAGCGTCTGGAGCGTCTGGCTAGCGAGGAAGAGTGTGTGGAGCTTCTGGCTACTAAAGCAGGGTGTTTGGAGCGTCTGGGTAGCGTAACAGATTGTCTAGGGCGTCTGGCTAGCGAGGCAGAGTGTCTGGAGCGTCTGGCTTGCGAGGCAGATTGTCTGGAGCGTCTGGGTAGCAAGGCAAAGTGTCTGGGGCTTCTGGCTAGCGAGGCAGAGTGTTTGGAGAGCCCGGCTTTCCAGGCAGCGTGTCTGGAGCGTCTTGGTACCGAGGGAGAGTGTCTGGAGCGTCTTGCTATTAAAGGAGAGTGTATGTAGCGTCTGGCCAGCAAGGAAGAGTGACTGGAACGCCTGACTAGCGTGGCAAAGTGTCTGGAGCGCCCGCCTTGAGGGGCAGAGTGTCTGGAGCGCCCGGCTTGCGAGCCAGAGTGTCTGGAGCGTCCGGGAAGCAAGGCAGAGTGTCTAGGGTGTCTGGCTATTAAGGCAGAGAGTCTGAAGTGCCCGGCTTGCGAGGCAGCGTGTCTGGAGCGTCTTGGTAGCTATGCAGAGTGTCTGAAGCGACTGGCTAGCGAGGCAGAGTGTCTGGAGCGACTGGCCAGCATGGCAGAGTGCTTTGAGCGTCTGGGTAGCAAGGCAGAGTTTCTGGAGCGTCTTGGTAGCTACGAAGAGTGACTGGAACGCATAGCTAGCAAAGCTGAAGGTCTGGAGCGTGTTACTACGGAGGCAGAGTGTCCGGAGCGTCTGGGTAGCAAGGCAGAGCTTCTGAGGCGTCTGGCTAGCGATGCAAAGTTTCTGGAGCGTCTGGCTCGCGAAGCAGAGTGTCTGGAGCGTCTGGCTAGCGAGAAAGAGTGTCTGGAGGGTCTGGCTACTAAGGCAGAGTGTCTGAAGCGTCTGGCTAGCGAGGCATATTGTCTAGGGCGTCTAGCTAGCGAGGCAGAGTGTCTGGAGCGACTGGCTAGCATGGCAGAGTGTCTAGAGCGTCTGGATAGCGAAGCAGAGTTTTTTGAGCGTCTTGCTAGCGAGGCAGAGTGTCCGGAGCGACTGGCTAGCAAGGAAGAGTGTTTGGAGTGCCTGGCTCGCGAGGCAGAGAGTCTGAAAAGCACAGCTTGCGAGGCAGAGTGTCAGGAGCGACTGGGTAGCAAGGCTTAGTGTCTGGAGCGTCTGGCTAGCGAAGCAGAGTGTCTTGAGCGTCTGGCTAGCGAGGAAGAGTAACTGGAGCGTCTGGCTACTAAGGCAGAGTGTCTGGAGCGTCTAGCTAGCGAAGCAGAGTGTCTGGAGCGCCCGGCTTGCAAGGCAGAGTGTCTGGAGCGTCTGGGTACCGGGGCAAAGTGTCTAGGGCGTCTGACTAGCGAGGCAGTGTGTCTGGAGCGACTGGCCAGCATGGCAGAGTGCCTGGAGCGTCTTGCTTGCTAAGCAGAGTGTCTGGAGCGCCCGGCTTGCGAGGCAGAGTGTCTGGAGTGCCCGGCTTGCGAGCCAGAGTGTCTGGAGCGTCCGGGAAGCAAGGCAGAGTGTCTAGGGTGTCTGGCTAGCGAGGCCGAGAGTCTGGATCGTCTGGCTACTAAGGCAGAATGTCTGGAGCGTCTGGCTTGCGAGGCAGAGTGTCTGGAGCATCTGGGAAGCAAGGCAGAGTGTCTGGGGCGTCTCGCTAGCGAGACAGAGAGCCTGGAGTGCCTGGTTTAAGAGGCAGCGTGTCTGAAGCGTCTTGGTAGCTATGCAGAATGTCTGGAGAGTCTGGCTAGCGAGGCAGAGTGTCTGGAGCGATTGGCCAGCATGGCAGAGTGACTGGAGCGTCTGGCCTCGCGAGGCAGATTGTCTGGAGCGTCTGGGTAGCAAGGCAAAGTGTCTGGTGCGTCTGGCTTGCTAAGCAGTGTGTCTGGAGCGCCCGGCGTGCGAGGCAAAGTGTCTGGAGTGCCCGGCTTGCGAGGCAGATTGTCTGGAGCGTCTGGGTAGCAAGGCAAAGTGTCTGGGGCGTCTGGCTGCTAATGCAGAGAGTCTGAAGCGTCTGGCTTGCGAGGCAGAGTGTCTGGAGTATCTGGGAAGCAAGGCAGAGTGTCCGGAGCGACTAGGTAGCAAGGCAGAGTGTCTGAGGAGTCTGGCTAGCGAGGCAAAATATCTGGAGCGTCTGGCTAGCGAAGCAGAGTGTCTGGAGCGTCTGGCTAGCGAGAAAGTGTGTCTGGAGCATCTGGCTACTAAGGCAGAGTGTCTGGAGCGTCTGGCTAGCGAGGCAGAGTGTCAGGAGCGCCCGGCTTGCGAGGCAGATTGTCAGGAGCGACTGGGTAGCAAGGCAGAGTGTCTGAGGCGTCTGGCTAGCGAGGCAAAGTTTCTCGAGCGTCTGGCTAGCGAAGCAGAGTGTCTGGAACGTCTGGCTAGCGAGGCAGAGTGTCTGGAGCGCCCGGCTTGCGAGGCAGAGTGTCTGGAACGTCTGGGTAGCGGGGAAGAGTGTCTGGAGCGTCTGGCTAGCGAGGCAGAGTGTCTGGAGAATCTGGGAAGCAAGGCAGAGTGTCCGGAGCGACTGGGTAGCAAGGCAGAGTGTCTGAGGAGTCTGGCTAGCGAAGCAGAGTGTCTGGAGCGCCCGGCTTGCGAGGCAGAGTGTCTGGAGCGTCTGGGTACCGGGGCAGACTGTCTAGGGCGTCTGGCTAGCGAGGCAGAGTGTCTGGAGTGCCCGGTTGCGAGGCAGAGTTTCTGGAGCGCCCGGTTGCGAGGCAGAGTTTCTGGAGCGTCTGGCTAGCGAAGCAGAGTGTCTGGAGCGTCTGGCTACTAAGGCAGAGTGTCTGGAGCGTCTGGCTTGCGAGGCAGAGTGTCTGGAGCATCTGGGAAGCAAGGCAGAGTGTCTGGGGCGTCTCGCTAGCGAAGCAGAGAGCCTGGAGTGCCTGGTTTAAGAGGCAGCGTGTCTGAAGCGTCTTGGTAGCTATGCAGAATGTCTGGAGCGTCTGGCTAGCGAGGCAGAGTGTCTGGAGCGTCTGGGTAGCAAGGCAAAGTGAGTGGGGCGTCTGGCTTGCTAAGCAGTGTGTCTGGAGCGCCCGGCGTGCGAGGCAGAGTGTCTGGAGTGCCCGGCTTGCGAGGCAGATTGTCTGGAGCGTCTGGGTAGCAAGGCAAAGTGTCTGGGGCGTCTGGCTGCTAATGCAGAGAGTCTGAAGCGTTTGGCTTGCGAGGCAAAATATCTGGAGCGTCTGGCTAGCGAAGCAGAGTGTCTGGAGCGTCTGGCTAGCGAGAAAGAGTGTCTGGAGCATCTGGCTACTAAGGCAGAGTGTCTGGAGCGTCTGGCTAGCGAGGCAGAGTGTCTGGAGCGCCCGGCTTGCGAGGCAGATTGTCAGGAGCGACTGGGTAGCAAGGCAGAGTGTCCGAGGCGTCTGGCTAGCGAGGCAAAGTATCTCGAGCGTCTGGCTAGCGAAGCAAGGTGTCTGGAACGTCTGGCTAGCGAGGCAGAGTGTCTGGAGCGCCCGGCTTGCGAGGCAGAGTGTCTGGAGCGTCTGGGTAGCGGGGCAGAGTGTCTGGAGCGTCTGGCTAGGCCCGGCTTGCGAGGCAGATTGTCTGGAGCGTCTGGGTAGCGGGACAGAGTGTCTGGAGCGTCTGGCTAGCATGGCAGAGTGACTGGAGCGTCTGGCTTGCGAGGCAGATTGTCTGGAGCGTCTGGGTAGCAAGGCAAAGTGTCTGGGGCGTCTGGCTTGCTAAGCAGTGTGTCTGGAGCGCCCGGCGTGCGAGGCAAAGTGTCTGGAGTGCCCGGCTTGCGAGGCAGATTGTCTGGAGCGTCTGGGTAGCAAGGCAAAGTGTCTGGGGCGTCTGGCTGCTAATGCAGAGAGTCTGAAGCGTCTGGCTTGCGAGGCAGAGTGTCTGGAGTATCTGGGAAGCAAGGCAGAGTGTCCGGAGCGACTAGGTAGCAAGGCAGAGTGTCTGAGGAGTCTGGCTAGCGAGGCAAAATATCTGGAGCGTGTGGCTAGCGAAGCAGAGTGTCTGGAGCGTCTGGCTAGCGAGAAAGTGTGTCTGGAGCATCTGGCTACTAAGGCAGAGTGTCTGGAGCGTCTGGCTAGCGAGGCAGAGTGTCTGGAGCGTCTGGGTAGCGGGACAGAGTGTCTGGAGCGTCTGGCTAGCAAGGCAGAGTGTCTGGAGCACCTGGCTTGCGAGGCAGAGTGTTTGGAGCGTCTGGCTAGCGTAGCAGAGTGTCTGGAGCGTCTGGCTACTAAGGCAGAGTGTCTGGAGCGTCTGGCCTGCGAGGCAGAGTGTCTGGAGAATCTGGGAAGCAAGTCGGAGTGTCTGGAGCGTCTTGATAGCTAGGCAGAGTGTCTGGTGCGACTGGCTAGCATGGCAGAGTGTCTGGAGTTTCTGGCTAAAGAGGCAGTGTCTGGAGCGTCTGGCTAGCGAGGCAGAGTGTTTGCGGCGTCCTGCTAGCGAGGCAAAGTTTCTGGAGCTTCTGTCTAGCGAAGCAGAGCGTCTGGAGCGTCTGGCTAGCGAGGAAGAGTGTGTGGAGCGTCTGGCTACTAAGGCAGGGTGTTTGGAGCGTCTGGGTAGCGGAACAGATTGTCTAGGGCGTCTGGCTAGCAAGACAGAGTGTCTGGAGCGTCTGGCTTGCGAGGCAGATTGTCTGGAGCGTCTGGGTAGCAAGGCAAAGTGTCTGGAGCGTCTGGGTAGCGGGTCAGAGTGTCTAGGGCGTCTAGCTAGCGAGGCAGAGTGTCTGGAGCGACTGGCTAGTATGGCAGAGTGTCTAGAGCGTCTGGATAGCGAAGCAGAGTTTCTGGAGCGTCTTGCTAGCGAGGCAGAGTGTCCGGAGCGACTGGCTAGCAAGGAAGAGTGTTTGGAGTGCCTGGCTCGCGAGGCAGAGAGTCTGGAAAGCACAGCTTGCGAGGCAGAGTGTCAGGAGCGACTGGGTAGCAAGGCTTAGTGTCTGGAGCGTCTGGCTAGCGAAGCAAAGTGTCTTGAGCGTCTGGCTAGCGAGGAAGAGTAACTGGAGCGTCTGGCTACTAAGGCAGAGTGTCTGGAGCGTCTAGCTAGCGAAGCAGAGTGTCTGGAGCGCCCGGCTTGCAAGGCAGAGTGTCTGGAGCGTCTGGGTACCGGGGCAAAGTGTCTAGGGCGTCTGGCTAGCGAGGCAGAGTGTCTTGAGCGACTGGCCAGCATGGCAGAGTGCCTGGAGTGCCTGAAGTGCCTTGCTTGCTAAGCAGAGTGTCTGGAGCGCCCGGCTTGCGAGGCAGAGTGTCTGGAGTGCCCGGCTTGCGAGCCAGAGTGTCTGGAGCGTCCGGGAAGCAAGGCAGAGTGTCTAGGGTGTCTGGCTAGCGAGGCCGAGAGTCTGAAGTGTCCGGTTGCGAGGCAGCGTGTCTGGAGCGTCTGGGTAGCGGGGCAGAGTGTCTAGTGCGTCTGGCTAGCGAGGCAGAGTGTCTGGAGCGACTGGCCAGCATGGCAGAGTGCCTGGAGCGTCTTGCTTGCTAGTCAGAGTGTCTGGAGCGCCCGGCTTGCGAGGCAGAGTGTCTGAAGCGCCCGGTTGCGGGCAGAGTTTCTGGAGCGTCTGGCTAGCGAAGCAGAGTGTCTGGAGCGTCTGGCTACTAAGGCAGAATGTCTGGAGCGTCTGGCTTGCGAGGCAGAGTGTCTGGAGCATCTGGGAAGCAAGGCAGAGTGTCTGGGGCGTCTCGCTAGCGAGACAGAGAGCCTGGAGTGCCTGGTTTAAGAGGCAGCGTGTCTGAAGCGTCTTGGTAGCTATGCAGAATGTCTGGAGAGTCTGGCTAGCGAGGCAGAGTGTCTGGAGCGATTGGCCAGCATGGCAGAGTGACTGGAGCGTCTGGCTTGCGAGGCAGATTGTCTGGAGCGTCTGGGTAGCAAGGCAAAGTGTCTGGGGCGTCTGGCTTGCTAAGCAGTGTGTCTGGAGCGCCCGGCGTGCAAGGCAAAGTGTCTGGAGTGCCCGGCTTGCGAGGCAGATTGTCTGGAGCGTCTGGGTAGCAAGGCAAAGTGTCTGGGGCGTCTGGCTGCTAATGCAGAGAGTCTGAAGCGTCTGGCTTGCGAGGCAGATTGTCTGGAGCGTCTGGGTAGCAAGGCAAAGTGTCTGGGGCGTCTGGCTTGCGAGGCAAAATATCTGGAGCGTCTGGCTAGCGAAGCAGAGTGTCTGGAGCGTCTGGCTAGCGAGAAAGAGTGTCTGGAGCATCTGGCTACTAAGGCAGAGTGTCTGGAATGTCTGGCTTGCGAGGCAGAGTGTCTGGAGCGCCCGGCTTGGGAGGCAGATTGTCAGGAGCGACTGGGTAGCAAGAGATAGTGTCTGAGGCGTCTGGCAAGCGAGGCAAAGTTTCTCGAGCGTCTGGCTAGCGAAGCAGAGTGTCTGGAACGTCTGGCTAGCGAGGCAGAGTGTCTGGAGCGCCCGGCTTGCGAGGCAGAGTGTCTGGAGCGTCTGGGTAGCGGGGCAGAGTGTCTGGAGCGTCTGGCTAGGCCCGGCTTGCGAGGCAGAGTGTTTGGAGCGTCTGGCTAGCGTAGCAGAGTGTCTGGAGCGTCTGGCTACTAAGGCAGAGTGTCTGGAGCGTCTGGCCTGCGAGGCAGTGTCTGGAGCGTCTGGCTAGCGAGGCAGAGTGTTTGCGGCGTCCTGCTAGCGAGGCAAAGTTTCTGGAGCTTCTGTCTAACGAAGCAGAGCGTCTGGAGCGTCTGGCTAGCGAGGAAGAGTGTGTGGAGCTTCTGGCTACTAAGGCAGGGTGTTTGGAGCGTCTGGGTAGCGTAACAGATTGTCTAGGGCGTCTCGCTAGCGAGGCAGAGTGTCTGGAGCGTCTGGCTTGCGAGGCAGATTGTCTGGAGCGTCTGGGTAGCAAGGCAAAGTGTCTGGGGCTTCTGGCTAGCGAGGCAGAGTGTTTGGAGAGCCCGGCTTTCCAGGCAGCGTGTCTGGAGCGTCTTGGTACCGAGGGAGAGTGTCTGGAGCGTCTTGCTATTAAAGGAGAGTGTATGTAGCGTCTGGCCAGCAAGGAAGAGTGACTGGAACGCCTGACTAGCGTGGCAAAGTGTCTGGAGCGCCCGCCTTGAGGGGCAGAGTGTCTGGAGCGCCCGGCCTGAGAGGCAGAGTGTCTGGAGTGCCCGGCTTGCGAGCCAGAGTGTCTGGAGCGTCCGGGAAGCAAGGCAGAGTGTCTAGGGTGTCTGGCTAGCAAGGCAGAGAGTCTGAAGTGCCCGGCTTGCGAGGCAGCGTGTCTGGAGCGTCTTGGTAGCTATGCAGAGTGTCTGAAGCGACTGGCTAGCGAGGCAGAGTGTCTGGAGCGACTGGCCAGCATGGCAGAGTGCTTTGAGCGTCTGGGTAGCAAGGCAGAGTTTCTGGAGCGTCTTGGTAGCTACGAAGAGTGACTGGAACGCATAGCTAGCAAAGCTGAAGGTCTGGAGCGTGTTACTACGGAGGCAGAGTGTCCGGAGCGTCTGGGTAGCAAGGCAGAGCTTCTGAGGCGTCTGGCTAGCGAGGCAAAGTTTCTGGAGCGTCTGGCTCGCGAAGCAGAGTGTCTGGAGCGTCTGGCTAGCGAGAAAGAGTGTCTGGAGGGTCTGGCTACTAAGGCAGAGTGTCTGAAGCGTCTGGCTAGCGAGGCATATTGTCTAGGGCGTCTAGCTAGCGAGGCAGAGTGTCTGGAGCGACTGGCTAGCATGGCAGAGTGTCTAGAGCGTCTGGATAGCGAAGCAGAGTTTCTTGAGCGTCTTGCTAGCGAGGCAGAGTGTCCGGAGCGACTGGCTAGCAAGGAAGAGTGTTTGGAGTGCCTGGCTCGCGAGGCAGAGAGTCTGAAAAGCACAGCTTGCGAGGCAGAGTGTCAGGAGCGACTGGGTAGCAAGGCTTAGTGTCTGGAGCGTCTGGCTAGCGAAGCAGAGTGTCTTGAGCGTCTGGCTAGCGAGGAAGAGTAACTGGAGCGTCTGGCTACTAAGGCAGAGTGTCTGGAGCGTCTAGCTAGCGAAGCAGAGTGTCTGGAGCGCCCGGCTTGCAAGGCAGAGTGTCTGGAGCGTCTGGGTACCGGGGCAAAGTGTCTAGGGCGTCTGACTAGCGAGGCAGTGTGTCTGGAGCGACTGGCCAGCATGGCAGAGTGCCTGGAGCGTCTTGCTTGCTAAGCAGAGTGTCTGGAGCGCCCGGCTTGCGAGGCAGAGTGTCTGGAGTGCCCGGCTTGCGAGCCAGAGTGTCTGGAGCGTCCGGGAAGCAAGGCAGAGTGTCTAGGGTGTCTGGCTAGCGAGGCCGAGAGTCTGGATCGTCTGGCTACTAAGGCAGAATGTCTGGAGCGTCTGGCTTGCGAGGCAGAGTGTCTGGAGCATCTGGGAAGCAAGGCAGAGTGTCTGGGGCGTCTCGCTAGCGAGACAGAGAGCCTGGAGTGCCTGGTTTAAGAGGCAGCGTGTCTGAAGCGTCTTGGTAGCTATGCAGAATGTCTGGAGAGTCTGGCTAGCGAGGCAGAGTGTCTGGAGCGATTGGCCAGCATGGCAGAGTGACTGGAGCGTCTGGCCTCGCGAGGCAGATTGTCTGGAGCGTCTGGGTAGCAAGGCAAAGTGTCTGGTGCGTCTGGCTTGCTAAGCAGTGTGTCTGGAGCGCCCGGCGTGCGAGGCAAAGTGTCTCGAGTGCCCGGCTTGCGAGGCAGATTGTCTGGAGCGTCTGGGTAGCAAGGCAAAGTGTCTGGGGCGTCTGGCTGCTAATGCAGAGAGTCTGAAGCGTCTGGCTTGCGAGGCAGAGTGTCTGGAGTATCTGGGAAGCAAGGCAGAGTGTCCGGAGCGACTAGGTAGCAAGGCAGAGTGTCTGAGGAGTCTGGCTAGCGAGGCAAAATATCTGGAGCGTCTGGCTAGCGAAGCAGAGTGTCTGGAGCGTCTGGCTAGCGAGAAAGTGTGTCTGGAGCATCTGGCTACTAAGGCAGAGTGTCTGGAGCGTCTGGCTAGCGAGGCAGAGTGTCAGGAGCGCCCGGCTTGCGAGGCAGATTGTCAGGAGCGACTGGGTAGCAAGGCAGAGTGTCTGAGGCGTCTGGCTAGCGAGGCAAAGTTTCTCGAGCGTCTGGCTAGCGAAGCAGAGTGTCTGGAACGTCTGGCTAGCGAGGCAGAGTGTCTGGAGCGCCCGGCTTGCGAGGCAGAGTGTCTGGAACGTCTGGGTAGCGGGGAAGAGTGTCTGGAGCGTCTGGCTAGCGAGGCAGAGTGTCTGGAGAATCTGGGAAGCAAGGCAGAGTGTCCGGAGCGACTGGGTAGCAAGGCAGAGTGTCTGAGGAGTCTGGCTAGCGAAGCAGAGTGTCTGGAGCGCCCGGCTTGCGAGGCAGAGTGTCTGGAGCGTCTGGGTACCGGGGCAGACTGTCTAGGGCGTCTGGCTAGCGAGGCAGAGTGTCTGGAGTGCCCGGTTGCGAGGCAGAGTTTCTGGAGCGCCCGGTTGCGAGGCAGAGTTTCTGGAGCGTCTGGCTAGCGAAGCAGAGTGTCTGGAGCGTCTGGCTACTAAGGCAGAGTGTCTGGAGCGTCTGGCTTGCGAGGCAGAGTGTCTGGAGCATCTGGGAAGCAAGGCAGAGTGTCTGGGGCGTCTCGCTAGCGAAGCAGAGAGCCTGGAGTGCCTGGTTTAAGAGGCAGCGTGTCTGAAGCGTCTTGGTAGCTATGCAGAATGTCTGGAGCGTCTGGCTAGCGAGGCAGAGTGTCTGGAGCGTCTGGGTAGCAAGGCAAAGTGAGTGGGGCGTCTGGCTTGCTAAGCAGTGTGTCTGGAGCGCCCGGCGTGCGAGGCAGAGTGTCTGGAGTGCCCGGCTTGCGAGGCAGATTGTCTGGAGCGTCTGGGTAGCAAGGCAAAGTGTCTGGGGCGTCTGGCTGCTAATGCAGAGAGTCTGAAGCGTTTGGCTTGCGAGGCAAAATATCTGGAGCCTCTGGCTAGCGAAGCAGAGTGTCTGGAGCGTCTGGCTAGCGAGAAAGAGTGTCTGGAGCATCTGGCTACTAAGGCAGAGTGTCTGGAGCGTCTGGCTAGCGAGGCAGAGTGTCTGGAGCGCCCGGCTTGCGAGGCAGATTGTCAGGAGCGACTGGGTAGCAAGGCAGAGTGTCCGAGGCGTCTGGCTAGCGAGGCAAAGTATCTCGAGCGTCTGGCTAGCGAAGCAAGGTGTCTGGAACGTCTGGCTAGCGAGGCAGAGTGTCTGGAGCGCCCGGCTTGCGAGGCAGAGTGTCTGGAGCGTCTGGGTAGCGGGGCAGAGTGTCTGGAGCGTCTGGCTAGGCCCGGCTTGCGAGGCAGATTGTCTGGAGCGTCTGGGTAGCGGGACAGAGTGTCTGGAGCGTCTGGCTAGCATGGCAGAGTGACTGGAGCGTCTGGCTTGCGAGGCAGATTGTCTGGAGCGTCTGGGTAGCAAGGCAAAGTGTCTGGGGCGTCTGGCTTGCTAAGCAGTGTGTCTGGAGCGCCCGGCGTGCGAGGCAAAGTGTCTGGAGTGCCCGGCTTGCGAGGCAGATTGTCTGGAGCGTCTGGGTAGCAAGGCAAAGTGTCTGGGGCGTCTGGCTGCTAATGCAGAGAGTCTGAAGCGTCTGGCTTGCGAGGCAGAGTGTCTGGAGTATCTGGGAAGCAAGGCAGAGTGTCCGGAGCGACTAGGTAGCAAGGCAGAGTGTCTGAGGAGTCTGGCTAGCGAGGCAAAATATCTGGAGCGTCTGGCTAGCGAAGCAGAGTGTCTGGAGCGTCTGGCTAGCGAGAAAGTGTGTCTGGAGCATCTGGCTACTAAGGCAGAGTGTCTGGAGCGTCTGGCTAGCGAGGCAGAGTGTCTGGAGCGTCTGGGTAGCGGGACAGAGTGTCTGGAGCGTCTGGCTAGCAAGGCAGAGTGTCTGGAGCACCTGGCTTGCGAGGCAGAGTGTTTGGAGCGTCTGGCTAGCGTAGCAGAGTGTCTGGAGCGTCTGGCTACTAAGGCAGAGTGTCTGGAGCGTCTGGCCTGCGAGGCAGAGTGTCTGGAGAATCTGGGAAGCAAGTCGGAGTGTCTGGAGCGTCTTGATAGCTAGGCAGAGTGTCTGGAGCGACTGGCTAGCATGGCAGAGTGTCTGGAGTTTCTGGCTAGTGAGGCAGTGTCTGGAGCGTCTGGCTAGCGAGGCAGAGTGTTTGCGGCGTCCTGCTAGCGAGGCAAAGTTTCTGGAGCTTCTGTCTAGCGAAGCAGAGCGTCTGGAGCGTCTGGCTAGCGAGGAAGAGTGTGTGGAGCGTCTGGCTACTAAGGCAGGGTGTTTGGAGCGTCTGGGTAGCGGAACAGATTGTCTAGGGCGTCTGGCTAGCAAGACAGAGTGTCTGGAGCGTCTGGCTTGCGAGGCAGATTGTCTGGAGCGTCTGGGTAGCAAGGCAAAGTGTCTGGAGCGTCTGGGTAGCGGGTCAGAGTGTCTAGGGCGTCTGGCTAGCGAGGCAGAGTGTCTGGAGCGACTGGCTAGTATGGCAGAGTGTCTAGAGCGTCTGGATAGCGAAGCAGAGTTTCTGGAGCGTCTTGCTAGCGAGGCAGAGTGTCCGGAGCGACTGGCTAGCAAGGAAGAGTGTTTGGAGTGCCTGGCTCGCGAGGCAGAGAGTCTGGAAAGCACAGCTTGCGAGGCAGAGTGTCAGGAGCGACTGGGTAGCAAGGCTTAGTGTCTGGAGCGTCTGGCTAGCGAAGCAAAGTGTCTTGAGCGTCTGGCTAGCGAGGAAGAGTAACTGGAGCGTCTGGCTACTAAGGCAGAGTGTCTGGAGCGTCTAGCTAGCGAAGCAGAGTGTCTGGAGCGCCCGGCTTGCAAGGCAGAGTGTCTGGAGCGTCTGGGTACCGGGGCAAAGTGTCTAGGGCGTCTGGCTAGCGAGGCAGAGTGTCTTGAGCGACTGGCCAGCATGGCAGAGTGCCTGGAGTGCCTGAAGTGCCTTGCTTGCTAAGCAGAGTGTCTGGAGCGCCCGGCTTGCGAGGCAGAGTGTCTGGAGTGCCCGGCTTGCGAGCCAGAGTGTCTGGAGCGTCCGGGAAGCAAGGCAGAGTGTCTAGGGTGTCTGGCTAGCGAGGCCGAGAGTCTGAAGTGTCCGGTTGCGAGGCAGCGTGTCTGGAGCGTCTGGGTAGCGGGGCAGAGTGTCTAGTGCGTCTGGCTAGCGAGGCAGAGTGTCTGGAGCGACTGGCCAGCATGGCAGAGTGCCTGGAGCGTCTTGCTTGCTAGTCAGAGTGTCTGGAGCGCCCGGCTTGCGAGGCAGAGTGTCTGAAGCGCCCGGTTGCGGGCAGAGTTTCTGGAGCGTCTGGCTAGCGAAGCAGAGTGTCTGGAGCGTCTGGCTACTAAGGCAGAATGTCTGGAGCGTCTGGCTTGCGAGGCAGAGTGTCTGGAGCATCTGGGAAGCAAGGCAGAGTGTCTGGGGCGTCTCGCTAGCGAGACAGAGAGCCTGGAGTGCCTGGTTTAAGAGGCAGCGTGTCTGAAGCGTCTTGGTAGCTATGCAGAATGTCTGGAGAGTCTGGCTAGCGAGGCAGAGTGTCTGGAGCGATTGGCCAGCATGGCAGAGTGACTGGAGCGTCTGGCTTGCGAGGCAGATTGTCTGGAGCGTCTGGGTAGCAAGGCAGAGTGTCTGGGGCGTCTCGCTAGCGAGACAGAGAGCCTGGAGTGCCTGGTTTAAGAGGCAGCGTGTCTGAAGCGTCTTGGTAGCTATGCAGAATGTCTGGAGAGTCTGGCTAGCGAGGCAGAGTGTCTGGAGCGATTGGCCAGCATGGCAGAGTGACTGGAGCGTCTGGCTTGCGAGGCAGATTGTCTGGAGCGTCTGGGTAGCAAGGCAAAGTGTCTGGGGCGTCTGGCTTGCTAAGCAGTGTGTCTGGAGCGCCCGGCGTGCAAGGCAAAGTGTCTGGAGTGCCCGGCTTGCGAGGCAGATTGTCTGGAGCGTCTGGGTAGCAAGGCAAAGTGTCTGGGGCGTCTGGCTGCTAATGCAGAGAGTCTGAAGCGTCTGGCTTGCGAGGCAGATTGTCTGGAGAATCTGGGAAGCAAGTCGGAGAGTCTGGAGCGTCGTGATAGCTAGGCAGAGTGTCTGGAGCGACTGGCTAGCATGGCAGAGTGTCTGGAGTTTCTGGCTAGTGAGGCAGTGTCTGGAGCGTCTGGCTAGCGAGGCAGAGTGTTTGCGGCGTCCTGCTAGCGAGGCAAAGTTTCTGGAGCTTCTGTCTAGCGAAGCAGAGCGTCTGGAGCGTCTGGCTAGCGAGGAAGAGTGTGTGGAGCGTCTGGCTACTAAGGCAGGGTGTTTGGAGCGTCTGGGTAGCGGAACAGATTGTCTAGGGCGTCTGGCTAGCGAGGCAGAGTGTCTGGAGCGTCTGGCTTGCGAGGCAGATTGTCTGGAGCGTCTGGGTAGCAAGGCAAAGTGTCTGGGGCTTCTGGCTAGCGAGGCAGAGTGTTTGGAGAGCCCGGCTTTCCAGGCAGCGTGTCTGGAGCGTCTTGGTACCGAGGGAGAGTGTTTGGAGCGTCTTGCTATTAAAGGAGAGTGTATGTAGCGTCTGGCCAGCAATGAAGAGTGACTGGAACGCCTGACTAGCGAGGCAAAGTTTCTGGAGCGTCTGGCTCGCGAAGCAGAGTGTCTGGAGCGTCTGGCTAGCGAGAAAGAGTGTCTGGAGCATCTGGCTACTAAGGCAGAGTGTCTGGAGCGTCTGGCTAGCGAGGCAGAGTGTCTGGAGCGCCCGGCTTGCGAGGCAGATTGTCAGGAGCGACTGGGTAGCAAGGCAGAGTGTCCGAGGCGTCTGGCTAGCGAGGCAAAGTATCTCGAGCGTCTGGCTAGCGAAGCAAGGTGTCTGGAACGTCTGGCTAGCGAGGCAGAGTGTCTGGAGCGCCCGGCTTGCGAGGCAGAGTGTCTGGAGCGTCTGGGTAGCGGGGCAGAGTGTCTGGAGCGTCTGGCTAGGCCCGGCTTGCGAGGCAGATTGTCTGGAGCGTCTGGGTAGCGGGACAGAGTGTCTGGAGCGTCTGGCTAGCATGGCAGAGTGACTGGAGCGTCTGGCTTGCGAGGCAGATTGTCTGGAGCGTCTGGGTAGCAAGGCAAAGTGTCTGGGGCGTCTGGCTTGCTAAGCAGTGTGTCTGGAGCGCCCGGCGTGCGAGGCAAAGTGTCTGGAGTGCCCGGCTTGCGAGGCAGATTGTCTGGAGCGTCTGGGTAGCAAGGCAAAGTGTCTGGGGCGTCTGGCTGCTAATGCAGAGAGTCTGAAGCGTCTGGCTTGCGAGGCAGAGTGTCTGGAGTATCTGGGAAGCAAGGCAGAGTGTCCGGAGCGACTAGGTAGCAAGGCAGAGTGTCTGAGGAGTCTGGCTAGCGAGGCAAAATATCTGGAGCGTCTGGCTAGCGAAGCAGAGTGTCTGGAGCGTCTGGCTAGCGAGAAAGTGTGTCTGGAGCATCTGGCTACTAAGGCAGAGTGTCTGGAGCGTCTGGCTAGCGAGGCAGAGTGTCTGGAGCGTCTGGGTAGCGGGACAGAGTGTCTGGAGCGTCTGGCTAGCAAGGCAGAGTGTCTGGAGCACCTGGCTTGCGAGGCAGAGTGTTTGGAGCGTCTGGCTAGCGTAGCAGAGTGTCTGGAGCGTCTGGCTACTAAGGCAGAGTGTCTGGAGCGTCTGGCCTGCGAGGCAGAGTGTCTGGAGAATCTGGGAAGCAAGTCGGAGTGTCTGGAGCGTCTTGATAGCTAGGCAGAGTGTCTGGAGCGACTGGCTAGCATGGCAGAGTGTCTGGAGTTTCTGGCTAGTGAGGCAGTGTCTGGAGCGTCTGGCTAGCGAGGCAGAGTGTTTGCGGCGTCCTGCTAGCGAGGCAAAGTTTCTGGAGCTTCTGTCTAGCGAAGCAGAGCGTCTGGAGCGTCTGGCTAGCGAGGAAGAGTGTGTGGAGCGTCTGGCTACTAAGGCAGGGTGTTTGGAGCGTCTGGGTAGCGGAACAGATTGTCTAGGGCGTCTGGCTAGCAAGACAGAGTGTCTGGAGCGTCTGGCTTGCGAGGCAGATTGTCTGGAGCGTCTGGGTAGCAAGGCAAAGTGTCTGGAGCGTCTGGGTAGCGGGTCAGAGTGTCTAGGGCGTCTGGCTAGCGAGGCAGAGTGTCTGGAGCGACTGGCTAGTATGGCAGAGTGTCTAGAGCGTCTGGATAGCGAAGCAGAGTTTCTGGAGCGTCTTGCTAGCGAGGCAGAGTGTCCGGAGCGACTGGCTAGCAAGGAAGAGTGTTTGGAGTGCCTGGCTCGCGAGGCAGAGAGTCTGGAAAGCACAGCTTGCGAGGCAGAGTGTCAGGAGCGACTGGGTAGCAAGGCTTAGTGTCTGGAGCGTCTGGCTAGCGAAGCAAAGTGTCTTGAGCGTCTGGCTAGCGAGGAAGAGTAACTGGAGCGTCTGGCTACTAAGGCAGAGTGTCTGGAGCGTCTAGCTAGCGAAGCAGAGTGTCTGGAGCGCCCGGCTTGCAAGGCAGAGTGTCTGGAGCGTCTGGGTACCGGGGCAAAGTGTCTAGGGCGTCTGGCTAGCGAGGCAGAGTGTCTTGAGCGACTGGCCAGCATGGCAGAGTGCCTGGAGTGCCTGAAGTGCCTTGCTTGCTAAGCAGAGTGTCTGGAGCGCCCGGCTTGCGAGGCAGAGTGTCTGGAGTGCCCGGCTTGCGAGCCAGAGTGTCTGGAGCGTCCGGGAAGCAAGGCAGAGTGTCTAGGGTGTCTGGCTAGCGAGGCCGAGAGTCTGAAGTGTCCGGTTGCGAGGCAGCGTGTCTGGAGCGTCTGGGTAGCGGGGCAGAGTGTCTAGTGCGTCTGGCTAGCGAGGCAGAGTGTCTGGAGCGACTGGCCAGCATGGCAGAGTGCCTGGAGCGTCTTGCTTGCTAGTCAGAGTGTCTGGAGCGCCCGGCTTGCGAGGCAGAGTGTCTGAAGCGCCCGGTTGCGGGCAGAGTTTCTGGAGCGTCTGGCTAGCGAAGCAGAGTGTCTGGAGCGTCTGGCTACTAAGGCAGAATGTCTGGAGCGTCTGGCTTGCGAGGCAGAGTGTCTGGAGCATCTGGGAAGCAAGGCAGAGTGTCTGGGGCGTCTCGCTAGCGAGACAGAGAGCCTGGAGTGCCTGGTTTAAGAGGCAGCGTGTCTGAAGCGTCTTGGTAGCTATGCAGAATGTCTGGAGAGTCTGGCTAGCGAGGCAGAGTGTCTGGAGCGATTGGCCAGCATGGCAGAGTGACTGGAGCGTCTGGCTTGCGAGGCAGATTGTCTGGAGCGTCTGGGTAGCAAGGCAGAGTGTCTGGGGCGTCTCGCTAGCGAGACAGAGAGCCTGGAGTGCCTGGTTTAAGAGGCAGCGTGTCTGAAGCGTCTTGGTAGCTATGCAGAATGTCTGGAGAGTCTGGCTAGCGAGGCAGAGTGTCTGGAGCGATTGGCCAGCATGGCAGAGTGACTGGAGCGTCTGGCTTGCGAGGCAGATTGTCTGGAGCGTCTGGGTAGCAAGGCAAAGTGTCTGGGGCGTCTGGCTTGCTAAGCAGTGTGTCTGGAGCGCCCGGCGTGCAAGGCAAAGTGTCTGGAGTGCCCGGCTTGCGAGGCAGATTGTCTGGAGCGTCTGGGTAGCAAGGCAAAGTGTCTGGGGCGTCTGGCTGCTAATGCAGAGAGTCTGAAGCGTCTGGCTTGCGAGGCAGATTGTCTGGAGCGTCTGGGTAGCAAGGCAAAGTGTCTGGGGCGTCTGGCTTGCGAGGCAAAATATCTGGAGCGTCTGGCTAGCGAAGCAGAGTGTCTGGAGCGTCTGGCTAGCGAGAAAGAGTGTCTGGAGCATCTGGCTACTAAGGCAGAGTGTCTGGAATGTCTGGCTTGCGAGGCAGAGTGTCTGGAGCGCCCGGCTTGCGAGGCAGATTGTCAGGAGCGACTGGGTAGCAAGAGATAGTGTCTGAGGCGTCTGGCAAGCGAGGCAAAGTTTCTCGAGCGTCTGGCTAGCGAAGCAGAGTGTCTGGAACGTCTGGCTAGCGAGGCAGAGTGTCTGGAGCGCCCGGCTTGCGAGGCAGAGTGTCTGGAGCGTCTGGGTAGCGGGGCAGAGTGTCTGGAGCGTCTGGCTAGGCCCGGCTTGCGAGGCAGAGTGTTTGGAGCGTCTGGCTAGCGTAGCAGAGTGTCTGGAGCGTCTGGCTACTAAGGCAGAGTGTCTGGAGCGTCTGGCCTGAGAGGCAGAGTGTCTGGAGAATCTGGGAAGCAAGGCAGAGTGTCTGGGGCGTCTGGCTACCAAGGCAGAGAGTCTGGAGTGCCTGGCTTAAGAGGCAGCGTGTCTGAAGAGTCTTGGTAGCTATGCAGAGCGTCTGGAGCGACTGGCTAGCGAGGCAGAGTGTCTGGAGCGCCCGGCTTGCGAGGCAGAGTGTCTGGAGCGTCTGGGTAGCGGGTCAGAGTGTCTAGGGCGTCTGGCTAGCGAGGCAGAGTGTCTGGAGCGACTGGCCAGCATGGCAGAGTGCCTGGAACGCCTTGGTAGCTAGGCAGAGTGTCTGGAGTGCCCGGCTTGCGAGCCAGAGTGTCTGGAGCACCCGGCTTGCGAGGCAGAGTGTTTGGAGCGTCTGGCTAGCGTAGCAGAGTGTCTGGAGCGTCTGGCTACTAAGGCAGAGTGTCTGGAGCGTCTGGCCTGCGAGGCAGAGTGTCTGGAGAATCTGGGAAGCAAGTCGGAGAGTCTGGAGCGT
The DNA here is from genome assembly GCA_947568835.1 of Protonemura montana. Lineage (NCBI taxonomy): Eukaryota > Metazoa > Arthropoda > Insecta > Plecoptera > Nemouridae > Protonemura > Protonemura montana. The sequence continues at coordinate 71,012 of CANOQG010000001.1, read as the reverse complement.
CTTGATAGCTAGGCAGAGTGTCTGGAGCGACTGGCTAGCATGGCAGAGTGTCTGGAGTTTCTGGCTAGTGAGGCAGTGTCTGGAGCGTCTGGCTAGCGAGGCAGAGTGTCTTGAGCGTCTGGCTAGCGAGGAAGAGTAACTGGAGCGTCTGGCTACTAAGGCAGAGTGTCTGGAGCGTCTAGCTAGCGAAGCAGAGTGTCTGGAGCGCCCGGCTTGCAAGGCAGAGTGTCTGGAGCGTCTGGGTACCGGGGCAAAGTGTCTAGGGCGTCTGGCTAGCGAGGCAGAGTGTCTGGAGCGACTGGCCAGCATGGCAGAGTGCCTGGAGTGCCTGAAGTGCCTTGCTTGCTAAGCAGAGTGTCTGGAGCGCCCGGCTTGCGAGGCAGAGTGTCTGGAGTGCCCGGCTTGCGAGCCAGAGTGTCTGGAGCGTCCGGGAAGCAAGGCAGAGTGTCTAGGGTGTCTGGCTAGCGAGGCCGAGAGTCTGAAGTGTCCGGTTGCGAGGCAGCGTGTCTGGAGCGTCTGGGTAGCGGGGCAGAGTGTCTAGTGCGTCTGGCTAGCGAGGCAGAGTGTCTGGAGCGACTGGCCAGCATGGCAGAGTGCCTGGAGCGTCTTGCTTGCTAGTCAGAGTGTCTGGAGCGCCCGGCTTGCGAGGCAGAGTGTCTGAAGCGCCCGGTTGCGGGCAGAGTTTCTGGAGCGTCTGGCTAGCGAAGCAGAGTGTCTGGAGCGTCTGGCTACTAAGGCAGAATGTCTGGAGCGTCTGGCTTGCGAGGCAGAGTGTCTGGAGCATCTGGGAAGCAAGGCAGAGTGTCTGGGGCGTCTCGCTAGCGAGACAGAGAGCCTGGAGTGCCTGGTTTAAGAGGCAGCGTGTCTGAAGCGTCTTGGTAGCTATGCAGAATGTCTGGAGAGTCTGGCTAGCGAGGCAGAGTGTCTGGAGCGATTGGCCAGCATGGCAGAGTGACTGGAGCGTCTGGCTTGCGAGGCAGATTGTCTGGAGCGTCTGGGTAGCAAGGCAAAGTGTCTGGGGCGTCTGGCTTGCTAAGCAGTGTGTCTGGAGCGCCCGGCGTGCAAGGCAAAGTGTCTGGAGTGCCCGGCTTGCGAGGCAGATTGTCTGGAGCGTCTGGGTAGCAAGGCAAAGTGTCTGGGGCGTCTGGCTGCTAATGCAGAGAGTCTGAAGCGTCTGGCTTGCAAGGCAGATTGTCTGGAGCGTCTGGGTAGCAAGGCAAAGTGTCTGGGGCGTCTGGCTTGCTAAGCAGTGTGTCTGGAGCGCCCGGCGTGCGAGGCAGAGTGTCTGGAGTGCCCGGCTCGCGAGGCAGATTGTCTGGAGCGTCTGGGTAGCAAGGCAAAGTGTCTGGGGCGTCTGGCTGCTAATGCAGAGAGTCTGAAGCGTCTGGCTTGCGAGGCAAAATATCTGGAGCGTCTGGCTAGCGAAGCAGAGTGTCTGGAGCGTCTGGCTAGCGAGAAAGAGTGTCTGGAGCATCTGGCTACTAAGGCAGAGTGTCTGGAATGTCTGGCTTGCGAGGCAGAGTGTCTGGAGCGCCCGGCTTGCGAGGCAGATTGTCAGGAGCGACTGGGTAGCAAGAGATAGTGTCTGAGGCGTCTGGCAAGCGAGGCAAAGTTTCTCGAGCGTCTGGCTAGCGAAGCAGAGTGTCTGGAACGTCTGGCTAGCGAGGCAGAGTGTCTGGAGCGCCCGGCTTGCGAGGCAGAGTGTCTGGAGCGTCTGGGTAGCGGGGCAGAGTGTCTGGAGCGTCTGGCTAGGCCCGGCTTGCGAGGCAGAGTGTTTGGAGCGTCTGGCTAGCGTAGCAGAGTGTCTGGAGCGTCTGGCTACTAAGGCAGAGTGTCTGGAGCGTCTGGCCTGAGAGGCAGAGTGTCTGGAGAATCTGGGAAGCAAGGCAGAGTGTCTGGGGCGTCTGGCTAGCAAGGCAGAGAGTCTGGAGTGCCTGGCTTAAGAGGCAGCGTGTCTGAAGCGTCTTGGTAGCTATGCAGAGCGTCTGGAGCGACTGGCTAGCGAGGCAGAGTGTCTGGAGCGCCCGGCTTGCGAGGCAGAGTGTCTGGAACGTCTGGGTAGCGGGTCAGAGTGTCTAGGGCGTCTGGCTAGCGAGGCAGAGTGTCTGGAGCGACTGGCCAGCATGGCAGAGTGCCTGGAACGCCTTGGTAGCTAGGCAGAGTGTCTGGAGTGCCCGGCTTGCGAGCCAGAGTGTCTGGAGCACCCGGCTTGCGAGGCAGAGTGTCTGGAGAATCTGGGAAGCAAGTCGGAGAGTCTGGAGCGTCGTGATAGCTAGGCAGAGTGTCTGGAGCGACTGGCTAGCATGGCAGAGTGTCTGGAGTTTCTGGCTAGTGAGGCAGTGTCTGGAGCGTCTGGCTAGCGAGGCAGAGTGTTTGCGGCGTCCTGCTAGCGAGGCAAAGTTTCTGGAGCATCTGTCTAGCGAAGCAGAGCGTCTGGAGCGTCTGGCTAGCGAGGAAGAGTGTGTGGAGCGTCTGGCTACTAAGGCAGGGTGTTTGGAGCGTCTGGGTAGCGGAACAGATTGTCTAGGGCGTCTGGCTAGCGAGGCAGAGTGTCTGGAGCGTCTGGCTTGCGAGGCAGATTGTCTGGAGCGTCTGGGTAGCAAGGCAAAGTGTCTGGGGCTTCTGGCTAGCGAGGCAGAGTGTTTGGAGAGCCCGGCTTTCCAGGCAGCGTGTCTGGAGCGTCTTGGTACCGAGAAAGAGTGTCTGGAGGGTCTGGCTACTAAGGCAGAGTGTCTGCAGCGTCTGGCTAGCGAGGCAGAGTGTCTGGAGCGTCTGGGTAGCGGGTCAGAGTGTCTAGGGCGTCTGGCTAGCGAGGCAGAGTGTCTGGAGCGACTGGCTAGCATGGCAGAGTGTCTAGAGCGTCTGGATAGCGAAGCAGAGTTTCTGGAGCGTCTTGCTAGCGAGGCAGAGTGTCCGGAGCGACTGGCTAGCAAGGAAGAGTGTTTGGAGTGCCTGGCTCGCGAGGCAGAGAGTCTGGAAAGCACAGCTTGCGAGGCAGAGTGTCAGGAGTGACTGGGTAGCAAGGCTTAGTGTCTGGAGCGTCTGGCTAGCGAAGCAGAGTGTCTTGAGCGTCTGGCTAGCGAGGAAGAGTAACTGGAGCGTCTGGCTACTAAGGCAGAGTGTCTGGAGCGTCTAGCTAGCGAAGCAGAGTGTCTGGAGCGCCCGGCTTGCAAGGCAGAGTGTCTGGAGCGTCTGGGTACCGGGGCAAAGTGTCTAGGGCGTCTGGCTAGCGAGGCAGAGTGTCTGGAGCGACTGGCCAGCATGGCAGAGTGCCTGGAGCGTCTTGCTTGCTAAGCAGAGTGTCTGGAGCGCCCGGCTTGCGAGGCAGAGTGTCTGGAGTGCCCGGCTTGCGAGCCAGAGTGTCTGGAGCGTCCGGGAAGCAAGGCAGAGTGTTTAGGGTGTCTGGCTAGCGAGGCCGAGAGTCTGGAGCGTCTGGCTACTAAGGCAGAATGTCTGGAGCGTCTGGCTTGCGAGGCAGAGTGTCTGGAGCGTCTGGGAAGCAAGGCAGAGTGTCTGGGGCGTCTCGCTAGCGAGACAGAGAGCCTGGAGTGCCTGATTTAAGAGGCAGCGTGTCTGAAGCGTCTTGGTAGCTATGCAGAATGTCTGGAGAGTCTGGCTAGCGAGGCAGAGTGTCTGGAGCGATTGGCCAGCATGGCAGAGTGACTGGAGCGTCTGGCTTGCGAGGCAGATTGTCTGGAGCGTCTGGGTAGCAAGGCAAAGTGTCTGGGGCGTCTGGCTTGCTAAGCAGTGTGTCTGGAGCGCCCGGCGTGCAAGGCAAAGTGTCTGGAGTGCCCGGCTTGCGAGGCAGATTGTCTGGAGCGTCTGGGTAGCAAGGCAAAGTGTCTGGGGCGTCTGGCTGCTAATGCAGAGAGTCTGAAGCGTCTGGCTTGCGAGGCAGAGTGTCTGGAGTATCTGGGAAGCAAGGCAGAGTGTCCGGAGCGACTAGGTAGCAAGGCAGAGTGTCTGAGGAGTCTGGCAAGCGAGGCAAAATATCTGGAGCGTCTGGCTAGCGAAGCAGAGTGTCTGGAGCGCCCGGCTTGCGAGGGAGAGTGTCTGGAGCGTCTGGGTAGCGGGGCAGAGTGTCTGGAGCGTCTGGCTAGGCCCGGCTTGCGAGGCAGAGTGTCTGGAGCGTCTGGGTAGCGGGACAGAGTGTCTGGAGCGTCTGGCTAGCAAGGCAGAGTGTCTGGAGCACCTGGCTTGCGAGGCAGAGTGTTTGGAGCGTCTGGCTAGCGTAGCAGAGTGTCTGGAGCGTCTGGCTACTAAGGCAGAGTGTCTGGAGCGTCTGGCCTGAGAGGCAGAGTGTCTGGAGAATCTGGGAAGCAAGGCAGAGTGTCTGGGGCGTCTGGCTAGCGAGGCAGAGAGTCTGGAGTGCCTGGCTTAAGAGGCAGCGTGTCTGAAGCGTCTTGGTAGCTATGCAGAGCGTCTGGAGCGACTGGCTAGCGAGGCAGAGTGTCTGGAGCGCCCGGCTTGCGAGGCAGAGTGTCTGGAGCGTCTGGGTAGCGGGTCAGAGTGTCTAGGGCGTCTGGCTAGCGAGGCAGAGTGTCTGGAGCGACTGGCCAGCATGGCAGAGTGCCTGGAACGCCTGGTAGCTAGGCAGAGTGTCTGGAGTGCCCGGCTTGCGAGCCAGAGTGTCTGGAGCACCCGGCTTGCGAGGCAGAGTGTTTGGAGCGTCTGGCTAGCGTAGCAGAGTGTCTGGAGCGTCTGGCTACTAAGGCAGAGTGTCTGGAGCGTCTGGCCTGCGAGGCAGTGTCTGGAGCGTCTGGCTAGCGAGGCAGAGTGTTTGCGGCGTCCTGCTAGCGAGGCAAAGTTTCTGGAGCTTCTGTCTAGCGAAGCAGAGCGTCTGGAGCGTCTGGCTAGCGAGGAAGAGTGTGTGGAGCGTCTGGCTACTAAGGCAGGGTGTTTGGAGCGTCTGGGTAGCGGAACAGATTGTCTAGGGCGTCTGGCTAGCGAGGCAGAGTGTCTGGAGCGTCTGGCTTGCGAGGCAGATTGTCTGGAGCGTCTGGGTAGCAAGGCAAAGTGTCTGGGGCTTCTGGCTAGCGAGGCAGAGTGTTTGGAGAGCCCGGCTTTCCAGGCAGCGTGATTGGAGCGTCTTGGTACCGAGGGAGAGTGTCTGGAGCGTCCTGCTATTGAAGGAGAGTGTATGTAGCGTCTGGCCAGCAAGGAAGAGTGACTGGAACGCCTGACTAGCGTGGCAAAGTGTCTGGAGCGCCCGCCTTGAGGGGCAGAGTGTCTGTAGCGTGCTGGTAGCGAGGCAAAGTTTCTGGAGCGTTTGGCTAGCGAAGCAGAGTGTCTGGAGCGTCTGGCCAGCGAGGTAGAGTGTCTGGAGCGCCCGGCTTGCGAGGAAGAGTGTCTGTAGCGTCTGGGTAGCGGGTCAGAGTGTCTAGGGCTTCTGGCTAGCGAGGCAGAGTGTCTGGAGCGCCCGGCCTGAGAGGCAGAGTGTCTGGAGTGCCCGGCTTGCGAGCCAGAGTGTCTGGAGCGTCCGGGAAGCAAGGCAGAGTGTCTAGGGTGTCTGGCTAGCAAGGCAGAGAGTCTGAAGTGCCCGGCTTGCGAGGCAGCGTGTCTGGAGCGTCTTGGTAGCTATGCAGAGTGTCTGAAGCGACTGGCTAGCGAGGCAGAGTGTCTGGAGCGACTGGCCAGCATGGCAGAGTGCTTTGAGCGTCTGGGTAGCAAGGCAGAGTTTCTGGAGCGTCTTGGTAGCTACGAAGAGTGACTGGAACGCATAGCTAGCAAAGCTGAAGGTCTGGAGCGTGTTACTACGGAGGCAGAGTGTCCGGAGCGTCTGGGTAGCAAGGCAGAGTGTCTGAGGCGTCTGGCTAGCGAGGCAAAGTTTCTGGAGCGTCTGGCTCGCGAAGCAGAGTGTCTGGAGCGTCTGGCTAGCGAGAAAGAGTGTCTGGAGGGTCTGGCTACTAAGGCAGAGTGTCTGCAGCGTCTGGCTAGCGAGGCAGAGTGTCTGGAGCGTCTGGGTAGCGGGTCAGAGTGTCTAGGGCGTCTGGCTAGCGAGGCAGAGTGTCTGGAGCGACTGGGTAGCAAGGCAAAGTGTCTGGGGCGTCTGGCTGCTAATGCAGAGAGTCTGAAGCGTCTGGCTTGCAAGGCAGATTGTCTGGAGCGTCTGGGTAGCAAGGCAAAGTGTCTGGGGCGTCTGGCTTGCTAAGCAGTGTGTCTGGAGCGCCCGGCGTGCGAGGCAGAGTGTCTGGAGTGCCCGGCTTGCGAGGCAGATTGTCTGGAGCGTCTGGGTAGCAAGGCAAAGTGTCTGGGGCGTCTGGCTGCTAATGCAGAGAGTCTGAAGCGTCTGGCTTGCGAGGCAAAATATCTGGAGCGTCTGGCTAGCGAAGCAGAGTGTCTGGAGCGTCTGGCTAGCGAGAAAGAGTGTCTGGAGCATCTGGCTACTAAGGCAGAGTGTCTGGAATGTCTGGCTTGCGAGGCAGAGTGTCTGGAGCGCCCGGCTTGCGAGGCAGATTGTCAGGAGCGACTGGGTAGCAAGAGATAGTGTCTGAGGCGTCTGGCAAGCGAGGCAAAGTTTCTCGAGCGTCTGGCTAGCGAAGCAGAGTGTCTGGAACGTCTGGCTAGCGAGGCAGAGTGTCTGGAGCGCCCGGCTTGCGAGGCAGAGTGTCTGGAGCGTCTGGGTAGCGGGGCAGAGTGTCTGGAGCGTCTGGCTAGGCCCGGCTTGCGAGGCAGAGTGTTTGGAGCGTCTGGCTAGCGTAGCAGAGTGTCTGGAGCGTCTGGCTACTAAGGCAGAGTGTCTGGAGCGTCTGGCCTGAGAGGCAGAGTGTCTGGAGAATCTGGGAAGCAAGGCAGAGTGTCTGGGGCGTCTGGCTAGCAAGGCAGAGAGTCTGGAGTGCCTGGCTTAAGAGGCAGCGTGTCTGAAGCGTCTTGGTAGCTATGCAGAGCGTCTGGAGCGACTGGCTAGCGAGGCAGAGTGTCTGGAGCGCCCGGCTTGCGAGGCAGAGTGTCTGGAACGTCTGGGTAGCGGGTCAGAGTGTCTAGGGCGTCTGGCTAGCGAGGCAGAGTGTCTGGAGCGACTGGCCAGCATGGCAGAGTGCCTGGAACGCATTGGTAGCTAGGCAGAGTGTCTGGAGTGCCCGGCTTGCGAGCCAGAGTGTCTGGAGCACCCGGCTTGCGAGGCAGAGTGTCTGGAGAATCTGGGAAGCAAGTCGGAGAGTCTGGAGCGTCGTGATAGCTAGGCAGAGTGTCTGGAGCGACTGGCTAGCATGGCAGAGTGTCTGGAGTTTCTGGCTAGTGAGGCAGTGTCTGGAGCGTCTGGCTAGCGAGGCAGAGTGTTTGCGGCGTCCTGCTAGCGAGGCAAAGTTTCTGGAGCTTCTGTCTAGCGAAGCAGAGCGTCTGGAGCGTCTGGCTAGCGAGGAAGAGTGTGTGGAGCGTCTGGCTACTAAGGCAGGGTGTTTGGAGCGTCTGGGTAGCGGAACAGATTGTCTAGGGCGTCTGGCTAGCGAGGCAGAGTGTCTGGAGCGTCTGGCTTGCGAGGCAGATTGTCTGGAGCGTCTGGGTAGCAAGGCAAAGTGTCTGGGGCTTCTGGCTAGCGAGGCAGAGTGTTTGGAGAGCCCGGCTTTCCAGGCAGCGTGTCTGGAGCGTCTTGGTACCGAGGGAGAGTGTTTGGAGCGTCTTGCTATTAAAGGAGAGTGTATGTAGCGTCTGGCCAGCAATGAAGAGTGACTGGAACGCCTGACTAGCGAGGCAAAGTTTCTGGAGCGTCTGGCTCGCGAAGCAGAGTGTCTGGAGCGTCTGGCTAGCGAGAAAGAGTGTCTGGAGGGTCTGGCTACTAAGGCAGAGTGTCTGCAGCGTCTGGCTAGCGAGGCAGAGTGTCTGGAGCGTCTGGGTAGCGGGTCAGAGTGTCTAGGGCGTCTGGCTAGCGAGGCAGAGTGTCTGGAGCGACTGGCTAGCATGGCAGAGTGTCTAGAGCGTCTGGATAGCGAAGCAGAGTTTCTGGAGCGTCTTGCTAGCGAGGCAGAGTGTCCGGAGCGACTGGCTAGCAAGGAAGAGTGTTTGGAGTGCCTGGCTTGCGAGGCAGAGAGTCTGGAAAGCACAGCTTGCGAGGCAGAGTGTCAGGAGCGACTGGGTAGCAAGGCTTAGTGTCTGGAGCGTCTGGCTAGCGAAGCAGAGTGTCTTGAGCGTCTGGCTAGCGAGGAAGAGTAACTGGAGCGTCTGGCTACTAAGCCAGAGTGTCTGGAGCGTCCGGGAAGCAAGGCAGAGTGTTTAGGGTGTCTGGCTAGCGAGGCCGAGAGTCTGGAGCGTCTGGCTACTAAGGCAGAATGTCTGGAGCGTCTGGCTTGCGAGGCAGAGTGTCTGGAGCGTCTGGGAAGCAAGGCAGAGTGTCTGGGGCGTCTCGCTAGCGAGACAGAGAGCCTGGAGTGCCTGATTTAAGAGGCAGCGTGTCTGAAGCGTCTTGGTAGCTATGCAGAATGTCTGGAGAGTCTGGCTAGCGAGGCAGAGTGTCTGGAGCGATTGGCCAGCATGGCAGAGTGACTGGAGCGTCTGGCTTGCGAGGCAGATTGTCTGGAGCGTCTGGGTAGCAAGGCAAAGTGTCTGGGGCGTCTGGCTTGCTAAGCAGTGTGTCTGGAGCGCCCGGCGTGCAAGGCAAAGTGTCTGGAGTGCCCGGCTTGCGAGGCAGATTGTCTGGAGCGTCTGGGTAGCAAGGCAAAGTGTCTGGGGCGTCTGGCTGCTAATGCAGAGAGTCTGAAGCGTCTGGCTTGCGAGGCAGAGTGTCTGGAGTATCTGGGAAGCAAGGCAGAGTGTCCGGAGCGACTAGGTAGCAAGGCAGAGTGTCTGAGGAGTCTGGCAAGCGAGGCAAAATATCTGGAGCGTCTGGCTAGCGAAGCAGAGTGTCTGGAGCGCCCGGCTTGCGAGGGAGAGTGTCTGGAGCGTCTGGGTAGCGGGGCAGAGTGTCTGGAGCGTCTGGCTAGGCCCGGCTTGCGAGGCAGAGTGTCTGGAGCGTCTGGGTAGCGGGACAGAGTGTCTGGAGCGTCTGGCTAGCAAGGCAGAGTTTCTGGAGCACCTGGCTTGCGAGGCAGAGTGTTTGGAGCGTCTGGCTAGCGTAGCAGAGTGTCTGGAGCGTCTGGCTACTAAGGCAGAGTGTCTGGAGCGTCTGGCCTGAGAGGCAGAGTGTCTGGAGAATCTGGGAAGCAAGGCAGAGTGTCTGGGGCGTCTGGCTAGCGAGGCAGAGAGTCTGGAGTGCCTGGCTTAAGAGGCAGCGTGTCTGAAGCGTCTTGGTAGCTATGCAGAGCGTCTGGAGCGACTGGCTAGCGAGGCAGAGTGTCTGGAGCGCCCGGCTTGCGAGGCAGAGTGTCTGGAGCGTCTGGGTAGCGGGTCAGAGTGTCTAGGGCGTCTGGCTAGCGAGGCAGAGTGTCTGGAGCGACTGGCCAGCATGGCAGAGTGCCTGGAACGCCTGGTAGCTAGGCAGAGTGTCTGGAGTGCCCGGCTTGCGAGCCAGAGTGTCTGGAGCACCCGGCTTGCGAGGCAGAGTGTTTGGAGCGTCTGGCTAGCGTAGCAGAGTGTCTGGAGCGTCTGGCTACTAAGGCAGAGTGTCTGGAGCGTCTGGCCTGCGAGGCAGTGTCTGGAGCGTCTGGCTAGCGAGGCAGAGTGTTTGCGGCGTCCTGCTAGCGAGGCAAAGTTTCTGGAGCTTCTGTCTAGCGAAGCAGAGCGTCTGGAGCGTCTGGCTAGCGAGGAAGAGTGTGTGGAGCGTCTGGCTACTAAGGCAGGGTGTTTGGAGCGTCTGGGTAGCGGAACAGATTGTCTAGGGCGTCTGGCTAGCGAGGCAGAGTGTCTGGAGCGTCTGGCTTGCGAGGCAGATTGTCTGGAGCGTCTGGGTAGCAAGGCAAAGTGTCTGGGGCTTCTGGCTAGCGAGGCAGAGTGTTTGGAGAGCCCGGCTTTCCAGGCAGCGTGATTGGAGCGTCTTGGTACCGAGGGAGAGTGTCTGGAGCGTCCTGCTATTGAAGGAGAGTGTATGTAGCGTCTGGCCAGCAAGGAAGAGTGACTGGAACGCCTGACTAGCGTGGCAAAGTGTCTGGAGCGCCCGCCTTGAGGGGCAGAGTGTCTGTAGCGTGCTGGTAGCGAGGCAAAGTTTCTGGAGCGTTTGGCTAGCGAAGCAGAGTGTCTGGAGCGTCTGGCCAGCGAGGTAGAGTGTCTGGAGCGCCCGGCTTGCGAGGAAGAGTGTCTGTAGCGTCTGGGTAGCGGGTCAGAGTGTCTAGGGCTTCTGGCTAGCGAGGCAGAGTGTCTGGAGCGCCCGGCCTGAGAGGCAGAGTGTCTGGAGTGCCCGGCTTGCGAGCCAGAGTGTCTGGAGCGTCCGGGAAGCAAGGCAGAGTGTCTAGGGTGTCTGGCTAGCAAGGCAGAGAGTCTGAAGTGCCCGGCTTGCGAGGCAGCGTGTCTGGAGCGTCTTGGTAGCTATGCAGAGTGTCTGAAGCGACTGGCTAGCGAGGCAGAGTGTCTGGAGCGACTGGCCAGCATGGCAGAGTGCTTTGAGCGTCTGGGTAGCAAGGCAGAGTTTCTGGAGCGTCTTGGTAGCTACGAAGAGTGACTGGAACGCATAGCTAGCAAAGCTGAAGGTCTGGAGCGTGTTACTACGGAGGCAGAGTGTCCGGAGCGTCTGGGTAGCAAGGCAGAGTGTCTGAGGCGTCTGGCTAGCGAGGCAAAGTTTCTGGAGCGTCTGGCTCGCGAAGCAGAGTGTCTGGAGCGTCTGGCTAGCGAGAAAGAGTGTCTGGAGGGTCTGGCTACTAAGGCAGAGTGTCTGCAGCGTCTGGCTAGCGAGGCAGAGTGTCTGGAGCGTCTGGGTAGCGGGTCAGAGTGTCTAGGGCGTCTGGCTAGCGAGGCAGAGTGTCTGGAGCGACTGGGTAGCAAGGCAAAGTGTCTGGGGCGTCTGGCTGCTAATGCAGAGAGTCTGAAGCGTCTGGCTTGCAAGGCAGATTGTCTGGAGCGTCTGGGTAGCAAGGCAAAGTGTCTGGGGCGTCTGGCTTGCTAAGCAGTGTGTCTGGAGCGCCCGGCGTGCGAGGCAGAGTGTCTGGAGTGCCCGGCTTGCGAGGCAGATTGTCTGGAGCGTCTGGGTAGCAAGGCAAAGTGTCTGGGGCGTCTGGCTGCTAATGCAGAGAGTCTGAAGCGTCTGGCTTGCGAGGCAAAATATCTGGAGCGTCTGGCTAGCGAAGCAGAGTGTCTGGAGCGTCTGGCTAGCGAGAAAGAGTGTCTGGAGCATCTGGCTACTAAGGCAGAGTGTCTGGAATGTCTGGCTTGCGAGGCAGAGTGTCTGGAGCGCCCGGCTTGCGAGGCAGATTGTCAGGAGCGACTGGGTAGCAAGAGATAGTGTCTGAGGCGTCTGGCAAGCGAGGCAAAGTTTCTCGAGCGTCTGGCTAGCGAAGCAGAGTGTCTGGAACGTCTGGCTAGCGAGGCAGAGTGTCTGGAGCGCCCGGCTTGCGAGGCAGAGTGTCTGGAGCGTCTGGGTAGCGGGGCAGAGTGTCTGGAGCGTCTGGCTAGGCCCGGCTTGCGAGGCAGAGTGTTTGGAGCGTCTGGCTAGCGTAGCAGAGTGTCTGGAGCGTCTGGCTACTAAGGCAGAGTGTCTGGAGCGTCTGGCCTGAGAGGCAGAGTGTCTGGAGAATCTGGGAAGCAAGGCAGAGTGTCTGGGGCGTCTGGCTAGCAAGGCAGAGAGTCTGGAGTGCCTGGCTTAAGAGGCAGCGTGTCTGAAGCGTCTTGGTAGCTATGCAGAGCGTCTGGAGCGACTGGCTAGCGAGGCAGAGTGTCTGGAGCGCCCGGCTTGCGAGGCAGAGTGTCTGGAACGTCTGGGTAGCGGGTCAGAGTGTCTAGGGCGTCTGGCTAGCGAGGCAGAGTGTCTGGAGCGACTGGCCAGCATGGCAGAGTGCCTGGAACGCATTGGTAGCTAGGCAGAGTGTCTGGAGTGCCCGGCTTGCGAGCCAGAGTGTCTGGAGCACCCGGCTTGCGAGGCAGAGTGTCTGGAGAATCTGGGAAGCAAGTCGGAGAGTCTGGAGCGTCGTGATAGCTAGGCAGAGTGTCTGGAGCGACTGGCTAGCATGGCAGAGTGTCTGGAGTTTCTGGCTAGTGAGGCAGTGTCTGGAGCGTCTGGCTAGCGAGGCAGAGTGTTTGCGGCGTCCTGCTAGCGAGGCAAAGTTTCTGGAGCTTCTGTCTAGCGAAGCAGAGCGTCTGGAGCGTCTGGCTAGCGAGGAAGAGTGTGTGGAGCGTCTGGCTACTAAGGCAGGGTGTTTGGAGCGTCTGGGTAGCGGAACAGATTGTCTAGGGCGTCTGGCTAGCGAGGCAGAGTGTCTGGAGCGTCTGGCTTGCGAGGCAGATTGTCTGGAGCGTCTGGGTAGCAAGGCAAAGTGTCTGGGGCTTCTGGCTAGCGAGGCAGAGTGTTTGGAGAGCCCGGCTTTCCAGGCAGCGTGTCTGGAGCGTCTTGGTACCGAGGGAGAGTGTTTGGAGCGTCTTGCTATTAAAGGAGAGTGTATGTAGCGTCTGGCCAGCAATGAAGAGTGACTGGAACGCCTGACTAGCGAGGCAAAGTTTCTGGAGCGTCTGGCTCGCGAAGCAGAGTGTCTGGAGCGTCTGGCTAGCGAGAAAGAGTGTCTGGAGGGTCTGGCTACTAAGGCAGAGTGTCTGCAGCGTCTGGCTAGCGAGGCAGAGTGTCTGGAGCGTCTGGGTAGCGGGTCAGAGTGTCTAGGGCGTCTGGCTAGCGAGGCAGAGTGTCTGGAGCGACTGGCTAGCATGGCAGAGTGTCTAGAGCGTCTGGATAGCGAAGCAGAGTTTCTGGAGCGTCTTGCTAGCGAGGCAGAGTGTCCGGAGCGACTGGCTAGCAAGGAAGAGTGTTTGGAGTGCCTGGCTTGCGAGGCAGAGAGTCTGGAAAGCACAGCTTGCGAGGCAGAGTGTCAGGAGCGACTGGGTAGCAAGGCTTAGTGTCTGGAGCGTCTGGCTAGCGAAGCAGAGTGTCTTGAGCGTCTGGCTAGCGAGGAAGAGTAACTGGAGCGTCTGGCTACTAAGGCAGAGTGTCTGGAGCGTCTAGCTAGCGAAGCAGAGTGTCTGGAGCGCCCGGCTTGCAAGGCAGAGTGTCTGGAGCGTCTGGGTACCGGGGCAAAGTGTCTAGGGCGTCTGGCTAGCGAGGCAGAGTGTCTGGAGCGACTGGCCAGCATGGCAGAGTGCCTGGAGCGTCTTGCTTGCTAAGCAGAGTGTCTGGAGCGCCCGGCTTGCGAGGCAGAGTGTCTGGAGTGCCCGGCTTGCGAGCCAGAGTGTCTGGAGCGTCCGGGAAGCAAGGCAGAGTGTTTAGGGTGTCTGGCTAGCGAGGCCGAGAGTCTGGAGCGTCTGGCTACTAAGGCAGAATGTCTGGAGCGTCTGGCTTGCGAGGCAGAGTGTCTGGAGCGTCTGGGAAGCAAGGCAGAGTGTCTGGGGCGTCTCGCTAGCGAGACAGAGAGCCTGGAGTGCCTGATTTAAGAGGCAGCGTGTCTGAAGCGTCTTGGTAGCTATGCAGAATGTCTGGAGAGTCTGGCTAGCGAGGCAGAGTGTCTGGAGCGATTGGCCAGCATGGCAGAGTGACTGGAGCGTCTGGCTTGCGAGGCAGATTGTCTGGAGCGTCTGGGTAGCAAGGCAAAGTGTCTGGGGCGTCTGGCTTGCTAAGCAGTGTGTCTGGAGCGCCCGGCGTGCAAGGCAAAGTGTCTGGAGTGCCCGGCTTGCGAGGCAGATTGTCTGGAGCGTCTGGGTAGCAAGGCAAAGTGTCTGGGGCGTCTGGCTGCTAATGCAGAGAGTCTGAAGCGTCTGGCTTGCGAGGCAGAGTGTCTGGAGTATCTGGGAAGCAAGGCAGAGTGTCCGGAGCGACTAGGTAGCAAGGCAGAGTGTCTGAGGAGTCTGGCAAGCGAGGCAAAATATCTGGAGCGTCTGGCTAGCGAAGCAGAGTGTCTGGAGCGCCCGGCTTGCGAGGGAGAGTGTCTGGAGCGTCTGGGTAGCGGGGCAGAGTGTCTGGAGCGTCTGGCTAGGCCCGGCTTGCGAGGCAGAGTGTCTGGAGCGTCTGGGTAGCGGGACAGAGTGTCTGGAGCGTCTGGCTAGCAAGGCAGAGTGTCTGGAGCACCTGGCTTGCGAGGCAGAGTGTTTGGAGCGTCTGGCTAGCGTAGCAGAGTGTCTGGAGCGTCTGGCTACTAAGGCAGAGTGTCTGGAGCGTCTGGCCTGAGAGGCAGAGTGTCTGGAGAATCTGGGAAGCAAGGCAGAGTGTCTGGGGCGTCTGGCTAGCGAGGCAGAGAGTCTGGAGTGCCTGGCTTAAGAGGCAGCGTGTCTGAAGCGTCTTGGTAGCTATGCAGAGCGTCTGGAGCGACTGGCTAGCGAGGCAGAGTGTCTGGAGCGCCCGGCTTGCGAGGCAGAGTGTCTGGAGCGTCTGGGTAGCGGGTCAGAGTGTCTAGGGCGTCTGGCTAGCGAGGCAGAGTGTCTGGAGCGACTGGCCAGCATGGCAGAGTGCCTGGAACGCCTGGTAGCTAGGCAGAGTGTCTGGAGTGCCCGGCTTGCGAGCCAGAGTGTCTGGAGCACCCGGCTTGCGAGGCAGAGTGTTTGGAGCGTCTGGCTAGCGTAGCAGAGTGTCTGGAGCGTCTGGCTACTAAGGCAGAGTGTCTGGAGCGTCTGGCCTGCGAGGCAGTGTCTGGAGCGTCTGGCTAGCGAGGCAGAGTGTTTGCGGCGTCCTGCTAGCGAGGCAAAGTTTCTGGAGCTTCTGTCTAGCGAAGCAGAGCGTCTGGAGCGTCTGGCTAGCGAGGAAGAGTGTGTGGAGCGTCTGGCTACTAAGGCAGGGTGTTTGGAGCGTCTGGGTAGCGGAACAGATTGTCTAGGGCGTCTGGCTAGCGAGGCAGAGTGTCTGGAGCGTCTGGCTTGCGAGGCAGATTGTCTGGAGCGTCTGGGTAGCAAGGCAAAGTGTCTGGGGCTTCTGGCTAGCGAGGCAGAGTGTTTGGAGAGCCCGGCTTTCCAGGCAGCGTGATTGGAGCGTCTTGGTACCGAGGGAGAGTGTCTGGAGCGTCCTGCTATTGAAGGAGAGTGTATGTAGCGTCTGGCCAGCAAGGAAGAGTGACTGGAACGCCTGACTAGCGTGGCAAAGTGTCTGGAGCGCCCGCCTTGAGGGGCAGAGTGTCTGTAGCGTGCTGGTAGCGAGGCAAAGTTTCTGGAGCGTTTGGCTAGCGAAGCAGAGTGTCTGGAGCGTCTGGCCAGCGAGGTAGAGTGTCTGGAGCGCCCGGCTTGCGAGGAAGAGTGTCTGTAGCGTCTGGGTAGCGGGTCAGAGTGTCTAGGGCTTCTGGCTAGCGAGGCAGAGTGTCTGGAGCGCCCGGCCTGAGAGGCAGAGTGTCTGGAGTGCCCGGCTTGCGAGCCAGAGTGTCTGGAGCGTCCGGGAAGCAAGGCAGAGTGTCTAGGGTGTCTGGCTAGCAAGGCAGAGAGTCTGAAGTGCCCGGCTTGCGAGGCAGCGTGTCTGGAGCGTCTTGGTAGCTATGCAGAGTGTCTGAAGCGACTGGCTAGCGAGGCAGAGTGTCTGGAGCGACTGGCCAGCATGGCAGAGTGCTTTGAGAGTCTGGGTAGCAAGGCAGAGTTTCTGGAGCGTCTTGGTAGCTACGAAGAGTGACTGGAACGCATAGCTAGCAAAGCTGAAGGTCTGGAGCGTGTTACTACGGAGGCAGAGTGTCCGGAGCGTCTGGGTAGCAAGGCAGAGTGTCTGAGGCGTCTGGCTAGCGAGGCAAAGTTTCTGGAGCGTCTGGCTCGCGAAGCAGAGTGTCTGGAGCGTCTGGCTAGCGAGAAAGAGGGTCTGGAGGGTCTGGCTACTAAGGCAGAGTGTCTGCAGCGTCTGGCTAGCGAGGCAGAGTGTCTGGAGCGTCTGGGTAGCGGGTCAGAGTGTCTAGGGCGTCTGGCTAGCGAGGCAGAGTGTCTGGAGCGACTGGCTAGCATGGCAGAGTGTTTAGAGCGTCTGGATAGCGAAGCAGAGTTTCTGGAGCGTCTTGCTAGCGAGGCAGAGTGTCCGGAGCGACTGGCTAGCAAGAAAGAGTGTTTGGAGTGCCTGGCTCGCGAGGCAGAGAGTCTGGAAAGCACAGCTTGCGAGGCAGAGTGTCAGGAGCGACTGGGTAGCAAGGCTTAGTGTCTGGAGCGTCTGGCTAGCGAAGCAGAGTGTCTTGAGCGTCTGGCTAGCGAGGAAGAGTAACTGGAGCGTCTGGCTACTAAGGCAGAGTGTCTGGAGCGTCTAGCTAGCGAAGCAGAGTGTCTGGAGCGCCCGGCTTGCAAGGCAGAGTGTCTGGAGCGTCTGGGTACCGGGGCAAAGTGTCTAGGGCGTCTGGCTAGCGAGGCAGAGTGTCTGGAGCGACTGGCCAGCATGGCAGAGTGCCTGGAGCGTCTTGCTTGCTAAGCAGAGTGTCTGGAGCGCCCGGCTTGCGAGGCAGAGTGTCTGGAGTGCCCGGCTTGCGAGCCAGAGTGTCTGGAGCGTCCGGGAAGCAAGGCAGAGTGTCTAGGGTGTCTGGCTAGCGAGGCCGAGAGTCTGGAGCGTCTGGCTACTAAGGCAGAATGTCCGGAGCGTCTGGCTTGCGAGGCAGAGTGTCTGGAGCATCTGGGAAGCAAGGCAGAGTGTCTGGGGCGTCTCGCTAGCGAGACAGAGAGCCTGGAGTGCCTGGTTTAAGAGGCAGCGTGTCTGAAGCGTCTTGGTAGCTATGCAGAATGTCTGGAGAGTCTGGCTAGCGAGGCAGAGTGTCTGGAGCGATTGGCCAGCATGGCAGAGTGACTGGAGCGTCTGGCTTGCGAGGCAGATTGTCTGGAGCGTCTGGGTAGCAAGGCAAAGTGTCTGGGGCGTCTGGCTTGCTAAGCAGTGTGTCTGGAGCGCCCAGCGCGCAAGGCAAAGTGTCTGGAGTGCCCGGCTTGCGAGGCAGATTGTCTGGAGCGTCTGGGTAGCAAGGCAAAGTGTCTGGGGCGTCTGGCTGCTAATGCAGAGAGTCTGAAGCGTCTGGCTTGCGAGGCAGAGTGTCTGGAGTATCTGGGAAGCAAGGCAGAGTGTCCGGAGCGACTAGGTAGCAAGGCAGAGTGTCTGAGGAGTCTGGCTAGCGAGGCAAAATATCTGGAGCGTCTGGCTAGCGAAGCAGAGTGTCTGGAGCGCCCGGCTTGCGAGGGAGAGTGTCTGGAGCGTCTGGGTAGCGGGGCAGAGTGTCTGGAGCGTCTGGCTAGGCCCGGCTTGCGAGGCAGAGTGTCTGGAGCGTCTGGGTAGCGGGACAGAGTGTCTGGAGCGTCTGGCTAGCAAGGCAGAGTGTCTGGAGCACCTGGCTTGCGAGGCAGAGTGTTTGGAGCGTCTGGCTAGCGTAGCAGAGTGTCTGGAGCGTCTGGCTACTAAGGCACAGTGTCTGGAGCGTCTGGCCTGAGAGGCAGAGTGTCTGGAGAATCTGGGAAGCAAGGCAGAGTGTCTGGGGCGTCTGGCTAGCGAGGCAGAGAGTCTGGAGTGCCTGGCTTAAGAGGCAGCGTGTCTGAAGCGTCTTGGTAGCTATGCAGAGCGTCTGGAGCGACTGGCTAGCGAGGCAGAGTGTCTGGAGCGCCCGGCTTGCGAGGCAGAGTGTCTGGAGCGTCTGGGTAGCGGGTCAGAGTGTCTAGGGCGTCTGGCTAGCGAGGCAGAGTGTCTGGAGCGACTGGCCAGCATGGCAGAGTGCCTGGAACGCCTGGTAGCTAGGCAGAGTGTCTGGAGTGCCCGGCTTGCGAGCCAGAGTGTCTGGAGCACCCGGCTTGCGAGGCAGAGTGTTTGGAGCGTCTGGCTAGCGTAGCAGAGTGTCTGGAGCGTCTGGCTACTAAGGCAGAGTGTCTGGAGCGTCTGGCCTGCGAGGCAGTGTCTGGAGCGTCTGGCTAGCGAGGCAGAGTGTTTGCGGCGTCCTGCTAGCGAGGCAAAGTTTCTGGAGCTTCTGTCTAGCGAAGCAGAGCGTCTGGAGCGTCTGGCTAGCGAGGAAGAGTGTGTGGAGCGTCTGGCTACTAAGGCAGGGTGTTTGGAGCGTCTGGGTAGCGGAACAGATTGTCTAGGGCGTCTGGCTAGCGAGGCAGAGTGTCTGGAGCGTCTGGCTTGCGAGGCAGATTGTCTGGAGCGTCTGGGTAGCAAGGCAAAGTGTCTGGGGCTTCTGGCTAGCGAGGCAGAGTGTTTGGAGAGCCCGGCTTTCCAGGCAGCGTGTCTGGAGCGTCTTGGTACCGAGGGAGAGTGTCTGGAGCGTCTTGCTATTAAAGGAGAGTGTATGTAGCGTCTGGCCAGCAAGGAAGAGTGACTGGAACGCCTGACTAGCGTGGCAAAGTGTCTGGAGCGCCCGCCTTGAGGGGCAGAGTGTCTGGAGTGCCCGGCTTGCGAGCCAGAGTGTCTGGAGCGTCCGGGAAGCAAGGCAGAGTGTCTAGGGTGTCTGGCTAGCAAGGCAGAGAGTCTGAAGTGCCCGGCTTGCGAGGCAGCGTGTCTGGAGCGTCTTGGTAGCTATGCAGAGTGTCTGAAGCGACTGGCTAGCGAGGCAGAGTGTCTGGAGCGACTGGCCAGCATGGCAGAGTGCTTTGAGCGTCTGGGTAGCAAGGCAGAGTTTCTGGAGCGTCTTGGTAGCTACGAAGAGTGACTGGAACGCATAGCTAGCAAAGCTGAAGGTCTGGAGCGTGTTACTACGGAGGCAGAGTGTCCGGAGCGTCTGGGTAGCAAGGCAGAGTGTCTGAGGCGTCTGGCTAGCGAGGCAAAGTTTCTGGAGCGTCTGGCTCGCGAAGCAGAGTGTCTGGAGCGTCTGGCTAGCGAGAAAGAGTGTCTGGAGGGTCTGGCTACTAAGGCAGAGTGTCTGGAGCGTCTGGCTAGCGAGGCAGAGTGTCTGGAGCGTCTGGGTAGCGGGTCAGAGTGTCTAGGGCGTCTGGCTAGCGAGGCAGAGTGTCTGGAGCGACTGGCTAGCATGGCAGAGTGTCTAGAGCGTCTGGATAGCGAAGCAGAGTTTCTGGAGCGTCTTGCTAGCGAGGCAGAGTGTCCGGAGCGACTGGCTAGCAAGGAAGAGTGTTTGGAGTGCCTGGCTCGCGAGGCAGAGAGTCTGGAAAGCACAGCTTGCGAGGCAGAGTGTCAGGAGCGACTGGGTAGCAAGGCTTAGTGTCTGGAGCGTCTGGCTAGCGAAGCAAAGTGTCTTGAGCGTCTGGCTAGCGAGGAAGAGTAACTGGAGCGTCTGGCTACTAAGGCAGAGTGTCTGGAGCGTCTAGCTAGCGAAGCAGAGTGTCTGGAGCGCCCGGCTTGCAAGGCAGAGTGTCTGGAGCGTCTGGGTACCGGGGCAAAGTGTCTAGGGCGTCTGGCTAGCGAGGCAGAGTGTCTGGAGCGACTGGCCAGCATGGCAGAGTGCCTGGAGCGTCTTGCTTGCTAAGCAGAGTGTCTGGAGCGCCCGGCTTGCGAGGCAGAGTGTCTGGAGTGCCCGGCTTGCGAGCCAGAGTGTCTGGAGCGTCCGGGAAGCAAGGCAGAGTGTTTAGGGTGTCTGGCTAGCGAGGCCGAGAGTCTGAAGTGTCCGGTTGCGAGGCAGCGTGTCTGGAGCGTCTGGGTAGCGGGGCAGAGTGTCTAGTGCGTCTGGCAAGCGAGGCAGAGTGTCTGGAGCGACTGGCCAGCATGGCAGAGTGCCTGGAGCGTCTTGCTTGCTAGTCAGAGTGTCTGGAGCGCCCGGCTTGCGAGGCAGAGTGTCTGAAGCGCCCGGTTGCGGGCAGAGTTTCTGGAGCGTCTGGCTAGCGAAGCAGAGTGTCTGGAGCGTCTGGCTACTAAGGCAGAATATCTGGAGCGTCTGGCTTGCGAGGCAGAGTGTCTGGAGCATCTGGGAAGCAAGGCAGAGTGTCTGGGGCGTCTCGCTAGCGAGACAGAGAGCCTGGAGTGCCTGGTTTAAGAGGCAGCGTGTCTGAAGCGTCTTGGTAGCTATGCAGAATGTCTGGAGAGTCTGGCTAGCGAGGCAGAGTGTCTGGAGCGATTGGCCAGCATGGCAGAGTGACTGGAGCGTCTGGCTTGCGAGGCAGATTGTCTGGAGCGTCTGGGTAGCAAGGCAAAGTGTCTGGGGCGTCTGGCTTTCTAAGCAGTGTGTCTGGAGCGCCCGGCGTGCGAGGCAAAGTGTCTGGAGTGCCCGGCTTGCGAGGCAGATTGTCTGGAGCGTCTGGGTAGCAAGGCAAAGTGTCTGGGGCGTCTGGCTGCTAATGCAGAGAGTTTGAAGCGTCTGGCTTGTGAGGCAGAGTGTCTGGAGTATCTGGGAAGCAAGGCAGAGTGTTCGGAGCGACTAGGTAGCAAGGCAGAGTGTCTGAGGAGTCTGGCTAGCGAGGCAAAATATCTGGAGCGTCTGGCTAGCGAAGCAGAGTGTCTGGAGCGTCTGGCTAGCGAGAAAGTGTGTTTGGAGCATCTGGCTACTAAGGCAGAGTGTCTGGAGCGTCTGGCTAGCGAGGCCGAGTGTCAGGAGCGCCCGGCTTGCGAGGCAGATTGTCAGGAGCGACTGGGTAGCAAGGCAGAGTGTCTAAGGCGTCTGGCTAGCGAGGCAAAGTTTCTCGAGCGTCTGGCTAGCGAAGCAGAGTGTCTGGAACGTCTGGCTAGCGAGGCAGAGTGTCTGGAGCGCCCGGCTTGCGAGGCAGAGTGTCTGGAACGTCTGGGTAGCGGGGAAGAGTGTCTGGAGCGTCTGGCTAGCGAGGCAGAGTGTCTGGAGAATCTGGGTAGCAAGGCAGAGTGTCTGAGGAGTCTGGCTAGCGAAGCAGAGTGTCTGGAGCGCCCGGCTTGCGAGGCAGAGTGTCTGGAGCGTCTGGGTACCGGGGCAGACTGTCTAGGGCGTCTGGCTAGCGAGGCAGAGTGTCTGGAGTGACTGGCCAGCATGGCAGAGAGTCTGGAGCGTCTGGCTACTAAGGCAGAATGTCTGGAGCGTCTGGCTTGCGAGGCAGAGTGTCTGGAGCATCTGGGAAGCAAGGCAGAGTGTCTGGGGCGTCTCGCTAGCGAGACAGAGAGCCTGGAGTGCCTGGTTTAAGAGGCAGCGTGTCTGAAGCGTCTTGGTAGCTATGCAGAATGTCTGGAGAGTCTGGCTCTCGAGGCAGAGTGTCTGGAGCGATTGGCCAGCATGGCAGAGTGACTGGAGCGTCTGGCTTGCGAGGCAGATTGTCTGGAGCGTCTGGGTAGCAAGGCAAAGTGTCTGGGGCGTCTGGCTTGCTAAGCAGTGTGTCTGGAGCGCCCGGCGTGCAAGGCAAAGTGTCTGGAGTGCCCGGCTTGCGAGGCAGATTGTCTGGAGCGTCTGGGTAGCAAGGCAAAGTGTCTGGGGCGTCTAGCTGCTAATGCAGAGAGTCTGAAGCGTCTGGCTTGCGAGGCAGAGTGTCTGGAGTATCTGGGAAGCAAGGCAGAGTGTCCGGAGCGACTAGGTAGCAAGGCAGAGTGTCTGAGGAGTCTGGCTAGCGAGGCAAAATATCTGGAGCGTCTGGCTAGCGAAGCAGAGTGTCTGGAGCGCCCGGCTTGCGAGGCAGAGTGTCTGGAGCGTCTGGGTAGCGGGGCAGAGCGTCTGGAGCGTCTGGCTAGGCCCAGCTTGCGAGGCAGAGTGTCTGGAGCGTCTGGGTAGCGGGACAGAGTGTCTGGAGCGTCTGGCTAGCAAGGCAGAGTGTCTGGAGCACCTGGCTTGCGAGGCAGAGTGTTTGGAGCGTCTGGCTAGCGTAGCAGAGTGTCTGGAGCGTCTGGCTACTAAGGCAGAGTGTCTGGAGCGTCTGGCCTGAGAGGCAGAGTGTCTGGAGAATCTGGGAAGCAAGGCAGAGTGTCTGGGGCGTCTGGCTAGCGAGGCAGAGAGTCTGGAGTGCCTGGCTTAAGAGGCAGCGTGTCTGAAGCGTCTTGGTAGCTATGCAGAGCGTCTGGAGCGACTGGCTAGCGAGGCAGAGTGTCTGGAGCGCCCGGCTTGCGAGGCAGAGTGTCTGGAGCGTCTGGGTAGCGGGTCAGAGTGTCTAGGGCGTCTGGCTAGCGAGGCAGAGTGTCTGGAGCGACTGGCCAGCATGGCAGAGTGCCTGGAACGCCTTGGTAGCTAGGCAGAGTGTCTGGAGTGCCCGGCTTGCGAGCCAGAGTGTCTGGAGCACCCGGCTTGCGAGGCAGAGTGTTTGGAGCGTCTGGCTAGCGTAGCAGAGTTTCTGGAGCGTCTGGCTACTAAGGCAGAGTGTCTGGAACGTCTGGCCTGCGAGGCAGAGTGTCTGGAGAATCTGGGAAGCAAGTCGGAGTGCCCGGATTGTCTTGATAGCTAGGCAGAGTGTCTGGAGCGACTGGCTAGCATGGCAGAGTGTCTGGAGTTTCTGGCTAGTTAGGCAGTGTCTGGAGCGTCTGGCTAGCGAGGCAGAGTGTTTGCGGCGTCCTGCTAGCGAGGCAAAGTTTCTGGAGCTTCTGTCTAGCGAAGCAGAGCGTCTGGAGCGTCTGGCTAGCGAGGAAGAGTGTGTGGAGCGTCTGGCTACTAAGGCAGGGTGTTTGGAGCGTCTGGGTAGCGGAACAGATTGTCTAGGGCGTCTGGCTAGCGAGGCAGAGTGTCTGGAGCGTCTGGCTTGCGAGGCAGATTGTCTGGAGCGTCTGGGTAGCAAGGCAAAGTGTCTGGGGCTTCTGGCTAGCGAGGCAGAGTGTTTGGAGAGCCCGGCTTTCCAGGCAGCGTGATTGGAGCGTCTTGGTACCGAGGGAGAGTGTCTGGAGCGTCCTGCTATTGAAGGAGAGTGTATGTAGCGGCTGGCCAGCAAGGAAGAGTGACTGGAACGCCTGACTAGCGTGGCAAAGTGTCTGGAGCGCCCGCCTTGAGGGGCAGAGTGTCTGTAGCGTGCTGGTAGCGAGGCAAAGTTTCTGGAGCGTTTGGCTAGCGAAGCAGAGTGTCTGGAGCGTCTGGCCAGCGAGGTAGAGTGTCTGGAGCGCCCGGCTTGCGAGGAAGAGTGTCTGTAGCGTCTGGGTAGCGGGTCAGAGTGTCTAGGGCTTCTGGCTAGCGAGGCAGAGTGTCTGGAGCGCCCGGCCTGAGAGGCAGAGTGTCTGGAGTGCCCGGCTTGCGAGCCAGAGTGTCTGGAGCGTCCGGGAAGCAAGGCAGAGTGTCTAGGGTGTCTGGCTAGCAAGGCAGAGAGTCTGAAGTGCCCGGCTTGCGAGGCAGCGTGTCTGGAGCGTCTTGGTAGCTATGCAGAGTGTCTGAAGCGACTGGCTAGCGAGGCAGAGTGTCTGGAGCGACTGGCCAGCATGGCAGAGTGCTTTGAGCGTCTGGGTAGCAAGGCAGAGTTTCTGGAGCGTCTTGGTAGCTACGAAGAGTGACTGGAACGCATAGCTAGCAAAGCTGAAGGTCTGGAGCGTGTTACTACGGAGGCAGAGTGTCCGGAGCGTCTGGGTAGCAAGGCAGAGTGTCTGAGGCGTCTGGCTAGCGAGGCAAAGTTTCTGGAGCGTCTGGCTCGCGAAGCAGAGTGTCTGGAGCGTCTGGCTAGCGAGAAAGAGGGTCTGGAGGGTCTGGCTACTAAGGCAGAGTGTCTGCAGCGTCTGGCTAGCGAGGCAGAGTGTCTGGTGCGTCTGGGTAGCGGGTCAGAGTGTCTAGGGCGTCTGGCTAGCGAGGCAGAGTGTCTGGAGCGACTGGCTAGCATGGCAGAGTGTTTAGAGCGTCTGGATAGCGAAGCAGAGTTTCTGGAGCGTCTTGCTAGCGAGGCAGAGTGTCCGGAGCGACTGGCTAGCAAGAAAGAGTGTTTGGAGTGCCTGGCTCGCGAGGCAGAGAGTCTGGAAAGCACAGCTTGCGAGGCAGAGTGTCAGGAGCGACTGGGTAGCAAGGCTTAGTGTCTGGAGCGTCTGGCTAGCGAAGCAGAGTGTCTTGAGCGTCTGGCTAGCGAGGAAGAGTAACTGGAGCGTCTGGCTACTAAGGCAGAGTGTCTGGAGCGTCTAGCTAGCGAAGCAGAGTGTCTGGAGCGCCCGGCTTGCGAGGCAGAGTGTCTGGAGCGTCTGGGTACCGGGGCAGACTGTCTAGGGCGTCTGGCTAGCGAGGCAGAGTGTCTGGAGTGACTGGCCAGCATGGCAGAGAGTCTGGAGCGTCTGGCTACTAAGGCAGAATGTCTGGAGCGTCTGGCTTGCGAGGCAGAGTGTCTGGAGCATCTGGGAAGCAAGGCAGAGTGTCTGGGGCGTCTCGCTAGCGAGACAGAGAGCCTGGAGTGCCTGGTTTAAGAGGCAGCGTGTCTGAAGCGTCTTGGTAGCTATGCAGAATGTCTGGAGAGTCTGGCTCTCGAGGCAGAGTGTCTGGAGCGATTGGCCAGCATGGCAGAGTGACTGGAGCGTCTGGCTTGCGAGGCAGATTGTCTGGAGCGTCTGGGTAGCAAGGCAAAGTGTCTGGGGCGTCTGGCTTGCTAAGCAGTGTGTCTGGAGCGCCCGGCGTGCAAGGCAAAGTGTCTGGAGTGCCCGGCTTGCGAGGCAGATTGTCTGGAGCGTCTGGGTAGCAAGGCAAAGTGTCTGGGGCGTCTAGCTGCTAATGCAGAGAGTCTGAAGCGTCTGGCTTGCGAGGCAGAGTGTCTGGAGTATCTGGGAAGCAAGGCAGAGTGTCCGGAGCGACTAGGTAGCAAGGCAGAGTGTCTGAGGAGTCTGGCTAGCGAGGCAAAATATCTGGAGCGTCTGGCTAGCGAAGCAGAGTGTCTGGAGCGCCCGGCTTGCGAGGCAGAGTGTCTGGAGCGTCTGGGTAGCGGGGCAGAGCGTCTGGAGCGTCTGGCTAGGCCCAGCTTGCGAGGCAGAGTGTCTGGAGCGTCTGGGTAGCGGGACAGAGTGTCTGGAGCGTCTGGCTAGCAAGGCAGAGTGTCTGGAGCACCTGGCTTGCGAGGCAGAGTGTTTGGAGCGTCTGGCTAGCGTAGCAGAGTGTCTGGAGCGTCTGGCTACTAAGGCAGAGTGTCTGGAGCGTCTGGCCTGAGAGGCAGAGTGTCTGGAGAATCTGGGAAGCAAGGCAGAGTGTCTGGGGCGTCTGGCTAGCGAGGCAGAGAGTCTGGAGTGCCTGGCTTAAGAGGCAGCGTGTCTGAAGCGTCTTGGTAGCTATGCAGAGCGTCTGGAGCGACTGGCTAGCGAGGCAGAGTGTCTGGAGCGCCCGGCTTGCGAGGCAGAGTGTCTGGAGCGTCTGGGTAGCGGGTCAGAGTGTCTAGGGCGTCTGGCTAGCGAGGCAGAGTGTCTGGAGCGACTGGCCAGCATGGCAGAGTGCCTGGAACGCCTTGGTAGCTAGGCAGAGTGTCTGGAGTGCCCGGCTTGCGAGCCAGAGTGTCTGGAGCACCCGGCTTGCGAGGCAGAGTGTTTGGAGCGTCTGGCTAGCGTAGCAGAGTTTCTGGAGCGTCTGGCTACTAAGGCAGAGTGTCTGGAACGTCTGGCCTGCGAGGCAGAGTGTCTGGAGAATCTGGGAAGCAAGTCGGAGTGCCCGGATTGTCTTGATAGCTAGGCAGAGTGTCTGGAGCGACTGGCTAGCATGGCAGAGTGTCTGGAGTTTCTGGCTAGTTAGGCAGTGTCTGGAGCGTCTGGCTAGCGAGGCAGAGTGTTTGCGGCGTCCTGCTAGCGAGGCAAAGTTTCTGGAGCTTCTGTCTAGCGAAGCAGAGCGTCTGGAGCGTCTGGCTAGCGAGGAAGAGTGTGTGGAGCGTCTGGCTACTAAGGCAGGGTGTTTGGAGCGTCTGGGTAGCGGAACAGATTGTCTAGGGCGTCTGGCTAGCGAGGCAGAGTGTCTGGAGCGTCTGGCTTGCGAGGCAGATTGTCTGGAGCGTCTGGGTAGCAAGGCAAAGTGTCTGGGGCTTCTGGCTAGCGAGGCAGAGTGTTTGGAGAGCCCGGCTTTCCAGGCAGCGTGATTGGAGCGTCTTGGTACCGAGGGAGAGTGTCTGGAGCGTCCTGCTATTGAAGGAGAGTGTATGTAGCGTCTGGCCAGCAAGGAAGAGTGACTGGAACGCCTGACTAGCGTGGCAAAGTGTCTGGAGCGCCCGCCTTGAGGGGCAGAGTGTCTGTAGCGTGCTGGTAGCGAGGCAAAGTTTCTGGAGCGTTTGGCTAGCGAAGCAGAGTGTCTGGAGCGTCTGGCCAGCGAGGTAGAGTGTCTGGAGCGCCCGGCTTGCGAGGAAGAGTGTCTGTAGCGTCTGGGTAGCGGGTCAGAGTGTCTAGGGCTTCTGGCTAGCGAGGCAGAGTGTCTGGAGCGCCCGGCCTGAGAGGCAGAGTGTCTGGAGTGCCCGGCTTGCGAGCCAGAGTGTCTGGAGCGTCCGGGAAGCAAGGCAGAGTGTCTAGGGTGTCTGGCTAGCAAGGCAGAGAGTCTGAAGTGCCCGGCTTGCGAGGCAGCGTGTCTGGAGCGTCTTGGTAGCTATGCAGAGTGTCTGAAGCGACTGGCTAGCGAGGCAGAGTGTCTGGAGCGACTGGCCAGCATGGCAGAGTGCTTTGAGCGTCTGGGTAGCAAGGCAGAGTTTCTGGAGCGTCTTGGTAGCTACGAAGAGTGACTGGAACGCATAGCTAGCAAAGCTGAAGGTCTGGAGCGTGTTACTACGGAGGCAGAGTGTCCGGAGCGTCTGGGTAGCAAGGCAGAGTGTCTGAGGCGTCTGGCTAGCGAGGCAAAGTTTCTGGAGCGTCTGGCTCGCGAAGCAGAGTGTCTGGAGCGTCTGGCTAGCGAGAAAGAGGGTCTGGAGGGTCTGGCTACTAAGGCAGAGTGTCTGCAGCGTCTGGCTAGCGAGGCAGAGTGTCTGGTGCGTCTGGGTAGCGGGTCAGAGTGTCTAGGGCGTCTGGCTAGCGAGGCAGAGTGTCTGGAGCGACTGGCTAGCATGGCAGAGTGTTTAGAGCGTCTGGATAGCGAAGCAGAGTTTCTGGAGCGTCTTGCTAGCGAGGCAGAGTGTCCGGAGCGACTGGCTAGCAAGAAAGAGTGTTTGGAGTGCCTGGCTCGCGAGGCAGAGAGTCTGGAAAGCACAGCTTGCGAGGCAGAGTGTCAGGAGCGACTGGGTAGCAAGGCTTAGTGTCTGGAGCGTCTGGCTAGCGAAGCAGAGTGTCTTGAGCGTCTGGCTAGCGAGGAAGAGTAACTGGAGCGTCTGGCTACTAAGGCAGAGTGTCTGGAGCGTCTAGCTAGCGAAGCAGAGTGTCTGGAGCGCCCGGCTTGCAAGGCAGAGTGTCTGGAGCGTCTGGGTACCGGGGCAAAGTGTCTAGGGCGTCTGGCTAGCGAGGCAGAGTGTCTGGAGCGACTGGCCAGCATGGCAGAGTGCCTGGAGCGTCTTGCTTGCTAAGCAGAGTGTCTGGAGCGCCCGGCTTGCGAGGCAGAGTGTCTGGAGTGCCCGGCTTGCGAGCCAGAGTGTCTGGAGCGTCCGGGAAGCAAGGCAGAGTGTCTAGGGTGTCTGGCTAGCGAGGCCGAGAGTCTGGAGCGTCTGGCTACTAAGGCAGAATGTCTGGAGCGTCTGGCTTGCGAGGCAGAGTGTCTGGAGCATCTGGGAAGCAAGGCAGAGTGTCTGGGGCGTCTCGCTAGCGAGACAGAGAGCCTGGAGTGCCTGGTTTAAGAGGCAGCGTGTCTGAAGCGTCTTGGTAGCTATGCAGAATGTCTGGAGAGTCTGGCTAGCGAGGCAGAGTGTCTGGAGCGATTGGCCAGCATGGCAGAGTGACTGGAGCGTCTGGCTTGCGAGGCAGATTGTCTGGAGCGTCTGGGTAGCAAGGCAAAGTGTCTGGGGCGTCTGGCTTGCTAAGCAGTGTGTCTGGAGCGCCCAGCGTGCAAGGCAAAGTGTCTGGAGTGCCCGGCTTGCGAGGCAGATTGTCTGGAGCGTCTGGGTAGCAAGGCAAAGTGTCTGGGGCGTCTGGCTGCTAATGCAGAGAGTCTGAAGCGTCTGGCTTGCGAGGCAGAGTGTCTGGAGTATCTGGGAAGCAAGGCAGAGTGTCCGGAGCGACTAGGTAGCAAGGCAGAGTGTCTGAGGAGTCTGGCTAGCGAGGCAAAATATCTGGAGCGTCTGGCTAGCGAAGCAGAGTGTCTGGAGCGCCCGGCTTGCGAGGGAGAGTGTCTGGAGCGTCTGGGTAGCGGGGCAGAGTGTCTGGAGCGTCTGGCTAGGCCCGGCTTGCGAGGCAGAGTGTCTGGAGCGTCTGGGTAGCGGGACAGAGTGTCTGGAGCGTCTGGCTAGCAAGGCAGAGTGTCTGGAGCACCTGGCTTGCGAGGCAGAGTGTTTGGAGCGTCTGGCTAGCGTAGCAGAGTGTCTGGAGCGTCTGGCTACTAAGGCACAGTGTCTGGAGCGTCTGGCCTGAGAGGCAGAGTGTCTGGAGAATCTGGGAAGCAAGGCAGAGTGTCTGGGGCGTCTGGCTAGCGAGGCAGAGAGTCTGGAGTGCCTGGCTTAAGAGGCAGCGTGTCTGAAGCGTCTTGGTAGCTATGCAGAGCGTCTGGAGCGACTGGCTAGCGAGGCAGAGTGTCTGGAGCGCCCGGCTTGCGAGGCAGAGTGTCTGGAGCGTCTGGGTAGCGGGTCAGAGTGTCTAGGGCGTCTGGCTAGCGAGGCAGAGTGTCTGGAGCGACTGGCCAGCATGGCAGAGTGCCTGGAACGCCTGGTAGCTAGGCAGAGTGTCTGGAGTTCCCGGCTTGCGAGCCAGAGTGTCTGGAGCACCCGGCTTGCGAGGCAGAGTGTTTGGAGCGTCTGGCTAGCGTAGCAGAGTGTCTGGAGCGTCTGGCTACTAAGGCAGAGTGTCTGGAGCGTCTGGCCTGCGAGGCAGTGTCTGGAGCGTCTGGCTAGCGAGGCAGAGTGTTTGCGGCGTCCTGCTAGCGAGGCAAAGTTTCTGGAGCTTCTGTCTAGCGAAGCAGAGCGTCTGGAGCGTCTGGCTAGCGAGGAAGAGTGTGTGGAGCGTCTGGCTACTAAGGCAGGGTGTTTGGAGCGTCTGGGTAGCGGAACAGATTGTCTAGGGCGTCTGGCTAGCGAGGCAGAGTGTCTGGAGCGTCTGGCTTGCGAGGCAGATTGTCTGGAGCGTCTGGGTAGCAAGGCAAAGTGTCTGGGGCTTCTGGCTAGCGAGGCAGAGTGTTTGGAGAGCCCGGCTTTCCAGGCAGCGTGTCTGGAGCGTCTTGGTACCGAGGGAGAGTGTCTGGAGCGTCTTGCTATTAAAGGAGAGTGTATGTAGCGTCTGGCCAGCAAGGAAGAGTGACTGGAACGCCTGACTAGCGTGGCAAAGTGTCTGGAGCGCCCGCCTTGAGGGGCAGAGTGTCTGGAGTGCCCGGCTTGCGAGCCAGAGTGTCTGGAGCGTCCGGGAAGCAAGGCAGAGTGTCTAGGGTGTCTGGCTAGCAAGGCAGAGAGTCTGAAGTGCCCGGCTTGCGAGGCAGCGTGTCTGGAGCGTCTTGGTAGCTATGCAGAGTGTCTGAAGCGACTGGCTAGCGAGGCAGAGTGTCTGGAGCGACTGGCCAGCATGGCAGAGTGCTTTGAGCGTCTGGGTAGCAAGGCAGAGTTTCTGGAGCGTCTTGGTAGCTACGAAGAGTGACTGGAACGCATAGCTAGCAAAGCTGAAGGTCTGGAGCGTGTTACTACGGAGGCAGAGTGTCCGGAGCGTCTGGGTAGCAAGGCAGAGTGTCTGAGGCGTCTGGCTAGCGAGGCAAAGTTTCTGGAGCGTCTGGCTCGCGAAGCAGAGTGTCTGGAGCGTCTGGCTAGCGAGAAAGAGTGTCTGGAGGGTCTGGCTACTAAGGCAGAGTGTCTGGAGCGTCTGGCTAGCGAGGCAGAGTGTCTGGAGCGTCTGGGTAGCGGGTCAGAGTGTCTAGGGCGTCTGGCTAGCGAGGCAGAGTGTCTGGAGCGACTGGCTAGCATGGCAGAGTGTCTAGAGCGTCTGGATAGCGAAGCAGAGTTTCTGGAGCGTCTTGCTAGCGAGGCAGAGTGTCCGGAGCGACTGGCTAGCAAGGAAGAGTGTTTGGAGTGCCTGGCTCGCGAGGCAGAGAGTCTGGAAAGCACAGCTTGCGAGGCAGAGTGTCAGGAGCGACTGGGTAGCAAGGCTTAGTGTCTGGAGCGTCTGGCTAGCGAAGCAAAGTGTCTTGAGCGTCTGGCTAGCGAGGAAGAGTAACTGGAGCGTCTGGCTACTAAGGCAGAGTGTCTGGAGCGTCTAGCTAGCGAAGCAGAGTGTCTGGAGCGCCCGGCTTGCAAGGCAGAGTGTCTGGAGCGTCTGGGTACCGGGGCAAAGTGTCTAGGGCGTCTGGCTAGCGAGGCAGAGTGTCTGGAGCGACTGGCCAGCATGGCAGAGTGCCTGGAGCGTCTTGCTTGCTAAGCAGAGTGTCTGGAGCGCCCGGCTTGCGAGGCAGAGTGTCTGGAGTGCCCGGCTTGCGAGCCAGAGTGTCTGGAGCGTCCGGGAAGCAAGGCAGAGTGTTTAGGGTGTCTGGCTAGCGAGGCCGAGAGTCTGAAGTGTCCGGTTGCGAGGCAGCGTGTCTGGAGCGTCTGGGTAGCGGGGCAGAGTGTCTAGTGCGTCTGGCAAGCGAGGCAGAGTGTCTGGAGCGACTGGCCAGCATGGCAGAGTGCCTGGAGCGTCTTGCTTGCTAGTCAGAGTGTCTGGAGCGCCCGGCTTGCGAGGCAGAGTGTCTGAAGCGCCCGGTTGCGGGCAGAGTTTCTGGAGCGTCTGGCTAGCGAAGCAGAGTGTCTGGAGCGTCTGGCTACTAAGGCAGAATGTCTGGAGCGTCTGGCTTGCGAGGCAGAGTGTCTGGAGCATCTGGGAAGCAAGGCAGAGTGTCTGGGGCGTCTCGCTAGCGAGACAGAGAGCCTGGAGTGCCTGGTTTAAGAGGCAGCGTGTCTGAAGCGTCTTGGTAGCTATGCAGAATGTCTGGAGAGTCTGGCTAGCGAGGCAGAGTGTCTGGAGCGATTGGCCAGCATGGCAGAGTGACTGGAGCGTCTGGCTTGCGAGGCAGATTGTCTGGAGCGTCTGGGTAGCAAGGCAAAGTGTCTGGGGCGTCTGGCTTTCTAAGCAGTGTGTCTGGAGCGCCCGGCGTGCGAGGCAAAGTGTCTGGAGTGCCCGGCTTGCGAGGCAGATTGTCTGGAGCGTCTGGGTAGCAAGGCAAAGTGTCTGGGGCGTCTGGCTGCTAATGCAGAGAGTCTGAAGCGTCTGGCTTGTGAGGCAGAGTGTCTGGAGTATCTGGGAAGCAAGGCAGAGTGTTCGGAGCGACTAGGTAGCAAGGCAGAGTGTCTGAGGAGTCTGGCTAGCGAGGCAAAATATCTGGAGCGTCTGGCTAGCGAAGCAGAGAGTCTGGAGCGTCTGGCTAGCGAGAAAGTGTGTTTGGAGCATCTGGCTACTAAGGCAGAGTGTCTGGAGCGTCTGGCTAGCGAGGCCGAGTGTCAGGAGCGCCCGGCTTGCGAGGCAGATTGTCAGGAGCGACTGGGTAGCAAGGCAGAGTGTCTAAGGCGTCTGGCTAGCGAGGCAAAGTTTCTCGAGCGTCTGGCTAGCGAAGCAGAGTGTCTGGAACGTCTGGCTAGCGAGGCAGAGTGTCTGGAGCGCCCGGCTTGCGAGGCAGAGTGTCTGGAACGTCTGGGTAGCGGGGAAGAGTGTCTGGAGCGTCTGGCTAGCGAGGCAGAGTGTCTGGAGAATCTGGGTAGCAAGGCAGAGTGTCTGAGGAGTCTGGCTAGCGAAGCAGAGTGTCTGGAGCGCCCGGCTTGCGAGGCAGAGTGTCTGGAGCGTCTGGGTACCGGGGCAGACTGTCTAGGGCGTCTGGCTAGCGAGGCAGAGTGTCTGGAGTGACTGGCCAGCATGGCAGAGAGTCTGGAGCGTCTGGCTACTAAGGCAGAATGTCTGGAGCGTCTGGCTTGCGAGGCAGAGTGTCTGGAGCATCTGGGAAGCAAGGCAGAGTGTCTGGGGCGTCTCGCTAGCGAGACAGAGAGCCTGGAGTGCCTGGTTTAAGAGGCAGCGTGTCTGAAGCGTCTTGGTAGCTATGCAGAATGTCTGGAGAGTCTGGCTAGCGAGGCAGAGTGTCTGGAGCGATTGGCCAGCATGGCAGAGTGACTGGAGCGTCTGGCTTGCGAGGCAGATTGTCTGGAGCGTCTGGGTAGCAAGGCAAAGTGTCTGGGGCGTCTGGCTTGCTAAGCAGTGTGTCTGGAGCGCCCGGCGTGCAAGGCAAAGTGTCTGGAGTGCCCGGCTTGCGAGGCAGATTGTCTGGAGCGTCTGGGTAGCAAGGCAAAGTGTCTGGGGCGTCTAGCTGCTAATGCAGAGAGTCTGAAGCGTCTGGCTTGCGAGGCAGAGTGTCTGGAGTATCTGGGAAGCAAGGCAGAGTGTCCGGAGCGACTAGGTAGCAAGGCAGAGTGTCTGAGGAGTCTGGCTAGCGAGGCAAAATATCTGGAGCGTCTGGCTAGCGAAGCAGAGTGTCTGGAGCGCCCGGCTTGCGAGGCAGAGTGTCTGGAGCGTCTGGGTAGCGGGGCAGAGCGTCTGGAGCGTCTGGCTAGGCCCAGCTTGCGAGGCAGAGTGTCTGGAGCGTCTGGGTAGCGGGACAGAGTGTCTGGAGCGTCTGGCTAGCAAGGCAGAGTGTCTGGAGCACCTGGCTTGCGAGGCAGAGTGTTTGGAGCGTCTGGCTAGCGTAGCAGAGTGTCTGGAGCGTCTGGCTACTAAGGCAGAGTGTCTGGAGCGTCTGGCCTGAGAGGCAGAGTGTCTGGAGAATCTGGGAAGCAAGGCAGAGTGTCTGGGGCGTCTGGCTAGCGAGGCAGAGAGTCTGGAGTGCCTGGCTTAAGAGGCAGCGTGTCTGAAGCGTCTTGGTAGCTATGCAGAGCGTCTGGAGCGACTGGCTAGCGAGGCAGAGTGTCTGGAGCGACTGGCCAGCATGGCAGAGTGCCTGGAACGCCTTGGTAGCTAGGCAGAGTGTCTGGAGTGCCCGGCTTGCGAGCCAGAGTGTCTGGAGCACCCGGCTTGCGAGGCAGAGTGTTTGGAGCGTCTGGCTAGCGTAGCAGAGTTTCTGGAGCGTCTGGCTACTAAGGCAGAGTGTCTGGAACGTCTGGCCTGCGAGGCAGAGTGTCTGGAGAATCTGGGAAGCAAGTCGGAGTGTCTGGATTGTCTTGATAGCTAGGCAGAGTGTCTGGAGCGACTGGCTAGCATGGCAGAGTGTCTGGAGTTTCTGGCTAGTTAGGCAGTGTCTGGAGCGTCTGGCTAGCGAGGCAGTGTTTGCGGCGTCCTGCTAGCGAGGCAAAGTTTCTGGAGCTTCTGTCTAGCGAAGCAGAGCGTCTGGAGCGTCTGGCTAGCGAGGAAGAGTGTGTGGAGCGTCTGGCTACTAAGGCAGGGTGTTTGGAGCGTCTGGGTAGCGGAACAGATTGTCTAGGGCGTCTGGCTAGCGAGGCAGAGTGTCTGGAGCGTCTGGCTTGCGAGGCAGATTGTCTGGAGCGTCTGGGTAGCAAGGCAAAGTGTCTGGGGCTTCTGGCTAGCGAGGCAGAGTGTTTGGAGAGCCCGGCTTTCCAGGCAGCGTGTCTGGAGCGTCTTGGTACCGAGGGAGAGTGTCTGGAGCGTCTTGCTATTAAAGGAGAGTGTATGTAGCGTCTGGCCAGCAATGAAGAGTGACTGGAACGCCTGACTAGCGTGGCAAAGTGTCTGGAGCGCCCGCCTTGAGGGGCAGAGTGTCTGTAGCGTGCTGGTAGCGAGGCAAAGTTTCTGGAGCGTTTGGCTAGCGAAGCAGAGTGTCTGGAGCGTCTGGCCAGCGAGGTAGAGTGTCTGGAGCGCCCGGCTTGCGAGGAAGAGTGTCTGTAGCGTCTGGGTAGCGGGTCAGAGTGTCTAGGGCTTCTGGCTAGCGAGGCAGAGTGTCTGGAGCGCCCGGCCTGAGAGGCAGAGTGTCTGGAGTGCCCGGCTTGCGAGCCAGAGTGTCTGGAGCGTCCGGGAAGCAAGGCAGAGTGTCTAGGGTGTCTGGCTAGCAAGACAGAGAGTCTGAAGTGCCCGGCTTGCGAGGCAGCGTGTCTGGAGCGTCTTGGTAGCTATGCAGAGTGTCTGAAGCGACTGGCTAGCGAGGCAGAGTGTCTGGAGCGACTGGCCAGCATGGCATAGTGCCTGGAGCGTCTGGGTAGCATGGCAGAGTGCCTGGAGCGTCTGGGTAGCAGGGCTGAGTGTCTGGAGCATCTGGCAAGCGAAGCAGAGTGTGCAGAGCGTCTGGAGGGACTGGCTAGCGAGGTAGAGTGTCTGGAGCGACTGGCCAGCATGGCAGAGTGCTTTGAGCGTCTGGGTAGCAAGGCAGAGTTTCTGGAGCGTCTTGGTAGCTACGAAGAGTGACTGGAACGCATAGCTAGCAAAGCTGAAGGTCTGGAGCGTGTTACTACGGAGGCAGAGTGTCCGGAGCGTCTGGGTAGCAAGGCAGAGTGTCTGAGGCGTCTGGCTAGCGAGGCAAGGTTTCTGGAGCGTCTGGCTCGCGAAGCAGAGTGTCTGGAGCGTCTGGCTAGCGAGAAAGAGTGTCTGGAGGGTCTGGCTACTAATTCAGAGTGTCTGGAGCGTCTGGCTAGCGAGGCAGAGTGTCTGGAGCGTCTGGGTAGCGGGTCAGAGTGTCTAGGGCGTCTGGCTAGCGAGGCAGAGTGTCTGGAGCGACTCGCTAGCATGGCAGAGTGTCTAGAGCGTCTGGATAGCGAAGCAGAGTTTCTGGAGCGTCTTGCTAGCGAGGCAGAGTGTCCGGAGCGACTGGCTAGCAAGGAAGAGTGTTTGGAGTGCCTGGCTCGCGAAGCAGAGAGTCTGGAAAGCACAGCTTGCGAGGCAGAGTGTCAGGAGCGACTGGGTAGCAAGGCTTAGTGTCTGGAGCGTCTGGCTAGCGAAGCAGAGTGTCTTGAGCGTCTGGCTAGCGAGGAAGAGTAACTGGAGCGTCTGGCTACTAAGGCAGAGTGTCTGGAGCGTCTAGCTAGCGAAGCAGAGTGTCTGGAGCGCCCGGCTTGCAAGGCAGAGTGTCTGGAGCGTCTGGGTACCGGGGCAAAGTGTCTAGGGCGTCTGGCTAGCGAGGCAGAGTGTCTGGAGCGACTGGCCAGCATGGCAGAGTGCCTGGAGCGTCTTGCTTGCTAAGCAGAGTGTCTGGAGTGC
Source organism: Protonemura montana (assembly GCA_947568835.1). Classification (NCBI taxonomy): domain Eukaryota; kingdom Metazoa; phylum Arthropoda; class Insecta; order Plecoptera; family Nemouridae; genus Protonemura; species Protonemura montana. Next base: position 36,154 of record CANOQG010000001.1, on the reverse strand, counting down.
CCGGCTTGCGAGCCAGAGTGTCTGGAGCGTCCGGGAAGCAAGGCAGAGTGTCTAGGGTGTCTGGCTAGCGAGGCCGAGAGTCTGAAGTGTCCGGTTGCGAGGCAGCGTGTCTGGAGCGTCTGGGTAGCGGGGCAGAGTGTCTAGTGCGTCTGGCTAGCGAGGCAGAGTGTCTGGAGCGACTGGCCAGCATGGCAGAGTGCCTGGAGCGTCTTGCTTGCTAGTCAGAGTGTCTGGAGCGCCCGGCTTGCGAGGCAGAGTGTCTGAAGCGCCCGGTTGCGAGGCAGAGTTTCTGGAGCGTCTGGCTAGCGAAGCAGTGTCTGGAGCGTCTGGCTACTAAGGCAGAATGTCTGGAGCGTCTGGCTTGCGAGGCAGAGTGTCTGGAGTATCTGAGAAGCAAGGCAGAGTGTCCGGAGCGACTAGGTAGCAAGGCAGAGTGTCTGAGGAGTCTGGCTAGCGAGGCAAAATATCTGGAGCGTCTGGCTAGCGAAGCAGAGTGTCTGGAGCGTCTGGCTAGCGAGAAAATGTGTTTGGAGCATCTGGCTACTAAGGCAGAGTGTCTGGAGCGTCTGGCTAGCGAGGCAGAGTGTCAGGAGCGCCCGGCTTGCGAGGCAGATTGTCAGGAGCGACTGGGTAGCAAGGCAGAGTGTCTGAGGCGTCTGGCTAGCGAGGCAAAGTTTCTCGAGCGTCTGGCTAGCGAAGCAGAGTGTCTGGAACGTCTGGCTAGCGAGGCAGAGTGTCCGGAGCGCCCGGCTTGCGAGGCAGAGTGTCTGGAACGTCTGGGTAGCGGGGAAGAGTGTCTGGAGCGTCTGGCTAGCGAGGCAGAGTGTCTGGAGAATCTGGGAAGCAAGGCAGAGTGTCCGGAGCGACTGGGTAGCAAGGCAGAGTGTCTGAGGAGTCTGGCTAGCGAAGCAGAGTGTCTGGAGCGCCCGGCTTGCGAGGCAGAGTGTCTGGAGCGTCTGGGTACCGGGGCAGACTGTCTAGGGCGTCTGGCTAGCGAGGCAGAGTGTCTGGAGTGACTGGCCAGCATGGCAGAGTGCCTGGAGCGTCTTGCTTGCTAAGCAGAGTGTCTGGAGCGCCCGGCTTGCGAGGCAGAGTGTCTGGAGTGCCCGGCTTGCCAGCCAGAGTGTCTGGAGCGTCCGGTGAGCAAGGTAGACTGTCTAGGGTGTCTGGCTAGCGAGGCCGAGAGTCTGAAGTGTCCGGCTTGCGAGGCAGCGTTTCTAGAGCGTCTTGGTAGCTAGGCATTATGTCTGGAGCGACTGGCTAGCGTGGCAGATGTCTGTAGCTTCTGGCTATCGAGGCAGAGTGTCTGGAGCTAATGGCTAGCGAGGCAGAGTGTCTGGAGCGACTGGCCAGCATGGCAGAGTGCCTGGAGCGTCTTGCTTGCTAAGCAGAGTGTCTGGAGCGCCCGGCTTGCGAGGCAGAGAGTCTGAAGCGCCCGGTTGCGAGGCAGAGTTTCTGGAGCGTCTGGCTAGCGAAGCAGAGTGTCTGGAGCGTCTGGCTACTAAGGCAGAGTGTCTGGAGCGTCTGGCTTGCGAGGCAGAGTGTCTGGAGCATCTGGGAAGCAAGGCAGAGTGTCTGGGGCGTCTCGCTAGCGAGGCAGAGAGCCTGGAGTGCCTGGTTTAAGAGGCAGCGTGTCTGAAGCGTCTTGGTAGCTATGCAGAATGTCTGGAGCGACTGGCCAGCATGGCAGAGTGCTTTGAGCGTCTGGGTAGCAAGGCAGAGTTTCTGGAGCGTCTTGGTAGCTACGAAGAGTGACTGGAACGCATAGCTAGCAAAGCTGAAGGTATGGAGCGTGTTACTACGGAGGCAGAGTGTCCGGAGTTTCTGGGTAGCAAGGCAGAGCTTCTGAGGCGTCTGGCTAGCGAGGCAAAGTTTCTGGAGCGTCTGGCTCGCGAAGCAGAGTGTCTGGAGCGTCTGGCTAGCGAGAAAGAGTGTCTGGAGGGTCTGGCTACTAAGGCAGAGTGTCTGAAGCGTCTGGCTAGCGAGGCAGAGTGTCTAGGGCGTCTAGCTAGCGAGGCAGAGTGTCTGGAGCGACTGGCTAGCATGGCAGAGTGTCTAGAGCGTCTGGATAGCGAAGCAGAGTTTCTTGAGCGTCTTGCTAGCGAGGCAGAGTGTCCGGAGCAACTGGCTAGCAAGGAAGAGTGTTTGGAGTGCCTGGCTAGCGAGGCAGAGAGTCTGGAAAGCACAGCTTGCGAGGCAGAGTGTCAGGAGCGACTGGGTAGCAAGGCTTAGTGTCTGGAGCGTCTGGCTAGCGAAGCAGAGTGTCTTGAGCGTCTGGCTAGCGAGGAAGAGTAACTGGAGCGTCTGGCTACTAAGGCAGAGTGTCTGGAGCGTCTAGCTAGCGAAGCAGAGTGTCTGGAGCGCCCGGCTTGCAAGGCAGAGTGTCTGGAGCGTCTGGGTACCGGGGCAAAGTGTCTAGGGCGTCTGGCTAGCGAGGCAGAGTGTCTGGAGCGACTGGCCAGCATGGCAGAGTGCCTGGAGCGTCTTGCTTGCTAAGCAGAGTGTCTGGAGTGCCCGGCTTGCGAGCCAGAGTGTCTGGAGCGTCCGGGAAGCAAGGCAGAGTGTCTAGGGTGTCTGGCTAGCGAGGCCGAGAGTCTGAAGTGTCCGGTTGCGAGGCAGCGTGTCTGGAGCGTCTGGGTAGCGGGGCAGAGTGTCTAGTGCGTCTGGCTAGCGAGGCAGAGTGTCTGGAGCGACTGGCCAGCATGGCAGAGTGCCTGGAGCGTCTTGCTTGCTAGTCAGAGTGTCTGGAGCGCCCGGCTTGCGAGGCAGAGTGTCTGAAGCGCCCGGTTGCGAGGCAGAGTTTCTGGAGCGTCTGGCTAGCGAAGCAGTGTCTGGAGCGTCTGGCTACTAAGGCAGAATGTCTGGAGCGTCTGGCTTGCGAGGCAGAGTGTCTGGAGTATCTGAGAAGCAAGGCAGAGTGTCCGGAGCGACTAGGTAGCAAGGCAGAGTGTCTGAGGAGTCTGGCTAGCGAGGCAAAATATCTGGAGCGTCTGGCTAGCGAAGCAGAGTGTCTGGAGCGTCTGGCTAGCGAGAAAATGTGTTTGGAGCATCTGGCTACTAAGGCAGAGTGTCTGGAGCGTCTGGCTAGCGAGGCAGAGTGTCAGGAGCGCCCGGCTTGCGAGGCAGATTGTCAGGAGCGACTGGGTAGCAAGGCAGAGTGTCTGAGGCGTCTGGCTAGCGAGGCAAAGTTTCTCGAGCGTCTGGCTAGCGAAGCAGAGTGTCTGGAACGTCTGGCTAGCGAGGCAGAGTGTCCGGAGCGCCCGGCTTGCGAGGCAGAGTGTCTGGAACGTCTGGGTAGCGGGGAAGAGTGTCTGGAGCGTCTGGCTAGCGAGGCAGAGTGTCTGGAGAATCTGGGAAGCAAGGCAGAGTGTCCGGAGCGACTGGGTAGCAAGGCAGAGTGTCTGAGGAGTCTGGCTAGCGAAGCAGAGTGTCTGGAGCGCCCGGCTTGCGAGGCAGAGTGTCTGGAGCGTCTGGGTACCGGGGCAGACTGTCTAGGGCGTCTGGCTAGCGAGGCAGAGTGTCTGGAGTGACTGGCCAGCATGGCAGAGTGCCTGGAGCGTCTTGCTTGCTAAGCAGAGTGTCTGGAGCGCCCGGCTTGCGAGGCAGAGTGTCTGGAGTGCCCGGCTTGCCAGCCAGAGTGTCTGGAGCGTCCGGTGAGCAAGGTAGACTGTCTAGGGTGTCTGGCTAGCGAGGCCGAGAGTCTGAAGTGTCCGGCTTGCGAGGCAGCGTTTCTAGAGCGTCTTGGTAGCTAGGCATTATGTCTGGAGCGACTGGCTAGCGTGGCAGATGTCTGTAGCTTCTGGCTATCGAGGCAGAGTGTCTGGAGCTAATGGCTAGCGAGGCAGAGTGTCTGGAGCGACTGGCCAGCATGGCAGAGTGCCTGGAGCGTCTTGCTTGCTAAGCAGAGTGTCTGGAGCGCCCGGCTTGCGAGGCAGAGAGTCTGAAGCGCCCGGTTGCGAGGCAGAGTTTCTGGAGCGTCTGGCTAGCGAAGCAGAGTGTCTGGAGCGTCTGGCTACTAAGGCAGAGTGTCTGGAGCGTCTGGCTTGCGAGGCAGAGTGTCTGGAGCATCTGGGAAGCAAGGCAGAGTGTCTGGGGCGTCTCGCTAGCGAGGCAGAGAGCCTGGAGTGCCTGGTTTAAGAGGCAGCGTGTCTGAAGCGTCTTGGTAGCTATGCAGAATGTCTGGAGCGACTGGCCAGCATGGAAGAGTGCTTTGAGCGTCTGGGTAGCAAGGCAGAGTTTCTGGAGCGTCTTGGTAGCTACGAAGAGTGACTGGAACGCATAGCTAGCAAAGCTGAAGGTATGGAGCGTGTTACTACGGAGGCAGAGTGTCCGGAGTTTCTGGGTAGCAAGGCAGAGCTTCTGAGGCGTCTGGCTAGCGAGGCAAAGTTTCTGGAGCGTCTGGCTCGCGAAGCAGAGTGTCTGGAGCGTCTGGCTAGCGAGAAAGAGTGTCTGGAGGGTCTGGCTACTAAGGCAGAGTGTCTGAAGCGTCTGGCTAGCGAGGCAGAGTGTCTAGGGCGTCTAGCTAGCGAGGCAGAGTGTCTGGAGCGACTGGCTAGCATGGCAGAGTGTCTAGAGCGTCTGGATAGCGAAGCAGAGTTTCTTGAGCGTCTTGCTAGCGAGGCAGAGTGTCCGGAGCAACTGGCTAGCAAGGAAGAGTGTTTGGAGTGCCTGGCTAGCGAGGCAGAGAGTCTGGAAAGCACAGCTTGCGAGGCAGAGTGTCAGGAGCGACTGGGTAGCAAGGCTTAGTGTCTGGAGCGTCTGGCTAGCGAAGCAGAGTGTCTTGAGCGTCTGGCTAGCGAGGAAGAGTAACTGGAGCGTCTGGCTACTAAGGCAGAGTGTCTGGAGCGTCTAGCTAGCGAAGCAGAGTGTCTGGAGCGCCCGGCTTGCAAGGCAGAGTGTCTGGAGCGTCTGGGTACCGGGGCAAAGTGTCTAGGGCGTCTGACTAGCGAAGCAGAGTGTCTGGAGCGACTGGCCAGCATGGCAGAGTGCCTGGAGCGTCTTGCTTGCTAAGCAGAGTGTCTGGAGCGCCCGGCTTGCGAGGCAGAGTGTCTGGAGTGCCCGGCTTGCGAGCCAGAGTGTCTGGAGCGTCCGGGAAGCAAGGCAGAGTGTCTAGGGTGTCTGGCTAGCGAGGCCGAGAGTCTGGAGCGTCTGGCTACTAAGGCAGAATGTCTGGAGCGTCTGGCTTGCGAGGCAGAGTGTCTGGAGCATCTGGGAAGCAAGGCAGAGTGTCTGGGGCGTCTCGCTAGCGAGACAGAGAGCCTGGAGTGCCTGGTTTAAGAGGCAGCGTGTCTGAAGCGTCTTGGTAGCTATGCAGAATGTCTGGAGAGTCTGGCTAGCGAGGCAGAGTGTCTGGAGCGATTGGCCAGCATGGCAGAGTGACTGGAGCGTCTGGCCTCGCGAGGCAGATTGTCTGGAGCGTCTGGGTAGCAAGGCAAAGTGTCTGGTGCGTCTGGCTTGCTAAGCAGTGTGTCTGGAGCGCCCGGCGTGCGAGGCAAAGTGTCTGGAGTGCCCGGCTTGCGAGGCAGATTGTCTGGAGCGTCTGGGTAGCAAGGCAAAGTGTCTGGGGCGTCTGGCTGCTAATGCAGAGAGTCTGAAGCGTCTGGCTTGCGAGGCAGAGTGTCTGGAGTATCTGGGAAGCAAGGCAGAGTGTCCGGAGCGACTAGGTAGCAAGGCAGAGTGTCTGAGGAGTCTGGCTAGCGAGGCAAAATATCTGGAGCGTCTGGCTAGCGAAGCAGAGTGTCTGGAGCGTCTGGCTAGCGAGAAAGTGTGTCTGGAGCATCTGGCTACTAAGGCAGAGTGTCTGGAGCGTCTGGCTAGCGAGGCAGAGTGTCAGGAGCGCCCGGCTTGCGAGGCAGATTGTCAGGAGCGACTGGGTAGCAAGGCAGAGTGTCTGAGGCGTCTGGCTAGCGAGGCAAAGTTTCTCGAGCGTCTGGCTAGCGAAGCAGAGTGTCTGGAACGTCTGGCTAGCGAGGCAGAGTGTCTGGAGCGCCCGGCTTGCGAGGCAGAGTGTCTGGAACGTCTGGGTAGCGGGGAAGAGTGTCTGGAGCGTCTGGCTAGCGAGGCAGAGTGTCTGGAGAATCTGGGAAGCAAGGCAGAGTGTCCGGAGCGACTGGGTAGCAAGGCAGAGAGTCTGAGGAGTCTGGCTAGCGAAGCAGAGTGTCTGGAGCGCCCGGCTTGCGAGCCAGAGTGTCTGGAGCGTCCGGGAAGCAAGGCAGAGTGTCTAGGGTGTCTGGCTAGCGAGGCCGAGAGTCTGAAGTGTCCGGTTGCGAGGCAGCGTGTCTGGAGCGTCTGGGTAGCGGGGCAGAGTGTCTAGTGCGTCTGGCTAGCGAGGCAGAGTGTCTGGAGCGACTGGCCAGCATGGCAGAGTGCCTGGAGCGTCTTGCTTGCTAGTCAGAGTGTCTGGAGCGCCCGGCTTGCGAGGCAGAGTGTCTGAAGCGCCCGGTTGCGAGGCAGAGTTTCTGGAGCGTCTGGCTAGCGAAGCAGTGTCTGGAGCGTCTGGCTACTAAGGCAGAATGTCTGGAGCGTCTGGCTTGCGAGGCAGAGTGTCTGGAGTATCTGAGAAGCAAGGCAGAGTGTCCGGAGCGACTAGGTAGCAAGGCAGAGTGTCTGAGGAGTCTGGCTAGCGAGGCAAAATATCTGGAGCGTCTGGCTAGCGAAGCAGAGTGTCTGGAGCGTCTGGCTAGCGAGAAAATGTGTTTGGAGCATCTGGCTACTAAGGCAGAGTGTCTGGAGCGTCTGGCTAGCGAGGCAGAGTGTCAGGAGCGCCCGGCTTGCGAGGCAGATTGTCAGGAGCGACTGGGTAGCAAGGCAGAGTGTCTGAGGCGTCTGGCTAGCGAGGCAAAGTTTCTCGAGCGTCTGGCTAGCGAAGCAGAGTGTCTGGAACGTCTGGCTAGCGAGGCAGAGTGTCCGGAGCGCCCGGCTTGCGAGGCAGAGTGTCTGGAACGTCTGGGTAGCGGGGAAGAGTGTCTGGAGCGTCTGGCTAGCGAGGCAGAGTGTCTGGAGAATCTGGGAAGCAAGGCAGAGTGTCCGGAGCGACTGGGTAGCAAGGCAGAGTGTCTGAGGAGTCTGGCTAGCGAAGCAGAGTGTCTGGAGCGCCCGGCTTGCGAGGCAGAGTGTCTGGAGCGTCTGGGTACCGGGGCAGACTGTCTAGGGCGTCTGGCTAGCGAGGCAGAGTGTCTGGAGTGACTGGCCAGCATGGCAGAGTGCCTGGAGCGTCTTGCTTGCTAAGCAGAGTGTCTGGAGCGCCCGGCTTGCGAGGCAGAGTGTCTGGAGTGCCCGGCTTGCCAGCCAGAGTGTCTGGAGCGTCCGGTGAGCAAGGTAGACTGTCTAGGGTGTCTGGCTAGCGAGGCCGAGAGTCTGAAGTGTCCGGCTTGCGAGGCAGCGTTTCTAGAGCGTCTTGGTAGCTAGGCATTATGTCTGGAGCGACTGGCTAGCGTGGCAGATGTCTGTAGCTTCTGGCTATCGAGGCAGAGTGTCTGGAGCTAATGGCTAGCGAGGCAGAGTGTCTGGAGCGACTGGCCAGCATGGCAGAGTGCCTGGAGCGTCTTGCTTGCTAAGCAGAGTGTCTGGAGCGCCCGGCTTGCGAGGCAGAGAGTCTGAAGCGCCCGGTTGCGAGGCAGAGTTTCTGGAGCGTCTGGCTAGCGAAGCAGAGTGTCTGGAGCGTCTGGCTACTAAGGCAGAGTGTCTGGAGCGTCTGGCTTGCGAGGCAGAGTGTCTGGAGCATCTGGGAAGCAAGGCAGAGTGTCTGGGGCGTCTCGCTAGCGAGGCAGAGAGCCTGGAGTGCCTGGTTTAAGAGGCAGCGTGTCTGAAGCGTCTTGGTAGCTATGCAGAATGTCTGGAGCGACTGGCCAGCATGGAAGAGTGCTTTGAGCGTCTGGGTAGCAAGGCAGAGTTTCTGGAGCGTCTTGGTAGCTACGAAGAGTGACTGGAACGCATAGCTAGCAAAGCTGAAGGTATGGAGCGTGTTACTACGGAGGCAGAGTGTCCGGAGTTTCTGGGTAGCAAGGCAGAGCTTCTGAGGCGTCTGGCTAGCGAGGCAAAGTTTCTGGAGCGTCTGGCTCGCGAAGCAGAGTGTCTGGAGCGTCTGGCTAGCGAGAAAGAGTGTCTGGAGGGTCTGGCTACTAAGGCAGAGTGTCTGAAGCGTCTGGCTAGCGAGGCAGAGTGTCTAGGGCGTCTAGCTAGCGAGGCAGAGTGTCTGGAGCGACTGGCTAGCATGGCAGAGTGTCTAGAGCGTCTGGATAGCGAAGCAGAGTTTCTTGAGCGTCTTGCTAGCGAGGCAGAGTGTCCGGAGCAACTGGCTAGCAAGGAAGAGTGTTTGGAGTGCCTGGCTAGCGAGGCAGAGAGTCTGGAAAGCACAGCTTGCGAGGCAGAGTGTCAGGAGCGACTGGGTAGCAAGGCTTAGTGTCTGGAGCGTCTGGCTAGCGAAGCAGAGTGTCTTGAGCGTCTGGCTAGCGAGGAAGAGTAACTGGAGCGTCTGGCTACTAAGGCAGAGTGTCTGGAGCGTCTAGCTAGCGAAGCAGAGTGTCTGGAGCGCCCGGCTTGCAAGGCAGAGTGTCTGGAGCGTCTGGGTACCGGGGCAAAGTGTCTAGGGCGTCTGACTAGCGAAGCAGAGTGTCTGGAGCGACTGGCCAGCATGGCAGAGTGCCTGGAGCGTCTTGCTTGCTAAGCAGAGTGTCTGGAGCGCCCGGCTTGCGAGGCAGAGTGTCTGGAGTGCCCGGCTTGCGAGCCAGAGTGTCTGGAGCGTCCGGGAAGCAAGGCAGAGTGTCTAGGGTGTCTGGCTAGCGAGGCCGAGAGTCTGGAGCGTCTGGCTACTAAGGCAGAATGTCTGGAGCGTCTGGCTTGCGAGGCAGAGTGTCTGGAGCATCTGGGAAGCAAGGCAGAGTGTCTGGGGCGTCTCGCTAGCGAGACAGAGAGCCTGGAGTGCCTGGTTTAAGAGGCAGCGTGTCTGAAGCGTCTTGGTAGCTATGCAGAATGTCTGGAGAGTCTGGCTAGCGAGGCAGAGTGTCTGGAGCGATTGGCCAGCATGGCAGAGTGACTGGAGCGTCTGGCCTCGCGAGGCAGATTGTCTGGAGCGTCTGGGTAGCAAGGCAAAGTGTCTGGTGCGTCTGGCTTGCTAAGCAGTGTGTCTGGAGCGCCCGGCGTGCGAGGCAAAGTGTCTGGAGTGCCCGGCTTGCGAGGCAGATTGTCTGGAGCGTCTGGGTAGCAAGGCAAAGTGTCTGGGGCGTCTGGCTGCTAATGCAGAGAGTCTGAAGCGTCTGGCTTGCGAGGCAGAGTGTCTGGAGTATCTGGGAAGCAAGGCAGAGTGTCCGGAGCGACTAGGTAGCAAGGCAGAGTGTCTGAGGAGTCTGGCTAGCGAGGCAAAATATCTGGAGCGTCTGGCTAGCGAAGCAGAGTGTCTGGAGCGTCTGGCTAGCGAGAAAGTGTGTCTGGAGCATCTGGCTACTAAGGCAGAGTGTCTGGAGCGTCTGGCTAGCGAGGCAGAGTGTCAGGAGCGCCCGGCTTGCGAGGCAGATTGTCAGGAGCGACTGGGTAGCAAGGCAGAGTGTCTGAGGCGTCTGGCTAGCGAGGCAAAGTTTCTCGAGCGTCTGGCTAGCGAAGCAGAGTGTCTGGAACGTCTGGCTAGCGAGGCAGAGTGTCTGGAGCGCCCGGCTTGCGAGGCAGAGTGTCTGGAACGTCTGGGTAGCGGGGAAGAGTGTCTGGAGCGTCTGGCTAGCGAGGCAGAGTGTCTGGAGAATCTGGGAAGCAAGGCAGAGTGTCCGGAGCGACTGGGTAGCAAGGCAGAGAGTCTGAGGAGTCTGGCTAGCGAAGCAGAGTGTCTGGAGCGCCCGGCTTGCGAGGCAGAGTGTCTGGAGCGTCTGGGTACCGGGGCAGACTGTCTAGGGCGTCTGGCTAGCGAGGCAGAGTGTCTGGAGTGACTGGCCAGCATGGCAGAGTGCCTGGAGCGTCTTGCTTGCTAAGCAGAGTGTCTGGAGCGCCCGGCTTGCGAGGCAGAGTGTCTGGAGTGCCCGGCTTGCCAGCCAGAGTGTCTGGAGCGTCCGGTGAGCAAGGTAGACTGTCTAGGGTGTCTGGCTAGCGAGGCCGAGAGTCTGAAGTGTCCGGCTTGCGAGGCAGCGTTTCTAGAGCGTCTTGGTAGCTAGGCATTATGTCTGGAGCGACTGGCTAGCGTGGCAGATGTCTGTAGCTTCTGGCTATCGAGGCAGAGTGTCTGGAGCTAATGGCTAGCGAGGCAGAGTGTCTGGAGCGACTGGCCAGCATGGCAGAGTGCCTGGAGCGTCTTGCTTGCTAAGCAGAGTGTCTGGAGCGCCCGGCTTGCGAGGCAGAGAGTCTGAAGCGCCCGGTTGCGAGGCAGAGTTTCTGGAGCGTCTGGCTAGCGAAGCAGAGTGTCTGGAGCGTCTGGCTACTAAGGCAGAGTGTCTGGAGCGTCTGGCTTGCGAGGCAGAGTGTCTGGAGCATCTGGGAAGCAAGGCAGAGTGTCTGGGGCGTCTCGCTAGCGAGGCAGAGAGCCTGGAGTGCCTGGTTTAAGAGGCAGCGTGTCTGAAGCGTCTTGGTAGCTATGCAGAATGTCTGGAGCGACTGGCCAGCATGGCAGAGTGCTTTGAGCGTCTGGGTAGCAAGGCAGAGTTTCTGGAGCGTCTTGGTAGCTACGAAGAGTGACTGGAACGCATAGCTAGCAAAGCTGAAGGTATGGAGCGTGTTACTACGGAGGCAGAGTGTCCGGAGTTTCTGGGTAGCAAGGCAGAGCTTCTGAGGCGTCTGGCTAGCGAGGCAAAGTTTCTGGAGCGTCTGGCTCGCCAAGCAGAGTGTCTGGAGCGTCTGGCTAGCGAGAAAGAGTGTCTGGAGGGTCTGGCTACTAAGGCAGAGTGTCTGAAGCGTCTGGCTAGCGAGGCAGAGTGTCTAGGGCGTCTAGCTAGCGAGGCAGAGTGTCTGGAGCGACTGGCTAGCATGGCAGAGTGTCTAGAGCGTCTGGATAGCGAAGCAGAGTTTCTTGAGCGTCTTGCTAGCGAGGCAGAGTGTCCGGAGCAACTGGCTAGCAAGGAAGAGTGTTTGGAGTGCCTGGCTAGCGAGGCAGAGAGTCTGGAAAGCACAGCTTGCGAGGCAGAGTGTCAGGAGCGACTGGGTAGCAAGGCTTAGTGTCTGGAGCGTCTGGCTAGCGAAGCAGAGTGTCTTGAGCGTCTGGCTAGCGAGGAAGAGTAACTGGAGCGTCTGGCTACTAAGGCAGAGTGTCTGGAGCGTCTAGCTAGCGAAGCAGAGTGTCTGGAGCGCCCGGCTTGCAAGGCAGAGTGTCTGGAGCGTCTGGGTACCGGGGCAAAGTGTCTAGGGCGTCTGACTAGCGAGGCAGAGTGTCTGGAGCGACTGGCCAGCATGGCAGAGTGCCTGGAGCGTCTTGCTTGCTAAGCAGAGTGTCTGGAGCGCCCGGCTTGCGAGGCAGAGTGTCTGGAGTGCCCGGCTTGCGAGCCAGAGTGTCTGGAGCGTCCGGGAAGCAAGGCAGAGTGTCTAGGGTGTCTGGCTAGCGAGGCCGAGAGTCTGGAGCGTCTGGCTACTAAGGCAGAATGTCTGGAGCGTCTGGCTTGCGAGGCAGAGTGTCTGGAGCATCTGGGAAGCAAGGCAGAGTGTCTGGGGCGTCTCGCTAGCGAGACAGAGAGCCTGGAGTGCCTGGTTTAAGAGGCAGCGTGTCTGAAGCGTCTTGGTAGCTATGCAGAATGTCTGGAGAGTCTGGCTAGCGAGGCAGAGTGTCTGGAGCGATTGGCCAGCATGGCAGAGTGACTGGAGCGTCTGGCCTCGCGAGGCAGATTGTCTGGAGCGTCTGGGTAGCAAGGCAAAGTGTCTGGTGCGTCTGGCTTGCTAAGCAGTGTGTCTGGAGCGCCCGGCGTGCGAGGCAAAGTGTCTGGAGTGCCCGGCTTGCGAGGCAGATTGTCTGGAGCGTCTGGGTAGCAAGGCAAAGTGTCTGGGGCGTCTGGCTGCTAATGCAGAGAGTCTGAAGCGTCTGGCTTGCGAGGCAGAGTGTCTGGAGTATCTGGGAAGCAAGGCAGAGTGTCCGGAGCGACTAGGTAGCAAGGCAGAGTGTCTGAGGAGTCTGGCTAGCGAGGCAAAATATCTGGAGCGTCTGGCTAGCGAAGCAGAGTGTCTGGAGCGTCTGGCTAGCGAGAAAGTGTGTCTGGAGCATCTGGCTACTAAGGCAGAGTGTCTGGAGCGTCTGGCTAGCGAGGCAGAGTGTCAGGAGCGCCCGGCTTGCGAGGCAGATTGTCAGGAGCGACTGGGTAGCAAGGCAGAGTGTCTGAGGCGTCTGGCTAGCGAGGCAAAGTTTCTCGAGCGTCTGGCTAGCGAAGCAGAGTGTCTGGAACGTCTGGCTAGCGAGGCAGAGTGTCTGGAGCGCCCGGCTTGCGAGGCAGAGTGTCTGGAACGTCTGGGTAGCGGGGAAGAGTGTCTGGAGCGTCTGGCTAGCGAGGCAGAGTGTCTGGAGAATCTGGGAAGCAAGGCAGAGTGTCCGGAGCGACTGGGTAGCAAGGCAGAGAGTCTGAGGAGTCTGGCTAGCGAAGCAGAGTGTCTGGAGCGCCCGGCTTGCGAGGCAGAGTGTCTGGAGCGTCTGGGTACCGGGGCAGACTGTCTAGGGCGTCTGGCTAGCGAGGCAGAGTGTCTGGAGTGACTGGCCAGCATGGCAGAGTGCCTGGAGCGTCTTGCTTGCTAAGCAGAGTGTCTGGAGCGCCCGGCTTGCGAGGCAGAGTGTCTGGAGTGCCCGGCTTGCCAGCCAGAGTGTCTGGAGCGTCCGGTGAGCAAGGTAGACTGTCTAGGGTGTCTGGCTAGCGAGGCCGAGAGTCTGAAGTGTCCGGCTTGCGAGGCAGCGTTTCTAGAGCGTCTTGGTAGCTAGGCATTATGTCTGGAGCGACTGGCTAGCGTGGCAGATGTCTGTAGCTTCTGGCTATCGAGGCAGAGTGTCTGGAGCTAATGGCTAGCGAGGCAGAGTGTCTGGAGCGACTGGCCAGCATGGCAGAGTGCCTGGAGCGTCTTGCTTGCTAAGCAGAGTGTCTGGAGCGCCCGGCTTGCGAGGCAGAGAGTCTGAAGCGCCCGGTTGCGAGGCAGAGTTTCTGGAGCGTCTGGCTAGCGAAGCAGAGTGTCTGGAGCGTCTGGCTACTAAGGCAGAGTGTCTGGAGCGTCTGGCTTGCGAGGCAGAGTGTCTGGAGCATCTGGGAAGCAAGGCAGAGTGTCTGGGGCGTCTCGCTAGCGAGGCAGAGAGCCTGGAGTGCCTGGTTTAAGAGGCAGCGTGTCTGAAGCGTCTTGGTAGCTATGCAGAATGTCTGGAGCGACTGGCCAGCATGGCAGAGTGCTTTGAGCGTCTGGGTAGCAAGGCAGAGTTTCTGGAGCGTCTTGGTAGCTACGAAGAGTGACTGGAACGCATAGCTAGCAAAGCTGAAGGTATGGAGCGTGTTACTACGGAGGCAGAGTGTCCGGAGTTTCTGGGTAGCAAGGCAGAGCTTCTGAGGCGTCTGGCTAGCGAGGCAAAGTTTCTGGAGCGTCTGGCTCGCCAAGCAGAGTGTCTGGAGCGTCTGGCTAGCGAGAAAGAGTGTCTGGAGGGTCTGGCTACTAAGGCAGAGTGTCTGAAGCGTCTGGCTAGCGAGGCAGAGTGTCTAGGGCGTCTAGCTAGCGAGGCAGAGTGTCTGGAGCGACTGGCTAGCATGGCAGAGTGTCTAGAGCGTCTGGATAGCGAAGCAGAGTTTCTTGAGCGTCTTGCTAGCGAGGCAGAGTGTCCGGAGCAACTGGCTAGCAAGGAAGAGTGTTTGGAGTGCCTGGCTAGCGAGGCAGAGAGTCTGGAAAGCACAGCTTGCGAGGCAGAGTGTCAGGAGCGACTGGGTAGCAAGGCTTAGTGTCTGGAGCGTCTGGCTAGCGAAGCAGAGTGTCTTGAGCGTCTGGCTAGCGAGGAAGAGTAACTGGAGCGTCTGGCTACTAAGGCAGAGTGTCTGGAGCGTCTAGCTAGCGAAGCAGAGTGTCTGGAGCGCCCGGCTTGCAAGGCAGAGTGTCTGGAGCGTCTGGGTACCGGGGCAAAGTGTCTAGGGCGTCTGACTAGCGAGGCAGAGTGTCTGGAGCGACTGGCCAGCATGGCAGAGTGCCTGGAGCGTCTTGCTTGCTAAGCAGAGTGTCTGGAGCGCCCGGCTTGCGAGGCAGAGTGTCTGGAGTGCCCGGCTTGCGAGCCAGAGTGTCTGGAGCGTCCGGGAAGCAAGGCAGAGTGTCTAGGGTGTCTGGCTAGCGAGGCCGAGAGTCTGGAGCGTCTGGCTACTAAGGCAGAATGTCTGGAGCGTCTGGCTTGCGAGGCAGAGTGTCTGGAGCATCTGGGAAGCAAGGCAGAGTGTCTGGGGCGTCTCGCTAGCGAGACAGAGAGCCTGGAGTGCCTGGTTTAAGAGGCAGCGTGTCTGAAGCGTCTTGGTAGCTATGCAGAATGTCTGGAGAGTCTGGCTAGCGAGGCAGAGTGTCTGGAGCGATTGGCCAGCATGGCAGAGTGACTGGAGCGTCTGGCCTCGCGAGGCAGATTGTCTGGAGCGTCTGGGTAGCAAGGCAAAGTGTCTGGTGCGTCTGGCTTGCTAAGCAGTGTGTCTGGAGCGCCCGGCGTGCGAGGCAAAGTGTCTGGAGTGCCCGGCTTGCGAGGCAGATTGTCTGGAGCGTCTGGGTAGCAAGGCAAAGTGTCTGGGGCGTCTGGCTGCTAATGCAGAGAGTCTGAAGCGTCTGGCTTGCGAGGCAGAGTGTCTGGAGTATCTGGGAAGCAAGGCAGAGTGTCCGGAGCGACTAGGTAGCAAGGCAGAGTGTCTGAGGAGTCTGGCTAGCGAGGCAAAATATCTGGAGCGTCTGGCTAGCGAAGCAGAGTGTCTGGAGCGTCTGGCTAGCGAGAAAGTGTGTCTGGAGCATCTGGCTACTAAGGCAGAGTGTCTGGAGCGTCTGGCTAGCGAGGCAGAGTGTCAGGAGCGCCCGGCTTGCGAGGCAGATTGTCAGGAGCGACTGGGTAGCAAGGCAGAGTGTCTGAGGCGTCTGGCTAGCGAGGCAAAGTTTCTCGAGCGTCTGGCTAGCGAAGCAGAGTGTCTGGAACGTCTGGCTAGCGAGGCAGAGTGTCTGGAGCGCCCGGCTTGCGAGGCAGAGTGTCTGGAACGTCTGGGTAGCGGGGAAGAGTGTCTGGAGCGTCTGGCTAGCGAGGCAGAGTGTCTGGAGAATCTGGGAAGCAAGGCAGAGTGTCCGGAGCGACTGGGTAGCAAGGCAGAGAGTCTGAGGAGTCTGGCTAGCGAAGCAGAGTGTCTGGAGCGCCCGGCTTGCGAGGCAGAGTGTCTGGAGCGTCTGGGTACCGGGGCAGACTGTCTAGGGCGTCTGGCTAGCGAGGCAGAGTGTCTGGAGTGACTGGCCAGCATGGCAGAGTGCCTGGAGCGTCTTGCTTGCTAAGCAGAGTGTCTGGAGCGCCCGGCTTGCGAGGCAGAGTGTCTGGAGTGCCCGGCTTGCCAGCCAGAGTGTCTGGAGCGTCCGGTGAGCAAGGTAGACTGTCTAGGGTGTCTGGCTAGCGATGCCGAGAGTCTGAAGTGTCCGGCTTGCGAGGCAGCGTGACTAGAGCGTCTTGGTAGCTAGGCATTATGTCTGGAGCGACTGGCTAGCGTGGCAGATCTCTGTAGCTTCTGGCTATCGAGGCAGAGTGTCTGGAGCTAATGGCTAGCGAGGCAGAGTGTCTGCAGCGACTGGCCAGCATGGCAGAGTGCCTGGAGCGTCTTGCTTGCTAAGCAGAGTGTCTGGAGCGCCCAGCTTGCGAGGCAGAGAGTCTGAAGCGCCCGGTTGCGAGGCAGAGTTTCTGGAGCGTCTGGCTAGCGAAGCAGAGTGTCTGGAGCGTCTGGCTACTAAGGCAGAGTGTCTGGAGCGTCTGGCTTGCGAGGCAGAGTGTCTGGAGCATCTGGGAAGCAAGGCAGAGTGTCTGGGGCGTCTCGCTAGCGAGGCAGAGTGCCTGGAGTGCCTGGTTTAAGAGGCAGCGTGTCTGAAGCGTCTTGGTAGCTATGCAGAATGTCTGGAGCGTCTGGCTAGCGAGGCAGAGTGTCTGGAGCGTCTGGGTAGCAAGGCAAAGTGAGTGGGGCGTCTGGCTTGCTAAGCAGTGTGTCTGGAGCGCCCGGCGTGCGAGGCAGAGTGTCTGGAGTGCCCGGCTTGCGAGGCAGATTGTCTGGAGCGTCTGGGTAGCAAGGCAAAGTGTCTGGGGCGTCTGGCTGCTAATGCAGAGAGTCTGAAGCGTCTGGCTTGCTAGGCAAAATATCTGGAGCGTCTGGCTAGCGAAGCAGAGTGTCTGGAGCGTCTGGCTAGCGAGAAAGAGTGTCTGGAGCATCTGGCTACTAAGGCAGAGTGTCTGGAGCGTCTGGCTAGCGAGGCAGAGTGTCTGGAGCGCCCGGCTTGCGAGGCAGATTGTCAGGAGCGACTGGGTAGCAAGGCAGAGTGTCCGAGGCGTCTGGCTAGCGAGGCAAAGTTTCTCGAGCGTCTGGCTAGCGAAGCAGAGTGTCTGGAACGTCTGGCTAGCGAGGCAGAGTGTCTGGAGCGCCCGGCTTGCGAGGCAGAGTGTCTGGAGCGTCTGGGTAGCGGGGCAGAGTGTCTGGAGCGTCTGGCTAGGCCCGGCTTGCGAGGCAGAGTGTCTGGAGCGTCTGTGTAGCGGGACAGAGTGACTGGAGCGTCTGGCTAGCAAGGCAGAGTGTCTGGAGCACCCGGCTTGCGAGGCAGAGTGTCTGGAGCGTTTGGCTAGCGTAGCAGAGTGTCTGGAGCGTCTGGCTACTAAGGCAGAGTGTCTGGAGCGTCTGGCCTGCGAGGCAGAGTGTCTGGAGAATCTGGGAAGCAAGGCAGAGAGTCTAGGGCGTCTGGCTAGCGAGGCAGAGTGTCTAGAGCGACTGGCCAGCATGGCAGAGTGCCTGGAACGCCTTGGTAGCTAGGCAGAGTGTCTGAAGCGCCCGGCCTGCGAGACAGAGTGTCTGAAGTGCCCGGCTTGCGAGCCAGAGTGTCTGGAGCGTCCGGGAAGCAAGGCAGAGTGTCTGGAGCGTCTTGATAGCTAGGCAGAGTGTCTGGAGCGTCTTGCTTGCTAAGCAGGGTTTCTGGAGCGCCTGGGTAGCGAAGCAGAATGTTTGGAGCATCTGGGAAGCAAGGCATAGTGTCTGGAGTGCCCTGCTTAAGAGGCAGCGTGTCTGAAGCGTCTTGGTAGCTATGCAGAGTGTCTGGAGCGTCTCGCTAGCGAGGCAGAGTGTCTGGAGCGATTTGCCAGCATGGCAGAGTGACTGGAGCGTCTGGCTTTCGAGGCAGATTGTCTGGAGCGTCTGGGTTGCAAGGCAAAGTGTCTGGGGCGTCTGGCTAGCGAGCCAGCGTGTCTGGAGCGACTGGCTAGCATGGCAGAGTGTCTAGAGCGTCTGGATAGCGAAGCAGAGTTTCTGGAGCGTCTTGCTAGCGGGGCAGAGTGAATGCAAGGTCTGGCTACTAAGGCAGAGTGTCTGGAGCGTCAGCTTGCGAGGCAGAGTGTCTGGAGCATCTGGGAAGCAAGGCAGAGTGTCTGGGGCCTCTGGCTAGAGAGGCAGAGAGCCTGGAGTGCCTGGCTTAAGAGGCAGCGTGTCTGAAGCGTCTTGGTAGCTATGCAGAGCGTCTGGAGCGACTGGCTAGCGAGGTAGAGTGTCTGGAGCGACTGGCCAGCATGGCAGAGTGCTTTGAGCGTCTGGGTAGCAAGGCAGAGTTTCTGGAGCGTCTTGGTAGCTACGAAGAGTGACTGGAACGCATAGCTAGCAAAGCTGAAGGTCTGGAGCGTGTTACTACGGAGGAAGAGTGTCCGGAGCGTCTGGGTAGCAAGGCAGAGTGTCTGAGGCGTCTGGCGAGCGAGGCAAAGTTTCTGGAGCGTCTGGCTCGCGAAGCAGAGTGTCTGGAGCGTCTGGCTAGCGAGAAAGAGTGTCTGGAGGGTCTGGCTACTAAGGCAGAGTGTCTGGAGCGTCTGGCTAGCGAGGCAGAGTGTCTGGAGCGTCTGGGTAGCAAGGCAAAGTGAGTGGGGCGTCTGGCTTGCTAAGCAGTGTGTCTGGAGCGCACGGCGTGCGAGGCAGAGTGTCTGGAGTGCCCGGCTTGCGAGGCAGATTGTCTGGAGCGTCTGGGTAGCAAGGCAAAGTGTCTGGGGCGTCTTGCTGCTAATGCAGAGAGTCTGAAGCGTCTGGCTTGCGAGGCAAAATATCTGGAGCGTCTGGCTAGCGAAGCAGAGTGTCTGGAGCCAGGGTCTGACAGTGCCATATGCACCGCAAGGGAAAAGCTTTTAGTTCCTCCACCGGCCACTAGGTAACACTAGGTGTCTTCACTGGCCTCTCATTGGCCAGCCATGTCATGTGACTTTTAGGCCACTCAGCAGAAGAAGCCTACGGTTGTTTGGCGTCGCTTATTTGTGTCTTGGGTGCTTTTTTTTAATTCAAGCCAATTTGGAAGAAAAATGTGAAGTGAAGTGATCAAGAAATGTGCAGCATCGGTGAGGACCAGGCGCTGTGTGAATTGGTCACCGTGTGAAGATCGAAGGAAGTATTATGTAGTAATAAAGTATTATTTCAATTGTTAGCATGTAGGACGCGCACTCAACCAAAATCTTAATATGTAGTGTTTTTGCGAATTTCGCTCTTCTTAGCACCTTAAATTATTCCTATTTTTACCACAGTTTGTATTATTTATCTCATTGTTTATTTACTTGTTTACTGTTAATAGACTGTTAGCATATTTTAGCTTAGAGCAAGCTTCAGCCATAAGTGTGTGTTGGTTGTGTTTGTGCCAATCGATTTACTAACCTATCTTATCTTTATTTACAATCGATCTCTTTTCTCAAAGTGTATATTTCATGTTTTTGTTCTTATTGATTTTGACCAATCATGAGTTTCATTTGTAGAGCACCTGGCTGTGACAGTAAATGTGTGCGTGGTACTCCTCTTGCTTTCCATCGTTTTCCAGTTGACCAAGATAGATGCCGCATTTGGGTGGACCGAGTTGGAGATCCATCGTTGGTTAACATTCCTAGTAAGCAGTTGAACTCTTCTGCCAGGCTTTGTTCTCTTCACTTTCAGCGTAGTGAGTTCCAAAATGATCTTTGCAAACGTTTAAACACGACTGCTGTGCCTTCTTTGCTTTTAGCTGGTTATGGTGTTCCTGATCTTGCCACCAACGTAGGTGATATTCAAAATGTTGTTGGACCAGAGGAAGAAGTTGAGCCACTTCCCGAGGAGGTTTTCTTTTTCACAGATACTGTAGATGAGGTTGTTGTGAGGTCGTCTCCCACCTTGGAAGTCATGAGCGAGGACCCAGTGCACAACATCTCGATTTCAGATGTATGTTCTCCAAAGCGTTCTAGCACCTTTGTAGTTGTAGATCCTGCCGAAGTGACGCCGAAGAGGGTCTGTAGGGCTTTAGATGTGACGATTTTTAAAACCCCTTCTCCTAGGCGGATCAAAGTGCAAAAGACGGGACCGAAGAAGCGTCGTTTAGGCATCCTGGATTCTGTGGGTGCATCTCGAGCGACTGAGCTGACGCCGCGCAAGTTGACGCTGCGCCGGCTGATTGCGAACGAGCGCAAACATGTCAGCGCACTCAAGCAGCGGTGTCAGGAGCTGCAAGCCGAGAAGAAAAACCTCCGCGAGTTCTACACTGATTCCATTTTCAGAGATCTTGAGGAGGTTTCGCCACCAGCAGCCAGGCTGTTCAAAACACAGCTAGAGTCCCTCAACAAGCTAGTCCGAAGGCCTACAAGCTGCTAGAGACTTTCCTTGCTTTGCCTAGCCCTAGGACACTTATCAGGTTGTTGAATAGGATTCCGTTTCTGCCTGGGATCAACGAGTCGGTTTTCACGCACTTGCGTGAAAAGGTCTCCACGATGAACGACTCTGACCGAGTGTGCTCGGTACTCTTCGATGAAATCTCTCTTAGCACAGGTATTTTCTACTCTGAAAAGCTTGATCGAATCGTCGGGTATGAGGACTTCGGTGATCTAGGGCGATCCAATGAGTTTGCCAACCACGCTCTTGTTTTCATGGTCCGTGGGCTGAGGAAGAAGTGGAAGCAGCCCGTTGTCTACTACTTTTGCAAGGACACCACAAAAACAGCCTCGTTGCAGTCGCTGGTCGTCCAAGTGGTTGAGGAGTTGCAGCGGGCGGGTTTGCATGTGGCTAACGTTCTCTGTGACCAGGCTCCAACCAATGTGGCTGCACTCGACTCCCTTGTCAAATCTCATCCATCTTCAGTTGAGCTGCCCCAATACGGGAAAGTTTTCCGGATTAACGATGATGACATTGCTGTCCTCTACGATCCGCCCCACTTGCTAAAGAACCTTCGGAATGCTTTCATGAAGTACGACGTCATCTGGACTCCAGAAGCTTCCGAGGCATCTGAGCCGGCCCGTGCTGATCTTCCCGTTCAGAAAGAGGCACGCTGGGAACATAATATTGAGACTTTGTTTGAAGAAGATTCTAAAACTGTCTACCATGTGGTGCCCAAACTAACGGAGGCGCATCTTAACCCCACTTCTCAGCAGAAAATGCGGGTTAATCTGGCGGCGCAAGTCTTCAGCGGGTCAGTTGCTGCTGGGATCCGTTCCACGATCGCTCAAAATTTTCTTCCAGCTTCTGCAGAGGACACGAGCGAGTTTCTGTACGACGGAGATTGCCTCTTTGATAGTTTCAACGGGACAAGGAGCAGACCATTTCTTAAAAAGTACCATCGTGTCGCTTTGTCTGCCTCATCCATTCACAAAACTTTCTGGCCGAAGATCGCTAAGCGTATCAACAGCTGGAGATTCACGGACAGGAAAACTGGGAAAGTACGGCGTAATCCTTTTCAGAATGGTTGGCTGACAACAATCCACGGTGCAGCATACGTCGGGAGACTGCTTCGAAAGAAGTACGGTATCTCACTGTTGCAGATGCGTCGGCTCAACCAAGATGCATTGGAAAACCTGTTCTGCATCATCCGTCAGCATGGCCAAGATAACACCAATCCTACGTGCCTTCAATTTTGCTCTGCGTTGAAGACTTGCATAGTCAACGGGATGATGCGGGTCCCAACCAAAGGGTCTAACTGCAAGGACGATGCTGACACCCTGTTGACCAATCTGAAGTCTTTCCTTACACCTTCAGAAGGGGCCAAAGTTGCTGCTGGCCCCTTAGTGATTTCAGAGATCGAATCTGATGTTGTCGGGTTCGTCAGCGCTCCAGCACCAGAGGTGGTCTTCGAGGACGAGCACACCGACTTCAACCTGGATGGTGTGTTCTTTTCAGAAGACTTTGAGGAGATCCTGGCCAAGGACACCACGCTTCCCACCAAGGAGCGAGCGTCCGTTGCCTACGTCGCTGGGTATCTGGCCAGGAAAGTGATGGTCAAGTCTTGCGAACGATGCCGTTCCTTGTTGCAGGTAGAACCCAGCGACCACACCATCGACCACACCCTCATCACAGCCAGAGAGCGCAGCAGCAAGCCATCCTTGATTTACCCCACTTCACAGCTCTTGTTAACCATCGGACTGGCTGCTCAAATTTCATTTGACCTGCTCCGTGATGCCCCCCATATCCTGAATGTCAAGAGTTGCATCACCAACCGCATCAACGACGCAGTGAATTGGGAGTGGTTTGACTGCGAGGAACATCACGCAGTCACAAAGGAGCGGTTCATCTCCCTAATGCTCCGGGTTAACATCCACAGTTTCTGCAAGCAGGCCAACCACGCCTTCAGGGCAAAGAAAGCACCGCTGAACGTACCCGGAGGAGCAAAGCCAACGTCACGGCAAAAGAGAATTAAGAAAGTCCTTCACCAGTAAACCAACCATTGCCCGTTTACTGTTTTGAGTTTGTGATTTTAGATCGAACCTGAATGAAGCCAAATCCTGAGCTAGTCAGCATCATGGACGTGTCCATAGCCTGAACGAGACAGCGCAAAAGTTTGAAGCCAAAAAAGGATAAACTCTCTGGATGATTATTCTTGTTATTCTTCTTTTAATACTACAATATTCCAATATAACTACTATTTCCTTAGAATATAGTCATTGATACATATTTCTTACAATATTTTATGCGTTATTTATATTTATTATCAAATATTTTATATTACTATTACTATACTACTACTACCACTATTTTATTATATTATTTTATTTTTATATTTTATATTTTATATTCAGTTCCTATAATTTTAGACTATTTTTGCTCACTGTTATATTACTCATATTATTACTCTTGTACAGTTCCTATAATTTTAGACTATTTTTGCTCACTGTTATATTACTCATATTATTACTCTTATACAGTTCCTATAATTTTAGACTAAGTTTGACAATTATCAAAATTCTTGCTTTCATTTTACTGTAAATAGTTAACCTCAACATTGGTTAGGTACCAGTTTAATTACTGGTTTATGATGTTCATTTTTATTAAGTAATATTACGGCAAATACGACCTTTTACGTGTTTCTTTGATAGCTCCCTTCCAAATGATGAAAAACTACGGTATCTGATGGAACCCTGTTAAGGATTATAATATGATCCAACACATAAGAGTTGTAAATTTTATCCAATTTATCAGATTGTTTATTTCAGCCACCTGTTGTTTCAATAAATAGAACTTAATTAACGCTAAGAAAATGTGTTAAGTATTACTTTTTGTTCTTTTCCAATCATGTGCTCCTTATATTTAAATGTACCTTATCTGGTTTTGTCAAACACATTTCAATTTTCATTCAAAAATTGAGAAATATTGCATTCAATTTCAATGAAATTAAATCAGTGTTTTTTAATTTTTGGGCAAGTAAAATTGAAATGTGTTTGATGAACCTCTGGAAGCTAGATTTGAATTAACATGGAAGTTCAAACCTAACCCGCCACGTGCCGCCATTTTGAATATTGCTTCCACCGGCCGCTTGGAGCGCTGTGGCCAGTCAAAAAGATTTCCTTGGGTTGCAAGCATAGAGTGTCACATCTTAACCGAAGGTTATATACTAGTATCTTTGGTCTGGAGCGTCTGGCTAGCGAGAAAGAGTGTCTGGAGCATCTGGCTACTAAGGCAGAGTGTCTGGAGCGTCTGGCTAGCGAGGCAGAGTGTCTGGAGCGCCCGGCTTGCGAGGCAGATTGTCAGGAGCGACTGGGTAGCAAGGCAGAGTGTCCGAGGCGTCTGGCTAGCGAGGCAAAGTTTCTCGAGCGTCTGGCTAGCGAAGCAGAGTGTCTGGAACGTCTGGCTAGCGAGGCAGAGTGTCTGGAGCGCCCGGCTTGCGAGGCAGAGTGTCTGGAGCGTCTGGGTAGCGGGGCAGAGTGTCTGGAGCGTCTGGCTAGGCCCGGCTTACGAGGCAGATTGTCTGGAGCGTATGGGTAGCGGGACAGAGTGTCTGGAGCGTCTGGCTAGCATGGCAGAGTGACTGGAGCGTCTGGCTTGCGAGGCAGATTGTCTGGAGCGTCTGGGTAGCAAGGCAAAGTGACTGGGGCATCTGGCTTGCTAAGCAGTGTGTCTAAAGCGCCCGGCGTGCGAGGCAGAGTGTCTGGAGTGCCCGGCTTGCGAGGCAGATTGTCTGGTGCGTCTGGGTAGCAAGGCAAAGTGTCTGGGGCGTCTGGCTGCTAATGCAGAGAGTCTGAAGCGTCGCAGATTGTCTGGAGCGTCTGGGTTGCAAGGCAAAGTGTCTGGGGCGTCTGGCTAGCGAGCCAGCGTGTCTGGAGCGACTGGCTAGCATGGCAGAGTGTCTAGAGCGTCTGGATAGCGAAGCAGAGTTTCTGGAGCGTCTTGCTAGCGAGGCAGAGTGAATGCAGCGTCTGGCTACTAAGGCAGAGTGTCTGGAGCGTCAGCTTGCGAGGCAGAGTGTCTGGAGCATCTGGAAAGCAAGGCAGAGTGTCTGGGGCCTCTGGCTAGAGAGGCAGAGAGTCTGGAGTGCCTGGCTTAAGAGGCAGCGTGTCTGAAGCGTCTTGGTAGCTATGCAGAGCGTCTGGAGCGACTGGCTAGCGAGAAAGAGTGTCTGGAGGGTCTGGCTACTAGGGCAGAGTGTCTGGAGCGTCTGGCTAGCGAGGCAGAATGTCTGGAGCGTCTGGGTAGCGGGTCAGAGTGTCTAGGGCGTCTGGCTAGCGAGGCAGAGTGTCTGGAGCGACTGGCTAGCATGGCAGAGTGTCTAGAGCGTCTGGATAGCGAAACAGAGTTTCTGGAGCGTCTTGCTAGCGAGGCAGAGTGTCTGGAGCGTCTGGCAAGCGAAATAGAGTGTCTGGAGCGAATCGCTAGCAAAGCAGAAGGTCTGGAGCGTGTTACTACGGAGGCGGAGTGTCCGGAGCGACTGGCTAGCAAGGAAGAGTGTTTGGAGTGCCTGGCTAGCGAGGCAGAGAGTCTGGAAAGCACAGCTTGCGAGGCAGAGTGTCAGGAGCGACTGGGTAGCAAGGCTTAGTGTCTGGAGCGTCTGGCTAGCGAAGCAGAGTGTCTTGAGCGTCTGGCTAGCGAGGAAGAGTAACTGGAGCGCCCGGCTTGCGAGGCAGAGTGTCTGTAGCGTCTGGGTAGCGGGTCAGAGTGTCTAGGGCTTCTGGCTAGCGAGGCTGAGTGTCTGGAGCGCCCGGCCTGAGAGGCAGAGTGTCTGGAGTGCCCGGCTTGCGAGCCAGAGTGTCTAGAGCGTCCGGGAAGCAAGGCAGAGTGTCTAGGGTGTCTGGCTAGCAAGGCAGAGAGTCTGAAGTGCCCGGCTTGCGAGGCAGCGTGTCTGGAGCGTCTTGGTAGCTTGGCAGAGTGTCTGGAGCGACTGGCTAGCGTGGCAGAGTGTCTGGAGTTTCTGGCTAGCGAGGCAGAGTGTCTGGAGCGTCTTGCTAGCTAAGCAGAGTGTCTGGAGCGCCCGGCTAGCGAGACAAAGAGCCTGGAGTGCCTGGTTTAAGAGGCAGCGTGTCTAAAGCGTCTTGGTAGCTATGCAGAGTGTCTGAAGCGACTGGCTAGCGAGGCAGAGTGTCTGGAGCGACTGGCCAGCATGCAATAGTGCCTGGAGCGTCTGGGTAGCATGGCAGAGTGCCTGGAGCGTCTGGGTAGCAGGGCTGAGTGTCTGGAGCGTCTGGCTAGCATGGAAGAGTGTCTAGAGCGGCCGTGGAGCGAAGCAGAGTTTCTGGAGCGTCTTGCTAGCGAGGCAGAATGTCTGGAGCGTCTGGCAAGCGAAGCAGAGTGTGCAGAGCGTCTGGAGCGACTGGCTAGCGAGGTAGAGTGTCTGGAGCGACTGGCCAGCATGGCAGAGTGTCAGGAACGACTGGGTAGCAAGGCTTAGTGTCTGGAGCGTCTGGCTAGCGAAGCAGAGTGTCTTGAGCGTCTGGCTAGCGAGGAAGAGTAACTGGAGCGTCTGGCTACTAAGGCAGAGTGTCTGGAGCGTCTAGCTAGCGAAGCAGAGAGTCTGGAGCGCCCGGCTTGCGAGGCAGAGTGTCTGGAGCGTCTGGGTACCGGGGCAAAGTGTCTAGGGCGTCTGGCTAGCGAGGCAGAGTGTCTGGAGCGACTGGCCAGCATGGCAGAGTGCCTGGAGCGTCTTGCTTGCTAAGCAGAGTGTCTGGAGCGCCCGGCTTGCGAGGCAGAGTGTCTGGAGTGCCCGGCTTGCGAGCCAGAGTGTCTGGAGCGTCCGGGAAGCAAGGCAGAGTGTCTAGGGTGTCTGGCTAGCGAGGCCGAGAGTCTGAAGTGTCCGGCTTGCGAGGCAGCGTGTCTAGAGCGTCTTGGTAGCTAGGCATAATGTCTGGAGCGACTGGCTAGCGTGGCAGAGTGTCTGGAGCTTCTGGCTAGCGAGGCAGAGTGTCTGGAGCGTCTGGCTAGCGGGGCAGAGTGTCTAGTGCGTCTGGCTAGCGAGGCAGAGTGTCTGGAGCGACTGGCCAGCATTGCAGAGTGCCTGGAGCGTCTTGCTTGCTAATCAGAGTGTCTGGAGCGCCCGGCTTGCGAGGCAGAGTGTCTGAAGCGCCCGGTTGCGAGGCAGAGTTTCTGGAGCGTCTGGCTAGCGAAGCAGAGTGTCTGGAGCGTCTGGCTACTAAGGCAGAATGTCTGGAGCGTCTGGCTTGCGAGGCAGAGTGTCTGGAGCATCTGGGAAGCAAGGCAGAGTGTCTGGGGCGTCTGGCTAGCGAGGCAGAGTGTCTGGAGCGATTGGCCAGCATGGCAGAGTGACTGGAGCGTCTGGCTTGCGAGGCAGATTGTCTGGAGCGTCTGGGTAGCAAGTCAAAGTGTCTGGGGCGTCTGGCTTGCTAAGCAGTGTGTTTGGAGCGCCCGGCGTGCGAGGCAGAGTGTCTGGAGTGCCCGGCTTGCGAGGCAGATTGTCTTGAGCGTCTGGGTAGCAAAGCAAAGTGTCTGGGGCGTCTGGCTGCTAATGCAGAGTCTGAAGCGTCTGGCTTGCGAGGCAGAGTGTCTGGAGTATCTGGGAAGCAAGGCAGAGTGTCCGGAGCGACTAGGTAGCAAGGCAGAGTGTCTGAGGAGTCTGGCTAGCGAGGCAAAATATCTGGAGCGTCTGGCTAGCGAAGCAGAGTGTCTGGAGCGTCTGGCTAGCGAGAAAGTGTGTCCGGAGCGACTGG
This sequence comes from Protonemura montana, assembly GCA_947568835.1. NCBI lineage: Eukaryota > Metazoa > Arthropoda > Insecta > Plecoptera > Nemouridae > Protonemura > Protonemura montana. Next base: position 9,645 of record CANOQG010000001.1, on the reverse strand, counting down.
GTAGCAAGGCAGAGTGTCTGAGGAGTCTGGCTAGCGAAGCAGTGTCTGGAGCGCCCGGCTTGCGAGGCAGAGTGTCTGGAGCGTCTGGGTACCGGGGCAGACTGTCTAGGGCGTCTGGCTAGCGAGGCAGAGTGTCTGGAGTGACTGGCCAGCATGGCAGAGTGCCTGGAGCGTCTTGCTTGCTAAGCAGAGTGTCTGGAGCGCCCGGCTTGCGAGGCAGAGTGTCTGGAGTGCCCGGCTTGCCAGCCAGAGTGTCTGGAGCGTTTGTGAGCAAGGTAGACTGTCTAAGGTGTGTGGCTAGCGAGGCCGAGAGTCTGAAGTGTCCGGCTTGCGAGGCAGCGTGTCTAGGGCGTCTTGGTAGCTAGGCATTATGTCTGGAGCGACTGACTAGCGTGGCAGATGTCTGTAGCTTCTGGCTATCGAGGCAGAGTGTCTGGAGCTAATGGCTAGCGAGGCAGAGTGTCTGGAGCGTCTGGGTAGCGGGGCAGAGTGTCTAGTGCGTCTGGCTAGCGAGGCAGAGTGTCTGGAGCGACTGGCCAGCATGGCAGAGTGCCTGGAGCGTCTTGCTTGCTAAGCAGAGTGTCTGGAGCGCCCAGCTTGCGAGGCAGAGTGACTGGAGTGCCCGGCTTGCGAGCCAGAGTGTCTGGAGCGTCCGGGAAGCAAGGCAGAGTGTCTAGGGTGTCTGGCTAGCGAGGCCGAGAGTCTGAAGTGTCCGGCTTGCGAGGCAGCGTGTCTAGAGCGTCTTGGTAGCTAGGCATAATGTCTGGAGCGACTGGCTAGCGTGGCAGAGTGTCTGGAGCTTCTGGCTAGCGAGGCAGAGTGTCTGGAGCGTCTGGCTAGCGAGGCAGAGTGTCTGGAGCGTCTGGGTAGCGGGGCAGAGTGTCTAGTGCGTCTGGCTAGCGAGGCAGAGTGTCTGGAGCGACTGGCCAGCATGGCAGAGTGCCTGGAGCGTCTTGCTTGCTAATCAGAGTGTCTGGAGCGCCCGGCTTGCGAGGCAGAGTGTCTGAAGCGCCCGGTTGCGAGGCAGAGTTTCTGGAGCGTCTGGCTAGCGAAGCAGAGTGTCTGGATTGTCTGGCTACTAAGGCAGAATGTCTGGAGCGTCTGGCTTGCGAGGCAGAGTGTCTGGAGCATCTGGGAAGCAAGGCAGAGTGTCTGGGGCGTCTCGCTAGCGAGGCAGAGAGCCTGGAGTGCCTGGTTTAAGAGGCAGCGTGTCTGAAGCGTCTTGGTAGCTATGCAGAGTGTCTGGAGCGTCTGGCTAGCGAGGCAGAGTGTCTGGAGCGATTGGCCAGCATGGCAGAGTGACTGGAGCGTCTGGCTTGCGAGGCAGATTGTCTGGAGCGTCTGGGTAGCAAGGCAAAGTTTCTGGGGCGTCTGGCTTGCTAAGCAGTGTGTCTGGAGCGCCCGGCGTGCGAGGCAGAGTGTCTGGAGTGCCCGGCTTGCGAGGCAGATTGTCTGGAGCGTCTGGGTAGCAAGGCAAAGTGTCTGGGGCGTCTGGCTGCTAATGCAGAGAGTCTGAAGCGTCTGGCTTGCGAGGCAGAGTGTCTGGAGTATCTGGGAAGCAAGGCAGAGTGTCCGGAGCGACTAGGTAGCAAGGCAGAGTGTCTGAGGAGTCTGGCTAGCGAGGCAAAATATCTGGAGCGTCTGGCTAGCGTAGCAGAGTGTCTGGAGCGTCTGGCTAGCGAGAAAGTGTGTCTGGAGCATCTGGCTACTAAGGCAGAGTGTCTGGAGCGTCTGGCTAGCGAGGCAGAGAGTCAGGAGCGCCCGGCTTGCGAGGCAGATTGTCAGGAGCGACTGGGTAGCAAGGCAGAGTGTCTGAGGCGTCTGGCTAGCGAGGCAAAGTTTCTCGAGCGTCTGGCTAGCGAAGCAGAGTGTCTGGAACGTCTGGCTAGCGAGGCAGAGTGTCTGGAGCGCCCGGCTTGCGAGGCAGAGTGTCTGGAGCGTCTGGGTAGCGGGGAAGAGTGTCTGGAGCGTCTGGCTAGGCCCGGCTTGCGATGCAGAGTGTCTGGAGCGTCTGGGTAGCGGGACAGAGTGTCTGGAGCGTCTGGCTAGCAAGGCAGAGTGTCTGGAGCACCCGGCTTGCGAGGCAGAGTGTTTGGAGCGTCTGGCTAGCGAAGCAGAGTGTCTGGAGCGTCTGGCTACTAAGGCAGAGTGTCTGGAGCGTCTGGCCTGCGAGTCAGAGTGTCTGGAGAATCTGGGAAGCAAGGCAGAGTGTCTGGGGCGTCTGGCTAGCGAGGCAGAGAGTCTGGAGTGCCTGGCTTAAGAGGCAGCGTGTCTGAAGCGTCTTGGAAGCTATGCAGATCGTCTGGAGCGACTGGCCAGCGAGGCAGAGTGTCTGGAGCGACTGGCCAGCATGGCAGAGTGCCTGGAGCGTCTGGGTAGCAAGGCAGAGTTTCTGGAGCGTCTTGGTAGCTAGGCTGGTGTCTGGAGCGTCTGGCTAGCGAGGCAGAGTGAATGGAGCGTCTGGCCAGCAAGAAAGAGTGACTAGAACGCATAGCTAGCAAAGCTGAAGGTCTGCAGCGTGTTACTACGGAGGCAGAGTGTCCAGAACGACTGGGTAGCAAGGCAGAGTGTCTGAGGCGTCTGGCTCGCGAAGCAGAGTGTCTGGAGCGTCTGGCTAGCGAGAAAGAGTGTCTGGAGGGTCTGGCTACTAAGGCAGAGTGTCTGGAGCGTCTGGCTAGCGAGGCAGAGTGTCTGGAGCGCCCGGCTTGCGAGGCAGAGTGTCTGGAGCGTCTGGGTAGCGGGTCAGAGTGTCTAGGGCGTCTGGCTAGCGAGGCAGAGTGTCTGGAGCGACTGGCCAGCATGGCAGAGTGCCTGGAGCGCCTTGGTAGCTAGGCAGAGTGTCTGAAGCGCCCGGCCTGCGAGGCAGAGTGTCTGGAGTGCCCGTCTTGCGAGCCAGAGTGTCTGGAGCGTCCGGGAAGCAAGGCAGAGTGTCTGGAGCGTCTTGATAGCTAGGCAGAGTGTCTGGAGCGACTGGCTAGCGTGGCAGAGTGTCTGGAGTTTCTGGCTAGTGAGGCAGTGTCTGGAGCGTCTGGCTAGCGAGGCAGAGTGTTTGCGGCGTCCTGCCAGCGAGGCAAAGTTTCTGGAGCGTCTGTCTAGCGAAGCAGAGTGTCTGGAGCGTCTGGCTAGCGAGGAAGAGTGTGTGGAGCGTCTGGCTACTAAGGCAGAGTGTCTGGAGCGTCTGGGTAGCGGAACAGATTGTCTAGGGCGTCTGGCTAGCGAGGCAGAGTGTCTGGAGCGACTGGCCAGCATGGCAGAGTGCCTGGAGCTTCTTGATAGCTTTGCAGAGTGTCTGGAGCGTCTGGCTTGCGAGGCAGATTGTCTGGAGCGTCTGGGTAGCAAGGCAAAGTGTCTGGAGCGCCCGGCTTGCGAGGCAGAGTGTTTGGAGCATCTGGGTAGCGGGGCAGAGTGTCTGGAGCGACTGGCCAGCATGGCAGAGTGCCTGGAGCGTCTTGCTTGCTAAGCAGAGTTTCTGGAGCGCCTGGGTAGCGAGGCAGATTGTCTGAGGCGTCTGGCTAGCGAGGCAGAGTTTCTGGAGCGTCTGGCTAGCGAAGCAGAATGTTTGGAGCATCTGGGAAGCAAGGCATAGTGTCTGGGGCGTCTCGCTAGCGAGGCAAAGAGTCTGGAGTGCCTGGCTTAAGAGGCAGCGTGTCTGAAGCGTCTTGGTAGCTATGCAGAGTGTCTGGAGCGTCTCGCTAGCGAGGCAGAGTGTCTGGAGCGATTTGCCAGCATGGCAGAGTGACTGGAGCGTCTGGCTTTCGAGGCAGATTGTCTGGAGCGTCTGGGTTGCAAGGCAAAGTGTCTGGGGCGTCTGGCTAGCGAGCCAGCGTGTCTGGAGCGTCTTGGTACCGAGGGAGAGTGTCTGAAGCGTCTTGCTATTAAAGGAGAGTGTATGGAGCGTCTGGCCAGCAAGGAAGAGTGACTGGAACGCCTGGCTAGCGTGGCAGAGTGTCTGGAGCGCCCGGCTTGGGAGGCAGAGTGTCTGGAGCGTCCTGGTAGCGAGGCAGAGTTTCTGGAGCGTCTGGCTAGAGAAGCAGAGTGTCTGGAGCGTCAGGCTACTAAGGCAGAGTGTCTGGAGCGTCTGGCTTGCGAGGCAGAGTGTCTGGAGCATCTGGGAAGCAAGGCAGAGTGTCTGGAGTGCCTGGCTTAAGAGGCAGCGTGTCTGAAGCGTCTTGGTAGCGAAGCAGAGTGTCTGGAGCGACTGGCAAGCGAAGCAGAGTGTCTGGAGCGACTCGCTAGCAAAGCAGAAGGTCTGGAGCGTGTTACTACGGAGGCAGAGTGTCCGGTGCGACTGGCTAGCAATGAAGAGTGTTTTGAGTGCCTGGCTAGCAGGGACCCGAACCGAAATGATAAAAGGTTCTGGTTCCGGTTCCGGTTCCTAATTTTTGCAAATTAGGGTTCTGGTTCTGGTTCCGGTTTTACGTTTTTAAAGGTTCCGGTTTCGGTTCCGGTTCCATATTGTTAAGAGGGGTTCCGGTTTCGGTTCCGGTTCCTTATTTTCTCAAATAAGGGTTCTGATTCCGGCTTTAAATATAAAAAGGTTCCGGTTTCACTTGATAAATAAAGCGTTATTTTTTTAAATTTTGCTGTTGTACAGGTTCAAGTTTTAGTGGTTTTTAGTGACACTTAGTTTTGTTTGTCCATCTGCCAGGGACAGGTCTTTTTCCTCACATTGGGTTTCGAAGCACATGAAGCCAGTTGCATAAAAGATAGGGGTGTAACGAAGTCGTAATAATTTTTTTGATTCAATTTCTCTGCAGAGTTACAGAGTACTACTATGTACGGAGTAAAAAAGGCAGGCTAGTCCATCTCTATAAGACAAAGCATGCACGACAAGGGGTTAGTTTGTTTGAGGCTTTCAAGTAAAAAATGTAAAGAAATGGATTTACGGTTACACTCTGATGGGGACAGGCAAAGGGTTATTTAACACTAGACATAAAATTAACTATAAACTGGATAAACCAGCTTTTCAAAATTATAAAAGGGGGCCCACCTATGCGGGTGAGCTTTATAGGGCATTGCCGGCGGATCTTCAAATCAAAAAGGACAAGAAATTCAAAATTGTGCTCAAGAATTTTCTACTTGAAAAATGTTTTTATACTGTAAAAGATGTTTTATTGTAAAAGGTAGAGACAATGAAAAATTGTAGTGTAAATGTAAATATTATAGTACCTAAAAATGTTGCTATGGATACATAAGACGTATATGTTGTTTAATTGTTGGTCACCTAAATGTAATACTTTGAACTTGGCACGATGGCACGATGTGTTTAAACGGAATTAAAAACATTATTATTATTATTATTGTAACCACGATTTCGCCAACACTGAGCTAAAGTCTCAACGAGTATGATTTGCATCCCTCCTTTATGAGGTCTCTTATTAGTTCATTTATCATCTTACGGACATTATGAAACAGGAAAAATTCCAGAAATAGCGAAAACTCGACCAAACTGGCTGGTCGCTCCGATCTGTTCGTTATACAATCTAACATACGCTAGCATATTATGAAACAAGCTATTACCCGCGCTGGCCCACGAGTGAGTCGAGTCGGCAGGATACGAGGATTATAGCTTATCAGATACAAAACAAAGTAGCTGGCTGCTAGGGCACCGCCAAAGAACGCTTCTCAGAGCGGTGTGATCATTTATAAAGAAATACTCTCGAAAATGCCTTGTGTTTTCCCCAAACAAAATCGTGGATACAAGATGAGTCAATGGATGTTTTCGGAACAAACCAGTGAAACATTTTTTTTTCGTGTGGAAAAATTAAAAACAAAAAAGTTGTAAACAAAATATGCAAATAATTTTAATCTGAATTTCTGAAATCTCAATATAACTTCGGAACCTTTATGGAACCTTTAAGGAACCGAAAAGAACCCATGATTTAATAAGGGTTCCGGTTCCGGTTCCGGTTCTTAGAAATTAATAATAACGGTTCTGGTACCGGTTTCGGTTCCAAGAAAATACGGGTTTTTTCGGGTTTCGGTTCCGGTTTCGGTTCCGGTTCGGGTCCCTGCTGGCTAGCGAGGCAGAGTGTCTGGAAAGCCCAGCTTGCGAGGCAGAGTGTCAGGAGCGACTGGGTAGCAAGGCAGAGTGTCTGAGGCGTCTGGCTAGCGAGGCAAAGTTTCTGGAGTGTCTGGCTAGCGAAGCAGAGTGTCTGGAGCGTCTGGCTAGCGAGGAAGAGTGTCTGGAGCGTCTGGCTACTAAGGCAGAGTGTCTGGAGCGTCTGGCTAGCGAAGCAGAGTGTCTGGAGCGCTCGGCTTGCGAGGCAGAGTGTCTGGAGCGTTTGGGTAGCGGGGCAGAGTGTATAGGGCGTCTGGCTAGCGAGGCAGAGTGTCTGGAGCGACTGGCCAGCATGGCAGAGTGCTGGAGCGTCTTGGTAGCTAGGCAGAGTGTCTGAAGCGTCTGGCTAGCGAGGCAGAGAGTCTGGAGTGCCCGGCTTGCGAAGCAGCGTGTCTGGTGCGTCTTGGTAGCTAGGCAGAGTGTCTGGAGCGTCTGGCTAGCGAGGCACAGTGTATGGAGCGTCTGGCCAGCAAGGAAGAGTGACTGGAACGTATAGCTAACGTGGCAGTGTCTGGAGCGTCTGGCTACTAAGGCAGAGTGTCTGGAGCGTCTGGCTAGCGAGGCAGAGTGTCTGGAGCGCCCGGCTTGCGAGGCAGAGTGTCTGGAGCGTCTGGCCAGCAAGGAAGAGTGTCTGGAGCGCCCGGCTTGCGAGGCAGAGTGTCTGGAGTGCCCGGCTTGCGAGCCAGAGTGTCTGGAGCGTCCGGGAAGCAAGGCAGAGTGTCTAGGGTGTATGGCTAGCGAGCAGTGTTGTGACTAGATAATTTTTTTTTTATCTAGATAAAGATAAAGATAATTGGGAAATTTTTTATCTAGATAAGATAATAGATGATTCTCAAAAAAATCATCTAGCTAAAAGATAATAGATAAAATAAATTATCTAGATAATTTTCCTTAGATAATAGATGATTTTTAGAAACATTTGGTATCAGTTGCCAATGACAAAACGAAGTGAACATAGTAATTAATTATTAAAACTTGTTGCTTTTCAGCATAAGCAAGGTTTCAAAAGTTTTGTCACTTAGGTTACAACGCCTGGGGACAAGAATTAAATTTCCCGAACTGAACATCCGCTCAACTGGAGCCGAGGAGGGAAGTGTGGTGTTGTACTTTAAGAACACCTTTTTAACAATTGGAAACTTATGTAGCATCGAGATGCATCTTGATTCCAGATATGAATATGCCATAGACAAATTTGACGCTGCTACTCCTGAGATACGTTGCTCATTCTTGTTTTTCAACACAGAAGAAAACAATTCATTAGTCTCAGACTGAGTCTCGTTATCGGTATCTGTATCTCCACGTTCTAAACGCAGCTGATCACATTCACTAAGAAACAATTTTTTGCATAACCGTAAATCAGATTCACTAGCCCAGCCCCAATTGAGCTTAAAGTTGGGATGGCTTATTGATGCCAGTATGTATGGCTTACTCTCCGCAGAATGCACGTCAAAGACATGGGAGAAACGTTCTCCTAATTCACGAAGCATAACTGTTTTTAGGGGGCCACAATATTGCAAGTGAGACAACTTTATCAGTTTAGTCTGTATCAAATGAACAGATGGTAAAACAAGACCAAGATAACAGTTTTTCTCACCTTGCAACACATCTAATACTGTTGCAATTGGCTCCATAACCAATATGTATTCCTATAAAAAAAACAAAGTCGGAAATGCTGCATTTTGTGATGTTCAGCTTGCCACAAACTTCATTAACTTTGTTCCTCCCAACTAGGAGAACCTTTTTGATGGCATTGTATAAGGAATTCCAACGTGTTGTGCTAGGGATGGTAAATTTTGTGTTTAAAACAGTTGATGCCACATCTGATGCTTTCGTACTGCGCGAAACTTTGACCCAAATGGTGTTTAGTTTCTTAAAAGCAATTTCATAATGATGTTTATACATATGATCACATAATGCAACCTTTGCGTCAGTAGTGGCAAGAAGGCTAAGCGTGTGCGATGCACACCGCATTTGTGGAGGTAGTTCCAGTATTTCATCATTGTCCGTTTCAGAAAATGATGATTCATGCAAGGGAGGTTCTAGAATATTTTCCGACACAATTATATTACATGGCTCATCATCAACATCAGAGTCAGTTAGATTCTTCTTCAACCTCCTCTTCAACTGCCTCAGAAAAATCATTAGTAGCTCTAAAGCATCTAAACGCTTTGCCGAAATTAGAAGCGTTGTCCGTTACAGTATGTGTAAGCTTCCCATCATTAAGATCGAACTCAGAATGAATCTTATGCAAGCATTTGGCAATATTAACATAATCATGAGAGAACTTAAACCTCTGACACGCTAATGCAAATGATTTCCTTTCGAGTGTATCGCTATCTAAATAGTGAGCTGTGACACCCATATAACTACGATTATGAGCTGACCAGATATCTGCAGTCGTGCACACATATTCCTGATTCTTAAACTTATCGTTGATATCAAAAATCATCGCCGTTCGTTTTGTCTCTATACGTTTGACTAAAGTTCTCCTACAGGGAACATGAAGATTTTCGGATTCGCAAGAGAGCCCAAGAACGAGTGCCCTAAACACTGGTTTATCCACGCATGAAAGCGGCCGCATTTCTTCAACAACGTAGTCTAAAATCAGGTCTTCAACGTCAGCTTGCGTCAACTGTTTCTTTTTGCGACGAACACCAGATCGAAGGTTGACATTTTCAGGAACCATTTTAGAAAAAATGCTAGCTGGTCCTGGACTTGCAGATTTGCTACACATTTTTGATGGTACTAAATTTGATCGACTGTGTTTAGCATGGAGAGTAAGTTTTTCGAGCGAACCCAGATGCTTGAGCTATAAGAAAAGAACATGTCAAAATGGTATACCAGTAGGTACACTACGTAAGTTTTCCTTGAATGAGAGCAAATAATTTGCACATTTTACCTTGTAGTGGCTTATAAAGTTGCCAGTGGACTTTTAGGACCCCATTATTTGTTTGCCACATAATACGCATTCTGCACAGATCTTGTCCGAACTCGACGTCTTCGGCTTCACCTTGTAAAAAGTCCCGTCCAATATCGCTGGAAGAACTTGAACTTTATTTGCAGTAGCCGGCAAAGAACGAATCCTTTCCCCGCTTCCAACCTCAACCGTCATGACGATGTCTGGCTCAAAAATACTGGGCGTGGAAGTGGACGTAATTTCACAATTGGCTTGCGGGATTGGTGGATCGTCCACATATTCATCATCATTGCTGAGCATGTTCCGACTAAAGGAAAATAAAGAAATTCAAAGTAATACATAGAGTAGGAATACCTTCTGGTGATAGGTGAGATACGTAGCAATCTAGCCCACGTACTGCGCAGCAAAGAATCAGAATCAAAGCAAAGAATTCTGCCGCAAAAATGGCAAATGTGTAACAACCCCTACAGCCTACAGGAAACAAAGGACAGAATGCGACTTATTATCATTGAATAGTTCAGACAATTATCTAAAAGTGGTTTTTTTAATTTTCGATAAAATAAATATTGGAGGCGTGAGAGGAGGCAGCGTTTTTGGCACTCGTCATTAGACTAATGGAAAAAAATAATATATATATCGCAAGATGACACTTCCATCCCAATCTGTA